>BSBK01003643.1:726250-1452500 GCA_027943335.1 Chamaecyparis obtusa | reverse complement strand
CTGCATTGTAAACTTTGATGTTATTGATTGTTAACTTTTTTTTAAAAAAATTATTCTGCAAACTTAGTCACATGTTTAGGTTAAGTTCTTATGGGTTCCCTGGTGGGGCATTACAAATTGAACAGTTTGCTATTTCAAAAGGTAGATCACAGACTCAGGAATCAAGCTAAAAGATCAGAAAATTCAAAATTTTGCCCTAGAAATGAGTTTTGGATTCACTGTTTTCCAAACAACAAAGAAGACTGGAAAAAAAACTTGTACGAGTTTTCATTGGTTACCATACAACAAACAATGATGATACAACACTGTATATCTCCTCATACAAGTTAGGAGGGACCCGACGAAACATCGTACGACTCTTGGGTCCCTATCATACGAGTCTTGGGGGTTAATGATACGACAATCTAACTAGAGTTAAAAAGTCATACGAACCCAAAAGGATAGTCATATGAGTTTCCATGCATGCAAAAATTCAAAATTGAAAACGTACGAAAAATTTGCTAAAAATGCTATAAACAAAGAAAAATTGAATTTTCAAAGAAGCACAAAGGTCCACCTACTGGATGTCCATACTGTCAAGGTCTCTGATGCCTCCGGCTGTGCACAAAATGGTGAGAAGACACAGGTACCTTTATTTTTGCCATTTTCTTACTCAGAGGGCTCCACAAGGTTTTCAAAAGTCAATAGTGAAAATGAATTGAAAATGACACTTCTGGCCTTTATATAGCTTTTGACCTAATTTTCAAAAGTGCTCTATTTTTCATGAAAATTGTACCCCTGGCTAATTTCGACGTTCTGAACCCATTTTCGAGATCAAAATCAAAATCTAAGATTATTTACTATGTCAAAATCATGATTTAAAATTTTCAAACCCAAGATGTCTAACTGCTTGCACAATCAACCTTCAATCATCACAGAAATCTAGTATTCAACTTAACAGATTATCTTACATCAAACTATCAAAATTTCAACTATGGTCAACTCATGGTCAAACCTAGTCAATCTTGGTCTCCAGGACCTCTAAACGATGTAGAACACATTCTCAAATGTGTATAACCACTTCTCAAATCGATTAACATGCTTCTAAACTACAATGCTGACTTTTCTTGTCAGATTTCAATTTTAATCCCAAAGGGGGCATGGTATTGCACATCATTCAAAGTCTGTAACTCAATTATGTCAATCAATCTTTCCTCAATAATCAAGACAACAACCACGTCTAGTTGCTGATTCATCTAAAGTCCTCATCACTTGGGGCAAATCTATCATCTCTTGGGGCAAATCTATTGCAATCTGGTATCCTAAATCTATCTTGTAACTGTATTTGCTTTTGTAACTATTGATTCATTAGTGTTATTTCCTTGGTTCTTCATAACTTATGGGTTTAGGATGTGATGCCAATTGTTGGCATTAAGCAGGATTGCCACTAGTGACAACACTTATTTGCATTCTGAGTGCAAACCGAGCAGAATAGTGCAAATCGAGCAGAATAGTGCAAACTAAGCAGAACAATGCAAACCGAGAAGAATAGTGCAAACTGAGTAGAATAGTGCAAACCGAGCAGAATAGTGCAAACCGAGTAGAACAGTGCAAACTGAGCAGAATAGTGCAAATCAAGCAAAATAGTGCAAACCGAGCAGAATAGTGCAAACCGAGTAGAATAGTGCAAACCGAGCAGAACAATGCAAACCGAGCAGAACAGTGCAAACTGAGCAGGACAATGCAAACCGAGCAGGACAGTGTAAACTGAGTAACATTATGTCTACCGAGTCACCAGTATTTACCGAGTTCAAAACCTACCGAGTGGTTAGTATGAACCGTGCCTTCACTTCTACCGAGTGCATGATGATGCCGAGTAATGCAGTGGATGCTGAGTATCAGAAAGTCACCGAGTTAGTTTGCAGGAACCGTGTAACCATACTTGGGCTGACTTAGTAGCACTTATGTTTATTTGTCAAGCCGACTTTGTAATTGTAATTAATTGTTTAGACTTGTATATAAACAATGTTGTAAAAAATACCAAGATGTATGAGCATGAATGAATATGAAAAAAGAGATAAAAGGCAGAGATAAGCAAATTACAAAGGGCTATAGCAGTATAAGGAGCAGCAAAGACAAATTCATCATAGAAGGTGATTAGTATATCAGTGAATCTCAATCAGCAATCCAGTTGCAAAGTAAGAGATCTACTGTTTCATCCTAATAGGTGAATCAACTTGAAATCCTTTAACCGGGTAGACTTAATAGTCTTTGTAAAATCTCTTAACCGAGTGCATACTTCATTGTATGTTTGTAAATCCTTTAACAGGGTGGATTTAGCAATCCTTATTGCTCCTAGCAGGGCAGATCATTAGAAGTGATCAATGTAAGCCTTAACCAGCCAACTTTATACTGCAGTACTAAAGCTTTGTGGGTTTCATCCCCACCCTAGTTTTACTTCCTTTTGGAAGGTTTCTGGGTAACCAAATCTATGTGTCATTGTTGTGAATGCTTTTAAGTTTCATGCTTTCTATATGCAAAAGGATAAAGTAAACTATATGTTAATACATCTGTAATTGAAAGAAAATTTGGAGTTACTGATTCACCCCTCCCCTCTCAGTAACTTGGTTAATTCTTGAATATTTCCAACAATTGGTATCAGAGCTGTATTGGTTCTCAAGATAAAGCTTAACTAGCTTGAGCAAAGATCCAGGACAATGGAGGTATTCAAACTGAACAAGGTGATTGAAAATGAAAAGCTAGGTCTAGAAGTGGCCATAGCTAAACTTAAAGAAGCAAAAGAACATCTTTCCCAATCCCTAAGAAGAAGGAAGGAACTTGCAAATCAGATGAATGATCAGAATTACATTGAAGAAAAGATTGAAGATCTTTTTCCCTCAGATAGCTCAAATGAAGCAAACAATGCTGTCAAAGAACTCCTAGAAAAGAATGGGTCTCTGCAGGAAGAAGTGAGAAAATTAAAAAGAGAACAAGAGCTACACTCAACAAGATTTTTTGAGATCTTAGAACAAAGAAACAAGTTGAAAGATGAATTAGATGGAAGGAACAATGAAGTCCAAAATAAAACCCTTCAGCTAGAAAACCTAATTGATCAGATCTCCCATACAAATGAGGAAATTCTGACTAAGATCAGAAGTAGAAAGCACAAGAGAAGAACTAAGATCAGAAAAGCAAATCAATCTAAGATTGATGGATGACCTAAACACCGAAAAAAAATCAATGAAAGAATGCTGAAAAGCCAAGAAGACTTAAATCAGCTATATGATCAAAATCTTCATAGGCAAAAAGGAAAAGCAGGACTTGGATACAAAGGAGAAGGTGAATCTTCTAAGCAAAGTACTCAAAGGAATCAGAAACCTACTTGTAATCATTGTGGAAAAATAGGACATACTTCAAATAAATGTTGGAGCAATGAAAAAGAAGAATTCAATGGAAAATGCTACAATTGCAATCAGCATGGTCACAAAGCAAATGAATGCAGGGAAAAACCAAGATTCAAAGGTAATTGTCACAAATGCAACAAACAAGGTCACAAGGCATCCAAGTGCAGATCCAAAACATTCAATCCAGCAGAACAAATTATGAAAGCAATGTTTGGATGGGATTACAACACCTGGTGTAGATGTCATTACTGTGGAGAATATGGACACATTGGCATGAACTGCATAAAACATCATCTAAGGAAAAGAGATACTACCATAAGATGCTTCAAATGCACTAAACTTGGTCATATAGCCAGAAATTGCATGAATGCTAGTGAAGTTGAAGATGGAAAGAAGAATGAAGCAACTAAGGTCAGAAAATAGATGAGACAATAGTGGGTTCCTAAATCTACCGAGCAAACCAGTCCAAGTAATGGAATGGGTGGCTCTACCGACTCAAACTAAATTCCCAAGAAAGCATTGGAACTGTATTCTCATAGACCAATTTCAAGCAGTTCCAGAACTGAATTAAAAGAAAGATCTAAATCGGCATACAAGATGCAATAAGATCATAGGAAGGTCGGTATCAGTTTTCACCGAGCAAGGTCGGTACCAGTTTTTACCGAGCGAGGTCAGAGCAATATGAATTCTCAAGTTCACCGAGTTGCGAAGTCTTTACCAAGCAATTAATTCATAGTGGGTGACAGTCTGTCAGAATTCATACCCTAATTTGTACTAAGCATTAATGATAGAGTTGTAAACAAAAGGCAAGAAATCAAACTCATTCTTCACCGCGAACTTTAGCACTTTGAGAGCAGAAAATTTCAAGAGCAATCCAGCGATTCAAATACTTTTGCGAAAAGAATTCTCTGTGAGCTACCATGGCATCATCCAGCACTTCAGCGAAGAAAGGATCAGAAATGATAGTCCAAGGGGAATGGAGAGCACCAGATTTCAAACTCGTGCCCGCAATTGCAGCAGCCCTAGACCCGAACGGAGCTCAATCTCAGATTCCTCCTAAGGTACTACTTGTTAATGATATTTGCAATCATTTCAATTGTGCAATTCAAGAAATGGGAAACCTAGAGCTAGATATTGTGTGTGGATGGTATTCTAAAACCCGAGCACAAACATCTGGAAGACAAGGGATTAGTTCACATTGCACATTTACCTTGAAACTTTCAGGAGAAATGGGTTAGATACATTCTCAGCCGTGTACATGAAGGCAAGATTTGGCTTGAGCAACCCATAGAGATCACTAAGAAGATGATTCACCAAATCACTGATCTTCCCATGTTAAACAAAGCTAAAACTACCAAAACCCTAGGTCGGCCGGAACTGGAGAAGAAAACCCTAGCCGAGTGGGATGGTAGAGGCATGAAAGTAAGCAGCATTACTAATGCTGAACTGAAGTTTGGAACACACATCATTGCCCATAAAATATACAGTTCAAGTCGACAGAATAGTGTTTCCTGTGAAGCCATAGACCTAGCATACAAAGTGGTCAAAATAACTTATCATTTGACCTTGCAGATTTATTGTTAAAATAGTTTAACAAGAACATGGAAAGCATTCAAACTTCCAAAAACAATCCATGTAAGTTTGGATCTCTACTGGTCTGTTTATTTTTCTATGTTCATAAATTCTTCCCTTCCAAAGGAAAAGTAGTATGGAGAAAGGATGTGCCAGTTCTTTATGAGATAAATGAATATATTTCAGAAATGGGTGAAAATTTTGAGAGCATCATGGATAGTTATTTTGAGTCTTTCAAAGAGAAAATGAATGATAGATTCTGGATTCCATAGAAGTTGGTTGAGGATTATAAGGATGATATTTGTTTCATGGTGGACTATGACAAAGTATACATTCAAGCAACTAAACCGAGGATTGTACATGTAAAACCTCTTCCTTATGAGGTAAACATTGATGAGACAAAGAATATCATTGAAGCCCTCCTTAATCAGCCTGTTAATCCCAAAGCTCCATATTTTGGGACATATGAAGAAGAAAAAGTGAGAATTGAATTAAGTATAAAGCTTCCACAGGTAGTAAATAAAGGAAAAAAGAGGATAGCCAAAATGCAAATGCTAACCGAGGATAGAGGAGAAGACATTGAAGAAGAAAAGGAAAAGGATGAGAAAATAGAGGAACCAGAACCTGCAAAGAAGAAAGGAAAGGTATTCATCACTAAGGCACCTAAGCCTCCCGCTGCTGTATTTACAAGGAGAAGTGCAAGGGGTAAGGCAGACAAGGCAGACAAAGATATAATATTCAAAAGGCCTCCTCTAACCCTTCAAGAGAAGATCAAACTTTTTAGAGAAGGATCAGGATCTGGAGTAAGTAATATAAAATCTTTAAAATATGAAACCAGATCGAAAATAGAACAAAAGGAAATAGAAGATGCTATCATTGAAAAGATGGGATAGTGGAAATACTCTCCTGATGAAATAGCCCCACAGATTCCAGCAGCTTTATTAGATCCAATAAAAATGAGATGGACCAATGCAAAGCAAACTATAAAAGACATATTTGATCAAACCCTGAGACAGTTAATGCCGAGCTTGAAAAATGATGAAATAAAGAAGGCATTGAAGGAGAATGAAAATAAGATGACATTGAAGTTCAATACTTGTTTGATTCTGATTAACAATATTGAATCGGTTGTGAAGGCTGAAAATGCCACATGGAAGAGCATATACCATCTTCACCAACCGAGTACTGAAACAGTTATAATAAACAACATTGAAGATGACAGTGATGAACAGGAAGAAGCCATTGAGGTAGATGATACTATGAGGATAGCGGCAGAAGTCATTACATCACTTCCTACCTCTCCAGCAAAATTTACTACATCTAGCCCAGAGACACCTTCAAGCATGGTTGTGACAACTTCAACATTTGTCCAATCACCTATAGCAACAACAGAAGTAACTACCATTTCTTCTACTGAGTTGCAGTCTCCTATTTCATCAAGTTTTCCAACAGTAAGTATTCCAGTTTTTGATTCTACAAGTGTAAATACTTCAAGTTCTCCAGTAGATAGTATACCATTCTCTATAGCCAGTCCTACTATGTCTACTGTCACTACTACTAAGGCATTAAGTACAAATAAGCCTAAGGCTCAACCGAGTATAAGATTTTTGGGCAAGAATATAGTAGAGGATATAGACCTAGATGAAGAAATAGAGATTCCAACATTGGATTTTGCAAATCTATCAGCGGATCAAATGCAAAATATAGGTGAAATCCTCCAAAGGAAAGTGAAGCAAAAGAAACTTAAAGAGGAGAGAGACAAGGAATATAAAATCATTAAGGATGCTAAGGACATTTTGTCAGAAGCATTAGGTATTAAAGTAGACTCCTCTCAACATGTTTTGTTACAATTAGCAGAAGCAGTAAATAAGTACAATGAGGATTCATCTGGGACAGACAAGTTAGTTGAAAGAGCCGAGAAGAAATTCAACAATAAAGTGCTTGAGCACATTGCTCAGCACATAGCTATTAATCAAGTCGAATTGTCTTCAGTTTTGTCAAACATTGAATCTTCCTATTCGAATGTTACCTCTCTTTTGGCCAGACTGTGCAATGTTGCCGAGTTCACCAAGGATGTCAAGGATAAAATGAATAAAATTGATAAGGATTTGAAGATTAGCATACAGAAGCTGCAACTTGAACCAAGTTCAAACTCTGCTCATCACATGAAAATCTCATACCTATCAAATATGCAGTCAGAACTACTGAAAGAATACACAAGGATCCGGTCCACACTGCTAGACATTCAGAACATGATCCTTCCCATCATGAATACAATGTATAAGCACATTGAACATTCCAAAACATTAATTCATGACAATCAGTTCTCAATAGCAGATCACATGATTGAACTCTCTACAGAAGTCCAAATTGCAATCCAAACATGCAAGATTCTGCAAGAAAATTGGGACAAAACCCTGGCACTGATAATGAAGGTACATTATATTTTTCTATCAAATTTTGGATTCTCTCTGTAAAACACTTGTATATACACCTTTGGCATTATCGTCAAAAAGGGGGAGATATGTATAGAAGAAGATATGTATAGAAGAAAAGAAGAAAAAGTTAGCACATTGAAAGGGGGAGATAATTTATAAAGCCCTATGACAAAGACAAATTTTTGAAAAATCAAAATAAATCTCAGCATGGTTAATGTATATAAGTTTTGGGCAATAAGTGTTTTTGTCACTAATGCCAAAGGGGGAGATTGTTGGCATTAAGCAGGATTGCCACTAGTGACAACACTTATTTGCATTTTGAGTGCAAACTGAGCAGAACAGTGCAAACCGAGCAGAACAGTGCAAACCGAGCAGAACAGTGCAAACCGAGCAGAACAGTGCAAACCGAGTAGAACAGTGCAAACTGAGTAGGACAATGCAAACCGAGCAGGACAGTGTAAACCGAGTAACATTATGTCTACCGAGTCACCAGTATTTACCAAGTTCAAAACCTACCGAGTGGTTAGTATGAACCGTGCCTTCACTTCTACCGAGTGCATGACGATGCCGAGTAATGCAGTGGACGCCGAGTATCAGAAAGTCACCGAGTTAGTTTGCAGGAACCGTGTAACCATACTTGGGCCGACTTAGTAGCACTTATGTTTATTTGTCAAGCCAACTTTGTAATTGTAATTAATTGTTTAAACTTGTATATAAACAATGTTGTAAAAAATACCAAGTTGTATGAGCATGAATGAATATGAAAAAAGAGATAAAAGGCAGAGATAAGCGAATTACAAAGGGCTATAGTAGTATAAGGAGCAGCAAAGACAAATTCATCACAGAAGGTGATTAGTACATCAACGAATCTCAATCAGCAATCCAGTTGCAAAGTAAGAGATCTACTGTTTCATCCTAACAAGTGAATCAGCTTGAAATCCTTTAACCGGGTAGACTTAACAGTCTTTGTAAAATCTCTTAACCGAGTGCATACTTCATTGTATGTTTGTAAATCCTTTAACAGGGTGGATTTAGCAATCCTTATTGCTCCTAGCAGGGCAGATCATCAGAAGTGATCAATGTAAGCCTTAACCAGCCAACTTTATACTGCAGTACTAAAGCTTTGTGGGTTTCATCCCCACCCCAGTTTTACTTTCTTTTGGAAGGTTTTTGGGTAACCAAATCTATGTGTCATTGTTGTGAATGCTTTTAAGTTTCATGCTTTCTATATGCAAAATGATAAAGTAAACTATATGTTAATACATCTGTAATTGAAAGAAAATTTGGAGTTACTGATTCACCCCTCCCCTCTCAGTAACTTGGTTAATTCTTGAATATTTCCAACAGCCAATATGATTCATACAAGGACATTGAGGTCTGGAATTAGTCACTCACTTCTTCACAATCATAAGGTTTAGAATCAGGCATTTTGGCACTTTTTCATAATCACCAGTTCATTGTTGATATAGCTAGCATCATCTCGATTCTTGGTCATTCTGGGCCTGGGTCGGTATCTCTTTTTCCAATCTTTCAATCGGTTGCTGTCTCGAGATCGGTTAATCTCTTAAATCAATGTCATACATCTTTATCATACACAAACTATTCTTTGAACCACTGCGCTTCGCACAATAATTCAAAGAGGGGCAAAATGTAATACCCCAAAAATGGGCTATAGGTTCATTAACCTCCTACATCTTCAAATTGAATGAAATTGACATCAAAGTTCTAACCTAAGGCACATCTACACATTATCGAATCCTAATTGATTTTATCTCAATTCTGCATCGGGGAATATTCCTAACAATTTTCCTATTTATCCTAATTATTCTTAATTTAATAATTATTTGGTGATAAATCTTGTTTATCCTAAAGTTTGATTAATTGAATATTCTAAATATTTAATTAATTATATTTAATACTGCCACTTAATTATTTAATTGAATTAAATTAAATTATTCTTAAGTTGTATTATTTAATTTTGACAATAAATCAAAAATCTTATGACTAATTGATTAAATTCCTATTTAATTAATTAAAGTCATTTGTCAATATTTAATAATATAGTTTTTGAATAAAGTTTGATTTAATAATTGATTAATCCATAAATCAATTGTTTTAATTTTAAAATCAATTAAGTTGAGAATAAATCACTTTATTTATTTAATTAATTTATAAATAAATCATGCACAATCTGAAAAGCAGGCAACTAGAAATTAACAATCAATTTTAAAATTGAAACTCAACATCTGATGATGAGTTGAAATTTGATCTAAACTCTATTTTGAGTAAAACTCTGCTTTTGCATGATTTTTGTGAGTTAATTATCTCTGATTTCTTGTTAAACTCAAAAATCAACTTGAGTTTATCAAGAGTGATTTATGGATTTTCTCTTGCATCCTCAAAGCCCTAGATTTCTATAAAAATAAGGCTCAGCTCTTCATAATTACAACACTCAAATTTGCACAAGTACTCTGGCAAATTGGCGATTGAAGGATTGAGCATTTGCAACAGGCGATTTGTGAGATCTTTCATAGTTGATCATTTGGCTTTTACATAGTTTCTTATTCATAGTTTCATACTCATTCATAGCATTCTTAGATCAAATATGCATTCCAGTTTCATTCATTCTAGATTAATTTCATACGGTTTTCCATATTATTGCACAGAAAATCCAAAAATATAGCTTAATCTACATTCATAGTTTTTCAATTCTTTGCATTCAAATCCTTTGTTTAGGTGTTTCATTGTCACTGGTCTTGATCTGATATGAGAGTATTATACTCACACCTACTAGAAGGCAGTAAATCACATGGTTAGCATAGTTTCAATTACTTGCAGATTTTGATTTCGCTAACCTCTAATGTTTTACTCAAGTGTTGTGTCTACATCTAGGTACAAAATTCACACACACAGCTCCATGTCAAGAGGATAATCCAAAGAGAAAAGAAACAAATGTTGATAAAGATCAAGATCAAGATTATATACAATCCCCTCCCATATTTGATGAAGGTCCCATATCCATAGAACCCTATGATGATCCCTTTGCATCCTTTCATGTCTTCCAAGATTATTTCCTTCCATTCCAAGAACAAAATACCCTTCCATGTTCCATATTTTCTCCACTTCTCAAGCAAGATCAAGATATCCCTTCCACAATTTCCAATGACCATATTGAAAATCAAGAGAAAAATACCCTATCTACACCATTCGAAGATCCTTGTCAAGATCGAAGTATCCCATCATTTCGTTGTCATATTCCTCCAGGTTGACCTCAAGAAACCATCATTCCTCCAAATCCCTTTCATGATAATAAATCCCTTCAAACTTCAGTTGATCCTATCAAATGTGTTCCTATCAAAGCTATTCATGAGCCTATTGGTATAAAGATAAATCTTAAAGAGGAGAACCTGGGAAATGCAACTCTTTCCAAAGATATTAATATCCCTTTCACACCTTATATCCCTCCATTCAAACACAACCATATGCCTTCACTATCCTCCAAATCCATTTTGGGTTCCTATGTCCCAAAATAAAAGTCTTCATTCCTTCCATCTGTATTAGGTCCATATATTCCTCCATCAAACATTCCTATCATCCCTATCTCTCCATTCACTTACCCTACCATGTATCAAGATCAACAAAGGAACACATACTTGAAGAATGTCCAAACACCAATCCATATAAACCCTCCATATTATTCCTATTCATCCACAATTCCTAAGTCTTTTGGAAGCAATGTTGATGTGCAACATAACAATCATAAATCCAAGAATCTATATGGGTATAAAAATCACAATGTCTCATCTAATCAACATGTGAATGAAAAGAAAAATGAAATATCCAAAAGGCCGCAAAGGTCCATCAAGAAAAAAGAAAAAGCAAATAAAACGTGGGTTCCTAAATCCCTCATTGAAGAAATGCATTCAAAAGCATCACAAAAGAAAGGAAAATCAAAGACTATGTGGATTCCCAAGTCACTTTTGAAAGACTTTCACACAAAAGAAAAATCAAAATTGACATTCAAGCTTCCAAAGGCTTCCATTCCATCCCCTTCCAAACATCTTCCACTTTCCAAGTCTGATTTGGGTTCCTATCACCCAAAATCCACTACCTCAAAAAGATCCTTATCTCTGTCATCTATCATTCCTCGATCATTCCACCACCCTTCAAAGCGTGTGTCAAAGTTGATCTTGCCAACATTTCCATCTACAACATACCTTCTTCTTATCCTCACATTCATTTTACAATACTTACTTTCCATACTTCCATCCACCTTATCAATATCATTGAGCATCCTAGTCATACCCATGGTTTATTATAGCATATCTTTTAGAAGAGCATTGTCCAAAGACCCCGATGTTGGGAAAATATTAAAAAATTAAAAAAAAAGAGAAAAAAAAAAAGAAAACAAAAGAAAAAAAGTTGCCTTGGTGAAAACCTAGTAATAGGCAACTAGGTAGAAAAAGTGAAGAGAAAACAAATATCATGATGAAAACCTAGTAAAAAGGTGTCATGCGTAATTCCTCCTTGCACTCCACACTTGGGGGCAAGTTTCATCCATATTTCCTCTCTCACCTTCATCTTGACAAGGTTGAACACATCCATGAGCATTAAGTATCTTAACATCTATTATTTTTTCCATCAACTTATGTACTTGTTGCATCCATGTTACCCTATCATTATCTTGCTTATCCAAAATTCACCTTCATTATTCCTTGACAGTCTTTCCATAATCCCAAAACATCCCTTCATATACTCCATCACCCCTTTATCCAGATTGTGTTATCTTATCCACATCTTACCCAAATTGACCCCTTGGTCTTGATCAAAATGAAGAACTTAAAGTAAAAAATTTGTTATCAAAAACTTCTTGACATGTCCACTTCTTTTAGATCCCTCATTTCCATGACAACAAATCATTATCCTATAGGCTATCTAGCACTGCATCATTGACTTCCATGGCTTATCCAAAAACATGCTTCACATTGCTATATCATTTTTCCTTAGCTTGGGTACTCTTGAGGAGATGGTCCTACGGGTCACATTCGCATGCTTCATCGATCATGGTCTTTCCATCTCTAATCCATCAGCTTGCAAATCCATCATTCAGGTCCTATATCTTGCTAGACATTGGGGGAAAATTAATGTGATCTTGTTCGAGAGTTGGTAATTTCTTGCATAAAGTGCTTTGAGCTGCATCTTGCATAAACTGAACTTTTGTAATATTTTGGAAGTTTGCCCAAGTCCAACATTTTTTCTATCCAACTAGGGGCATTTGATCTTAATCAGTGGATTTCAACAAACAGGCATCAATTCACATGACGCAATGCATTAAACTCAAATAGATTCAATAGTGCTACATCTGGTCACAATCAGAGAAAGAATTATCGGAGCTTCAGAAGAGAGATATTTTCATTGAACCTTTGATGGATATCATTGTTCACACCTAAGTATTTGAATCCTACAACTTGATCCTTGAGCCTTCATTGACTTTATTATTCGGGATTAAAATTTGACAAACACTTTAAAGATCAGAATACTTGGAAATTCCTTTTGAAAATCATGAAACATTGCAAAACACTTGAAGTTTTCTTTTGATAATCTTTATGGAATTGACTTTTATCACATCTTTTTAGTTGATCGATGATGTTTTGACTAGATTGGCGATGATAGAGACATGATATTTTCTTGCCTTTGAGTGACTGTTTTCAAGAAAATTCATCAACTTATGAGAATTCATCTAATGACATGGTCATCAAAGAACCATTGAGGACTATCACATAAGATGAATTATTGACCTTTGCTTGTTTATGCAAATGGATACCTTGTCTATTTAGATCTTCCATATCTTAATACCAAAATCCACTTGTAACATTGAATCTGTTGAAACTAATATTCATACTCCCATAGTTTGGTCATCCAACTAGTAAGGGTTGTACTAGTTTCCAAAGAGGTTACCAAAAGAGATAAAAAAGTGGTATTCATATCATCATGATGTGGTCAGTGATGGTTGTACTTTCTTTTTGGTCCCACAAAGCTCAATGACGAAAATATATTTGTATGGAATTTTTTTGCTAAAAGCTAGTGACACTTAGTTGCATTGCATTGCATTATCATGTTAGATTAATTGCATTTGTTTGTGGTTATTTTCCAAGGACAAGGGGGTACATTAATAATCTTGGTGAGTTAGAACATTAAAGAAATGAGTGGGTTCAATCAAATGTCTTATCCTTGAATATCAATCAAAGTGAAGTTATCTTTTGCATTCATGCATAGCATTAATCATTATTCATTATCCATATATCAGAAAAGCAAGAGAAAAGAAAAAGTTCATTACTCATCCATCATTTGTATACATATAATTAAGGATAGAACTGCATACATCAAAAAAATAAAAAACATAGGGGCATTCATATTCATATTCCATAAAACACTTTGCATCCATACATTGAAAAATAGAAAAAAAAGCATCATAAAAATTCATACATCAATGCATTCATCTATCTATATCATAAATGAGATACACTGCATCCATAGCATAATCAAAAGTAAAATGCATCATAAACATCGTATAGTTGCATATAAAGATAATCTCATAACAAACTCATCAAGAGAATCAAGGGATTATATCATCATATAAGTGTTCATCAACATCAAGTGATCCAGTACATCAGTATATCAAGATACAATGTCAATAACAAAATGATACATCTAAGTCCTGATCAATAAAACATCAACATGATACAAAATCAACAACAAGGAAGATCCATAAATATATATCCAAGAAGCTAGGGACCGTATGTATAACTTACGAAAATGTGCTTGTTTTGCAAATCAAAGGAATCATATCAGTATTCTATATCAGTGAATCATTTTACGTGAATCAATCAACCAATCAATACCAACTTATTGTTTCCCAACTCTTGATCGTAAGGTAGGACCAATATGATCAGTATCAATCTTATCAGTGACCTACCTATTAGTTATCCCATATCAATTTTACTATCCTATCAGATTGACAAATCACATTCATTGGTACTATTATCCTGATATCCTAATCACTTATTTGCTTAACTACAACGGACTTAGCTATCTTGGACATTCAATCATTCATCCAGAAACATCAACAACATTTTCTCAATCATAGTTTTTCTCATCAGCATATCAATCAAACTGGGGCAAATTGCAAATCATGGCATATCATCAATGTTTTTCAGAAATGAAAACATATTGGATCAATCAATCAAACATCATCAAAAAAATTTCAAATCAAGCGATCAATATGTTTTATTTCTGAGGGGGCATCAAAGTATCAAATTGGCATCAAACATCATCGAAATATGGGGCATCAAATTTTTTGAATCATTATTAGTGGGACACATATCAATAAATCAAATCAAATCAGAGGCATATCATATCAGGCAGCATATCAAATTTTTCATATCAGTGGCAAATCAACAAATCAGCAAACTAGGACCTAAAAGCAATCAGGACTAAAAGAATCTTTGAATCAATGTTCTTCGCACATCAATTCAAAGAGGGGCATTTGTAGACACTCAAAAATGGACAAGTGCTTTTAAATCATTAAAATGGCTCAAAATCATCAAAAAGCACTAATTCTCATAAAAAAGGATCAAATCAAATTTTAAAGGGACATTTATTAAATCAAATTGGACAAAATAATAAAATCAAAGGAAAAATCAAATAATGACATTAAATAATTAAATACAAGCTTAAAGGGGTCAAAAACACTATATAATTAGTTTTAATCAATTAATTGTATAGTTGTTAAATCAAAAATCAAATTGAACCTATTCCCTTACATGGCTAAATTTAATTAATTGATGGAATTTAATTAATCCTAATATCTTTCAACAAAGAATTGAGGAACCAATGAGAATTGAGAGACAAAGAGACACAAATCACTAAAAAAGAATGAATCTCAATCACTCATTCCAAAGTTTTAATCTCATCCACTCAATTTTGTCCTTTTGTCCAAAGCTTTGAGAAAAATATTTAAATTGTCCCCCCATTTAAAAACATTGCAAATTTTTTTATTCAACCAAAGGTAAATCATGGTTAATTCACTCTACCCCCTACCCTTGGGAATTTACTATAAATGAGAGGCATTTTGAGAGCAATAATCATCTTAGAAATTCATTTGCAAAGTATCCTTATTATAGACAATTTCATAGCAATCAAGAGCATTTGAGAGCATTTGAATTATCTTTGTATTAATTTGAGAGTTAGTGAGCTAGATTAATCATTGTAGAATCATATTTTCTCATTTTAGAAGTGTCACTAGTGGAGATTAAGCTGAGAGCTCTACTTACCACATCTAATTAGAGAACCATGAGATGTCATGGATTCTTATGCAATTCTTAGTTTAAATTTTCATTGTATTTGCTAAGATTGTTAGATATTAATCCTAATTTCATGAAGGTGCAAAGAATTCACACACATTTAGTTGTGGTTTTGCATGCAATTGTTTGTTGGATACATTTTCTTTTGGGTCACAAGTTTTATTCAAATAAAAATCATTAGAGCTTTCAATATATATTTACTCAGTTGAACCTAATTGTATGATAGTATCATTGGATGGAGTTATTTTGTGAGTTCCATTTTGATTTTCATTACATCAAAGGAAGGAGAATGTAGTTATGAATGCCTTGAGTAAGAGAAGGCATGAGATCTCAATTTTATTTCTTGGTGTATATTTGCGTAGTCATATTCTTGAGGCTTTACCTAGTGATGCTCCATGCCAGAAAGTTAAAGCAAAGATTGAATCCAAGCGATCCCTTGTGAGATAATTCATAGGTTCTTCATTACAGTTAAATGGACTTTTTTGACATCTTGGATGCATTTATGTGTTGGTCTCAAGTGATCTTCATTCTTTATTTTTTTTTGGAGGCACATCATGTGTTGTATTCCATACATTGTAGTGTCAATAATATGCATCCCAATATTATATAGTTGTACCATTGGAAAGGGATGAGGTATGCTTTTTTTTTCATGGATATATGCCTTTAATGTCAAAGAGTAAAGGCACAACATCAACATCCAACAAGTCTTTTTCAACTATATTTCATTCCTAAGTGAAAATCAGACATTATATATATATTAATTTTATTATTTGGGCTGCCTATGTCATCACATCAACATGATGCCTTAATGGTAATTATGGATAAGTTGTACAAGTTGGCTCATTTTTCTCCTATCATATCCTCTTATACTATCACCTTGTTCACACATGTGTTCATAGAATATACAATTTAGTTGTATGGGATACCTTGAAGGATCATTTTAGATTAATATCTAGTGTTTACTTCTGCACTATGGACTTCTCTCAAACATTCTTTGGTTGTGCAAATAAATATTAGTTCAACATACTACCATGATACTGATGGTAAGATAAAGTAGGTAAATTAGGTTCTTAAGGACATTTTTTTCATGTATGTAATGGATTAATAATAAAGGTGGAATGACTACTTGTATCTGGTAGAGTTTTCCTATAATAATGGGTACCGTAGCTTTCTTGGCATGTCTCCTTTTTAGGCCTTGTATGGTCAACCATGTCATACACCTTTGAGTTGGGATAATTTGGAAGACCAAATTGTGTTGGGTACCAAGATGCCTTAGGATATGGAGGAATAGGTTATTCATATTAGAAGGCATTTGGTTACTACTAAGGATTGATAGAATAATTATATTGATGCATATGGGTCAGATTGTCACTTCTCAATAGGTCACTCAGTATTTTTGAATGTTTGACTATGGAATAGCCCCATTCATCATGGAAAAGGCTCTAAGTTAGTATCACATTTTTTTTTAGCCTTTTGAGATTCTTGAGAGGATTGGTGTAATGACCCACCAAGGAACCCTTGGAATAAAGGGTTAAATATGCACTAAATAATTTATTTTTTAAATTAAAGATATGAACCATACATAAAAGTGCATCTAATAACCATAAAATAAGATCAAAGTTAAAACATACTCAAAGTAATTCACAATCATCAAATGATCATGCACTAGCAAAATACTCAAACATCCTTTCAAAGGTTCCCAAGAAACTAAACACAAGTATGAATGATAAAGGAATGTCCAATCCATCATGTAAGAGCTTGGACTTTGTCTACGAACCTTGTGGGTCATGATCAGACCCTCGTCAATAGCCATCAATTAAGGAGATTGATCCATCCTCATTGCAAGTCAATAAAAGAAGAAAATAAGCTAAATATAAGAGAAATGATTAAAAAAACATCATAACAAATCCAAATTCTAACTATGATAACTTGGACGACATCGTGGGAAAAAAGGTATCCAAAACTACAATTACACTTTTGACTAACACTCAAGAAGTGCTCACTATTTTATATGCAATAAATCATATGTGCTAAAATAGGAGGTAAATGCACTAATTTACTAAAGATATGCACAATTCTAGAAACCCACAAGATGTAATTAAATGTGCTACTTTACTAGGCATATGTGCTAATTCATAAAGCATATTTTATAAAGTATTTCTCATATGCAATAAATTATAAGGCATATGCTATGAAGTATGAGGCACATGCTATGAATTATGAGGCATATGCTATAAACTATGAGGAATATACTATAAACTATGAGTAACATACTAAAAACTATGAGGCATATGAGCAACTTTATGACTCATATGCACTATACTACTTTGAAAATATCTAAGTCAATTTCAAAGCAAAATTTGATAGTCAATCTATGTTCTAACAATGGGTAGGCTTTCCAACACTAATGTATGGATAATATACAGGCTTTATCCACACTGGGGAGTAGTAGATCTTTAAATGTCAAGGAAATACTCACTCGAGATCTAGAATAACAATTAAATCTAAAAATTATATGAATCTCAAACTTGTATGAATGTAAAATGTGAAATGACAAGGAGGGATAGAAAGGAGAACATCATGCTCAACAACTTCATCACTGGAATTAGTCCATCATATGTACACTATTCTCCAATAGTGGTATAGTGAAACACCACCCTACCACTTGGAACCCTCGGGCCCACCCCACCATGCTCATGCAGATAAAAATCTAGCCATAAACAATGGGTAAGAACACACACACACACATATAGGAAGGATAAAACTTATGCCAAGAAGATGCATACAATCAGAGGATGGTACAAAGGTCCAATGCAGCACATAGGTACAAAAGCAATAATCTATGGAGAATACTCGACATAAGAAACAATTGTATGCAATGAAAATATAGACCTATTTTCTGCAAATGAAAACACCAAAAAAACACATTAGATGTTAGTAATCTCAAATGCAACAAAATAGGTAACTTTCATTACAACCTCTGATGAGATAAAACAAGGGCACCCAAAGCTTTGTTTGATTTTCTCTTTGAGATTATGTGGGTATGCTCTCCCAACACAAATGAAATGTAATCTAATTCAAAAATATGGGATACAAGCTAGATGGTGGTGAAGGAGTTGAGATCAAGTATGAGGAACTTGACCCAAGCTTCACAAATGATGAGGATTTAATGATGCAAGATTAATTCAAGACTATGATAATACAAATAAGATTAAGATGAAAACAAGATTAGAATGAAAGTAAGAAAAGAACTAGAATGATTAAGTATGCTAGAAGATGCAAGAGATAATAGATTAAGAAGAATAAGAACTTAGACCTAAAATGAGGAGTGAGGCCTCCTTTTATAGAAAATGAAAAGGATTGGATGGTGGAGATTAAGAGGCAAAATAATGGATGGCCAAGATTAAGAGGCAAAAGAGGAGTTGCTAAGATGAAGAGACAAAAATAAATGAGTGGCTAGGATTAAGAGGCAAAAGGATGTTAGGTAGGGTTTGGAAAAGGTGATTGTGCACATGTTTAGAGGTAATCCATCTTTTAATTAAGATTAGAGGAATATTAGAAAAAGATAAGCATAGGAGAAAGGGAAAATGAATTAAATTAAAATAAATTTAATTTAATCATGGTTTAGAAGAACTTTAGGCTAGTGGAGGAATAAAATAAATAAAATTTATTTTATAAAGGAAAATGGAGGGATATATATTAAATTGAATTTAATATATTATAGTATTTAAATAAAATTTAAATATAAAGGGAAAATAAATTTATTTAATTTAATTTAATTTAATTAAATAAATAGAGGAATATAATTATTATAGTCAATTAATAAAATTAACCATAATGTTAAAGGGAAATATTAATAAAAATTAACATTAGTGTGAATGGATAATTTTCGGTGTCTACATTTTGCCCCTCTTTGATGTGGTGTCAAAATCGTAATCATGTCAAAGAAGAAGAAAATAAGCTGCCCCAAGAGTCATGCCTAAGCAGCAATGATAAGAGGATGAGGATGGTGACCCCTCAAGAAAATTGAGCAAAAAATTAATTTTGACGATTTTCTCAAAAAGGAAGGGTGAGGATAGAAGAAGTGGATAAATGAATAAAAGAAGGCCTCCCATGAAAATGAATCTAAATGCAAACTATCATTGTGTTAACATGGAAGAGCATATCCTATTTTAATATTATTCTTGGTGTAATGCACCAAGGTATGAGGAACCAAGATGACCATCTGCCAAGTACGTGATCAAAAAGGTCAAATACAACCATATGCCTTATGATGCCATGATATTGAAGACCATGGTGCCCTTGTGACAATAGGATGCAAAGACCATGATAAATGCAAAAAATACCAATACATACAAGCAAAAAGAAAGAATGCACAACAAACTAAAAGCAAACCAGCACATTGCCCCTAGTCAAGATGAAAACCAATTAATTGATTGAGTGAGTGATTGGGAGGGTAGGGCCTCAAGGATTGGGAAGGATACATCCCATCATGATGATTGGATTTGAAATTGATCAAATGATTATCAACTTATTTGGATTAAGATGTTGGCTTGATTAAAGATTAATGTGCTAGATTGGAAGATTGGATTGCATGGATTAGTATTGATTGCACTTGATTGGACGGACTTGAGATATTTTGGATTATAGAGATTTTTGGATTTTTTTCAGGTTCATATATCAATTTTTTTTTCAATTTTTTCAAGATCATTATATATTGTTTTTGGATTTTTTAAATCTTTAAATGTATTTGGATGAGAGGATTGGATAGAATAGGATTGGAAGAAAACATGATTGGATAAGACAAGATTGAAAAATATGGAAGGGGAATAAATGGATTCAATTAGAAGATAAATAGATTTGATAGATAAGATGGTTTGAATAAGATGAAAGTGTGATTAAGGAATTGGATATGATGGGATAGAAAAATTGATAAGTGGATTGGGACCAATGACAAGGGATAACCAAGGAATGATAGAGGATGGAAGGATGGAGAGAATTTTGGTTATAAAATGAATGGATGGAAGGGATGGATATGATAGGAGATAGATGGAATGAATGGATAGGTAAGGGTAGGATATGGAAGACTATATGATGGGGGTATAGGGATGGATATTTGAGAACTATGTGGAAAAAGGAGTTAAATGCCTCACACTCAAAGGAGGAGAATGAAGGATGAAAATATGGAGGATAACAATGTATAGGATGGAAGGATGGTGTATAAGGGATGCATGAAGGAGATGAAGGCTTGTACATTGTCCAAAGCATGCAAGGACATTGTCTTTGTATTTTAGTGCCTCTATTTTTTTTATAAGAGAAGGTATGAAAGTGGAAGGTGGATGGATAAGGGATATGAGATGGAGGGTATGAAGAGGATAGGAGACAATTATATAGAGGATATAGATGGAAATGGATAATAGATAATGGATGGAGGAAATGTATAGGAAAATCAAGATCAAGGACATGGGAAGGCGTATGGACTCAAAGAGCATTATGAATTATGGATTAAGGAAATGCATATGATAAGGACTATGAAATGGAGGATGGGGATGTCAAGATCAAATATGTGAAAATGGATGGAATTATGTAGGAAAATGGATGGATAAAGAGTAAGGGTTATGGAAGGTACA
Source organism: Chamaecyparis obtusa (assembly GCA_027943335.1). Lineage (NCBI taxonomy): Eukaryota > Viridiplantae > Streptophyta > Pinopsida > Cupressales > Cupressaceae > Chamaecyparis > Chamaecyparis obtusa. Next base: position 1,431,114 of record BSBK01003643.1, on the reverse strand, counting down.
TATGGATAGAGGGGATGCATAGGATAGTCAAGATCAAAGATGGGAAAGGAAATGATAATGAACTTAGATAGGAAAATGAATGGTGGATAGGGAATGTGGAAGATATTTATGGTAGCATAGTATAGATGGAGCTTGCCCCCAAGTATAGATGTCAAGGGGAGGTGGATAAATGAATGGAAACGATATGATATGTATGTGAAGCAAGTGATAGGGAAGACATTATGGATGGATAGCAAGAAGAATTACCCTCAAGTATGAAGAGAAACTAGAGGGAGGGACTACACATGATGCTTGTTTTCTAGGTTTTCATCATGGTATTTGCCCAAGGTGCCTGATTACCAAGTTTTCACCATTGGATGATTTTTTTTCTTTCTTTCTTTTTTTTTGACTTTTTTTTGGAGGAATGCAAGCCTATTTCTCTTTGGATAATGTTCCTTCAAAAAGATATGCTATGGTTGGCCAAGGCCGCTGAAAGGTAAGCTCAAAGATGCTAATAATGGTGATGGTAGGGGAAAGATATGGAGGATAAGGTAGATGATGGCTAAGGATTTATGTGTAAGATGGGGTAAGAGGAATGAGAGTATGTGATATGGAAGGATAGGGAGTAGATATAGAAGTTGGATATTGGATAGGGTATTGAAAGGTAAGTGTGGGATTAGGTAGAAATTTTGGCAAGATCAACATCGACACACACCTTGAAGGGTTGTGGATGAGTGAAGGGAGAATGAATTGGCTAGCATGAGGTTTTGATGTAGGGAGTGATGTGGATTTTGGGACACAAGGACCCAAAATATATGGAGGAGAGAATGGAAGATATTTGAAAGAATACGGAGTGGAAGTCTTTGGAAGTTTGAATGTCAACTTTGATTTTTCTTTTATATTCCAGTCCTTTAAGAGAGACTTGGGAATCCACATAGCTTTTGATTTCTCTTTATGTTTATGTGATTTGATCGCAATTCTTTCATGATGGATTTAGGAACCCATATTTTCTTTGATTTTATATTTTTCTTTGAGGACCCTTGTGGTCTCTTGATTGTTTCCCTTTTCTTTGTAGCCACATGTCAATTAGATAGGACATGATGATCTTCATATGTAAGTGGATTCTTGTATTTTTTATTTTCATATTGTGCATCCAAATTGCTTCCAAAAGACTTGGGAATTGTGGATGAATGAGGCTCATATAATGGGTTTTGATGGATGGATGGATAGAAATCTCTCAAGGATGTCTATCTTTGTTGATCTTGAGGTGTGGTGGAAGAAATAAATGATGAGCTAGGAGCGAGCAATATAGTGGATGGAGGAACATAAGGACCTAAAATGGATGGAAGGGATGAAGGGTTTAGCATTGGGATATAAGGGCCCAAAATGGATGGAAGGGATAAAGGATTTCCTTTAGGGATATAGGGGCCCAAGATGGATTTGGAAGATAATGAAGGAATATGTTTACACTTGAATGGAGGTATATAAGGTGTAGGAGGGATATGAGCATCTGCAAAGTGAGAGATATCACCAAGGCCATCAAGTGTAATGTTTCCTTGGTCCTTTAGAGGCTCCTTAATAGGAATAATAAGATCTTGTAAAGGATTAGGATCTTGGGATGGAGGATCAAGAAGGAGAGTGGGATCTTGTGGAGGATTAGGATCATGAGGGGAATTAGGGGGAATAATGGGGTCTTGGGAGGGAGTGGAATCATGACATGAAGATGAAGGGGTACTTTGATCTTGACTTTGGGAAGGATTATGTTGTGGAGTGGAAGGGATGGTAGGATCTTGAGAATGCCTTGATCTTGATTAGGAATGGAATCATGAGGTGGATCAAGAGGGATAGGTGGATTTTGAAAAATAAGGGGATCAAGGAGTGGAGGAATGTTTGGATCTAGAGGATGAGAGGAATCTTTGTTAGCATGATTTGGTACAATGTCTTGACATGTGTGGACTTGTGAGGGTGATGTGATGGAGGGGTTGGGATCTTAAACTTCAATCTCGCCTTTGTCAATAAGGTCTTGGACAAAGTTTTTAAACTTTAAGCACTTCTTGATATCATGACCCTTGATGTGATGATAATCATAGTATTCATTTTCCTTATACCAAGTAGGTTTGGGTTGATTGTCATCATAGGGCATAGTGTTTGGAAAAACCATCATGTTTTGGTCAACAAGTAGGTGGAATATGACATCAAGAGGATCTGCAAGGGGATTTTATTGTCTAGCTTTAGGTGATTGTGAAGCTTTAGAGGATAGGAATGATGTGGGTTTTGGAGGATTAGGATTGTGTGGAGGTTGAGGGTTAGATGGAGGGTTGGGGTTTGATGGTGGATGATGATTATGGATTTGGAGAAAGGGGGGAGGACACATGTCTTCAAATGCAAAAAATTTCTTTTGACCTCTATTTTGTAAGTTAAGGACAACATTTTTAAGCTCTTTAATTTCTTGGGCAAGGTTAAGCATGTGAGAGGAATCATGCGGGTGATAAAGGGAATCATGTCTGGATGAAGGATAATGAGGTTGATTTCCCTTGTCAAAGGTAGAAGAAGGATAAGGATTGTGATATGGATTTGGATTGGATATGACTTGAGGATTGGGATTTGGCATTTGAAAGTCCTCAACCATTTTGTGAAACCAATCCATATTCATGATGTTTGAATTAGAGATTATGAATTGGATTAGAGGAAGATTATGTAGAAGAAGATTTGAATTAAGAGTGAAAGATTAGATGATGGGTGAAATATGAACTTAAGACTAGGAGCAAGTTTCAATTTTGATTTAAAAGGGCACGGCCTCAAAGATTTGGATATGATTGGATGATGGATTCGATTGATTTAAAGGGAAGGGCCTCAAGAGTTTTGATCGATTTGATTTGATTTTGATTTTGGATTTGCGAGGGTAGGGCCTCAAAGTTGTATTTTATTTGATTTGATTTATTGGATGATTAAAGTCCAAAGATTATGATGGTGCTCCTAAGCCAAAAGTAGAAGATTAGAAGATGGTGTTGATAAGACTTGGATTAAGAATAGATGAAGTGGAAGGATAGATTAGGGATGTTTGAAGACAAGTTTAATGGATGATGTGATTGATTTGGATGAAAGGGGATATGTGGATTTAATTAGAACCTAGAAAGCAATAATACAATGTGCATGTCCAAAAACATTTACATGGGTCTCAACACAATCGAAGACACTTCAAACACATTCAACCTAAGGTCAAAAGGGAGGTGTTCCAACCTTTTCCTACAACTTGATGCTCTTAGCCCCACAATTAAGTGGTTGAATGGCCTTTCCTAGGACTATGCAAGTTATGGATCAATTGGAAGAGATCAATGCTTGCAATGCATGTCTTTCCAAATTTCCATATTCAAGCTTTAGTGTGCAAGGGAACACATATGGTGAGTATCTTGGGGTGATCCAGGTAAGTCCACTTGGATCAATCCTTGCACAAAGGAAGTCACATGGCTAAAATGGTTAGCTTCTAAGTCCTTAGGTGTCTATTAAGGTCCTCCATTCATGACTATCTCTTGTAGTTCCACAAGTAGAATTAAGGCCTATAGCCCTACAATCATCCAAAAAGTATAGTCTCACAAGCAAGATTCAGAACTCTCGGCCCTATACTAGATGAACATATTCCCCTTGTAGTAAACAAGATTGAGACCGTTGATGGCCCTATAAGCACCCAATCAAATGTAGTCTTGCTTAGCAAGATTGAGGCAACTACACCCTACACATGAAGAAGCATTAGGAATAGAAAATAACCAAGTATCCCCTCTCTTTGGATTGAAGGAAGCTTTTGATTATAGTTAGGTGGAGTAGTCGGGTTCATTTTTTCCCCACTTGGGTCATTCCCAAAAGATTACTCTCTTGGTAGGCCCTCTAAAGGTAAATGCAAGAAAAGTAAGATGGGTAGCTAATGGAGGTCAAGATTTCTAATTTTCCATAAGGAAAAGAGCATACTCTCCTACTCCATAGTTTCTCCCAAACACATCAATCACATGTTCATTTACCCAAGATTCCTTTCTAATGACCAAATTAAGTAGGTCTAGATTTTTTATTTCCCCTTAAAGAGGAAAGAGCATACTCTCCTACTACCCAATCAAATCACAAGAAATGAACCTTCCTAATTAAACTAGGTGCCTATAAAAATCAACTTAAAGTAGACACAATGTTTTTTTGAACCTCCAAGGAAACCTACAAAACCAATGAATTAGTAGTCTCAAATTTTTTCAAGATCTTCAAATAACGTCCTACAAAGAAAATTGATTAGTAGTCTCAAAATGTCTTAATCTTGGTCAACCATTTTGAAAAACCACTATTAGAAGATTGAAAATATAATAAACTTGCAATAAAATTCAACCATGCATTGAACAATGTGCAAATAAAGTGCAAACTCATCACAAAATTTTATTTTTTTTGCATTTGACCTAGTCAACAAGATTTGATTTTTTTGATATGATTTCGGCCAAAAAATAGAAATGAAAAACAAAGACCCCTCCTAAAAAATAGATGTCTTTCCAAAAATGTAAGAATTTTGGAAAAATTCCTTAATGTGTGCCATAGGGACCTGATTTATCAAAACATACCAGTTTTCAAAAATTGAATTTTTGAGCCATATTCATGCATAAAAATAAAAAAACATAAATAACATCCCATGTGTAAGATTCTTAGACCTTTCCAAAAATGTAAAAATTCCTAAAAAATATGGAGATTTGCAACTAGAAATTAACTTTCATTGAAAATCATAAAAAAATTATAATTCATGCAAAAATGATCAGAAAAATCTGAGCTTCGGACTAAGACATACTATGATGATCCGCTAGCTAAAAAAAAAAATTCAAACCAAAACTCCCAACAATTTGAAATATATGATCAAATCTTTCAAAAAAGCCTAGGTTTTTGTCTTCAACTCAACCTACACAAGAATTAGCACGGAAAAATCTTCAAAAGTGTAGATACAATAGGGATGTGGGTCCCACCGGGCATTCCAAAATGTATGCAATGAAAATGTAGACCTATTTTCTGTAAATGAAAACACCAAACAAACACATTAGATGTTAGTAATCTTAAATGCAACAAAATAGGTAACTTTCATTACAACCTTCGATGAGCTCAAACAAAGGCACCCAAAGCCTTGTTTGATTTGCTCTTTTAGATTATGTGGGTATGCTCTCCCAACACAAATGAAATGTAATCTAATTCAAAACTATGGGATGCAAGCTAGATGATGGTGAAGGAGTTGAGAGCAAGTGTGAGGAACTTGTCCCAAGCTTCACAAATGATGAAGATTTAATGATGCAAGATTAATTCAAGAATATGATAATACAAATAAGATTAAAATGAAAACAAGATTAGAGTGAAAGTAAGAAAAGAACTAGAATGATTAAGTATGCTAGAAGATGCAAGAGCTAAGAGATTAAGAAGAATAAGAACTTAGACCTAAAATGAGGAGTGAGGCCTCCTTTTATAGAAAATGAAAAGAATTGGATGGTGGAGATTAAGAGGCAAAAGAGGAGTGGCTAAGATGAAGAGGCAAAAATAAATGAGTGGCTAGGATTAAGAGGCAAAAGGATGTTAGATAGGGTTTGGAAAAGGTGAAGTGGCAAAAGTCAAACTTCATTTGAGAGGGAAAAAGAAATTTAAAAATGATTGGTGGAGAAAAAAGATGGAGAGGTGGCTACCTTGGAAAAGGTGATTGTGCACATGTTTAGAGGTAATCCACCTTTTAATTAAGATTAAAGGAATATTAGAAAAAGGTAAGCATAGGAGAAAGGAAAAGGAATTAAATTAAAATAAATTTAATTTAATCATGGTTTAGAAGAACTTTAGGCTAGTAGAGAAATAAAATAAATAAAATTTATTTTATAAAGGGAAATGGAGGGATAATATATTTAATTTAATTTAATATATTATAGTATTTAAATAAAATTTAAATATAAAGAAAAAATGAATTTATTTAATTAAATTAAATAAATAGAGGAATATAATGATTATAGTCAATTAATAAAATTAACCATAATGTTAAAGGGAAATACTAATAAAAATTAATAGTAGTGTGAATGGACAATTTTAGGTGTCTACAACAATATCCAAATGTAACCAAGAAACACATATCCATTATACACCAGGGTACTACTCACAACTACGGTACCTATACATGAGAGTACCAACCATAGGGAGTATCCATCCCTCGTGGATGAATACAAGAATTCAGGGCTTGAGTATCATCTACCTCTCCCATGGAGCACTCATTATGTCTAAGGGATCAATGGTCTCCACCATCTACCTCAATCACAGATCGCTAATGACATATGAGGGATCAATAAACTCTACCATCTACCTCTCACACAAGTCACTCATGACATTCAAGGCATCAATGGTTTCCAAAATACCAAAATTATCTTAGTTAATGTTTAAGCCCAGATCATTTTATTATGTTTTCACTTTTTAAGAAAACTCCTTGATGCATCCACTACAACCACTTTTGGGCTAGGGTCTACATAAGGAGCTACCCCCTATGCCTACTAGAAATACCTAGTCTAAGGATTAACATTTAAGGAGACCACACAAAATCTTAACCTCAAGAAGGAGACCAACACAATATCTTATTCACTCGGTCTACACCAAGGACATGAAATAAAGGCCTTGTCCACTCAGTCTAAACCAAGGGTGGGATAACCATGGCTTATCCACTCAGTCTACACAAAGGACAAGAGCATAAAATATACATTGTCTACTTGGGTCTACACAAGGGACATGAAATAAACAAGCACCAATAAGCATGAAATAATAATAGAATCTCAAGTCAAAAATCTAGAAGAAATATGGTAACTCCATTGGTATGAAACCAAGAGTGTAGGATTCTCAGACCTTGTAATAGGAGAATAGCTCCACTACATGCATGGATGTGGTCTCAACACCTATATCTACATATCACATGTGTGATCTTCTCAAGCATGGAAGGTTTCATAAAACAAGACAAAAGCACAACAATCAAAAGAAATGACAGGAGGATATCTCAACTCCCTAAACACTCAAGCCATACAAGCCAAGTAAATACAAGCATAAGACAAATTAAAAAACTGCTTAGTTGGCCATTTGCAAAGAGAATGGATTCCAACATAATCTATCAAAAATATCATGGGAACATGAAAAATTCTCACATAACACAAAAATCATTTAAATCCTAATTTTGAGCAAAAATCGGCATGATTAGAAAATCAGCATTTTAACATAAAACAGGCAAGTTCATATCATGATATAAAATTTCTAGAATGTCCTAAAACCATTCTTTTTTCACAATCCTACTCTAAACATTAGAGAATACAAATATCAATAACTCAATCATGCCAAGCAAGTTAACTTATCACTTCTGGATGGCACACAAAATGGTGCATCCATGAAAAAGCCCAAAAATCAAACATCAAAGAAATTGATGAAATTAAAACCCATTTTCCCCTAGGAACCCAACATCAAATATCTACAATAAAATTTTAGTTTTGGGTACACAAAAAATTTAATAGCATAACACTACCAAAACCCCATTTTCACAACATGAAAATATATAATTACTCATAGCAACCCAACGAGGAAATGAAATCAAGTAAAAATTTGGGGGTATGCTAATTCTCATCCCACTAAACTAATGAAATTTATTTCACACATTTAAATAGAGTTAAAAAAAATAGTGAGAAGGTCTACCTCACCCAAAAGTGGAGAAAACCCAAAATGATGAGCAAAAATCCAAAACTTGATGAAGTTGAATGAGGCTTTTGAAAAAGTGAATCAATCCCGACATGATTCCAGTGAGACACTCCACATAAAAATGTGGCAAGAGGATCACACCCAACAAGAAAATATGTGATTTTATCTAATACAAATTGGAGCAAAATCCCCAAATTCTTCCAAAGGCAAAGTGAGAAGCGAGTGAAAAGAACTCACTTTTCAAACAAAGAGACACTTTTTCAAAAGTGATTTTAAAATAGGTCATTTAAATATTTTAAATGAACTATTGACTTTACCCCAAAAATCAAATAAATCAATTCTAACTAATTGGAATCCAACTACGAAAAATTAGCCAATAATTAAAATTAAAACCCCAAAGCCCATAAAATCAGCATTTAATTAAATCTCTTCTGTGACAACTGTGTGAACTCTAATGCATAGATACACTCACAACTCTAACACATTGTGCATCATGAAGTTTGGATTTACCAACACATACCAAAGGGATAATGTTATAATCATAGGTACATCGTCCATATAGGAATGATATTGGCTCATTAATAAAGAGACAATGAAACTATCTCTTGTGTTACTGTCTAGAATATAAACACACTCAAATTCTACAACTCAAGCAGAATCTGTCTAGTAACTATTCACTAAAACATGAAAACATTAAGTTTAGTTTCTCATATTATAATAGCTAAAGCACATGAACATACATGATAGAAAATAGTGAAGGAAAATGAGACATCGTGTGAACCTCACGAATGAGTGACTATGACTTCGTCTCACTTTGTACAAGCACATCAAGCACAATCCATACATAGGAGTGATATAAGTTAAACTAACATTGCAATTACAACAAATATTTCATTTAAATATTAAATAATTAAATAATCATTTCTAGAAATATGAGTATATATCAGTACAAATCTCCATAAAAATACCTAACAACATATAAAGTGCAATAAAATAGGAATTGATGATAATCATCATAACATATTAATCTAATATTATCGAATGAAAAATATACCAAATATTATCATAAATCATCCTCATGTAGATATTATCAAAATCATATTAATAACATAATATAACATTTAAATTAACAATGATACTAATAACCGAGATAATGTAAAGTAATCAAATGCATCACATAGTGTAACCTTCATATCAAATCATATGGATAATCATGGAATAAAACCATCATGATATAATATAAAAATACCCCAATCCAAATAACATCTAAACATGATAAATGATCATAATCAGGTAACCACTAGCACATACCTCAAAGAAACCATCAAATTCTGCATCATAAGCCAAATAAGCCAAATACCAATCATAACCATAGCAGTAATCTCAGAATGAACACTAAACTATATTGGGTTCATCTCACAATAGCAACATAATATCATAACATGGTAATAATCACTAAAACATAAGTGAATTAGGCTCAGATTACATAACTAAGAATACAATGATTCCTCAAAATAGAGAATACAGGCCTTGAAAGATTTAGCATCAAAAATCAGGTATACAAATAGCCACAACACAATGGTTCTCCTAACCAGGCATAAGGGCATAAACAACTTGTCGATGCAACAACATAAATTAGATCACACAATATAGGAATATAGTCATCAAAGCATAAGATCAGCCTATCTAGTCACATAGGAGAAATAAATAAGAATCCAAAGCCAAAATAAGGCATCACCAAATATCTCATCTAACTACAAAAAATCATACATAAAGTTAAAGCCAAATCCATCAAGTTGTCATGAAAAATGTAAATGAGAGAGTCACTACATCATCCCCCCAAGGACTAGGCTTACTCTTGGAAGCCTACAAGTCAAACAAAAAGAGTGCACCAAGCATGAGATCCAAACCCAAACCAAACACAAAATATCCATACGACTTCTTCACAAGTTTTTCTAAACCACACCAATTCCTTACAATCCATCCTCACAATAGTTAAAGGACCAACAAGCACTAAAAGAGCATCAACAAGCCTCAAATTCCCTCAACTAGGAACACAATACATTCTAGGAAGGACACATATAGCTGTGATCTCTACCAAATGAGGCATAACACTAGCCAATATACCTCATCACAAGGAATCTAGCCATAAAAAAATGCCCTCCAAGATCTCCTCTAAGACCAAGGCATCAAAACTCTCAAGTCAACAACTTAAGAACAAGGGAAAAATCAACCCAAAAGATTAAACAGAACTGCCATTTTCATGTGGAGCATACTTTACTCCAACCAAAGTCTCAATCACTCAACCAAGAATCTAAAAAGGGGAGGATTATCTACCAAATGCACTTCTCTAAGGGATACTGCATCCAAATCAAGGTACCAAGAGGTAAAAATATACAAGGTCGCCTCTCACAACCAAGAGAACTCATAATATAGAGCCTCAATATTACACTCCTTACATTTTAAGGGATACTCAAAGCCCAACTAAAACACCAAGCATAGTAGGAACATGATTTATATGATGTTGAGAGCTCAACTATAGATGGAAAATAGGGTCACTTAACCCAACTAGACCATGGTCCCACCTTCAACAAGGAAATAATGAATCTTAAAGGTGAATATCATCCTACACCCAAATCTATAACCAAGCTCAAGATGGTAAGAGATGCTCGCAAGGATCACATCCTTCTATCCTGAAGCTAGGAATGACATACTATAAGGAATCCTATGATAAGGTAATCTCCAACATGGAGGCTTACTAAGAAAGGATAACCTAACCAATATAATACCTTATACATAATCATAAAGATATATAGCTAAAGTAGTGTCAAATAATGGGAAAGAGAAACTCTCTATTCCCACACTATGCTAACCAAAAGAAGAGTTGGGGAACCTATAATAGAGGTGGCCCCAAAGAACACTCACTAACAACAATAATAAAAATAGTGGTGCATCAAACACCTCCACAATCACTCTAAAAGAGGAAAGCATAAAGGAAAGGTATGGCCTCAAGACCCACAACAAGAAACAAATCTCATAGGTGGACTAAGTCACACCCAACCATCCTAAAATCAATAATTATATGAAAGGACACACGCAAGCCCTCAAAATCATAGAATGGGAGAAAACTAGAATCTCATTAATAATGCATGCTAGAAACTAATGCAAAGCATTCAAGCTTAGCTAAGATCATACAAGATAGGAATTCAGATTAACAAAAATATCATTTATACCATGATTCTAACTAATTCTCAAAATGAGGTTTGTCAAAAACAACCATTCATTCTTTAACAATTTACATAAAGTTCATGCAACTATAATCTCATCTAACATGGTACACATCCTACCAATAATCGCACAATGCATCTATTACAATATTTAAAAAGAGGATTTATAATTTCATGTCTGTAAAATCAAACAATTCTAACATGCATTATTTTCCATATACATAAAAAAATTTCTCATAATTTAATTGGGAAAATATTTCAATCATTGTTATGGTAATTCAACAAACACAAATGTAGTGTGTTCCATATGATGTTCTCCCTCACACATTCTATCAAAGGGTCCACATTGAACATGATAGAATCACACGATTACAAAATAGGACTAGAAATACCAAACATTTAGAGTAGTCACCAAGAAATTAAAAGGGAAAACCCAAATGGGGAATCATCAATTCCTATAGTAAATTCCAAAAATGTGCACATTTCAACAATAAATCAAGCATGAAAAATGTCACAAATAGATAGATGGAAAAGTTTTGGTGACTATTCCAAGTATAAGAAATACCAAAAATTCAATGCTATCCCACACAACACATGGATTAATCCACTAAGAAAATAAAATAAATCACCAATCAAGAAATACATTCATAAAACATCATGACCAATATTAGACACATAAGAGAGAGAAACTTCCACATGGTATCAAGGGACACAACATTACAGTAGTGTTAAAGAACATACCCACACACATCAAATAGTGGACCGTCTAAGGTTTGAATCATATGCATCACTATAATACTAATAAATGTAGCAATAGCTTTTCTCATTTCAAATTCCTGTTGACTTTTTCCATGCAATGTAATAATTCCACTATGTAGGGTTTCAATTAGAAGTGGGTCTAACTACAACCTCAAAACATATACTAAATGCACAAGACAAGTGATTCAAGCACACAACATGTACAAGGGTAATCAAAACCATAAGGTGAAACACACACAAGGTTGAAACATGAGACTTACTCCCTCAAAGGGGGTTCTCAACATGCTCACACAAGAGGGGTTACAAGATTATGGTTCAAAGAATGATTGACCAACAACCACAAAGGTTCTTCCCACATCTCAGGTATGGATAACACGCCTCATGAAATGCCAAAACTGGCTATCACAATACAACAGAACCTTCTTCACCATATTATTGTAACAATATCAACATCACACAAGTGAAATATAATCTCTATTGCCACTATGGCCTTATTTTACCCAATACAAGGTAATGCAAGGTTACAAAGAACAAAATGAAAGAAATGCATGATACCACAGAAAGTAACAATTTAACATGATGCAACACATCCACGAATAGATAATTCCTCAAGAGATTAGGGAATAATTCAATTTGAGGATGTAAGTCATTAACCCAAATGATCTATCATGTAATGTTAATTTCACTTTGCATAACCAATGAATGTCTCTTTCTATAATTACAATGGTGCATAACTATCTCTCTACAAGTGAAATGCATAACAATGCAAGAAATAATATTTTGATGCATATGAAATGGAAATCATTTCATATACTCTAATTAATGTAATACTCACTAAAATAAAATGCACCACACTCCACTTAAAGTCAAACAATAGGCACTTAAGGTCATGCATGGACACCATTTGGTAACTTCTCCCAAAGAGAGTCACAGAAGAAAACAAGCCACTCAAGGGAAACTTGGCAACTAAAACAATCAAGAATCAACATAAATAAACAAGCTATCATGCTAAGACAAATGGAAACACAACCAAAGCTACCAAGGCATCCACACACTTGGATGACACAAGGGTCACCAAACACTCCAAAAACCTAGAGCAACACACCACCCATATGGTTTGAAGTCCTCTGAAGAGGTTCTTATATAGGGGTATCATCCATCTCTGGTAGATGAAAGATATAGGAGGTTCTCTTCCTCCACCACTTGCTACTTATGTCAATTCTACTAGAAAACTCAAGAATACCACACCTAGGCACCGAAGTAACAAGCTAAAACTAGATCACGACACTACACATGTGCACTCACGTGCCAACAAAATCAACTGTGTGAGAAACATATACCAAGAGATCCCAGTGTATGAACATGGACTCTGATACTAGATGTAATGCCCCACCAAGGAACCCTTGGAACAAAGGGTTGAATATGCACTAAATAATTTATTTTTTAAAATTAAAGATATGAATCAAATATACAAGTGCATCTGATAACCATAACATAAGATCAAAGTTGAAACATACTATAATTAATTCATGATCATGCACAATAAGAAGACTCAAACATCCTTCCAAAGGTTCCCAAGCAACCAAACACAAGCATGGATGATAAAGTAACATCCAAGCCATCATATGAGAGCTTGGAATTCATCTACAAACCCCATGGGTCATGACCAGATCCTCGTCAATGGTCATCCATTAAGGAGACTGATCCATCCTCATTACAAGTCAATACAAGAAGCAAATAAGCTAAATATAAGAGAAATGATAAAAAAACTCATCATGATGAATATAAATTCCAACTGTGATAACTCGAAAGACATCTTGGGGAAAAAGGGTATCCAAAACTATGATTACATTTTTTACTAACCCTCAGGAAGTGCTCATTTTTTTATATGTGATAAAGCATATGCACTGAAAATGGAGGTAAATAGTTAATTTACTAATTATATGCACAATTATGGAAATCTACTAGCTATAATAAAATGTGCTACTTACCAGGCATATGCGCTAATTCACGGAGTATATGATATAAAGTATTTCTCATATGTGATGAAGTATGAGGCATATGCTATGAATTATGAGGCATATGCTATAAATTATGAGGCATATGCTATAAAGTATGGGTAATATGCATAACTTTTTGAATCATATGTTCTATACTACTTTAAAAACATCTATGTCAAGTTGGAAGAAAAATTTGAAAGTAAATTCAGGTTCTAACATTGATTAGACTTTCTAACACCAATGTATGGCTAATATACAGTCTTTCTCCACACCAAGGAGTATCGCATCTTTATATATTGAGGCAATACTCACTCAGGATCTAGAATAACATCGAAATATAACAAGTATATGACTCTTAAACTTATATGAATGTAAAATATGAAATGACAAGGAGGTATAGAAAGGAGCACATCATGATCAATAATTCTATCACTGAAATTAGTCCACCATATATACATTGGTCCCTAGTAGTGGTATAGTGCAATGCAACCATACCACATGGAACCCTTGGGCCCAACCAACCATGCTCATAGATATATCAACCTGGCCATAAAAAATGGGTAAGCACACACACACAAAGGAGGGATAACACTCACACCAATAAGATGCATACAATCAAAGGATGATACAGAGGTGTAATGCAACTCATAGGTACAAAAGCAATAATCCATGGAAAACACTTAACACGAGAAACAATATCCAAATGCAACCAAGGACCGCATATCCATTTTACACCAGGGTAATACTCACAACTACAGGTCCTAGACATGAGAGTACCAACCATAGGGAGCATATGTGCCTCATGGATCAATACAAGCATCCAAGGATCAAGAACATCTACCTCTTACAAAAATCACTTATGACTTTTGGGGGATTAATGGTCTCCACTTTCTACCTCAAGAATAGATCACTCATGATGTCTAGGGGATCAATTAACTCTACCATCTACCTCTTACATGGATCACTCATGACATCCGAGGGATCAATGGTTTCCATAGTACCAAATTTATCTTATTTAATGTTTAAGACTAGTTCATTTTATTATTTTCACTTTTTAAGAAAATTCTTTGAAGCATCCACGGTAGCCACTTCTGAGCTAGGGTCTGTGTAAGGAGATAGTCCCCATGCCTACTCAACATAGCTAGTCTAAGGCTCAACATCTAAGAAGGATACCACGCAAAATATTTACCTCAAGAAGGAGACCAATACAAATAGCTTCTCTTCTTCATCTAAACTGAGGACATGAAATAAAGGCCTCGTCCACTTCATCTACACTAAGGGTATGATAACCATGGCTTGTCCACTTGGTCTACACTAAGGAAAAGAGCATAATAAATACATTGTCTACTTAGGTCTACACCAAGAATATGAAATAAAAAAGCATCAATAAGAATGAAATAAGAATATAATCTCAAGTCAAAAATCCATAAGAAATATGGTAACTCCATTGGTCTAAACCCAAGAGTACAAGTCGCTTGAATCTCAGCATAGAAGTATAGCTCCACTATGTGCCTAGATATAGTCTCAACACCTACATTCACATATCACGTGAAATATCTACTCAAGCATGGAAGGTTTCATAATAAAATAAAAAATCACAACAATCAAAAGCAATGACATGAGGATATCTCAACTCCCAAAACACTCAAGGCATACAAGCCAAGTAAACGCAAGCATAGGCCAAATAACAAACCACTCATTTGGCCAATTACTAAGAGAATGGATTATAAGGGAATCCATCAAAAATATCATTAGGACATGTGGAATTCTCACATACCACAAAAATTACTTAAATCCCAATTTTGTGCAAGAACTAGCAAGATACCAAAATTAACATTTTAACATAAAACAAACAAGTTCAGATCGTGATATAAAAATTTTGGAATGTCATATAACCATTTCACTTTCACAATCCTGATATAAACATGAGAGACTAAAAATATCAATAACTCAATTATGCCCAAGAAGGTAACTTGCAATTTGTGGACGACATGCAAAATTGTGCATCCATGAAAATTCCCAAACATCAAACATCAAAGAAATTGATGAAATTAAAACCCATTTTCCCTTAGGCACCCAACATCATATTGCTACAAGTCCCTTATTCACTAACATTACTCCTAATATAAACATCAGGAAAAGATGGATCAGTGGAGTAGTGTGGCATAGTAAAGTGATGTAGAGCAATGAGAAGCAAGGGTTTCAGGCAAGTTTGAGGTAGAGAGTCTTGAGGCAACCAGTGGATGGTACCTTGACCAAACAGGGTAGGGGTCATATCTTAGGCCAAAAATATTTTTTTGTAGGAGAATAACATTGGGAAGAGGATTCTAAGGATGGTGTGTTGCCTTCTTGAAGTCAAGGGCTAGGATTATAGAAGGACCTTGATGCTAGGGCCCTCATGAAGAACATTCCCCCCTTGGATACAATTGCAGAAGATCAACAACATGGGAAAAAAAGAAAAAAATGGGAATCTATTTTTAGGGTTAAACCCACTCAAAAAAAAAATTCCCTCCTATTACTGATATCTCTGATTACAACAATGGTAAGTTTTATATCTCAGTCATAGATCAAGTTATCAATCATAATATTTCCATCACAACTCTATCTCTAGTTGTAAATTTTATGTGTCTTGGACCCAACATTGAAGTCGTTCAAGATTTTGTGAGTAGAAAATGGAAGTTAAAGGGTCAAGTTGAGGTGTCTATAATGTTGAAAGGGTTTTTTTATTTTTCCTTCTCCTCTAGTAAAGAAATATCAACTATTCTTTGTGGGGGGCCTTGGGTGGTTTGGAAATCATCGCTTGCCCTTAGAAAATGGACCCCCAAACTAGATCTATCTGATGCTATCTTTTATGTGGTTCCAATCTAATTCAAACTCCTCAGTCTTCCCCTAGAATATTAGTATGAGAATATATTTAGGGGGATAGCTAGTTCTTTTGGTGGGTTGTTATCTATTGAAGTTATGACGGTGGCTCATAAGCAAATGGTTTATATAAGAATATGTATTGGTATGTCCAATCCATGGATCATCTATCCTCCATTGATATGGTCTCCAAAATTGGGAAATGAGTTCATGCAATTGAGTTTGAATCACTTCCCTTTATGTTTTTTATTTGCAAAAAGTTGGAGCATTAGGAAAAGAAGTACCCTCTAAATGCCAGCATCTCTATTCCCAAATCTAAACCTATGGTGGCTAGATTCTAGAAGCCTAAATAGATTATTGAGGTTCAGTTGGGTGAAGATCAAGGGCTAGAAGAGAAAAGGAATGAGAGGCTCGAATAAGTGGCAGATATAGCGAAAGATAGTAATTCCACAACCAAAATAAATCAGGATATTATTAAGAAATAACATGTTATAGACATACTAAGGTTTGAGAAGGTTGTTGATAATAAAGGCCTCTCTAGTTCAAATAAATATAAAAAAGCTAATAATGTTGGAGAGCATGGTACTCACATGCCTAAGACTAAAGAATAAAGTGATAAGGTCAATATTGGCACTTTGGACCAAAATAAGGGTTTCCCAGATGAGGATAAATGGGATGAGGAGAATAGAGAATATCTAGATCATGGATCTAATCATGGAATATAGAGGGATGGTAATGTTGATTCTACTCTTTTGTCTCCACATTTGTTGTCCTTCTCTCTCCCTTGGGATATGGTGATAGTCAAATATACTTATCCAGTTGATCCATCTGACCATATTGTTAAATGAAGCATTTTGTGGATCTTGATCACAAAGTTGAGGTTTCCAAAAGAATATTCCTAATATTTGTCTTTATAGCTCTATAGGTAAGAAATGAAAATCATGTTCTTAATTATAAGGGGGCTAAAGAGCTCTCATAAACAAGATATTGTTCATAATTTTTCTAGAGACCATAGACCTAATATTTTTTTTATCCAAGAGACTAAAATGTCTAAGGAAAGGGTGGAAAGATTCAAAAAATTTAGGAACTATGGAGTTCATGGAAGTAGTTCAGATGAAGCTTCAAGGGGTGTTGTTACTCTCTAAAACTCAAATTTTATTTGGGTGCTCCTTTGTGTTAAGATGGTAATCATGTTTCTATGCTCTTTAGACATATTAGGGGTGATTTTAGTTGGATCCTCTCAAATATTTATGTACCTAAAAATAAATGAGATAGGAGAAAATTTTGGTCTAACATTGCTACCTTTAGACAAAGATTCCCTAATGATAATTGGATTATTATGGATGACTTTAATACCTCACTTCAGGAGAAGAAAAAATTTGGTGGGTCTCAGATTTAGTTAGATAGTAAGTTCGATCTAACGCTTTTATCCATGACTAGTGTATGCATGATGTTGTTTTGAAGGGATCCTCCTTCACTTGGAAGAATGAGAGGAATGGTGATGAACTTATTAAAGTAAGGTTGGATCATGCCCTTGTTTCTTATGATTGGTTTCTTCACTACTTTTTCTCTTTGAATGCTTTATCTAGAATAGGTTCGGATCATTATCCCATTAGTTTTTCAGTTGATTCAATGAAGGGAGGGATTAATTTTACTTTTAGATTTGAAAATATGTGGTTATCTCATCCCATTCTTTATGATTGTATTAATAAGTTGTAGAGTATCAAAGTTGATAGAACAACTATGTTCAGAGTGGCCAAAAAGTTAAGAGAGGTCAAAATGAATGTCAGAAAATGGTACAAAGAGACTTTTGGGGACATTTTTGCTATGAAGTAATTTATTCAATCTGATTTGAAGGAGATCCAAGATAAAACATAGGAGGGATATATTGGAGATTATCTGGATAAGGAAAATGATATGCTCTCAAAATATCATAATATCATATCTAGAAGGGAATTTTTTTGGACACAAAAGTCCAAGTCCCTATGGTTATCCTCAAGGGATAAGAACACTAGATTTGTTCATTTAACTACCTTAAAGTATAGGGAAATAAATGGAATTTCACACATAATGAAAGATGGAATAAAAATTGATAAATAATTTGAGGTCAGAAGAGAGATGATTTGCTTCTTTGCTAACCTTTTAAAGGCTAGCAAAAAGCTGGTTGCTAAGGCACACTATATCCTTGTTGATTCCATTCCCAAAATTATGAATGAAGTTTAGAATAAAATGTTAGTTTCCATCCCCCCTACTAAAGAAATTAAAAATACATCTTTCTACTTTGATGGAAACAAGGCCCCTTGTCCTGATGGTTTCCCCTTGTTCTTATTTCAGTCCTTTTGGGATATTATTGTTGACTATGTGGCCAATTTTTTTAAGGAGTCCTTTGGTGTGAGATCTATGTTAAAGGAACTTAACTCTACTTTTATTGTGCTTTCCCCTAATAATCCCAAGGCTGAGGCCTTTGATGCTTTCAAAAATAAGTCTCTACAATTCTTTTTATAAAATCATCTCTAAATTCCTTAGTTCTAGGTTGTTGAGGATCCTCCCTTTGCTTAATTCTCAATAGCATAATGGTTTTATTCCTGGGAGGCAAATCCAAGATTCCATTATCACCATGCATGAGAATATTCACTTGTTAGTGTGTGTGTATTTCTTGGTACATGTTATCCTGCAACACAACACTTCAATAACTCATTATATCAATTGTTAGTATATGAAAAAAACAATTGAAATCATAACAATTGAAATTGAAATATTGATCTCTAACACAAGTATGGAAAGAACCTAATATTACTCTTAGAATTAGATCCTAAATAGTGAAAATGCATGTTAGAATGAGAGATTCAAGTCAAACATGAATCTAAGATATCAAATTCATTCAATAAATTCATTGATTCATTAACTATTAAGAAAATTGAGATGTTTTATAATTAGCTATGAAATAAAATGAACAACATGTAAGTATGAATTCAAATTAACCATTATCAACCTTTTGAAAATTCTTCTTTTATAGAATCTTGAGATTTTGAATGGTTGAGATGCATCCATGAAGAATCATTGAGATGCTTCCAAGTTTGATCCATGTGAGTGATCCATGTGATGAGCTCTCATTGGTTTAAGATGTCTTTTTTGTCCCCTTGAGAGGTGACATGTCATTTTGGAGTGTTTTTATTCACTTGTTTTAATTAATTACCATAGCCATGCATTTAATGGGATTGATTTAATTAATTAGGCTTAGAGGTAATTAATGTGACTTTTGCTCAATCCTTGATAATTAATGCTTGAATTATGATATTTTATTGATTTTATCAAATTTAATGAATTATGTTAATAATCAAGAATCAAATTAACAAAATTAGGAGTTTTATCTCAAATTGAGGCAAAATAGGGCCTTAGGTTCTATTAGCCCAATTTTAGGTGATTACAGTTAGAGGTTTCTAAAAGCTAAGAATTCCTTTTAAATCTTGATATTGTTAAAGCCTATGATAGATTTGATTGGGATTTGTTGTTGAAAGTTCTCAGAGAATTTGGTTTTTTAGAAAGGGTTCTTCAACTCATTTGGAAACTCATTTCTACCTCTTCGGTGGTGGTTATTGTTAATGGATCCCCCTCTCACTTCTTTAAGGTGTCTCATGGCCTTAGGCAAGGGGATACCATTTCCCCTATTCTATGTACTATCATGGTTTAAATCCTAGGAAGATATATGCACAAAGAGATTGCTATGGGTACCTTGAGAGGTCTTAAACCATCCTCAACCAACTTGACCTACTCACATCAATAGTTTGTGGTTGACACTAGAATAATGGGAAGATATACTATTGGAGAAGCTAAATCTATCAACAACATTTTAAATCTTTATGAGAGTGCTTCGAGTCAGATGGTGAATAGAATGAAGAGCTCTCTATTTTTTATTAACACTCTTGAGGTTAGATAGAAAAGAATTGTTGATATTCTGGGATGTTCTATTGGTTCTCTTCCTTCCCTTTATCTGGGTCTTCCTCTTTGAAGTAAACCTCTAGATTCCTTTTGGATCTCACTCATTGACATGTTTAACAGAAAATTAGCTATTTTTAAAGGGGCTTTACGTAGTCAGGCTGGTAAGGTTCAACTTCTCAAGTCCTCTCTTCAAAATCTGCCTATCTATGCTTTAAGTTTGTTTAAAATTCCTTCTAAGTACGTTGACATTATTGATAAAATACAAAAATTTTATCTCTGGTTTAGGGTAGAGGAAATAAAATTAATTCCCCTAATGACCTAGGAAGCTATTTGTAAACTAAACAGAGATGGTGGGCTTGGTTTGAGAAGTATTAAGATGTTCAACAAAGCTCTCTTAATGAAGCAAGTTTGGATAACCTACGGAATAAGAGTGAATGGAATACTATTTGGCATAACAAATATCTTTGCAATATTCACCATTTCAAGGACTTCATTCTCCCAATTTTCTAGTGGGTTCATATCTCAGGAAAAACATCTTCAAAGCTAGAGAGTTTTCTCTATTGGGGGCTTGCTGGAAAATTGGTAATGGAAGGAGATGATTGTTGGCTCAGAGAGGAACCTTTAGCCAATGAAAATGATCTTGGCCCTTTCAAGAATGACTATATTATAAAATTTGGGTGTTTTTTTTTTATTAAGTGAAAAATACATTTTAAAGGGACCCAAAACCCTTTACATCATAGAAACTAAATATATAGCATTAAAGTTCTACTTAGATAAAACTATGATAGAAAGATGCCAAAAAGAGAGAAGCTAGCACAAACATACAAAAATCCAACACGAGACCAAAGGCCAATTAATGACTAGCACACAGACAGATAAAAGACAAAAAAAAATAGAAGTACTCAATTTTTTTTAGAAGCTCTACAACTTCAATAACCAATAGGTCCATATTAGCCATGACACTCTTGAGGTATTCAATATCCTTGTTGTCTTTAAGTTCCTTCTTCCTAGTACTAGCATGAGTTATTTTCTCAAGGCCAAAATCTTATTTGGGGCTAGTATCCTTGTCCTCGTCCACATCCACAATAGCTTTCTATTTCTCAAGCTTCCCCACTAGAATTTTGAGATGCTCAACAGAGGATTTGAGATTTTTGTAGCTTCAATCACCTATTTTCTTGAGAGTAGTGTCTAGGCTAGAAGCTTGGCATCAATAGCACCAAATATAGTATCATAATCATTATTCATGGCTTCTGCATCACTAACAACCTTAGTGAGGTCTTTCAGACTATTAAGAAAAGAGATATCATTTCCCACACCAAACACTTCTAGGAATTTCATCTTGTTGGTGATGGCCTTATGCTTGATCTTGATCTCTTTAACTTCATCAAAAACCCACTTTATGGTTCTATAAAATTCCAAAGCCCCATCCTTGGTTGTTTGAAAAACACTTGTTGGGGCTTCTTTACTACGGTTATCTAGTTCACTAAACAGAACACCATCCTTGGAAATATCCTCTCCAACAAAAAGATTATCCTCACCAGTAGGAGAGAGAGGGACCTCATCTTTTAAAGAAACATTTTTCAATTTACTATCTCTAGGGAAAGATTTCCCATACATCTTATCTTTTGAAGAAGGAGAATGAGTGGGGGATTTATCCAAATCAATACCTAAGCTATAAATAGGGGAAATCCTAGGGTGTTTGATCTTCTTCTTAGGAGGAGAAGAATCAGGATCATGATTTTCTTTAGTATCTCATCCCTCCTCATCATCTTCCTCTTTTTCAAACCACACCTCTTCCTCAATATATTTTTGTTTCCTATCTCCAAAAGTTGGGGGGTTCTACCCTTCTTGGTGGTAGATGCAAAACCATAGGTTTTTCCTTTACCCTTACCCAAGCTTTTAGGATTCTTAACTGGGGTGGAAGAAATAGTTTCCTCCTCCACCTCAGTGTCAAAACCCTCCTCATCATCTCCCTCCTCTTTCGGGGCATCCTCCTCTAAATTAGAATAATTAGGGATGTGAATTTAGGTGTTATGTTTCTAATTACCAGTTGAATGGTAAATGGCTTAATTTGACCCTTTCTAATCCTCTTCTTCTTCCTTTGCAAATATCATTAAATTCCTTCTCCCTTAAACACTAGAGAGAGGATGATGTTCTGGTCTGGAGAGGTTCTTCTTTCATCTATTTGTTTGTGGCTTTTATTGTTGGTTTGTTGTCTCATTCTTCTCTCCCCTCTCCTTGTTTGTATAAGGCCTAGATTAAAAACTTGATCCCTAAAGTTAACATCTTTATTTGGCTCTTTCTTTAAAATGAAATTCTCACTACTGATAATTTATGCAAGAGAGGCTTCTTTATTCCCAATAGATGTTATTTTTGTCTTACTAGTGTGGAATTTTTTAATCACATTTTCCTTCATTTTCCTTTTGCTTCAAATATTTGGAGTCAATTTTTTCAATTATGGAACCTTTCTTGGGTGCTCCCTAGTTAATTTATGGACTTCTTCTTGCAATGGATATCAGCTTATGATAATCATGTCTTGAAACTACTTTGTTTGTACATATTCCCACATGTGGTGTGGGGGATATAGAAAGAACACAAAAACCACATCTTCAGAGAAAAGTATCTTCAGCTTGAGATTATCTTCAGGAATAATTTTAGAGCTATAATGGAAAATCTTAATATTTTGAATATTCCTCTGGGGACCAAGGGGAAGGTGAATTGTAAGGATTTTGATAACAGTGCTAATTCCTGAAAAATTCAATTGGACATTAATACAACTTTGATTAAGATGAATAATGGAAGAGATAATTGTGCTTGGATCCAACCTCCTTTAGGTTGGGTGAAAATTAACTTTTATGGGGCAAATAAGGGAAATCCTAGGCCAGTTGGGTATGGGGGAGTGATCAGGGATAATATTGGTGGGTTTTTTTTAGTTGTGGAACTCCCCTCGGGTTACTATACCAACCACATAGTCAAAGCTATAGGTGCTTTCTAGGGTCTTAACCTCGCCTGCCAACATAATTTAAAATATGTTTGGCTCGAAGGGGATTCTAAGAATATAATTCAATGCTTTAATGGTAGCCACAAGCCTTCATGGACTATTGAAAATTGGATTAATAGGTCTAGGGAGATAATTGCTACCTTTGATAAATGTATTATTTCCCGTGCTTATAGGGAGGTGAACATGGTTGTTGACTATTATGTGAACAAAGTGGTCTCCAGCGAGAAGAGGCTTATATGGAAGAGGGGGGATGGGTTGGATTTTGATATCACCACCCTTATCCATTATGACATAACCCATGTGAGAGTTATTAGTGACTTTACAATATAATTATGGGTCTTCTCATCATTTGGAAGTCTTCCTTTCTCATTATTTTTTTATTATGGTGAATATTTTATGGGAGTACAAATTCATTATTCCTCACACATTTTGTGGGTATTTTGGGACTGAACTTGGATTTTCTTCCCTTCTTGGTTCTCAAAAATTTCTACTCGTTGTAAGATTTTTCATGTTATAGAGTTTAATATGGGTGGTGAAAGATGTTGGGTGGATCCCTTGGAATGTGAAAAATGGAAGAAGAAGACCACTATATGGTGTATTGTGAAGAGGGGAGGGCTTAATCCATATTTATAAAGACTACATGGTTAGAATAAGAAAGTCATAGAATATTTTGCTAAACATTGGAAGGATAGTTGTATCACTTTGCGTGGGAATAAGGTCATTGTTGATGAGAAGTTGATTTTAGAGGTGACGAGGTTATCTTTGGAGGGTATAAAGTTTTATAGGGACTGGAAGTACTTTGAGCTAGGAGTGCAAAAATTTCCTAAATTTGAGGAGGAACATGAGAAGTTTGAGAAGAAATTAAAGAGTTGCTACAATAAAAATATCATCAAGTCCGTTTAGAGGTAGGTTTTAAAGGTAATCATGAAATATGTTACCCTTGATGGTCATTTTACTAGGGCCTTCAGCTACCATTTTGTTTTGCCAAATCATTTTAGGCATCACACTAGGGTTTCTTTCCCCTACTATTTGTTTTCTTTCCTTCCTAGGTGTTAATGATCATAGGGAGAACCCGGATAAGTATTTGGTATTGCATGAGGGTTTTCTAGTATTTATTGATGATTATTGTAGGCATCTCCCTTCCCATTCTAATTGCATTCCTATCTGAGAGGGTGATGATACTAGTTTGGGTAGGTCTAGTGGACAGTTAGAGGATGAAGAGTATTTTGATTCAGAGGAAGAAGAGTTTACCCCCTTGAAAAGACATAAGAGGGAGATCAAACCTAAGCATAATGTTAAAGGGCCTATTTCTAAAGGGAAGGGAAAGAGGAAAATTTTCATTTCCTCTAGTTCTACATTTGTTAATACTGATGGAATGGATAAGTTTACTTCCCCACTATGATTTCTTAGAAAAAAAAGGAAAGGACAGAGGCAAAAAAGTTGTGAAGGGTCTTGAATTTGTAGTGTACCCCCTTCATATCCTTGGATATCATCCCCCCACCCCTTCCCCTATTTCAAGTAAGCATCTTTCATGGGATGTGGATGAGGTTGGTTCTAAGTCTTCTTGGAACCTTAATGTGGATCTTCTATGTGTGGAATGTGAGAGTTGTCTAATATTTCAAGGATGGAAAGAGATAATTCAATATACTCTTTCAACATATTCAAATGGGTGTTTCATGAATTTAAGGAGCTACAAGTTAAATAGAGAGCCATGATTAGTAAAATGGAGTTGATGAGGTCTTCTATGGCTAGTAAGACCATTGGGGAAGATTATGTTATTATTGGTCAACAAGCAGGCCTTTCTTAGTGGACTAAGACTGAGAAAAAATTGGTTGTAGACTACCTCAATAAAACCTTAGAGGCTATTGATAAGTTGAAAAAAAAACTATGGGAAAAGGCTTTCCAAGGTTGAAAAAGATGTAAAGGAAATCCAAGCTTCCCTCTAGACTATCATGACTCAAATCCACAAGATTATAAAGAACATTGTTGAAACAATGAAGATCATGGTGGATAATCTACACAAGCTGCAACAAGAGAAGGAATTCATGGATTGGAGGCTAATAATTAAAAATGCCAAGGGGAGTTTGGGCCCAGCAATAGAACTAGGGTGAATCTAAAGAAAAGGCCCGCAATCCCTCTCTTAAAGTGCAGAAACTAAAGAAAGTGGCTCTAAATATGGGCCAACTAGATGTTGAGATCACTAAGACCCTTAAGAATTTGGTGTAGCTAGTGTTCCTCTTCTCTGGTTTCTAGTTTTTCTATTGCATTTTTTATTTTTTGTTGGTCTTTAGCTTCCATTTTTTTGTTTTATCTTTTGCAACCTATTTTATCTTGGTTTAGTCTATGGATTATATGTTATATCTGATTTATGTAAGAATCTTTTGTAAAAAGGATTTTGGGTCCCTTCAAAACCTTATTTTTCCATATTAAAAAATGTCACATTTCTATAATAAAATCTCATTTCTAAGAACACAAAAATTTGAGTAGCATAAAACTACCAAAACCCCATTTTCACAACATGAAAATATATAATTACTCATAGCAACCCAACTGGGTAATAAAATCAAGTAACACTTTGGTGGAATGCTAATTCTTAGCCCAATAAACTAATGCAATTGATTTGATGCATTTGAATAGAGTAAAATGAAAAAGGTGAGATTTCCTACCTCACCCAAAGTGGAGAAAACCCAAAACAATGATCAAAAATCCAAAACTTGATGAAATTGAATGAGGTTTTTGGAAAAGAGGAGAAATCCTAGCATGATTATAATGAGTCACTCCACATGAAAATATGGCAAGAGAATCACACCCAACAAGAAAATATGTGATTTTCTCCAAAGTAAATTGGAGCAAAATCCCCAAATTCTCCCAAAGGCAAAGTGAGAAGTAAGTGAAAAGAACTCACTTTTCAAACATAAAGGCACTTTTTCACAAGTGACTTGGAAGAAAGGTCACTTAAATATTATAAATGAGCTATTGAATTTACCCCAAAAATCAAATAAATTGATTCCAATTAATTGGAATCTAACTACAAAAAATTAGACAATAATTAGAATTAAATCCCCAAAGCCAATAAAATCAACATTTAATTAAATCTCTTCTGCAAGAACTGCAGGAACTCTAATGCATAGACACACTCATGAGTTTGAGACATTATGCATCATGAAGTCTAGATTTACCAACATGTACTAGAGGGATATCATTATGATCATAGATACATCATCCATACAAGAACAATATTGTCTTAGTAATGAAAAGCCAATGAAACCATCTCTTATGTCATTGTTAGGGATATAAACACACTCATATCCTACAACTCGGGAAGAATGTGCCTGGTACCTATTTACTAAAACACACAAACATCAAGTGTAGTTGCTCACAATATAATAGTCTAACAACATGAACATACGTGATAGAAAATAGCAAAGGAGAATTAGACATCATGTGGACCTCATGAATGAGTAACTACGACTTCATCTCACTACATAAAAACACATCAGGTATAATCCATAACAATTATATGAGCGTAGTAGTGAACCTCATATAATTTAAACTAACATTACATTTACATTTTATATTTCAATTAAAAATATAAACATTAAATAATAATTTTTAGTAATATAAGCATATATCAATACAAATCTCCATAAAAATACCCAACAACATATAAAGCACAATATAACAGGAATCAACGATAATCATCCTAACATATTAATCCAATATTATCAAATACAAAATACACCAGATATTATTGTTACACATTTTTTATCACAAGGTTCAATTGATGCAGAAGTGAATTCTACAATAAAAAGTAACATTATCAGCCAGACATATACCGATGGAGGAATAAAACATATCAATAAGAGTTAGGCCAACAACAAAAAATAAGAAAGAGAAAGTAATATTATCAACTAGACATACACCAAATAACCCCATTGGCAAAGCATACACTAGTGGCAAAGAGGAATTATTGTCTTGTTGATAATCAATGAGGTTATTGGTAAGACCCAATCCAATGGAGACAAAGGAAGAAGAGTCTATTGGTAGGTTTTACAACAAGGAGGGCTCATCGACATCATGATAGTGGTTGGGGTATACTATTTTGGGTTTCCCTGATGTCTGATGAACATGTCGGTAAAGCCTATAGCGATCAAAGGTGACTGAGGCCAATATAAGAAATATTATCAAGAGAACTAATTATGATGGTACAAGATGAAGGCATTGGGGCAGTTATACCGATAGACTCATCGGTGTAGCTATGTCCATCACCAGAACATAATTTGAGCAATTTTGATACCTAATGAGATCAACAGGTTAACTTATACCGATAAAAGAAGAAAGAGGTCATTGGCCTGTATTATCTTGATGGTTAAAGTGAAACTAAGTTACCATATAGTCATTGGATGAACATATATCAATGTTATTAGTCTAAGTTAACATTTGATTATTTTCATCAAAGGGAGTTGTGGATATCATATTTATATCATGATTTTTGTTTGCTTCATCATGATTAAAAAATGGTAAAGAAAAAGAGTGCATAAGAGACAATAGTTTCTATTTCATGAAAAATACTTTGTTTCATCATAATGGTAAAGAAGTATGCACATGAGTGATACAATTTTAAAAATGCTTTATTTCTATTGAAAGTTGAAAGAAGTAACATGAGGTCCAGACAAGCCATGGACATAGCTAATCCAATATAACACAATTGGTATGATAAGATGAAGATAACATGAAAGGAAAAGACAAATGGAAGAGGGCATATCCATCATTTCCTAGAATGGTTTATGACTTGATCCTCGCTATAGTTGATTCATCCCATTCCTAAGCTCTGAAGGTGCCTGTAAGAAATTGAGAAATTTTGTTAGAGCTTCGAATATGGATCTTTCAAAATCCCTACCACTATAACATTAACATACTCCTCATGGAATATAGAATTGGCTATGGACATGAATGTGTAGAAGTGAAAAGAACGAAGAAAAAGCACCACAAATGGAAAAAGAGACCCTTCCTTTTTATTCTAATATTGTTTGTTTCATGTGCAAATTCGGGAATGGAGATTCTAAGCTATTGAAGGGACATGTCCATATGCATGAAACCTTCTAGCTTAAGTTGCAGACCTTTGAAGATCAATCAGACTATTATAGGGACATAGTTTTATTTTTTGAGACCCTTTAGTCTATCATCTACCAAGTTGCAAAGGTACAAGATAGTGAGCCATGAAAGGTACCTACACTTGTTGTATGAAACCTTTTGGTTTAATCAGAAAAACATCAACAGAGAATAAATTTGTTGTCCTATGTGAAACATTCAAGAGATGTACGTCAGAGAACATATGCATGCTATAGAACAAATAAAAATGCAAACATAGCCACCATAGAGATCATTTTTATTACATTGAGGACCCAGGAGAAGAAACAATGTGGCCTCATACGGAGATCAAGCTGATTAAAAGACAATGAGATACTTAAAAAGGTACCCATACCTGAAGAATATAGAAGCCCCCATCTTTGCATTAAAGGAAGAGAACTAGAAATTGTAGAGGAAAGGTCATGCAAGTCACATAAGCCCTAACATAGGTGATGCTAAAATAGAGAGACATAATATAGATAAAAAAATGTCATTTAGGGTTTACATAACCCTATTTATCATAGGTTGCACATTATTTCCCTTTACACATTTTAATACATTTTCAAGTCCATTGTATGATATGTTATTATTATGGGTCAAGTTCTACTCCCCATTTTTTGCCATTTCATGTGTGTGGAGACTATTCTTGTCTACATTATCAACTCACCCTATTATTATAGGAGTTATTTTTGGTGATCCGTATTGACCAAGGGAGATTTTGATCGTATTTTTGCCTCCACTTCCTATATTCTTGGGATGTTCTTGATGAGATGTTAGTTTTGATGGCTTAGTGGGTTGCATGGGATTTTGAGTTAAAAGGAAGATTTTAATTCAAAAATAGTTTAGTTATTGATTTTCCTTCAACTACATTCTTCTTTAAAAGGAGTGATTTTTCTTATAACTTAGTGATAGTAATACAATAATTTGTAAATTGGCTCCTTCTTCGGAGAATTGAAGTGTTAAGATTCAATTATCTTGTCTAATTTGATGAAATAATATGTGCATTAGCATGAATTTGTTTTGATTTCATCTAAGTCCTTCATTTCTCATTTAATACAAGTGTTTTTAATCAAACAAACATGTTTTAGTGTAGGTCATAAGTTGTGTGTGATTCAAGTTTATCCAGTTGTGAAGGTCTTATATTCTTCCTTCTAGATTAACTACAACACCTTCATTCAAATTTCTTGTGCACTACATGCAGTTAGATAGGTGGTGAGATCTAGCTTCCATTTTTGGTTTGTTGTGAGTAGAGATTTGTGAGATGTAGATGTTAATCTTTGGTGGATCATCACATTAGCTTAGTTTTAGTTTCATGTACTTTCTTTCCCTTTCCCCTCTCAAGGTTCAAGTTAAGTTTCAAAGAGAACCAACTCTCTCTGGAGGTCTATCCTTGTTATAGGTTACCCACAACCCAAGGATAGTCCCATTGTGTCAACAGGTGAGTTGAATTCTATTTAACTCTTATGCACAACCCACTTGAAAACAATTATCATAAAGCATCCTCATGCAGATATGATCAAAATAGTATTAACAACATAATCTAACATTTCAATTAACAATGATATTAGTAACCAAAATAATGTACGGTAATCAAATGCATCACACATTGCAACCTCCAGATCAAATCGTATGAATAATCATAGAATAAAACCATCATAATGCAATATAAAAATCCCCTGATCCAAATAAAATCTAAACATGATAAATGATCATAATCAGGTAACCACTAGCACATACCTCAGTGAAACCATCAAATCACATCGTAAGCCAAATAATACATATACCAATAATCTTGAAATTAACACAAGAATAAACTATAATGGGTGCATCTCACAATGGAAACATAATATCATAACATGGAAATAATCACTGAAACATAAGGGAATCGAGCTCAAATCACATTGCCAAGAACACAATGAGTCCTCAAAACATAGAATAAAGGCCTCAAAAGATCTAGTATCACAAATTAGGTATACAACTAGTTATAATCACCTAAAAATGGGCTAATGGAACCTAGAGCCCTATTTTCCCTAATTCGGGATAAATTCCTAATTATGTTAATTAAATTCTTGATTATTAACATGATTCAATAATTTGATAAAATCAATAAAACTTCATAAATAAAGTATTAATCATCAAAAATTGATCAAAGAATTTCATGAATTATCTCTAGGCCTATTAAATTAAATCATTCCCATTAAATGCATGGCTAAATTAATTTATTAAAACAAATCAATAAAAGGCTCAAAATTACATGTTTACTCTCAAGGGACAACAAAAACACTTTTAACCAATGAAAGATAATCACATGGAGCACTTACATGGATCAAGTTTGGAGGCATCTCAACCATTCCTCATGGATGCATCTCAACCATCCAAATCTTTTAAGTTCTATAAAAGATGAATTTTCAAATCTCAACAAGAATGAATAGTTAATTGAATTACATCTACATGATGCAAACTTCATTTCATAGCTAATTACATAACATTTGAATTTTATAGCTTAATGGTGAATGAGTTAATGGCTTTAATGGATGAATCTAGCTTCTTAGTTCAATTTGATTAAAATTTCTCATTCTAGCATGCATTATCATTGTTTAGAGTCTAAAGATGAGAGTAAATCTACTTTTTACATATTGGTGTTAGTTAGAGAGAAATAGGATGATTTTGCTTAGTTTAAATAGCTTTCACTTTGATTTCAATTGGATTTAAACTAACAATATAATGTCTTATTGAAGTGTTGTGTTGCATATTGATAGGTACCACAAAATACACACACATTTTTTATGCCTCTAGTCAGGTATCGCATTCTATTTACTTTGGATCGCATCTGGAATCCTTAATTGCATTTGGGAAAGGGGATCACATCTAGTGACTTTTTTTGTAAATTTGATTTTGCTAACATTTAATGGGTGATTGTTGTAATTTTTATTGATTATGACAGCTTAACAGTGGTCTATAGGTCAAATTGTCCAAGACATCAGCAAGAAAGAAACTACTAATAGTTGTTTGCAGGTTGCCTTGAAGAAAAATAAGATCAAACATTATGCTTGTATTTTCTATGAATTTAATTACAATTTGAAATCAATTTGTAACCTAATCAGAGGATTATGCTCTTTTCCCTTTGGGAAAATCAAAAACTCAAAATTTAGATTGCAATTTGGGGTCAAATTGGGGTAAATTGAGTTTAAATTTGCATGATGTGTTTGATAGGAGAAAATGACATGAGATAGGATATTATGCTCTTCTCCTTCATGGAGAATCAAAAATCAAGACCTCTAAGCCACCAATCCTCTTTTCTTTATTCCATTCCTAATTAGAGGGTCTGATGGTTGAGGTAAAAATCTCCTAGGAATGAATCTAGTGAGGATAGGTAGAAGCCAACCCTTCCACCTCACTATAAAAATTGACACTTCCTTGAGATTAAAATCTCACAAGACATAGTTGATCTTGTTCATGGAACCTTGAGTTGATCTTTTCAATGAACATGCTTGGATCTTGTGTAGAGCGGAGCCACTTCAATCTTGCTTGCAAGACTACACAGATTTGAGTACTCATAGGGCTATAAGCCTTAATCTTTCTTGTGAGACTATGGGATTCAATTGTGAATGAATGCCCTCACTAAGAATCATAAGTTAGAAGCTACCTGGACTACATCTGAAAGGTTGGTAATTCTTGTGCAAGGAAAATAGTAATTTTCCCAAGAATTTCATCATATCAAGCCCTCATTGATGTTACTACTCAGCTAATATGGCCTCCAACATCCATTGTGTGTTGTTGGACTATCATATTCTGAGGAGTCTTTGAGTGTTTTCCTAATTCAATGAACAAGCATTTCCAATCTCTACCATGTTTAGGGAAAAATAGGTGTGTTTACTCTTAAAAACCATCGCTTGATGTGTTTGAAGTCAAAATATAAGATAAATCCCCTAAATCAAAAAACTACAAGCACTTTCAGACACCTAAAACTCCCTGGAATCAGACAGAGAAGATAAATTTTTACAAACTTGACAAAATTTCCCGTTGGAAAAAACATCAAATAGTCACATCTTGTATCTTGTGTCATACCCTGCATTCCAGATCACATTTGGTCATTTTAGGATTGCATCTTGTATACCCTAGGTCACATCTAGATTAGGGATCGCACTGTGTATTTCTTGTGTCACATCTAGGACCATTAACTGGAAGTCACATTCAGAGTGTTGCATCTAGGGCCAAAAGCATTTCTACACATGTTGAAAACTTAATTTTTGGATTTTTGAGTACCATTTTGAGTCTTTTGTCATATTCTATTGTCAGAACCAATAATCTTGCAAACCTGAGAGATTGATTTCTTGAGTGTATCTTATTACCCTTATTTGGTCTATATCCCGCATTGGTCAAGTTGTGGAGTTCCCTATCACATCATATTCAGTCAAGTTCCCAACTCACTATCAGGGCACTCTAACCCTTTGACACTGGATCTTTCAAAAAAATTCAAACAAATTCACTTACACTTGGTTCCCAACTCACTATCAGGGCACTCTAACCCTTTGATGTTGGATCCTCAAACATTTTCAAATCCACTATTGCAACCTTGGACTCACACTTGGACCTATTTTCAGACCCACTTACACTTAAGGACACTCAAAAATTTCTTAATCAAGTTTTTATGGTTAATACAAGACATAAGTCTTATAAATTGGAAAGAAACTCATTCTCAAATGAAGTGGCATTATTGACATTTGAACAAGGAGAAAGCTCACAGATTAATCCCCTATTTGGAGCTACTCCTAGCACTACTCACACAGTGACTCCTAACAATACAAACATGTCAAACCAAAATGAATTCCATTGGGAAGATAGACATAACGAACAAGATGACCAACATGAACAAAAAAACTAGGAAGAAGAACAAAATCATGAAGCACACTATGACTCTAATGATGATGAAGACCTTACAGAACAATAATATCAAAGGGCTTTGAGAAGTAAAATATTTAAGAAGATCCTTGAAATAATGTTGGATGAGAATAAATAGAAATACTTTTTGGAACTTGCATCACAAGGAGTAAAATTACCTAATGACTATGATAAGAATCAACTCAAACAAAAAGAAGATCTTAGTCCTGTATTTATTTTGACACGACAATTACTTTCCATGCAAGAAAAAATACAAGATCTAAAGAAAGAAAAGGACAAACCAATAAAACAATACTCATTGGAACACATTTGTCCTTTCCCTTTTGATAAGGGCTTAAAGATGATACCATTCCCTCAACGTGTTACAATTCTAAAATATGACGAGTACATTGATAATTCTGACCCTCAAGACCATGTGAGGAAATTTTGCACATCGAGTATGGAGTTCATACATGAAAAAACTTATCTAATGAGGTTATTTCCATGAATATTAGGTGGATAAGCAATGGACTGGTTCTCAAAACTACCTACATGTATCAAAACATTCAAGCAACTAGTGGAGAAATTTATCCAACAATACTCATATAATATCCAACACACTATGACCATGTGGGATTTGTGCAATACCAAACAGAAAAGTAGAGAAACATTCTTGACCTTCTTAGAATGATGGAGGAAGATATTTGCATGATACGCTTGACAAATACCTAAGAGTGAAAAGATGGACATCTTTATCAATAACTTGGTACCTGAGATGAATTTTCCTATACAACTACAAGGTCCACCAAGCTTTGATAAAATGATAGATAGTGTCATCAAGATTGAAGAAGTCTTAATAAAAAAGTGAGAAATCACTATCAATAAAGAGAACAAAAACAAGTACTATCCCAATAAAGATAAGTACAAGTACAGAAACAAGAACAAGAATGTGGTTAATGATGGAGTTATGGATACTCCTAATGTGAAACTAGAACCAGAAGTCTTTAACCTTACATCAAGTCTCCAAGCAAACAAGAACTCAAATTCGACAGTGACGCCAATGACTAATAAAACTTTTAATAAACCTAATACTCGAAATGAGCCTTGGTTAGCAAGACCCAAGAGGACATTTACACCTTTGGGAGATACACTAGAAGTGGTCTTGAAGTCACTCTTGGATAAGAAAATTATCACAATTCCTGATTCCAAACCTTGGGAACCAGAAGTAAAACCAAGGTGGTGGAATGATAACGACTACTGGGATTTTCACCGCAATAAGTGACACAAGACTAATAACTGCATGAAATTGAGAGATGCTATTCAAGACTTAATTAAAGAAGGAAAATTTAAAGTGGATGGCCATCATACTAATAATGATCATAAAGCATTCTAGACTCCACTTCCTAACTATGAAAAAGGAGAATCCTCTAAGAGTAAAAAAATCAATTACACATATACTGACAATGATAACATGATTCATATGGTGGAACCATGAAAACCATCCATCCATGTGATTCCTCTTAAAGGAGTGCAAAATAAAACTGGATCCTCTAATGATGTGATGAGGAACCAAGCTAAGCTCACTCTCAAAGGGGCTTCAACACCAAACCCACTAGTTACAACAATAGGACCTAAAAAATTGGCCTTACCTCAGAAGTTCAATCTAGGTTGCAGCGCATGCCAGCCCAAATCTCTATTTTAGAGCTGTTAAAAATCTCTTTGAGCCATAAAGAGATCCTTGATCAAGCCTTTCTCAATACCAATGTGTCTAAAGACTTAGATGTGGATAGATTCCAGAATATGTTTGGTCACCTAAATTCCCCTCATTAATTTTCTTTCTCTGAGGAAGATGATAAATCATTAAACCAACCACATAATCAACCTTTGCATCTAGAAGTCCTCATTCATAAACACTATGTCAAGTGTGTCTCGATAGATGGAGGCATCGTTTGAACATATGTACCTATAATTTGGTGAAACAATTAGTATTTTTTGAACACACAATTGATCCAAGAAGGAAGATAACAATCAAAGCTTATAATGAAGAAGAAAGATCCTCCAAAGGATTGGTTGTCTTGCCTATTAGAGTGGTGCCAGTGGAAAGAGATGTGATATGCCAATTCCTTGACTTGCCCACTTGCTTATAACACTCTTCTTGTAAGGTCATGGATTCATTCAATGCAAATTGTGCCTTCTACTTACCACCAATGTATAAAATTCCCTCACAATGGAGCGGAGGTAACTATTTCAGCTGACACAACATATCCCTATAACAGTCTCAAGAAAATAGATAGCATGGTCCCACACAACAAAGAAAGTTACAACAAAGCAGAAACATCCAAAGAAATGATCCTATGAAGTTTTTCCAAAAAGTTAATATTCAAGAAACAGGCATGGGCGAGTACAAGATAGATTATGCAATGTCCCTAACAGATCTCCCAACATCTCCTAGGTCTCAAGGATGACCTTCATCTAGATTTACACCTTTAAAAGGTAATACTCTAACAGTCCATGAAGGAATGGGGATGGTCAAAGAAAAGGTGTCCCTTGAGGAAGAAAATGAAGAGAAAGTTGTCTTGCAATGGGTATACAAAGAGAATGAACAAGATGGAAATATCAAGAGTGTAGAGATAGCCACTGGTAAATATGGGAAAGGCTATGAGATCATGAAACAAATGGGTTACAAAGGTAAGGGACCATTGGGACAAAACAAACAGGGACTCATGGAGTTGATACATATGGATTTTAGAAATCCTAAGGACAAAATTGGAGTAGGCTTCAAGGAAACAACATCTCATCTCATAGCGAAAGATGACCCAGTGTTTGACAGATCATGAGACTTAGCTAATGAATAAGATAATGAAGAAGAAGTGGAAGGAAAACCCATCTCTTATGAGGTTACTACTATTACAAGGAGATCTATTATCAAAACTTGGTACTAATATTGAACTTGCACAAGGATCAGAAGAAGGACAAGTAGAAGAACTTGAAAGAGAACAAGAGAAAGGAAAGCCTATTCTTGACATGCCTCACTTTGATGAAGAACCAAACATGAAATATTCACAAGTACCTTTTCAAGAGAGAGAGATAGAACAATGCTGATGAGGAAGGTGAAGTACCAATGAATATTGCCCACTTCTTGGGGGTTTCCAATTATAGTCAGGTGGACTCACATGAATATGAATGGGATATACTTTCTGATGCTAAAATGGATATAGAGGTAGATGTGATACATACATATTCTCCTAGAGTCATAATTGAAGAGGGAGAGAGTTATAATGCTAGGTCGTTAGAGTTAGACTTACATAAAATTAACATGAACTCTAATAATAATGATAATGAATCTAATAATCTCTTTAGAAGAAAACCTAATGGAAAACATCTTACAAATTAATGACATTGATAATAACATGGTGATGTCTCTTGAACCTAATGAATCTTTGTCCTTAATATATCATGAGCTGATAGACTGGAATGAGCCTACATCCACAAGCTTGTTATTTGTTGACAACGACTACACCCTAGCCTATTATCTAAATGCTTGTGAACCTTTCCTTTCTTCCACCAGTGTAAAGAGAGAAAACATGATTGAGGAGGATATCAATTTTCTCAGTCTAAAAATGAAAAACAAAAAGAATGAGAAATCTGATGGTGAAAACCACATAGTGGCAGTATCAGATTCTAAAAGAGAAAAAGAAAAAGATGCATCTGATGGTGAAAACCTCCTAGAGGCACCTAAGGATGGGATTATTCATATTCTCCCAGATCATTTTTAGGAAATATCTTAAGTATTGATTGAACCAATGCAACCCATCAATCTATAAATGACAGAAGCTATGCAACTGGTTCACATTGCTCAGTTCCTGACAGAAGAATAAAAACTCCAATTCACCAGTTTCTTTAAAGAAAAGATCAATTTTTCCTGGTCTTATTTAGATATGCTTGGACTAGATACAGATTTGATAATGCACCATTTGTCTATTTCACCTGATGTGAAACATGTTAAGAAAAAACTAAGAAAAATGAATCCACATGTGGCATTGCTAGTCAAAGTAGAACTGGAAAAATTATTAAAGGTTGGATTTATAAGAGCCATTGACTATGAAAAATGGATATCAAACATAGTCCTTATTTCCAAGGCAGATAAATCCATAAGAGTTTACATAGACTTTAGAGATTTAAACAAGGCTTTCCAAAGGGATGACTTTTTGCTTCCAAACATAGACATGATTGTAGATCTTATGCCATACTATGAGATGTATTCATTGATGGATAGATTTTTGGGGTATAACCAAATTAATTTTTCTCCTAAAGATCAAGAAAAGATTGCATTCACATGCACATGGGGAACATCCTATTGGAATGTAATGTCGTTTGGGCTTAAAAATGCAAGCGCAACTTATCAAAGAGCAATGACTATAATATTTCATGACATGATGCATAGAAACATGGAAGACTATGTAGATGATACATTGGAAAAATCAAAGTTAAGGACAACACACCTAGAAGATCTAAGAAAAATATTTGATAGAATGGAACAATTCCAACTAAGGCTTAACCCAAAGAAATGTGCATTTGGGGTATCATCGGTAAAGTTAATAGGATTCATACTCTTGACAAAAGGAATCGAAGTTGATCCAGCAAAAGTAAAGGAAATTCTTAAGATGCAACCACCTAGAAACATTAGTCAAATGAGGACACTTCAAGGAAAATTTAAATCTATAAGGAGGTTTATATCCCAATTAGTAGATAAGGCTCAACCTTTCACAAAGCTAATGTGCAAAGGAACTACATTCACATGGGATGAGCAATATGAAACAAATTTTGCACAAGTCAAGGAATATTTGATGAATCCTCCCTTCCTAATGGCTCCAATATATGGGAAACCTTTGTTGCTATACATATCAGTGACAAATGTGTCATTAGGAGTATTGCTTACACAAGAAGATGAGGCTAAGAAGGAGAGAGTTGTATACTACATCAGTAGAACTTTGGTTACCTATGAGTTGAACTATTCCATGATTGAAAAAGCATGCCTAGTAGTAGTATTTGCATCTCAGAAGCTTAGTAACTACATGTTGGCACATAAAGTGAAGCTAGTGGCAAAGATAGATCCACTTAAGTATTTGTTGAGTAAAGAAACACTAACAGGAAGACTAGAAAAATGGGTCCTAGTACTAAGTGAATTTGACATTGAATGTGGTGACAGAAAATCCATTAAAGGAAAACTTATAGTTGATCAACTTGCTAAAACACCATTGACAAATAACGTGTTATTACATATAGAATTTCCTAATGAAGCAATCATGCATTTAACAAAACATTCATTGAAGATGTATTTTGATGGCTCCTTTACACAACAAGGATCAGGAGCTAGATGTTTATTCATTACTCCGCAAGGATACAAAATTTTGAAGGCATATAAAATGATATTTCCATGCACAAACAACATAGAAGAGTATGAAAATCTATTGAATGGATTGAAGCTTGCAATAGAATGGAAGATCATTGAATTACACATCTATGGAGATTCGTAGCTCATAATCAATTAGGTAAATGGTGACTACCAAAAAAAAGATGATAAGCTAATGCCTTATAAAAGAATGGTGGATGACTTGAAGAAATATTTTATCTTCATCACATTTGAGAAGATTCCAAGATCACAAAACAAAGCAATAGATGCGATGGCTACCTTAGAATCCATGTTACAACTGGGAGAACATAAATTTCGCTATGAATTCCTAGCGGAAGAAGTCCCCTTTCCAACTTATGACTCACCTGAATCCCAAATTATTTGTGCCATTGAAACCCAAGTTTTATCCAGATATGCCCATATCTATTCTTATCTAAAAAACCAAAGATTCCTTGAAAAATATTCAAGAAATGAAAAGAGATACCTTATAAGAGCAGTATCACATTATATAATCATTGCTAATGATTTGTATAGATGCACTCTAGATGGTATGCTACTTAGGTGTTTAGAAAGTGAAGATTCAAATTGTGCATTAAAGGAAGTTCATGAAGGTGTGTGTGGGTCTCACTCAAATGGATTTTCATTAGCTAAGAAACTTTTGAGAGTGGGCTACTACTGGCCTAAAATGGAGAAAGATGTAATTCAATATTCTAAAACATGCAAGAAATACCAAGTCCGTAGAAACCTAATACATGCTCCAACTAGGGAGCTAATCCCTTTCATAACACATTGGCCATTTCAGCAATGGGCTTTTGATTTAGTTGGATAGATTTACCCAAACTCATCAGATGGACATAAATATATCATTACTTCAATTGCGTATTTTACAAAATGGGTGGAAGTTGTACCATTATCTAATGCAACAGGAAAACAAATCTCAATGTTCATCTTGAACTACATCATTTATCGGTATAGAATACCCTCGCCAATTGTGACTGACAATGGGGGTCAATTTAAAAACAAAGACATGGATGACATGTATCTTCAATTTAAAATCACTCAACATTGTTCCTCGATCTATTTCCCTCAAGGTAACGAATAGACTAAGGCATCAAATATAACCATATTGAAAATCTTGCATAGAACAATGAGTAAATCAAGAAGAGACTGGCATTTGCAAATAAATCCAACATTGTGGGTGTATCACACCAGCATTAGAATGCTGGTTGGTGCAACTCCTTTTTCATTGGTCTATGGATCCAAGGCGGTACTAACAGTTGAAGTATAGATTCCATCACTAAGGGTATCATTGAAAAATCTAGTCAATGATGAGGACTACAAAATCTCTAGACTACAAGAACTAGAATTTCTAGATGAGCACGGGCAACATGCGTTTGATCATCTCAATATCTATCAAAAGAGCATGTCAAGAGGATACAACAAGAAAGTGAAACCAAGAAATTTTCATGTAGGAGATCTAGTCCTAAGAGAAAATCTGAAGAATCAGCAAAATCAAGAGCAAAAGGGAATGTTTGAACCCAACTAGCTGGGTCCCTTTATTATCACAACATCATTTGGATTAGGAACCTTTCAATTGGCTACACCTAAAGGAGATGTTCTACTATATCCAATCAACACTTTACACTTGAAAAGAATTATGCCTAACATTCTTTGGGTAGCACTTGTATAGTGAAAAGAGTTCTTGAAAAAAGTACAAAAATAGCAACAAAAGTTCCTCAAGAAAAGCAAAAATAACAAATATTGATCTTGAGAAAAGTAAAAAACAATAGAAAAAGTCCTGAAAAAATGACCATCTCGGTGAAAATCTGGTAAATAGGTGCCTTGGTGATTCCAAAAAAAAAAAAAGGTTTGTCCAAGTGGTGAAAACCTGGTAAATAGGCACTACTTGTAATCAACACTCTATCTATCAAGACAACGCTTGAATACTTGGCTGACGTAAAGTTCAGCTTGTACATATCTTTTAGTTTATTCTATGATTGATAATTTCTATGTGTTTTTTCAAATTAAACAAATGTGTTTCTAAACACTATAATAACAATTGTTTATTCTTGAGGCAAATAAACTAATCTTAATTAGAGAAACTTAATGAAGGAATAATGAATTTTTCTTATTATCAATTTATGATTGTTATGTTCCTTGAGTGACTCGATGATGTCTAAAAATGGACTAGAGCATAAAGGACTAGGGGCATAACATTTTCTTTGTCTTCTATTTGTGGTAATAAATCTGATGGTCTAAGGTGATTATATGGAATGGGTGTCTATGATAAGTGCCTCCATCACGATTGGAATGCTACATATACCTCGACCTATTTCCTATGAAAGCTTTAGTGAGGTCAGATTTATTTCCTTTCCTATTTTAAACTAAAATAAAAAAACTTCCTAGTAAGGTGCATAACAAATCGATAAAATACCTAAGGATATGAATATAAAATAAAAGGTCATTGTGGGTCTACATTTTGCACAACAACGGAAAAGGTTTATATCAATAGGAAGTAACTGTTAGAACATTCTAGCCTATATTCTTTAATGTTTAGATTAACTTTTGACATGATGAATGAGAGGGAAGTATTCATATTTTCATGATTGCAAAATTTATCAGTGAAAATTGTACTAACCTATGAGGTCCCATCTACAAATGCTTTATGATGATAATAGACTCAATTTGAATAAATAGTGATTGTCCTAGGTGTCTTAGTCTAGCTGCATTTCATTGTTAATTGCATTTAGATTCATTTTTAGTTGCATTTTTTTTGCATTAGATTCATTTAGATGCATTTCATGTTTTGGTTGCATTGAAATTCATTTTAATATTGTTGCATTCATTTTAAATTGCATCAGCATGATGGTGTGAATCAAATTAACTAACATCAATATAACTCAAAATTCTAAAAATGTAAATGTTTTCCAAGTTTGACCAAGTACATCATATGATCATCATAAAAATGTAAGGGGAAGAACTGGGTATTTATTACTGATATCCATTCACTTGCATAATCATGTTAGTACCATAAATATGCCTGTATAGTGCATCCATAATCATCCATACATAAATAAAAAAAGGAGATGTACATAGATCGCATCACATTACATCTCACCCATACATATGCATTCCTAAAATAAAATAAGATCATTAAACCATCACACGAGTCTGCATTCATACACCCATAAAGCGTTAAAAATACAAAAACATATGCATATTTCAGTAAAATGATACAATGACATCAACATATCATCATGCATATAATATAATCATATGACCAAGTATTCATGTGACAAAGATGAGATCAATATCCAAAGCATGAGAAACCTATCAAAGATCATAACAGATGTGCAGAAATCATATAAAAGCAACTGTAGACACGGAAAATTGGCAAAAGGCTTAAATCAATAAAAAGGTGCAATGAATCATCAAATAGCACGAAAAATCAATAAATTGGAACAAAGGCAATTCAAATCAAAGGAAAATTCAATTAAATGATTAAATGATTAAATAAAGCTTGAAAAGGGGAAAAACACTATGAAATTGATTAAATTCAATTAATGACATAGTTGTTGAAAGTAAAAATCAAAATGAACCTCTTACCCTTCATGGCTAAATTTAATTACTTTAATTAATTAATAAATACTAATTTCCTTCAACAAAGCAAAAAGGAGACAAAATGGACACAAATCACTCACTTTTATTGAAATGGTCCAGCCTTTTGAAACCATTTAAATGATTGTCCCCTCCTTGTCCCCCCATTTATGGACAAAGCAAAGCCAATTGACCTTACCCAAGCATAACCATGATCAACTCACTCTACCCCCTACCCTTGGGAAAATCCTATAAGTAGAAAGCATTTTGAAGCATAATTCATCCACTCCATATC
This sequence comes from Chamaecyparis obtusa, assembly GCA_027943335.1. Classification (NCBI taxonomy): domain Eukaryota; kingdom Viridiplantae; phylum Streptophyta; class Pinopsida; order Cupressales; family Cupressaceae; genus Chamaecyparis; species Chamaecyparis obtusa. The sequence goes on along the minus strand of BSBK01003643.1, from coordinate 1,388,324 downwards.
TTTGAATTGCAGCAAAGCTCTGTCAATTTGCATCCACATCACTCACTTATCATTTGTCATTGCTAATTAGCTTAAATTGCTTTGATCATAGTAGATTGTTCATCAAATAGAGCTAGAATTTGATAGAATAGATCTAAATTTGCATATCATATAGCTTAATTCTTGTCTTTAGAGTGTCAGTAGTGAGGATCATAGCTGAGAGCCTCATTTACCACTTTATTTTAGAGATCCATGAGATATTTAGATTAATTGTGCATTATTTAGATTAGTTTGCTTTGAATAGTGTAATTGTCTTTTAAATCTTGTTATTTCATGAAGGTGTAAATCACTCACACACAGCAACAAAAATTAGATGGTATCAACATCATATCAATGAATCATTAGTGTATCAGAAGAATATCAAAGTATCATAATATCAATGAATTAGAGTATAACAGTATCAGAGCATCAGTGAATCAAACTATCAATGGATCAATACAGGAGTCCAAAATATGTCATAGTGTACATCAATCAAAAAATGGTACAAGATACAATATATATCAATGAGGTATAAATGTATGGATGATACAAAATATGAAATATACAATATACAAAATGATCACATCTAGTTGGCACCCTCATCCTCTTGAGGAGGGTTGGGAGGAGGAGCATCTGCTTTGTCTGGGATGGGTGGAGTCATGGCACCCTCAAACTATTGTATAATGGTAGAATATAGAGGGGCTCTCTACACGGCAGGTACAACAGCACAATATAAAGCAAAATAGTAAGTGGCCCTCTACCCTTGATGGGTGGTTGTATGAGCGAATATGTCTCTCTATGCTCTCAAAACTGCTAATTATTGGTCCCTGTCACCCTTGATGTCATCTAGCTATGTGTCCATCTCTACCAAATAGGCTCTCAATGTGGAAACCTTGAGATGCAAGGCTTCTCTATCCTTCTTGCACTGCGACAAGGGATCAACATTAGAACCACTTGCAAGAGGACCCCTAGGAGGTTTTTTTCCACCTCCACCACCACTAATATCCCCTGGTGCTCTTTGTTGTTGCACATGTTGATCTCTATGTAGAAGTGGGCTTATATCACACTAAGAGAGGTGTACTCTAAGTCTCCTTTGATGACTCTGCTAACCTCCATCACTGCTAGGTGCTTGTTGTCTCCCTCTATCTCCACCTCCTCCACCTCTTCCATCACCTCCTCCATCTCCATCTCTGCCACCACCACCATCACCTATGTGGGAACCATCATTGTCTCTACCTCTACTCCTTCCCTCATCTTTGCCTCTCCTGGCATGACTTTGACCAACACCATCATCAACAAGATCATAGTCTCATGCATCCTCAAGGTGAGGAGTAATCCCATCAAGCGATGTGAACTGTGGGAATGGATGTTGTGAATAGTGGGTGTAGAACCCATCAATGATCCCATCATTAGACACCTCGGGTAGATAATCCTAGGCTACCGGAACCATCTATGAAATCTCATGCATATATATATATATATATATATATATATACAACAATCGGTCATGTAACTGGGATGTTCTCCAAGACCTAGATCTGTTAAACTAAGATGCCAATTGTCATGGTATGCGAGTGCTGATAAAAAATCTTGTGCAGCTCCTGATACATGTGGGCTAAGATACAACTGCCCCAAGCAAACCAACGAGGTAACTGGATCATCTCCTCAATCACTTTAGACCAACCGTACACAAAGTCATGTTGGCTGTGATCTGGCATCATCAAACCGCCAATCAAACCTGCAAGGTATACTGGTAATCGCTCATAGTGAGCTACCATGTGGTCCCAGGACAAGTACTATTGGCCAATAGTATCATCGTAGAACAGTTGTGTGTTCGCCATCGCCACAAGAGCTCGAACCTCATACTCAACTTGTGCGCCCATCACTGGTATACGCAGAATCCTCCAGACATCCTCTGGATTCACTGTTATCTCTCTGATGGGTAGGTGGAAGGTGTTGTGCTCAAAATGTCATCTCTCGATAAGAGCAGTCAACAACCCTCAATTTAACCAAATATCAGGTAAATCACCTAAACTCCATAGGCTGCATCGTGCAATCACTCACTGCTCAATAGGAGTGAGGTGCTTGTCAAGATCAAGGACCTGGGTTGGTCTCAGTGAATGAAATGAAACAACATTGAATCAGGACTATACACAAGAAAAAAGGGCACTATGTCAGCATTAGACGTGAAAAATTGAAGTGAAATTGCCTAAAAAGATTAAGCAGACGAGCTAAGTTGACTAAAAAATCAAAGAAAACCAAATGAGATCTTGGATCCTGGATGTGATTTGAGATACATAGGATGTGACACCCTAACTAAATATGACATTTCACATATGAAATGTGATTCAGGATACGCGAGATGTGATCCTGAAACCAGATACGACCCTATTTTGACCAGATGCAATAATCAGGTGAAAAGACTTTGAAATTGGACCAAAATCACCACATGCGACTTGACAGGGTGCAACCAAGGAAATGCGAGATGCGATCCACAATTTGAAAAAAAAAATTAGATGCGATGCGGGATTGACCAAGTGCGATCCTAGACTAAATTAACTATAAAAAGCATGAAAAAAGGTAAAAATTCAAATTTCAAATTTGAATGGAGACGTTATCGACTACTCACTAGTGTCGCATAATGCGTTAGTTAGTCATGTCATCACGCAAGCTCAAATCGATGTTGCTCAGTAGGGAACACCATTTCGCCAACCAAAGCTCTGAATTTACTAAGGGTAAAAGTGAAAATGAATAGTAAAATGACCCTTTTAGACCTATTTAAGCCTCCCGAAAACCCTAGTGACCTAGGGCACTTTCATGGAGAGATATCACAAAAGCTTCATATCGGGATCGAAATCGAAATGGGTCATCTATATCATTTAAAAGCAGTAAAAATAAAGTTACAAAGCAAAGTCAACCTTCAAAAACAAAAGTCAACTTTGGTCAAATTACAGTCAAACGGGGGCAAAATGAGCATAAATGACAATGCAAACATTGCAAATATAGCCAATGATGATTATCAGTCAGATGTAAAGTCAACAAAAGTCAAAGTTCATGCAAACACAAGTTACAAAAGTTGTGCAAAGCGTAATTAATGCATAAAAATCTTATCAGAAGCTATACAAAGTGAATTTCTCACTCACACATCAAGTTCACACTCCAGGATATTGGTCAAACATTAGTCAAACTTGGTCAACCCTCATATTTTCTTAGTCAAACTTGGTCAAACAGTGTTTATTTGACACTAAAATCGATCCTAATTAAATTCTGACAAATTCTAAATAATTTCTACTTTATCCAAATCCATTTTAATCAAACGCATATCAATCATAATTGCTTCAAGTGTCGATTTTATCAAAATTCATTCTAATTTTAGTCTCGAGGGGGCATATTCATACCAAAATTTAAAAATTTCAAACAAATCTTCGAACACTAGGGGCATGACAGTTACCTTCAATCAGGTTGATGTTGTTAATCTTTTTGGCATTTATTAATTTCATCACTTCAAATCAAATTGGTTATTTGTCATCATGTTCAGTTACTGCAAATCAAATTTAACTAGATATTTTTATCCAAATCTTATCAATTTTCATTCAATCAAGCTCAGAATTGGTATGGTCAATTCTCATTCAATCAAGTTTAGAATTGATGACTTTTGAATCACGTGAGATTTTGTTCGATCAAGATCAGAATTCTCAAAATTCAGAGTGGTTCTTTTTACTGCTCTCTAAATCCTTTATAGTGGATTCACTACTCTCTAAATCTCCTCAAAATCAGAGTGGTCCTCACTGCTCTCCAAATTATTTGAGTTCAAAGTGGTTCTCATTGCTCTCTAAGATCTCCTTGAATCTATCAGTTCTACTAAATTCTTCATTGAATTAATTTTCTTTGAATCCCTGTGTTATTCGCAAAGCAATTCAAAGAGGGGCAAATGTAATCACCTAAAAATGGGCTAATAGAACCTAAAGCCCTATTTGCCCTAATTTAGGATAAATTTCTAATTGTGTTAATTAAATTCTTAATTATTAACATGATTTAATAATTTGATAAAATCAATAAAACTTCATAAATCAAGCATTAATCATCAATAATTGATCAAAGAATTACATTAAATATCTCTAGGCCTATTAAATTAAATCATTCCCATTAAATGCATGGCTAGAGTAATTAATTAAAATAAATTAATAAAATGCTCAAAATTACATGTTTCCTCTCAAGGGACAACAAAAACACTTTTAACCAATGAGAGCTAATCACATGGATCACTCACATGGATCAAGTTTGGAGGCATCTCAACCATTCCTCATGGCTGCATCTCAACCGTCCAAATCTTTGAAGTTCTATAAGAGATGAATTTTCAAATCTCAACAAGAATTAATAGTTAATTGAATTACATGTACATGCAACATATTTCATTTCATAGCTAATTAGAGAACATTTGAATTTTATATCTTAATGGTGAATAATTTAATGGCTTTAATGGATGAATCTAGCTTCTTAGTTCAATTTGATTAAAATATCTCATTCTAGCATGCATTGTCATTGTTTAGAGTCTAAAGCTTAGACTAAATCTAGACTTTTTACGTACTGGTTTTAGTTAGTGAGAAATAGGATGATTTTTCTTAGTTTAAATGGATTTCACTTTTATTTCAATTGGATTTAAACTAATAAATAGTGTCTTATTAAAGTGTTGTGTTACATATTGACAAGTACCATAAAATACACACACACACTAGCCACATCACAATGGTTCTCCCAACTAGGCATAAGGGCATAAACAACTTGTCAATGCAACAACATAAGTTAGATCACACAATATAAGCATATAACCATCAAAGCATAAGATTAGCTCATCCAGTCACATAGGAGAATTCAATAAGCATCTAGAGCCAAAATAAGGCATCACCAAATATCTCATCCAACTACACAAAAGCATACTTTAAGTTGAATCCACAACCATGAGGATGTCACATAGAATGAAAATGGGAGAGGCACTACAATTGGTCCTTGTTCCTATCACTTGACATTTCCAACTAGCCTCTCTTGTATCCATAATGTGTTTCATGTTTCTGTATTGAGACATTATATTCTCGATGTGACCCATGTTTTTTATTGGGGTGTTTTACTAGTAGAGGAGATCCAAATTTCTTTAGATCTTATCTATGTTCTATAGCATCAGTGGTTGATCCTCACAAGTTGAGACATCGAACACATAAGGGTCTACTGGGACCTATGCAATGAGACTTTTGCTACTTGGGAGGATGCTTCATAGTTAAGATATTTTTACCCTTATATTTTTGTAGGATTCCAAGAGTAAGCCTATGCCTAGATGGAGGATGTAGTGCCTCATGTGGTTGCATTATTTTCTTGTTTATTTTGATAAGATCTAGACTCTTTGATGTGGTTTCATAAATATTTTTATGATGTGATTTTGTATTGGCATTGTTAGATGCACCTAGTTATAATACATTATTTTGTTCATACTGATAGCACTACTGACATAGATGATATATTGTACTTGAGCATTCAATGATGATCATATATGCATGGGTGACTCTATCATGATGTGACATGATGCTATGTGATGTTATCTAGTTTATTATATATTTGAGCATATTTTGATTATGTTTATATTGATGTGGTTTCATGAGATTCACTAATGTATGTCCCTGTGGTTATTGAGATGTTATTATTGATCCACTGATGTACGTACCATGGTCACCATGATATTGTGCTTTGCTATGCTCAATTATTATTTGGTTTGGGGGTTTATTTTATATATGCTCATTATTGTTCTAACTACTATAATATTTTGATTCGAATGAAACAATTAATTATGATGCTTATTGAGGATTAAATATGAAAGCAATGGTTTTGTAATATTCTAATACATAAGAATGATTACATAGATAAAATCTCCTCTCATTAGTTTCATTTATGGATTATTATATATGTGCTACAACTATTTATCTTGTGAGTAGCTACACTTGGTGTGCATATGTTTTAGTAATGATATGTACCAACCATCAAATGTACTTGGTTCTATAGGTTTGAGTGTCTTATAACAAATTGTGGTACAGAGATCTAGCTACATTAGCCATTTATGAATTTCAGTCAATATCATTGTCGCATGGATAATGTATTCGTATGAGTTAAGTCCATATTGGCATTTCATATTTGTGATAGATTAGTGATCGTTGCACATAATTTGGTATCCATCATTTTTGCAATTAAATGATTTAATTATATGTTGATTTAATTGTTAATAATTATTTTATATCTACCAACAAATTTTCCATAGTTGTTGTACCATCCTAAAAAGTTATCACCTATAATTAGATGCTTAGTTATGCCCAATTTTGGTTATTTCAATATTTCATGCTTGTTATGCTTGATCCAACTATCTATCTCCACTTATTCTACCATCTTCTATTCATCCCTAACTTCTCATTTGAGTATGGGCCCATTTTCCTAGGTATATAGTGTATTGGGCATTTTATACCTAGGATACAAAACCTTGGGCATCGTATACCTTGACATTTGAGCCCAAATTTAAATGGGTTTCCCATTGTTGTCCTTTGGTGTAAAATTAGATCATGTGTTAGCCTCCTCCAATTTTTGAATCCCAAAATATTATGACAAGTACATAAGTGGCCTATTTCCTCATTTTGGTATCCATTATCATCCAAAAGAAAGAATTCAATAATCCATGATCAATATTATCAAGCAATTGAGTTCAAGATTTAAAGGCGAGCATTCAAGATATAACATTCCTCAAGCATCCAAGGAAATTTTGAAGGAAACCTTCTCAAATTATAGAAAGCTTGTCTCCAATGATGGCCAAGTGTAAGAGTTCTCAATCAAGCAAGAAGGCCCTTTCGTCCATCTACATGCATTTCATTCTTCCTTTAAGGAAAGAGTCCATCAAGCATAACAACATTGAAGATATTGGAGATGCATTCATAGATCCATGTATTTATGAAAGGAATCCTTGATTCCTTCCTACATTTTAAAGTTCAACAACCACAATCAAATAAAATACATGCATCTTCATGAATATGTTAAATCTTAATATCTATTCATGAAGGTATATTCATTTACAAGGTAGATCTAACATTTACCTTTACATTTCTTGGGATAAGGTTTGCAAACCTATTAAGAAGGGGGGTCTTGGTCTTCAAAGTATAAGAAGTATGAATGAGTTTATTTTGGATAAGCTTATTTGGAGATTATTGAAGACCCCAGGAGAATGGAGTACTATCTGGCACAAAAAATATATCAAGGACAGGAGTAATTTCCAAATTTTCTAAATAAGGAATCTATACAAGGAGGTTCTATCATTTGGAATAATGCTTTGAGAAAGGAGTTGATCAAGAAGGGTGTTAAATGGAAGTTTGGAAATGGAAAGACTATCCTTTTTTGGGATGATGAATGGATTTTGGATCATCCTCTTAATTCTGACTCTAACTGGAAAGATAAGATGTTGCAATGTAAACTAGTTTTTGGACCTCATGTGGTTGACTATTGGGAAGGGGATAATTGGACTGATTTGTCTAGGGTGGATCCTCTCTTAGAATTTTGAATAAAATTTTGAATGTTGTCTTCCTCATTGATGAAGAGGATACTTCAATCTGGAGATATAATTCTAATGGTTCTTTCTCGGTCTCATCTTTGTATATGCAGAATTATGAGAATTGCCTTGAAACTTGTTGGGTGAGAGCTTGGTTTAAAGGCTTAACCCCTAAAATTAATGTGTTTTTTTGGATCTTATTGTAGGATAAAATTTTAACTATTGATAATCTAAGAAAAATGGGTTTATGCCTAACTAACAGGTGTTGTCTTTGCAAGAATGATGAGGAGAACATCAACCATATCACTATTCATTGCACCTATGTTTGAAGAATATGGGAGAAGTTTTTGGATTTGATGAATATGGATTGGATCTTTCCATGAGGCATTCAGGAGATTTTCACTTCTTGGAGATCTCCTACTAATAATTGCCTTTTGTTATCTATTTGGAACTTCCTTCTACCTTACATCTACTGGGGGGTTTGGAAAGAGAGGAATGATAGGATCTTTAGAAACAAGGAGTCTAGTTGTGTCTTGATTTTCCACAAGATTAAGAGAGCCTTGTTGGAGAACATTTGGTTGACTAGTAAGTATCAGGAACGGAAAGATGCTTGGGATATGAAAGTCTTCAAAAATTAGAAGTTAGAAGGTATGAAGGTCCAAAATTTCAAGAGGAATCTGAGGAATGAGGCCCATTGGGATTGCCCCCCTAATGGCTGGATGAAAATTAATTTTGATGGTGCCTCCAAGGGTAACCCAGGGATTGCTAGTTGTGACATTGTTATCAGAGATGATAATGGGAATTGCAAAGGTGCTAAGGCCATTCCTATTGGTTTTAATACTAACCATGTCATTGAGGCCAATGCTGCTCTTTATGGTCTTATGTTGGCTAAAAGGAAAAATTATAGAAAAGTGTGGGTTGAAGGGGATTCTCTTAATATTATTAAGTGTCTTAATAATATGATGATTCCTTCACAGACAATTGCTAATGCTATCAATAAAGAAAAAAGTATCATAAAATCCTTTGATGTGTGTGTTGTTACTCACAATTATAGGGAAGCCAACTCAGCGGCTGATTGGGCTACAAATGTGGCATGTCGTAATCAGGTGGATACTGAATGGGATGACAGGACTATCCTTCCTCCTGAAGGGGCATCATTAATTGATATGGATTGATTGAAAAGAAGTCAATATGTACTTAATGAAGATTACATTAACAGATAATAAGTGTAGGGATCCGTGTGAGGGTAATGAAGGGCATTGTGGTGATTTTGAGATGATTATTGCCTTTACTTCACATGATTTATGGGTCTTTCAAGGATTTAGAGGGTACTATTGTTACTTCAAGCTTAAGCATCAAGGCTCTGTGAGAAACTTTGAGAATAGATTTTTTTGCAGTTGCAGATCCATGGGAGGTCGCAAGAAGAGGTTTGAGTCAGGGAATTGTAATGAATGGAACCAAAATATGGAGGTTTGGAATATTGTTAAGAATGGGGGATTGGTAGTTTATTTGGAGAGATTTCATGGAGGTAAGCTTGTTATTGCGAGACATTTCCTCAAGACTCAGAATAAGGGAAAAATTATGGTGGGAGGACAGAGCATGGAGATAACAAAGGAGGTCATTGTTGAGGAAACAGGTCTCAAAATTAAAGAGATCAACTTCTATAGAGACAGGAAGGTGTCGGATAAAGCCCTGGAGGTTTTTGCAGCAATGAACAAGGAAAGGAAGTGAATGGTTAAGGTTGATAATTCTTATTTTAACCCTAAATGCATTTCTAGGCCATGGAGATTGGTTCTTTTTGTTTTTATTAGTTACATTACGTTGGATGGGAGATACACCAAAATTTATAATCACCATCTTATTCTATTAAACCATTTCAGACATGGGGTTAAAGTTAATTTCCCCTTTTATCTTTTGAGTTCTTTGGATGCTACTATTCTTAGTTGGTAGAGGGACCCTAAAGGTGACCATGCCTGGCATGAAGGGTTGATGGTTCTAATCTATGAGGTTCTAAAGTCTAAGAAGGTTGAGAGGTCCCGGCTCAATCGGAAGGCCCTTGAAGATTATGATACTGATGGAAAAGATTCAAAGGAACCCTTTATGGAGGACACTGAAAAATGAAGAGGTTGATTCTATGCAACCCAGAAAACCCTCCATACATCATGGCTCCTCATCCATAATGAAAAATAAGAAGGCCAAGATGCAGGACTCGGTTACTAAAATGGAAATGGAGGAAGAGGAAAGTATGGATGACAGAGTGAAGGGGAAGGGTAAAAAGGAATTGGAGACTATAGGGAAGTGCACCAAAACCAAAAATAAGAACAAGAAGAGGGGTAAGTGGGTTGTCATCTCTTCTGATGATGATTTTGCCTCATAGGAGAATGCTCGGGAAAAATAGGACAAGCAGGTGGAGAAGGAACCTATTATGGGGGACCTTGATGATTTAGACCAGAATGTTCTGGTAGGTGAGAATATCATGCAGGATATAGCCCAGGATGTGGCTAATATTGAGAAGGACAGTCTGGCCGATAATAGGGGTAGGGTGGAGAGCTCCAAGGAGGAGATGGCTTGTGTAAAAAAGGACTTTGATAACCAGGGGTGCAGTGCTTTCCTTAACAACCACAACACCATGAAAAATGACATCAACACTATTAAAACCCAAATCCAGTAGTTTCAGAAGGAAATTGGGGTTCTTGGAAAAATGAACTTGGGAGAGAAGACTATGGAATAGTGTATTGATGAACTGAAGGAGGTTGTTGGTAGGGCTGAGGGGATAATGACCCTCAATGATAGAATCACTTTAATGGAGAACAAAATAAAAGAGGGGGATGTGGTGAAAGGTGGTAACATGCTTAAGAGAGTTGATAAAATGGAGAACAAAATTGAGCAGCTAGAGAAGATGATGGGTAACATCACTGAGCAGAGTTTTTCCATTCTCAAGGCCTCGGCTGAGCATGTCAAGATACTTGTGGACAAGATGGAGCAGGGCAAATGGGAGCAGGCGCTCATGGAGGTTAAGGATGATCATGGACCCAATAAAAGGACCAGATCAAGCTTCAAAAAGCTGGAGGATCACAAGAACAAAGATATAGAGGAACTCAAAGTTTCCTCTGCTAATATGCACATGTTGGCTGAACAGGTAGCTGAACTAATGAAGAATATCTAGCCAGCTGTCTGTTGTCCTGCTGTCTTTTTGCTGTCCTTTTTCTCTCTATTTTTCTTTTGATGGACTTGCTAGTTTTTTGGTGTCTCTTTTTGGTGTTGTTGCACTGTTTCCACTGGAAATTTAATGCTTATTTTGTAATCTTGTTGTAAGAGGTTTCAGGGCCTTTCAAAACCTGCTTTTACGTAATCAAAACATTTACCTTTACATTTATATGCTTTCCTTTATGAAAATTCATTTACATTTAAATTTTAATTCCTAAATAGGGATTTTAAAAGGGAAAACCCCTTTAAACCCAACAATTTCTTATTTTTCAATGTGTGGGAAAAAGTGATGAATCTATTGAGACTTAATTTAGAAAGTGTAAAATTTGATAGACTGTCTCAGAAAGTTTTAGGAAAAATTACTAGGTTTACATCACTCTAGGATATCTATACTTGGCAAAAGAACTCCCCAAGTATTCTATACCCTACAAATGAGTTTCAGATTGAAACTAGAGGTTGGTATTGTCTACTAGTTTCTATTTTAAGTCACTACAAGTTGTCTATTTTTTGTCAAACAATATTTGTTGTAACTTCTCATATTTTCTTATTTTGCCTTTTATATTGCATTATTCTATAATTTCCTCTTAAATTCAACTTACCCCTATTCATTATCAATAAAATATTATTGAATCATTTAGTTCTTAAGTCCTACTTGAGTCTATTGGTCCATCTTCCTTCTAATTATGCAATTAGGGAAATGAGGGCAATTCATCTTGCACTCATCCCCTTCCTTTTACTTTATTGTACATTTTGGTGAACCTGACTTTTAAAATTTCCATTCTGGTTTTGGTGTTAGATTTCCTTTGTGTGCTTGTAGTTTCATCTTTATTTTATATTTTGTTGAACCTAACTTATAACATTTCCATTCTTATTTTTGTGTTAGATCTCTTTGAATTCTTTTTTTATTTTATGGTTAAATGTGTTATTCATTGTATTGAATGTGCAATTACGTGTTATGATTTCATTGCATAAATTTAATGAGTGTTTTCATATCTCTTTCAAATTTGATAATTGTATTTTTTAGATGCATATCTCTTTCATTTTCTTGTACATGAGTGTTATAATATTGAGTCCTACCTATAGGATTATAGTTAGGAAAAGTTTTAGACATATAGGTTCCTTTGATGTTGAGTCCTATTTGTTTTCTAAGAATATTTATGAGATACACATGCCTACTAATGACATTCCTACTCTTGTTGAAAATGTAGGAAATAGGAAAAAAGGAACTAAGAGGGGAGGGTGAATCAATTGCTACCAAAATACTTAAACTTTAAAGCCCTTAAACCCTTCAAGCATAAAACCCTTAATCACATAAACTATTATTACTAATTTGCAAAATATAAAGCATGTAAGCAAAAATCATAAAACATCAACACCACATAACAAAAAGAGTTTTGTGTTGAAACCCAAACAAGGGTGAAAACCATGGTGGGACTGATACCCACAATGAGACTAATACCTTGAGAGAAGTGTAGCTTATTACAATATGAGGAATGCACATGCATTTAGGCACACTGCCTAGAGTTTACTACTCAATTCACCTTGGGAACCACCCTAAGGAAGTCACACTGACTTGCAATTACAATTCAGAAGTCTCATTGACATACACACACTTTTTAGACACCAAATCTGATAATTCATGAATTGTATAGTAGCATCTCACTATGCATCAACCAGTTTCATTTCAGTACAATCAGATTCCTTATTGCAATTCTTTCTGACACACCACAAAAAATCAATTAAACCTTCAATAGATCAATAAAAATGATTTTCTAGCATATTCTTTCTTCTACGATCTCAAAAATACTGGCATATACACATGACACATCAATCAAACCCTAATTCACTATATTTATCAAGAACTAGGTCGACAAAACCTAATCCCTAATAATCCTTCTCTCTGTGCCAAAATCAACTATCAGGATCTTTGCACACTTTCCAAATAGCCCTTAGATCCATCAACAACATCTTGAGATCATGACCATAACCCTAAAATATTTTATCAATCTCTTATAAACTATTTTATAATCTTTCCTTAACATGTAGGCTAAGAACTAAAAAACATAACTTAGATTCATTGAAATTTGTCACCTTGATCAATGTAAATTGCCAACTCATTAGGAACATAAACCTAGATCATCTTAAGGCATCATTAATCTCAAACAAAAAAATCCATTGCACCCATCAAATCTACCAGCATCTTATGATAAACTTTCAAGAACACTGCCATCCTCCACTAAAATACTTGTAACTACCTTGTGAAACATCAAAATCAAAAAACCTTTGAATGGTAGACACATTTCTATGTCATTAACACATTCTCATCTATACAACCAAAGTTCTCTTCTACAACACGTGTAAGGAAACTCAGGTGCGAAAACAGCTTCCTACGCTAATCTCTATAGGAGAGTATTGTGCAAATTCTTATAAATCCTTACAATTTCAGATTCGTTAACTACTTTAACAAAGATATTGCAACCACATACCATACATACAGAAAAATAGAGAATGACACAATGATATACCCTGGGGAAAACCTTTCGGTAAAAAACCCCATCACTCCAAAACCTGCACAATGTATTATCTTCAACACAAAGATTACAATACACTTGCAATGCAAGTTCTTTCAGGAAATGAGAGACAAAGCCAACAAGACTTAAATTTTGTTATATCTCTCCCATAGGAGCAGCATCATATATATAGACTCCTCTGGACCCAAAAATAGGCACAACCACCAAGACCCATGCACAAAGCCACATGTACACAGTTGTTACATGCAATCCCAAGAATAGGCGTCCATCCCTAGAATAGACTATGACAGCTTGTCATAGAATCCGCCAAAAATAACGGTCACAAGAAAAGTGTAAGAGAATCTATCATACCAACCTATTTTTGGCATATTCTTTTACACACACCAACCACTTCTTCTTGGGCACCCAAATAGGCCCAAGTCATAAGATGCTCTTACACCTGTCATAGCACATTCCTTAAATAGTTCTTACGCGTCAGAGGAATCCATCATGACCGTTTCAATCATGATCTCCTTACGCACAAGATGCTGACACATCAAGTGGAGTGACACATCAACATGCCAACTAGACATGTACACTCACACTTAATTACATTATTTGCAAAAAATACATTTACAAAACAAATAATAAGAATAGGAATTATCCAAGGTTGAGACACCTTATTCCTAACAACATGCACAAAATCAATCTCTACAAATTTGTAACTTTGTAACACTAACAGTCAACAAAATAACTAGTCTTTATTTGTGACACCATAACTTGATCAAATAATCATGTCAAAAACTCAAACTTGACATGAATCATGTATAAAACCTCTACACCCTCCCATGAGGTGCATGAATCCTCATCTCCAATAACCTTTTTTTGTTATTCATCAAAATTGTATATATGTCAACCAATCTTTATAATAGATATCAAAAACATCTGATCTTCACACTAGACATCAAAACAACATAGTAGACATCCAAACAACATAGTAGACATCAAGAACAACATATTAGACATGTTTAAATCAATGACAACACATCCAAATTTCCAATAAACAATCCCTCTTCCCCCTCTTCTCATGATGAAGATGAGACCTTAAGATTCCCTCCTACCCAAGCGCAAACACTTTTCCATGATTTTAAAAAATTTGAGCAATATTTAGGTCAATAAAATTCTAATATAAAATTCATCTTCTCATTGTAAGGTTTGATGAAGTTGATTCACAATTATGAACATGGTGTTAATTTTTTATGCACTGTTTCCCATTTTATTGATAGCAATTTTAAACCTATTATTGATTGTGCTCGAGACCTTGGCTTAATTCAACCTCCCACTAGTGTTGAGACTTCTATTCATATTCCCATTAAATTACCTAGTGTTTCTACTTATGCTTCACCTTTCATGACTACACCTATTCCAAAAATTAATTCTACACATGTTATTCTTGGAACTATTCCTAATCCTATCCCCCCTCCTTGAAGTGTTTCATATATTTCCCAATATTCATCCATGCCTACCTACAACTTTGTTCCATTTTCATATTCCAATTTTCTTTCCATTTCCCATAATGATCCAAACTTTTCATGCATGTTGTATACCAACCTTTCTATTGACTCCACTATCAATAGTCTTTCTCACACTATTTCATCCTTGCAACAACAAATTTCCTCCATGACATAATCTAGATTCAATATTTCCAAATGTGACATTGCTATTCCTTTTTCCTTAGACACCATTCATGTTTTTATCCCTCAATACATGGAAATACCTCACTTGGAGACTTACAATTGTAAAGATGATCCCTTGACTCATGTGAAGACCTTTCAAATATTGAGTTGTGATTTTTCCCATGATCATATATTTATTGCTAAATTGTTTATCTAGAACATTTATAGATAAGGCCTTGCAATGGTATTTTTATTTACTACCTTATTCCATTGATTCTTTCCAAAAACTTGCTAATTCTTTCATTCAAAAATTTCAAAAAATATTGGTCCTAAGATTTCTTTGACTGATTTGATGTATTGTAAACAAGGCTTTAAAGAAGATTTCAATGGTAGATTTAAGCATTTGTATGCTTAGATTTCTTATCATGTGCTTGATATGGATGTTAAACATATTTTAATTTCTAATTTACAAAAATACATTAGAGATAAGATATTGCTTTTTGAATTCTCTTCCTTTACTCAATCAAGTGCAATGCTTCATAATTATCAGCTTTAAGTGAGTCAATTTGAGAGCACTACTCCAATGGCTCTGAATGATAAGAGTGATGCCACATCCTAACCTTTTCAAAAGTTCCAAAAACCTAAGGGCTTCATCAAGATCAATAATTCATCAAACAACATTCATGTGCAAATGGCCCAATAACATCCAAAGGTGTAGCTTTTTTGTCATCTAGTTTTAGACCCTCTCATAATTTTACACCACTTTATAAATCTTTAAATAATGTAATGTTGAAGTTGATTAAAGCTAATATCTTAACATTTCCTCCCATTAAACCAATTGATCATTCAAAAAAACTCACAAAAACTTTGATCACAAATCTTTTTGCCTATATCATCATCAACCCAATCATGATACTAAATAGTGTTTCTGATTGAAATCTATTATTCAAGTCTTTATTGATTCTAATGCTAGATTTTTTGAGGGTTTTAATGATTAAGGAAACAAAATAATTTCCCCTCCCAACCAAAACTTTCAAATTTATACAAACTCTTTACCTTTTCATTCTACCAATACCATTGAGTCTACCTATTCTTTGTCTTCTTCTTCCACCAATGTTGTTAATCCTCCTACTATTTTGAACTATGGCATTGATTGTACTGAGGCCATTAATGTTGTCATCCTTACTGATCAATTTTAACTTAAACCTAAACCAAAACATGAGATTTATATTACATTTGATCCTAATGAGACTATTAAGCCATGTAATGGTCCTCTTTACATTGTTGTGAAGATTAACGGTCTTCCCTTTTGTGAAGTCCTCGTAGATCATACTTGCATGGTGAATGTTATAACTGAAGATCATATTTACACTAGACACATCCAATAATATTCTTATGATGAATCTGATGTGATGATAAAAAAAATTTAATGCTTTCACTTATCCCACCCATGGTTCCATTACCTTTCCCATAGAAGTTGGTAATAAATCCTTAGATGTCACCTTTGTTATCATCCTAACTTTTGATCAGTTTCAAGTTAGACTTGGCTTTCCTTAATAGATTAAGTAATAAGAGGGGAGGGGTGAATTAGTACTTATTAATATATTATTAATCCAAAAATAGAATCTAGATTAAAGCCAAGTCTAACTTGAAACTGATTGAAAGTACTCCAAGAACTTTTATCAACTATTTTGAACATTTACCAAATTGAACATCTTTACATATATCACCATAAAACATAAAAATTGAAACATAAAAACATAACTCATAACACCATGATTTTGGTCTCACAGAAACCCTTGGTCAGAGGGAAAAACTATAGTGGGGATGGTACTCATAATCCTTCACTACTGCAGTAAAAAGGTTACTCAGTTAGAGCTACAAAATTTAGCTACTTCTGATAGCTTATCCTATTAAGAGTACATACATTGTTAGGATTATAAAAGACTTATACAGTCTACCTTGCTAAATGATTTTACAATCTCAAATCTAAGAGATGTACCCTGTTAAAGGATTTATAAATAAGACTTATTAGGGCCTACCTGATAAAGGGATTTTACAACTCTGATTACAATGCAATTCAATACTAAATCTTTCTATAGTAATGCATCAACAAATTCTTTTCAGACTCAATGTGTTCAATAACATTTTACCTTAATCTATACTTCAGTATATTTCAATCACAATTCAATTTTTGTACTCGATAGCCTCAAATCTGATTTACTTTCACAGTTCTACTCTAACCATTCTATTACTTTGTATCATGTCTTCACTTCATCACCTTCACATTAGTTTTGCATTCTTCTTTGACTGCTCATCATCTACTCACTGTACATTCTGAACTTCATACATTGATCTTCATATACTTGATCTAGAAGCTGTGGAAATGTTCTACATTCTTCTTCTTAAATGGTGCTAGCATTGGTTTCATTTCCAATGTATATATTCCACTTAATTTACATGGTGGATTTTACCTCGTAATCATGCACAATCATTTTGGTTTACATCTCCAATGTTTTACCAAATGATCTTGAAATGTGTAAAATGTCTTATGCTCGATGTCAAGATTCAATGTATCTATCATAATCTGTTATGTCGACCTGTGTTACTTGGTAACACATTTTTTCTTACTTGGTAACATGTACTCTCAGCTTGGTAACTATCATGTGATGCTTGGTGCCTACCTTTCTCTACTCGGTGCTTGTCTCTCATTCCTTTACTAAAATTGTCTTTTCCTTTGTCGACTTCTTTGTTTTCTTTATCAACTAAGTCCTATGACTCCTTTCACCGACTAACTTAGACAATGCAATATGACTTTAACAAAACTAATGACAACAAAATAACTCTTTAGGAGTATCAATCTCCCCCTTTGGCATTAGTTTGGCATCTTTATTAAAAAAATTCAAAGTCATCAAAATTTTGTTTGACCATGTATAAACTCTTGATATAACTTATAACTCCATAACTCTTATAACTCCTTATAACTCCCCCTGTGATAATACTCCCTATATACATATCTCTTTATGACTGATATTATATCCCCCTTATATATCTATATCTCCCCTTTTTTTACAAATATGCCAAAAAAAAAATAACTTACTAGGATCTGATGGTGGAATCTTATCAAAAATATATTTGTACCTCTTCTTTCCATCTTCCAGTGATGTCCCCCATGATTCCTTCAATGTTTGCAACACAATAATTTGTTCACTGATATATGTTGCTAGACTAATCATGCTATCCATAGCACTGATGTCAGGGGTATTGACCAATTCCTTGGCCTTATGTATATGCTTCTGCAGTGATTCATTTTGAGGAATAAAAATTGCTTGCAACTCCAGAAGTTTCATTCTTGTCATTTTCTCTTCTTTTCTTAATTCATGTTGCATTCCCATCAAATTTTTTAGCCTCTAGTAGTAAACTTGAAGTGTTCTAGGCTTAGTTGTGACCTTCATCAATTGCTTGGTCAGCTCTTTCTCAATAGACTCATCTTTCTTTTTTATTTCCTTAGTAAAATTTGAAATTAAACAAATCTTTTGAAATAATGAAAGAATATCATTCAACTTATTTTCCAATTCTGTAATTAACTCTAAAAGTGATACCTTATCCAATGCAATAGATTGTAGTAAATCTTCAATTATTTTATTCTACATTTTCTTCATGTGCACTTACATTAGATACTTGGTGGTCTCTATACCAGTTTATTTTACTTATTTAACCAACTCTTCTAGTTGACTCAGTAGGTTTCCCTTCTCATTTACATTAGCATCAAGAACAATTTCATGCAGTATATCTTTGACACTTTCTAGCACATCTATCTTTTGCTTCTTAGCTAGCATTTTGTCACAGGCTGCTTTCATCTTTAGTAAATCTCTAAATTTTGATAATTCTTTAGGTCTTAGTGAGGAGATATCTACCTTAGGTATGACTATTGGTTGGCTTAAGTCAACTTTTTCTTTTCCATGTTTCCTTTTCTTTGACATTTTCTTCTCAATTTGGATACTTTCACCAGCAGAAAACTTTGGGGAACATGATGCCTTGATTGCATCAGATGTAGTAGTAGTGGTGATATCTACAATTCTTTCTTTTGTTTCCTCTTCTTTCTTTTCTTCCTATTTATCATCTTCCTTCTCTTCTTGTTTTCCCTCTTTCTTCTCTTCTTATTTCTCCTTTTGTTTCTCCTTCTCCTACTTGTCTTCTTCTTGTTGTTGTCCTGAGGTCTTTGTAGAAGTGACTTGCTCGGTCTTTAGATTTGTATTTGTCTTGGTATCTTTATTGTCCTCAATTGTCTTTTATTTTGTCTCCTTTCCTTTTTCGGTGGACTTCTCTTCTACATCAGTAGGAATATCTTTAACAACTTCTGAGATAACCTCATGAATCTTAGGAAAATCAAATACTTGTTGTAGAATTGGATCTTTATCTATCAACTTAGCAGTAGAAACATTAGTTTCCATTTGTTTAGTATCCTTTTCCTTGGTGACCATGACATCTTCATCATGTCTGATTTCTTCAACTGGATCTTTGTCAGTGATATCCTCAATAATCACTTCATATTTTTCTAGAGTTAAGTCAATAGGATCTGACTTACCTTGTTGTGTTTTAGTCTCAGTTGACTGGTCGGGAAAGAAAAATTTTCTCCATACATCATCAATTTCCTTTTTTATTGCTTCAATTTCTCTAGCCATGATCCTTGATGATCTCTTTACAAGAAAACTTTTAGAGTTCTCTTTCAGTGCTTCATTGATCCCTTGTATCGACAAATAAAGTACAATTATTTCTAGGGATCTTTCTCTCATTTTCCTTTCTAAAGTTATTGTGTATTTCCATCTTGCATCAATTTTCTTATATAGATCATTAGGTAGTCAGTTGGAAATTTCAACCAGTATTGTCCTGAATTTATGCAATGTGAAGATAACTGCCTCCTCTATCTTTTCCTTATCTTCATCACTCCTTGATTCATACTTGGCATATTGAATTCCTTAAAAAACTCCATAATTCTTAAGATTCTCAATAAATGCATCTAATTTTTTAGGTTTAGAGGGATGGTTCTACACAATTTTGAATTTTCTCAAATCTTCAGACTCTGTCTCACTATCTTCTTACAATTTTCATTTTCTCCTTGGTTTATTTGATGTTTTCTTTTCCCTCACATAAGTCTTAGGTTTCGATAGCTCTAGCTTAGGTTTCCTCTTCTCCCTCAGTGTAGAAGTAGACCTTGTCAATGTTCTTGTTCCCTTAGGTCTCGATGATTCATGTTTCACTTTAGTTTTCTTTCCCTTAACTTTAAATGTACCTACCTCATCTTCTTCAACACTAACTCCAAGGTTTTTTGATAAATCAATGATCATTCTACTAGTTTTCCTCTGAGCTTTAGGTATCAATATACCTAGTTTTATCTTATCTTTCACCTCTTCATATATCCCCATACCCATTATCTCTCCTATCAATAGGTTTAGCTAATAGGGCTTCAATTTGTTGTGATGCACTATCAATGTCAATCCCATAGCCCATTGGTTGTAGCCAAATAGTCCTTGGCTCAATAGCTTTCACAATACATGTGTCGGTATCCACTTCAAAACATATGGTATCTTGGTGATCTTCCACTAAGTGAGGTGGAATTCTAAATTTATTATGCATTCTTGTTTGAAACTTATTGAAATAATCATTCATCACAATATCAAAATTATCTCCTAAACTCGGGATGTATTCATTAATCTAATAGATAATTAGTTTCTTCACATTCCATATTATATTACTGATTAATGGAAAGAGTTTTTGAAAGTAGAAGAATATACATACCAACAGTGAATCAAAATTCAAAGTGTTGGTCTTTGCTTTCTGAATAGTGTTCATATTATCATCAAATTGCTTCAATAGGATCTCACATAGATCAATCTTCATGTCCTTCTTGACTATTTTATATGCTAAATCCATAGCTCCACATGGTACATTGTCCACTTGGGAGGATTGGAAGATTTGTTAAGATATGACATTACATGCGAATCTTAGTTCAGGGTCTTCCACAATTGATAATTTAAGACCTCTTCCATCCCATTTAACATGTGTCATATCACACAAATTTTTCTTGTCAGTCTGCTTATTAACCTTCAGTCTATCATCGATAGGATATCCAGTCACAATATGTAAAACATCCTTTGTGATCTTGACTGGTTGATCTAGCCACATAAACTAATCATGAACTTGACTTAGCACAATTCTCATCCACTTAGTCTTGAATACACTCGGTATATGTAGTACATGCATTAAACCCTTAGTCTCTATGTGGATTTGTTCATCCTTCAGTATCCCATTCTCACACAGACTCTGGTAAGATGTATCAATATCAGTTTGAAAAATTTCCTCAATCTTAGGTACCCATTTGACATTCTTTCTTTGTGACCTACAATCTTCAGACTCGTGACCATATCTATTGATACTCCTATAGAGTTATTTTGTTTTCATTGGTTTTGATGAAGTCATAGTGATTGTCAAAGTCATTCAGTAAAGGAAAAGGCAATTTAGGTAAAGGGAAATAAGGAACAAGTACCGAACAAGGCAAGGCAAGCACCGAGCAGTTACCGAGTCACAATAGTTACCGAATCAAAGAGAAAGTTAGTTACCAAATTGAGAGTATACATATTACCAATTTATAACAAAATGTGTTACTGAGTAACATAGGCTGACATAAGTGATTATAATAGATACATTGAATCTAGAAACCAAGCATAAAATATTTTACAAATTTCAAGGAGATTGTTTGGTTATGCATTAGAGATTAAACATGAAGATTGTGCATGGTTACAAGGTAAGATCTACCAATGGAAATTAAGTGAAATACATGCATTGGAGATGTAACCATTGGTAGCACCATTTAAGGAGAAGATTCTAGAACATTTACATCGCTTCTAGATCAAGTATAAAAGGATCAATATATGAAGATCAAAGAGTCGAAGTCAGAGAGAGGGTAGAGTAATAACAGAGAATAGGTGATGATGAGAAGAGAAGCTACCTAGTAATAGAGTAGTAAAATTAGAATTGTGAATGTGATTCAGAATTGAAGCTACTGAGTACAAAAGTTGAATTGTGAAGTGAAATGCAAAATGGCGTAAATGATATTAAGAATATTGAGTTTGATAAGCATATGTTGATGCATCATTACAGATAGTTTATGTACTAATTTATTGTGTAATCAAAATTGTAAAATCTCTTAACCGAGTAGGCCTTAATAGGTCTTAATTTGTAAATCCTTTAACATGGTACATCTCTTAGATTAGAGTTGTAAATTCCTTTAGCAAGGTAGACTGAATAAGTCTTTATACTCTTAGAAGGGTAAATACTCTTAACAGGGTAAGCTATCAGAAATAGATAATTTTGTAGCTCTAACCGAGAAAATTTTATACCACAGTAGTAAAGTATTGTGGGTGCCATCCCCACTGTAATTTTTTCCGTTGACCAAGGATTTGTGTGAGACCAAAAATCATGGTGTTATGAGTTGTATTTCATGATTTTGATTTATATGTTTTATGATGATGTATGCAAAGTTTTCAATTTGAAGAATGGTTAGAAAAGTAGTTAAACATTTTTGGAGTATTGATTCACCTCTCCCTACTCAGTACTTAATTTTTCATAATTAATCCAACAATTGGTATCATAGCAATGTCTCTTATTCAGAATTTTAACCACTTGAGAGGAAAGATCTGGAGAATTGGAAAGCTATAGGTATGAAAAGGTGATTGACAATATGAATATGGAACTGAAGTTTTCAAATGAATAGATTGATGAACTGAGAAAAAAATTGAAGCATTCAATTAACAAGAGAAAGGAGTTAGCCCATCAACTAAAAGATACACAAGATTAGGTTGAAGAAATTCAAGAAAAATCAAAGGGAAGTTTATCTAATGAATCTAATGCAGCCATATAAGAACTAACTAAAAATAACAAAATCCTAACTGATTAGGTAAAAGCATTGAAAAGAGAACATGAAGCTCAATCGGTAAGAATGTGTCAAGTCCTAAAACAAAAAGGAAAAGTTGAAGATGATAAGAGATTGATTGAAGATGAGAGAAGACAAATGAGTGCAAGGATGAATGAGAAAGATGTGGAAATACAGAGGTTGACACAAAACCACTACAATATGATAGATCAATTAATTGGTGTTAATCAGGAGAATGCAAGAAAAGTTGAAGAGATTGTTGGAATGAGATCATAGAATGAACATCTGAAGAATGAACTAAAATCTAAAAAGGATGCAAATGAAGTATTGAAAATAAATGAAGAAACATTAATAATATTGGATGAATAATTTAGAGGTCAGAGACAACATAGAGATACAACTGGAGTTGGGTTTAGTAAAAAAAAAATACTACCAAGAAGGGAGAGTCCTCAAATCAAGTAGCCAACTGAGATACTGCTACCCCACCAAAGACAAAGAAGCCTACTTGTTATCATCATGAAAAATCTAGTCATATAGCTAATGTCTACAAGAGTAAATGAGGTAAATCATTGAGCATTCCAAAATTTGATGGATATTGTTACAATTACAATAAGTATGGTCATAAAGCATTTGAGTGTAGATGAAGGATTCGTAACAATACAAGGAAGCTAAAGTTCAATGGTTACTACAATAATTGCAATAGATATCCAGTCATAAGTCTAAAGATTGCAAGTCACAAACAAAGAATGTGAAATGAGTACCTAACTGACAGAATACTACAAACAATCGACAAAGTTCAACAATACCATGGGACTACAATACAAGAATTTCATGTATAGCATGTGGGAGATTTGGACACATGGCAAAAAATTTCTTTTTGATGCATGGAAGGAACAATATAAAGTCATGGATAAATCCTGGAATGACATGTTTCCACTATCATAAGGTCGGTCATCTAGCCAAAGACTTTAGGTACCAAGTCAAAGCTCCAATCGAGGAAGAGAAAAATGAAATTGTTCAAGTAAACATTGATGAGATAAGAGATCGGATGAATAGAACATGGATAAGGAAGTCTCTAGATGATGGAACTGCACTTGGAACAATTGATGGCACCTCATCCTTCAGATCGGGTGCACCTATCTTCACATAATCGGTTAAAGGTATGTGTAGGAACTGTGAGCTAAAATTCAGTCTTAAATCGATTCCTAATATTTGCGCGAAGATTCATATAAGCATATTTAGATACATTTGGATATATGTTGTGAAGTTAAAATTTCATGTTTTGATTGGTGAGAGACTATGTTATTTTGTTTCATTTAGTGAAAGGAAGTGTAATTGGAAATTGATAAAAAGGGAGTCAATGATAGCATTAAATGCTAAAATTATAGCCATTGGAAACCCTAATCGAGGAAAAGGTATAAATAGACACTTTGTTATTTCATTTTTAGCTAATGTTTCCAAGAGCATTTGAGAACCTTGCAAGAACAAGTCCTTCATGAGCATTCGAGTGATTAATTGAGAAAATCTAGGCATACGCAAGCACATTTGAGTGATTTCTGGTGTTTTCTCAGGTTGTGAAAGTGCGATCGAGTTGATATTCAAATGAAACCCTATCTTGATCAAGTGATTATATCTATGAATCGATGGCACCAAAATTTCAAAACCATGTTGTCATGGAGAAGATTAATCATGTTAATTTGAAGTATAAGTTAGCAACAGCTAAAGCCGCAAAACTTGATAAGATGGGAGCCCTATCCTCAATTCCTCTAAGAGTAATTTTGATCGAAGAGATTCATGCCTTCATCCACTATAAGATTGAATAAATTTTTCAAGCTGACATTCATATATCCTACCAAAATTTGTGTGTGAATGGGAAATTGAAGGATGAGCATATACATTTAGAAGCCAAGGGTTTGATGCATGCACTGCATGTACTGAGTGTGTTCAAGACTGAATGGATGAGAATCATGTTAAATCAAGTTCACAACCATTTCATGTGGTTTGATGCACCAATAAAGATCACAAAGGATGTGTTACATATTGTGACTGGTTATCTAATTGGTGATGGACCGAAAGATCATAAGAAAACTAACAAGAACAAACTGTGTGAGTTGACACAAGCAAAATGGGATGGAAAAGGTATCAAATTGTCAACTATTGATGATCATGAATTGAGATTTGCATGTAATGTGGTATCCTATCGTATCTTCCAGTCCTCCCCAGTAGATAGTGTACCATGTGGAGCTATGGACATTGCCTACAAGATAGTCAACAAAGATATGAATATTGATCTGTGTGAGATCTTACTGAAGAAATTTAATGACATTATGAACACCATTCAGAAAGAAAAGACCAATACTTTGAATTTTGGTTCATTGTTGGTATGTATATTTTTCTACTTTTGGAACTTGTTCCCATCAATCGGTAATGTTGTATGGAGTGTGAAGAAAACAATCATATATTAGATAAATGAGTTCATTCAAAAGTTAGGAGATAAATTTGATATGATAATGGATGATTATTTTTCTAAGTTCCAAACCAGAATGCAAAAGAAATTTAGAATCCCACCTTAGCTAGTGGAAAAATACCAAGACACCATTTGTTTTGAAGTGGATATCAACACTTGCATAGTGAAGGTTGTGGATCCTAGGACTATCTAATTATAGCCAATGGGATATGAGATGGAAATTGACACTACATCTCAGCATATTGAAGCTTTATTAGCTAAACTAGTTGATAAGAGAGAAATATGTATGGTACTTCGGAAGAAGTGGAGGACAAGATAAAACTAGGTATATTGATACCTAAGGCACATAGGAAAACTAGTAGAATGATCAATAGTTTATCAGAGAATCTAGGAGTTACTATTGAAGAATATGAGGCAGGTCCTTCTAAGATCAAGGGCAAGAAAATAAGAATGAAAAAGGAAACTCCAAGCCCAATCGATACAAGAATATTGACAAGATATTCATCTACACCGAGAGAGAAGAAGAAACCGGAGTTAGAGAAATCAAATCCGAAAACATATATGAGAGAAAAGAAAGAATCTGGTAGACCAAGGAGAAAGATAAAGCTACAAAAAGATAGTGAGACTGAATTATAATATTTGAGCAAATTTAAATTTGTGCAAAACCAGCCCCCAAAATAGAGAAACCTAGATGAGTTCATTGAGAGTCTTGAGAACAATGGAGGTTTTGCAGGATTCAAATATATAAAATATGAAACAAGGAGTGATGAAGGAAAAGAAAAGATTGAGGAAGTAGTTGTGTTTACACTACACAAATTTAGAACTATTCTGGTTGAGATGGCCAACTGAATACCTGATGAACTGTATAAAAATATAGATGCTAGATAGAAGTATGTTATGGCATCAAAGAAGCAAATGAGGGAAAGATCCCTAGCTATTACTATACCTAAGTTGTCAACAAGAGCAATCAATAAAGCACTAAAATAACATTCTAAGAGATTCCTTGTCAAGAGAAGATCACTAAGGATCATGATTGGTGAACTTGAAGCCTTGCAAAAGGAAACAGATGATATATGGAAAAAGATCTTCTTTCCTGACCAACTGACCAAGATAAAGGAGAAATAAGATAAGTCAGATCCTATTGACTTGACCTTAGAAAAAGATGGAGTAATTATTAAGGATATAACTAACAAAGACCCATCAGAAGAAACACCTCATGATGAAGATGTGATGGTAATCAAGGATAAGGATACTGAAGAAATGAACATTGATAATTCAGCTAAGGCTAAATTAATAGATGTAGATCCATCTATTGAACAAATACTTGATTTTCCTGAGATTAATGATGTTATCTCAAAGGTTACTAAAGAGATTCCTATTGATGAAGAGGATTCCACCAAACAAGAAAAGGAAACTAAACAAAAGGACATTAAGGACATAAAAGAGACCAAAACTACAATAGGTCAGACTACCATGCAAGTTACACCTAGTGAGACTACAAGTCAACATGAGCCACAAATGCAAGAAAAGGAGAAGCCAGAGAAGGAAAAGGATAAAGAAGAAGAGAAGGAAGAAACCAAACAAGAATATAAGAAGGAAGAAAAGAAGAAAGAAGAAAGAGAAGATACAACTACAGATACATCTTATGAAAAGAATCCATCCCATTACCCAAAGTTATCTACTAGAGAAAGTATGCAAGAAGAAATGAAAAATTCAAAGAAGAGAAAGCATGAGAAGGAAAAACTTGACTTAAGTAAATCAATTTTAATTCCAAAGGTAGACATCTCCACCCTAATCCATAAAGAGCTATCAAAATTTGGAGATATACTTAAGAAGAAAGCATCACTGGATAAATTGCTAGCAAACAAACAAAAGACTGATGTGCTAGAGAATGTTAAGGAGATAATGTAGGAGATTGTCCTTGATGCTAATATTGTGTGATCAAAGTGTAACACACTTCTATAAACCATTACACTCAAGGGAATCCATGAAGAAGGAAATCTCAACAAGCAGCTTATAGCTTCCTAGTTGAAGCGAGTTTAATCCTTCTCATGATGCTCATCAAATTGGCATAGAGGATTAGTGACTTGAATACTCCAAAATGGAAGATTCAAATGTAAATGCAAATCTAGAAAGAAACTAGAATGCAAGATTTAAGCTAGAATGAATGCAAACAACTAGTATTATAGAATGAAGATGCAAGAGATATGCTATTGAAGCAATGCAATAAAGTAAACTAGATTAACAATGCATGATTAAGCTAGAAATGAAGTAAATTATGAGGAATTAAGAATTAAAATTAGAAAAAATACTCTAAGAATGTAAGAATGCAAGAAAGCTACATTCACCAAAAGCTAAGATGACAAGATGCAACCCTTGAGCCAAGGAAGAGCTTCCTTTTAAAGAAATTGCCTCAAGAATGAAGGGTGGAGGTTTAGAGGTAAAAGAATGAGTGATTGAGATGAAGAGGTAAAAGAAGAATGAAGGAGATGCAAGGTTAGGTAGAAATGAGTGGTGAGGATTAAGAGGAAAAAGGGAGATGTTGGGTAGAATAAGACAAAATAGCAATTTTGAAAGCACAAATCCTTTTTAATTGCTAATTAATCAAAATTAAGTATGTGTAGACATGTTAATGTGTTCTTTTAATAAAAGTGTAGAAATTAAATAAATATGCAAGCTCTAGAAATTATACCATAGTATAAGCTTGATATAATATTTTTATTTAATTATGCAAATGGGATTTTTAGGTTTACTCTACACAATTATGTCTAGTAAATATGCCTTTGAGATTTAGGATTTAATTTGAGGCAATTTGATCAAAAGGGGGGCTCAAGTTCTACTAGACCAATTTTAGGTGATTACATTTACCCCTCTTTAACTAATGTGTGAGTGAGTTGGGAACATATTGAGTCAAAGAATGATGATGTCAAGATAGTTGATAGAGATCTGACTCTGCACTTGATTGAACAAAGACCGATAATAAAACAAGAGTATCCAACCTGATATGAAGCGATGAGACTGAATGTTTGTCCAAGGAGATTGAGATAGCTAATCATCTGAGAGACAATATCAGATTGATATGGGTCCTGATGACTTTGATATGCCCCAAGAGATCAAAAAGATGCATGTCTGAGTGAACTGATATGAAGCGATGAGAACACTCTTTAAGAAAGGAGATGCAAAGAATCTCAAGTTGAGATGCCCGAGTGATGATGTTTTAGTTATGATTGACTTGATGATTTGGTTCAATTGCTAGATTTGAAGATTAGGAGATTTGATTGACAAAAATATTTTCTATATTATCATGCCCCCTCAGGATCAAAATGGAAATGAGGTACAAGGGGTGAAGATTAGCCTCATAGATCCAAGAAATGAAGGCAAAAGTGAGTGAGAAGCGATAGCATCAACAGTCAACTGTGTTAGAAGATTTGACTGTGTCATTAAGGATTTTAATTTTGACCCCAAAAATGAATCCAGGATGATGGAAATCAAATGAATATTATGAGAATTCAACACTTGGTGTCCTGGCAGTGACTTGATCTTGATGTATGCAAGTATGTTTACAGTTGAGAACTTCAATAGAAAGAAAATGAAGGATGGCTCAAGGGAACTAGAAAATGAAAATCTAAATGCAACCTAAAATTAGATGCAACCTAAGACAAGAGATTAGTGAAGTCATCAAACTTGTAGATGTGCATTTTTTATCATTTGAGCATTTCAAACATTGGAGCTCAGTACAACCTTCACCGATGTGAGAGAAACTGTGAAAATATAAATACAACCTTATTGGATAAGATATAAGAAACAAACTTAAGCATCAAGGCATAAGAGCTGAGATTGTTAGAATAACTAAGAGGGGGGTGAATCAATTATCCACAGTCCCAAATCAAAATGTATAATCCAAAACAATTTACTTAAACTTCTACAGCTCAGTAACATAAAATACTATACTGTCTATGCTTTTACTGATTACCAGTCAATAACAACTAATGATTACTGACCAAATCCAACATGAATTATGTAAAGTATGATAAAATACAATCATCACAATGAATACATAACACAAAAGATTTAACATGGAAACCCTGTGAAGGGAAAAACCACCTGGGACCGGCAACCCAAAAATGTTCACTCTTCTGAAGTGAGGTCGGTGAAGACCCAGCCCTGTTAAAGGTTACAAACACACTATTAGGTGTGACCTTGTTAGAGGATTTTAGAGAAACCATTATCATCCAACCATCATTCATTATGGGGTTGACAGGATAACAATGTTCATTCTATGAATGAAACATATAAGACTTACAAGTCCACTCTATTAAGAGATTTCTCTGTTTACAATGGTTAAAATGTAACAGCAGTTGATCTGAATACAATACAACTTCAATTGTAGATTATTGGATCTATTTTAAGCTCATTCAAATCCTCTGATCAGTATATTAATTTTTTATCACAATAATCAATGACTTACTATCGCTCAGTAATAGCTTTCTAATGCTCGGTAAACTCTACATTTTGGTTCTCCTTAACCAGTTTGATCAGGCATACATGAATCTTATTCATGTGATAGTTCTAAAGTCTCCTTCTTCCAGCATTAGTTTCATAATGAAACGTTAGTCTCTTAAATAGACAAGTAAACCATTTTCTTCTCCTCCATAAGATTTTACCGCTTATTCTCCTTCGTCCATTTTGCCACTTAAACCTTCCTCAGCTGATGTGCTAGTAAAACATTTTGATTTCATCCTTTAGATCTTCCTTGAATTATGCTAGCCATTGATCTTTATAACAAACATGATCTCCATCACTGATTTTGATGTACTTTACAGCTCATCAATCCTTATTAGCTAAACTAATCATTTAGTTCCTTTTCTCCTACTCGGTTAACAAAGAAATGTGTCGGTGAACACAAGCTCAGTTTATACTGTGCTCGGTATACACTACACTGCTCGGTGTATACTGTGGTGCTTCATCAATTGATGACACTGCTTTGTGTCTTTCAGTTCTTTTCCTGATCATAGATGAACAAAACATAATCAAGTCAATAACATAAGGTCATAGACTCATCAGCAAGTTACACAATGTATTCCTTATCCTCATCTATCATATACATCTTCCTTGTGTAGATATTTCTATTCTTCATCTCTTTTACTGCTTTTCTACAGATGTTTAGTTATTGTAACTTACAAAATAAGTGTTGTCAAACTAGTTGACATCAATGACAACATATTACTGATTTAATCATATGTCATATCTAATCAGCAACTCGATGATCTCTAATCACAGATCTTCAATTAGGTTCTAAATTAGTTGTAGTTCATCAATCTCTCCCTTTGGCATTGATGGCAACTCAAGTAACATGAAATATACCATACACATACCAAACATGTATTCCACAACTCTGTGAACAAATGTTGTACAAGCTCTCCCTAGCTTAATATGTTTAATCACTATGTTACTTAACAGCATTACCAATGTAGCTTTGACATTCTGCAGATATGATCTTTTCAACTCTCAGATTCCTTCTTCTGTTCTCAGTAACTGATCTTCAGTGCTCTCCCTTTCTTTCAGTTTGTCTCTCCCTTAGATAGATGTTTCAGTATTCTCATCGGTGCATATTGTTTCATATTGTTTATCTCTCCCTTTGACAACAATGCCAAAGAAACAAATAAACATACAACTCTACAGTAGCCATGTAACTCTCTATTATCTGGTGCATTCTCTGTATCTCTGTATACTGATATGCCAATCTGTTCCAGTTTTCCAAGCTTTTCACAACCTTAGACATGATCTAAAGTATGAACTATGCGGCATCAACATTAATGATCTTCTGATAAGATTAGGCTGATGCAACATCCAAATCACATTAGTGATCGGTAGACAGGGGACGGACCCCAAGTCTAGTCCTCAAGTACTCAAATGTATCCTTCAGTAGGGGCTTTGTAAATATGTCTCCAAGTTGTTCTTTTGATGTGACAAACTCTAGCTTAACTTGCTTCTCCTGTACTTGTTCTCTTAAGTAGTGATACTTAATAGATATATGCTTTATTTTAGATTACATCACTAGATTCTTTGAAATGTTTATTGCACTTGTGTTATCACAGTATATAATCACTAGCTCAATGATTATCTCATTCATACCTTCCAATACTTGCTTAATATATGCAATATTTGAATAGTTTGTAGCAGCGGCAACATACTCTTCTTTGGCTGTAGACTGAGAAATGCAAGCTTGCTTCTTACTTGTCCAAGTAACAAGTCTTTCACCAAAGAAAAATGCTCCTCCGGTGGTACTTTTTCTGTCATCCACATTTCTAGCCCAATCAGCATTGGTATAGACTCTGAGTTCAAATTTTTCTTCCTTAGGATACCATAATCCATAATCTTTTTTTTTCTTCAAGTATCTTAGGATTCTCTTTGTAGCAACCATGTGTGACTCTCTAGGGTTTGCAGAAAATCTTGCAACAATTCCCACAGCATGTGCTCTATCTGGTCTACTATGCACTACATACATTAACTTACCAATCATTGATCGGTACAGTGTCTGGTTCACCTCTATAGTTTCATCTTCCTTACTCAGTTTACATCCAGTAGCCATTGGTGTTCCCACAGGTTTAGCATCTTCCATGCCAAATGTCTTCAATACTTCCTTGATATATTTGGATTGTGTGATGAATATACCATCATTATGTTGAATCACTTGTAGTCCTAGAAAGAACTTAATCTCTCTGAACATAAACATTTTAAATTCACTTCTCATTCATTAGCAAATGAATTATAAATTTGATCTTGTCCTCCAAATATAATGTCATCCACAAATATTTCAGCAATAAGAATAGTATCATCAGTATCTCCTTTCATATACAAATTGATGTTCTCACTTATTATAACAAATCCAATGCTTAACAAATAAGTATGCAGCCTTTCATACCAGGCTCTTGGTGCTTGCTTCAAACCATATAAAGCTTTATGTAATCTACATACCATATCTTTCTTGTCTATATCAATGAACCCTTCAGGTTATTCTATGTAGACTTCTTCTTCAAGTATCCCATTCAGAAATGCTGACTTGACATCCATTTGGTAAACTTTGAACTTTTTGTGTGCAGCATATGCAAGTAACATTCTGAATCCTTCTAATCTAGAAATAGGTGCAAATGTTTCACCATAGTCAATTCCTTCCTCCTATGCATACCATTTACATACCAATCTAGCTTTATTCCTTGTTACCTCTTTATTCTCATTTTGCTTGTTCCTAAAAATCCACTTAGTACCAATAACATTCTTATCTTTAGGTCTAGGTACTAAGGTCCAGGTTTTGTTCCTCTCTATTTGTTCTATTTCCTCTTTCATTGCATTAACCCATTCATCATTTTCTAATGCAACTTTTACATTCTTCGATTCATAATCACAAACTAGACATGTACCTTGTCTTGCTTTACTCCTTGTTTGCATGCCAGCTTGTTTGTCTCCAATGATTTGTGTCTCAAGATGGTGTCTTCTGACAAAACTCACCATTATCTAATTTCTTCTTTCTTGTTCATCTTGTGCAGGTTCATTTGCTTGCTCAGTAGGTCCTTCCTGCTCGTCAATTTCTCTTTCCTGCTCCTCGATATTATTTTCCT
Organism: Chamaecyparis obtusa; assembly: GCA_027943335.1. Classification (NCBI taxonomy): domain Eukaryota; kingdom Viridiplantae; phylum Streptophyta; class Pinopsida; order Cupressales; family Cupressaceae; genus Chamaecyparis; species Chamaecyparis obtusa. Next base: position 1,355,324 of record BSBK01003643.1, on the reverse strand, counting down.
GCTGACCGGTTGTCACTGTCTGCGGCTTCGGTAAATACTCAAGTTGTTCAATGTAAGTGAATCTACTATAGTCTTCCAGTTCCTTTCTGCTTTCCTCTATATTCTTATCATCAAACTCATCAACTCGAACATTAGTAATTTCAATCATTTTATTAGTTACTCTATTTAGACACTTGTATGCTTTACTTTTACTGGAATATCCTAGAAATATCCCTTCATCGCCTTTTGAGTCAAACTTTCCATTTCTTTCATCTTTCAGAATAAAACATTTACTTCCAAAAATTCTAAAATAACTTACAGTGGGTTTGTGTCCAAACCATAACTCATAGGGTGTCTTATTAGTGTCCTTCTTCAGTTGTACTCGGTTTAGCACATAAACTGCAGTGCTAACAGCTTCCCTCCAATATGTCTGGGCAACATTCTTTTCTATCATTAATGTCCTTATGCAGTCAACAATTGACCTATTCCTCCTTTTAGTAATGCCATTATGTTGTGGTGTCCTCGGTGTAGAGACCTATCTTTTAATACCATGCTCATTACATAAATTAGTAAATTCATCAGAGATAAATTCACCTCCTCTATCAGATCTTATGCATTTCAAATCTTTACCAGTCTCTTTTTCTACTTTTTCTTTATACCACTTAAACATCTTGAATGCCTCAGATTTTTCTTTTAAGAACATGACAGTCATCAACCTAGTATAATCATCAACAAAAAGAATAAAATATATGTCTCCATAATAACTCTAAGTTCTCATAGGACCACATAGGTCAGTATGCACTAACTCAAGTATCTTCTTTGTTGAATAATCTTTTCTTTTAAAACTAGATTTAGTCATCTTACCTTTCTAACATTCATGACACATAAAATGATCTAGCTTAGATAAGTTAGGCAGACCTCTAACTCTTTTCCTTTTACTGATCTTAATCATGTTATCAAAATTCACATGGCATAACCTTTTATGCCACAACCATGCATCTTCATCTTTCATTATTAAACAAGAAGACTTATCATTATCAATATAAAACATATTACCTCTGGATTGTGTACCAGTTCCAACAAGTCTTCCTCCATCATCAAATATTTTCACCTTTTTGCTCTCAAAAGCAACTCGATGGCCTGAATTGTTCAGTTGTGCCACACTTAGCAAATTATAGTTTAGTCCTTTTACCTAATAAGCATTTTCACATTTTAATTTATCATTTATCATCAGGGATCCTTTACCTCTTACCATACAGGGTGCATCATTTCCCATTCTTACAGATCCTCCATTGTATTCATCAAGATAGTCAATTTTTTCTTCATCACCAGTCATGTGATGTGTACAACCACTATCTATAATCCATGTATCATTCTTATTAACCTTAGAGATAAGTGTTGTCTCTACATACCTTTCATCTTCTTTAGAATCATCCTTCATTGCCACAAATACAACCTCCACATCATCAACAGTGTCGGTATCGGTGATATCTTCTTCCTCAGCAATGTAGCATACCTTCTTGCCTTTGTCATTATTGTCTTGGTTGTCTCTGTTGTAGTGTTGGTAGCCTCTATTGTTTCTTCTCCCATAGCTTCCTTCATATTGGTCTTTGGTTCTATCATCATCTTTCTTGTGTGGACATCTAGCAGCAATGTGACCAACTTCTTTATAGTTAAAGTATGCTAAAGGTAACTTACCTCTATACCTTCCTTTACCTTTAGGTAACCTTCTGGCCATAAGAGCTTCAAGTTCATCAAGCTCATCATCACTATTGCTATCACTATCATCATTCTTATTTCTAGACTTACCAATCTTCAAAGAAGTCATAAAAGTGGATTCAACAGATGGTACAACACTATTATAATAATTGTTCAATTCAAATGTTGTATGCTTTCCAATCAGATTATCAAGAGTGAGTGTTTTGTTAGGTGTTGACCCATTTTCATGAATTGCAGATATTCTGATGGCATAGATAGGCAATAAGGTCCTTAGAATTTTGCTTGCCACAGTGTCTTCATCAATGACTCCATTTGATGCTCTAATAGCGTGAACTACCTCTTTTATTATGTTTGTGTACTGCACAATGTTTTCAACTTCTTTAATCTTCATGTCATCGAATCTTCCCCTTAAGCTTTCGGCTCTTGCTCTCTTGACATTCACATCACCACTATAAACTTGAGCTAGTTTATCCCACATCTACTTAGCAGTAGTACAGTCCTTGATGTCTTCAAATTCAGCATCTGAATAGGTAGTAGCAATCTCCATCATAGTAACATTATGTTCATGCCTATCCCTTAGTTGATCAAGGGTCAAGGGGCCATTGGGTGGTGCAAGGTATCCATTCTCCATCAGATCTAGAGTAGAATTCCCAATCCTGATATATGCAGCTTCATTCGACTTTGCCATATTGTAAAGTTATCTTTGTTTAGCTTTGGCACTTCCCTCTTAAACATTTTGAGACCTGTGTTGAAGTCCTTAAAACTCTATTCCAAGAAACCAATGCTCTAATACCAATTTTTAGAATAACTGAGAGGGGGGTGAATAAGTTATCCACAGTCCCAAATCAAAATGTATAATCCAAAACAATTTACTTAAACTTTTGTAGCTCGGTAACATAAAATACTATTCTGTCTATGCTTTTACCAATTACCATTCAATAACAATTAATGATTACAAACCAAATCCAACATGCAATATGTAAAGTATGATAACAAAAAATCATCACAATGAACACATAACACAAAAGATTTAACGTGGAAACCCTGTGAAGGGAAAAACCACCTGGGACCGGTAACCCAAAAATGTTCACTCTTATGAAGTGAGGTCGGTGAAGACCCAACCCTGTTAAAGGTTACAAACACACTATTAGGTGTGACCTTGTTAGAGGATTTTAGACCAAACGTTATCGTCCAACCAACATTCACTATGGGGTTGACAGAATAACAATGTTCATTCTATGAATGAAACATATAAGACTTACAAGTCCACTTTGTTAAGAGATTTCTCTATTTACAATGGTTAAAATGTAATAGTAGTTGATCTAAATACAATACAACTTCAATTGCAGATTATCAGATCTATTTTAAGCTCATTCAAATCCTTTGATCAGTATATCAATTATGTATCACAATAATCAATGACTTACTGTCACTCGGTAATAGCTTTCTGATGCTCAATAAACTCTGCAGTTTGGTTCTCCTTTACCAGTTTGATCAGGCATACATGAAGCTTATTCATGTGATAGTTTTGCAGCCTCCTTCTTCCGGCATTAGTTTCATAATGAAACCTTAGTCTCTTAAATAGACAAGTAAACCATTTTCTTCTCCTCCATAAGATTTTGCCGCTTATGCTCCTTTGTCCATTTTGCCGCTTAAACCTTCCTTGCCTGATGTGCCAGTAAAATGTTTTGATTTCATCCTTTAGATCTTCCTTGAATTATGCTAGTCGTTGATCTTCATAAAAAATATTATCTCCATCACTGATTTCGATGTACTTTACAGCTCATCAATCCTTGTCGGCTAAACTAATCATTTAGTTCCTTTTCTCCTGCTCGGTTAACAAAGAAATGTGTCGGTGAACACAAGCTTGATTTATACTATGTTCAGTATACACTACACTGCTCGGTGTATACTATGGTGCTTCATCAACCGACCACACTGCTTTGTGTCTTTCAGTTCTTTTCCTCATTATAGATGACTGAAATATAATCAAGTCAATAACATAAGGTCATAGACTCATCAGCAAGTTACACAATGTATTCCTTATCCTCATCTGTCATATACATCTTCCTCATGTAGATATTTATGTTCTTCATCTCTTTTAATCCTTTTCTATAGATGTTTCGTTATTGTAACTTACAAAATAAGTGTTGTCAAACTAGTTGACATCAATGACAACATATTACTGATTTAATCATATGTCATATCTAATCAGCAACTTGATGATCTCTAATTACAGATCTTCAATTAGGTTCTAAATCAGTTGTAGTTCATCAGAGATGACCTAAACATGGTTTCCAAGTTAATGTTGTAAGAAAATACATGTATCCAGGCACAAGATGCTAAGATAACTAGGAGCTTTGTCATACGTGCTACACACAAGGAACAGAAAAGGAGATACTTCTAACCTTGCCTAAGTGGCTAAATAAAGAGGATCGGGGTATGTGTGGCATTCTAATTGTGATGGAAGCTCTTACCACAGACACCCAGTTTATTAGACAAGTTAGGATCATTGAAATCACACCATAACCATAAATCAAAGAAAACATTGTTATGCCCCCAGTCGTGAATCTCTAGTCAAGTAGACATCGTCGAGTGACCTTAGAAGACATAGAAAGTGAAATTCATTGATAACAAACAACACACAAGAAAATAGTTCAAGATATCTTAGTCATTTTCAATTTTATAGGATGTATTTTGGTGTTGGGTGTTAAGGAACACCTTTGTGATTATGTCAAAGTGCAAGTGTGTAGTGGATAGTGTAAGATTCATTATGTGTTAAGAAACACAATGATGTCTAGATTGGTAGTGTTAAGAAACACTATAAGATTGGGGTGTTGAGAAACACTGAGTAGTGTTAGTGGAAAAGTGTCCATCGGGAAGGACTAATATACTGACTCAAGTTAATTTGAAATATTGAAAAAGTGAGAAAGTACTGACAGCTCAGATAGGCATACAATTTCCCCCAGATGACAAACAAGAACTGGGGACAAGACTAAGACCAGTTCTAGCCCATGATGTCATAAGGAAACAAAGAGCGAGATGGATGTAGCAAGACTGATGAAAGCACGAGAGCTCAGCCACACATTGATAGATGGAGCCCTGATTACAAGTGATGCATATTTACTAGGTTTTCACCACTTGGTATTATTCATGTTTTTACTACCAAGCTACCTATTTTCAGGTTTTCACCAAGGCACAATTTTTCTTTTTCTAATTTTTTTGTTTTTTTCATATTTTTTTCTTTTTTTTGTTGATGCATCAAAGCGCTTGTTTGCCAGGTTTTCACTAAGATGATCATTTTTTCATGACTTTTTCTGCTTTTTAGGATATTTTTTAGGACTTTTGTATGCTTTTTAGAATTTTTTGATGATCATAAGTTGTTGTACAAGAAAGTAGAATGTCTAGATGTAGAATCACTTCAGGAAAAGAGCATTGAGAGGCCCTTTGAGAACATTGCCTTGTGAAGTAGCCAGTTGATAAGATTTAGAACCAAATGTTGTAGTGATGATAAAAGAATCCAACTAGTAGTCTCCAACTTTCAAGAGTTTCTTAGTCAAGAAAAGACCATTCGAGTGAGATTCATGAATACTCTTATGGACATCTCTTAATGCTTTGTTGAATTATTCACGTTCTAAACACCTAAGGAGAGTATCATCTAGACTTATCTTAAACAAGTCATTAACAATGAGTAGATACCGAAATGCACTTCTTGTAAGATTTCTTATTGTAAATAAGCCATCACGGATGGGTTGGTGTCAAAGGAAATGATAGATTTGAGAGGAGTGAGAAGTGTTAGGTGTAGACAATCTGAGAATCAGGAGAATATCAACATCAACACCTTGTTGTAGAAATAAGCCATCAAAGTACATCTTCCAGGGATTTTGAGTTAAGCGTAAGATAGATTCATCAAGTATCCCATCGACAGGTGCCTCAGAGAGGTTTTTACCATTGGATACATCTTTTATTTTTACTTTAGAGTCTATCAACATTGCCACAAAGTGGTTTTCACTATCAGACCACATTTTCTTTTTATTTTTTATTTTGTGACTGAGATATTTGATATCTTTCCTTGCCATATCTCTGCTCATTACACTGGTAGAAGAAGGGAAAGGTTCAATATTTAGATAAGAGGCTAGTTCATGATCATTATTGAAGGATATGAGTTGAATAGATTCAGAAGGATTCCATTCAATTAGCTAGGGATAAAGGCTTAACAGGTTCAAGTGCAAAGACACATGTATCATTCCCATTGTTCATGAATGAATTAGAAAGATCAAGAAAGTTATCTTCCATAGAGTGTCGTTGATCGCGAGTTGTCCTAGAAGATTTAGAGGGGTTTAGAAGAGTATTATGCAGATCTATCCAGGATGACCCATGCCAAGAACTAAGTTCCTCTTATTGTTCTAGAACTATGTGAACAAGACCCATCTCAATCCTAGACCTTCCTAGATTCCATGTTATTGTCGTAGGATGAGGTCTTATGTATCCATGGTTTTCTTGATTAACTTGAGTGTTTTTTTTATTATAAGAAAATGGCCTAGGAGCCATAGGGATGATTTCTAGAGGAGGATGCAAAGGATCTTCATCATTTTCTTGAGAATTTGAGATTTATCCTCTTTCAAAATTCATAGCAGTGGCGTATCTATGTATAAAATCAACCTGTATTTCTATTGTAGCATCTGATAATGAGTCCCACTCATATCCATGCAAATCTGTTTCACTATTACAATACAGTCTGATGTAATTAACTAGAGTAATAGTAGGAGGGGTATCTTCATCATCACTTTCTTCAATCTCAAGAGGTGTACTTTCAATAGAAACATCTTTTTCAATAGTATTAGCAACAAAGTAGCCTAAAATAGGAATTAAACTAAGGCATATCCAAGATATGAGTGACATCACCTAGTTGCACTCAGTTAGGATGCATGTGATCAGAATTAATGATGTATTTAGCAATAGTAGGAATATTAGTAATAGTACCATCAATAGTAATAGGAGATTGGGTGATATTTTCTTGATCAAGACCATTTTCCACTATATCCATGGGTTCCACCGGGTCATCTTCTTCAGTAGATTGAGATGGTATATAGGGATCTCCTCGATAGTCTTGATTAGTAGTTTGAATATGTAAATGCCTTTCATATGTCATTGGTTTAAATTTTTATTCTTCTTCATCATTTGAGTCGTCATATGTGTGAGTGTTACTTCTAGGTTTGTTAAACTTATGTTCATGATAGCCAATACTAGTCTCAATACTAGTCTTGTCTTTAGGATTTTTGAATTTAGTGTGTAGAGGTTCAAGGAGACCTTTTCCTTTTCCAAGAGAACATTTTCCATCATATCCCATCTTCTGCATAATTTGGTAACCCACCCCATATTTTTCAGGTGAAATTTCAGCATGTTTGATCTCTTGTTCAGATTCTTCTCTTTGCTAGAGCCATTGTAAGACAACACTTTCTTCCCTTTCTAGCTCTAGGGGAATTTTGGCCTTCACCATTCTAGTACCTTCATTTATAGTAGGTGTTGGTGTAATTGAGGGAGATTATTTTCCATAAGATTCTGGAGAGATTGGAAAAGTGTCCACTCAATATTCCCCCATACTAGTAGGTCTGACAAGTATTCTTTTCCCATAGTCTGATAGAGGTTCTTTTCCTTTTTCTTCTTATTATTTAGGATTTGACCCTTCTTTTTTGTGAGGAACCATTTGTTCTACTTGTTTACGATTGTGATAGATGTGTGTTGAATATGTAGGAATAGTAACCTCAATTCCTTCATGAGGGAATTTAATGCATCGATGGTATGTAGAAGGGACTGCTTGCATTTCATAGATCCATGGACGACCCAAAAGTATGTTATATGAAAAAGGAATATCCAAGACTTGACAGATGAAGTCCCATTGAACAAGACCTACTCAAACAGGAAATACTACCATGCCTTTATAAGAATGCTTCTCTTCATTGTATGCTTTGATCATAATTTTGCATCGAGGATCAATAGCATGCTTTGAGAAACTGAGAGCTTTAACCAAATTGAAAGTATAGATGTTCAAACCTACACCTCCATCTATCAAAATGTGCTTAACTCTATACTTATGGATAGTGACTTCAATATAGAGGGGCTAATTATGCAGATGGCTAACAAATTTGTCATCTTCTTTGAAGAAAGTTAGATAATGGGGTGAAGCGAGACAACCAACCAGGGATTGAACTTATCAACATATAGGTCCTTAGGAACATTAGCCACAAGAGGGCTTGATCAAGGATCTCCCTGTGAGTAGGAGAGATTTTCAACAGCTCAAGTATTGACATCTGAGCTAGAGTACATTGAAGTTGGTCAACTAGATTATAATCTCATGCACCTAATGAGATAGCTAGCTTAGATGTTGAGGCCACTTCTTTCTTAGGAGTAGAGGAGGAGGAAGAAAATTCTCCTGGTATAGTAACTTTCACTTGAGGGAGGGGTACCGCATTAGATGATTCACCTTTATCTTTGTCCTTGGATTTGATAGTATTGATAGTATGATCAAAGGATTCAAGCATGTTGATCACATTGTCACTATTAGAGTAGGTGTAACCAACCTTATTATCCTTTGTCTTAGAAGATTCCCCTTTCTCAAATTTGGGAAAAGGCTCATTGAAAGCCTTGTGATCATTGTTCATTTGTGGGGGAACAACCACAATAGTCTCATTATTAATTAAATCCTGAATGAGATTCTTAAGCTTCATGCATTTGTTAGTCTTGTGGCCTTTTTCATGATGATAATCACAATAGTGGTTTCCATTCCACCATTTAGGCTTTATCTCAGGATCATAGGGTCTTGATTTACTAGGAAAAGTAATGATCTTATTAGTCAAAAGTGTTTTCAAAGCATTCTTAGTTGATTCTCCAAGAGGAGTGAAGTCTCTCTTAGGCTTGGAGGTCCAAGGCCTATTAGTTTTTGAGCCTATTGGATTGTTCTTATTAGCTCCTACAATAGTAGATAAATTCAAAGCTGGCTCTTTAGACTTAGAAGTGGTAAATGGTGAAGTTGTACCTATGATTTTGTCATTGATGACATCTTTGGTTTTGTTCCAAAAAAAATTATTATCCTTGTTATGTTGTTTGTTAGAAGATGACTTATGATCTTTAGATTGAAAAATAATTTTACCTTTATGAAAAAGGACATCCTCTATGCAAATAGAGGATTCAACCAATTTATCAAATGAAGAATGTGTTTGTATTTGCAATGCATAATTCATTTCAGGAACAAAAGCATTGAAGAATATATCAATTTTTTCAGTCTCAAGAATCTACTAAGGATAATGTGAGTAGAGTTTCCACCATCGCTGAAGGAAAACTACAAAGGATTCACCTTGGTGTTGTTTGATATTGCAAAGATCAAGCATAGTGATAGAGTGTTGGATTTTATAGGAGTATTGTTGGATAAATCTGTGCACTAGTTGGTCAAATGATTTAAGAGGAGGAGATAGTTTAGTGAACCATTCCATAGCTTGACCACTAAGACTCCTAGGAAAGAGTCTCATAAGATATGTGGGTTCATGCCAGAACCTCATGCTTAGTGCACAAAACTCCCTAATATGGTCATGAGGATCTCTGCTACCATCATACTTTTTATAATTAGGAAATTTGACCTTTTTAAGGAAAAGGAGGCATGTATAGATCTTTTTCAAAAGGAAATGAGCATATAGCCTCAAGCGAAAAAGATGTGCTTGGTTGTTCCTTTTCCTTTTCCAAGCATAGTATTTGTTTCATCATCTCTTCCATTTGTTTCTTCATAATTTCCATTTCAGATAGCTCTTCTTTCTTTATCAGGTTGTCAATGTCAAAGTTGTGAGGTATCTTGACTCCTTGTGAAGCCAAGTGCAAGAATTATTTGTCTTTCTATTGATTCAAGGTCAACCTAATAAGTCTTTACAAATTTTCATCTTGTTGAAATTGCAAGATATCTTCCTCAGTTATTTCATTATCGGAATCACCACCCTATGAACCATGTGATCCAGGTCTAGTATGTTGAGAGCCATGTCTAGAATTGTGATTATCAAGGCCCTTGTCCAAGAGTTATTGGTTTTCTTGTCCAAAATGCTTGTTACCCAATTGTTTTAGAAATTCCTCAATCCTTTTGTTTCAATCTTCCATGATTGGAGTGTAAGAAACACTATGTGCCAACGTAGGAGGGGATAGGGTAGATTCACTAGAGATATTAGGAAGGATTTAAAACCCCAAGGTGCAGGATCTCCTTTAGATGATTTGTCAAAGGTAGCTTCATTTTGCTTTCCTTTGTGGATCTATGATCTAGTTATGACCGACATGAAAGAAGATTTGTTAAGAGCCAAGTAGGATGACTTAGGATAACTTAATTTTCAAGCTAGGTAAGCAAAAGTGTTCACTTGTCTAAAGTTTAAAAGTGTAAAATACATATCAAAGATAACCTACCACAATATGTCCAAGTAGCGGGTAGATCCCTATGTATGACACTTGTGAACAAGCAATAGATAAAGCATCCAAGAGAGGTGATCAAGAAGATGATGGACAAGTGAATATTCTACTAGCCAAGAGTGTAGTAAAGAGATCAAAGTAATCTTTTCCAGCTAAAGGCAATTCCTAACATGATGGAATGTACCAAATAACATGATGAGCTAAGGATAACAATGAAGAAGTGAGGTTGACAACGTTTGAGCTTAGTCCAAAATTTTGATTCCAACGGATTGCAAGGTTGACAAGATTAGAGCATTTCCTAGACCAAGTTTTTTTTTAAATCAAGTAGTGTAAGCATGCAATAGTCATCAAATAATCCAACAAGGGACAAAGAAACCTTGTGGATACAAACATAAGTGAGGTCTTGCAAGGTATATAACAATGTGTCAAATTATTAAGTGTATGTTCCATAAAAAAATTTACGGGTCTTAGCACATTAAACCACATCAAGAAAAACTACCTGAGGTCAAGAGGGAAGTGTTTCAACCTTTTCCCACAACTTGATGTTCTTAGCCCCATAATTAAGTGGTTGAATGGCCTTTCCTAGGAATATGCAGGTTATGGATCAATTGGAAGAGAACAATGCTTGCATCGCATGTCCTTCCATATTGTCTTATTCAAGATTTGCATCCAAGGGAACACATATGGTGAGTATCTTGGGGTGATCTGGCCAAAGTCCACTTGGATCAATCCTTGCACAAAGGAAGTCACATGGCCAAAAAGTTAGCCTTTAAGTCCTAAGGTGTTTAGTAAGGATCTTCGTTCATGACTACCCCTTGTAGTTTCACAAGTGAAATTAAGGCCTATAGGCCTACAAGAACCCAAAATGCATAGTCTCACAAGAAATATTGAGACCTCTCAGCCCTATACAAAGTGAATTTAATCCTCTTGTAGTCTTGTAAATAAGATTGAGACCAAGAAGGCCCCAAAAGCGCCCAATCAAGTGTAGTCTTGCTTAGCAAGATTGAGGCAACTAGGCCCTCCACATGAAGAAGCATTAGAAGTAAAAAATATCCAAGTCTTCCATCTCTTTAGATTGAAGAAAGCTTTTTATTATAGTGGGATAGAGTTAGCCAAGTTCGCTTGTTTCCCACTTGGGTCATTCCCAAAAGATTTCTCTCTTGGAAAGCCCTCTAAAGGTAAATGCAAGAAAAGTAAATGGATAACTAATGGAGGTATAGATTTATGATTTTCCAAAGGAAAAGAGCATACTCTCCTAATACATAGTGTCTCCCAAACACATCAAGTACATGTTCATTTACCCAAGACTCTTTGTAAGTGATCAACTCAGCAGGTCAAGATTTTTTATTTTCCAAAAAGGAAAAGAGTATACTCTCCTACTACTAAAATAATCACAAGAGAAGAAGCCTTCTAATTAAGCTAGGTTCCTAGAAAACCAAATGTAAGAAAACATGATGTTGATTTGTATCTCCAAGGAAACCTACAATACAAATAGCATTAGTAGTTTTAAGATTGAGTCTTTGATAAGCATCCTACATCCCAAAGCATTAGTAGTCATGAAAATGTTGATTTCTTTGGCTAGAAAATTCTACAAAAACACAAGTTAGGGCACAAAAAACATGTAAATCAAATGAATAGCCCTGTAAAATAACTTGTTAGGTACTATTAAAAAACCATAAAATCCAAAAAATGTAAGAAAATGTAAACAAACTCGGTAAAAGACTCGGACTGTGCAAGAAACTCGAACTGGGCAACACTTTATCATTTTGTCATAAATTCATACGATATACCTTAAATAAGTCAGGTGATATTTCAGTGCAGAATGATATACCACAGAGAGGCAGAATGATATTTCTCTAGAAGGGAGGCAATATTTCACAAAGAAACAGAATGATATTCCAGAAACTGAGAAAGTTCGCTTGGTAATATGCTAAAATGTCACCCGGGTATAATCTGGAATGTTGTACAATTTTCCTAGCCTGCAAAATAGAGTTATGAACCTGCAATAGCAAAGTGACAAAAAATGCAATAAAAAATGAAAAATAGAGCTAAATGCAAGAATCTAGCCCCACAATGGGTGCCAAAAATGTATGATTAAAGTGTGACACACATCTATAAACCATTACACTTGAGGGAATCCATGAAGAAGAAAATCTCAAGAAGCGGCTTATAGCTTCCTAGTCGAAGTGAGTTTAATCCTTCTCATGATGCTCATCAAATTGGTATAGAGGATTAGTGATTTGACTACTCCAAAATGGAAGATTCAAATGAAAATGAAAATATAGAAAGAAACTAGAATGCAAGATTTAAGCTAGAATGAATGCAAACAACTAGTATTATAGAATGAAGATGCAAGATCTATGCTATTGAATTAATGCAAAAAAGTAAACTAGATTAACAATGCAAGACTAAGCTAGAAATGAAGTAAATTATGAGCAATTAAGAATTAAAATTAGAAAAATTAATCTAAGAATGTAGGAATGCAAGAAAGCTACATTCACCAAAAGCTAAGATGACAAGATGCAACCCTTGAGCTAAGGAAGAGCTTCCTTTTAAAGAAATTGCCTCAAGAATGAAGGGTGGAGGTTTAGAGGTAAAAGAATGAGTGATTGAGATGAATAGGCAAAAGAAGAATGAAGGAGATGCAAGGCTAGGTAGAAACGAGTGGTGATGATTAAGAGGAAAAAGGGAGATTTTAGGTAGAATAAGACAAAATAGCAATTTTGAAAGCACAAATAATTTTTAATTGCTAATTAATAAAGATTAAGTATGTGCAAACATGTGAATGTGTTCTTTTAATAAAAGTGTAGCAATTAAATAAATATGAAAGCTCTAGAAATTAGACCATAGTATAATCTTGATGTAATATTTTTTATTTAATTATGTAAATGGGATTTTTAGGTTTACTCTACACAATTACATCTAGTAAATATGCCTTTGAGATTTAGGATTTAATTTGAGGCAATTTGATCGAAAGGGGGGCTCAAGTTCTACTAGACCAATTTAGGTGATTACAGATATAAACAAGAAGGGCAGTATACATAGTCAATTGGAAGAACTAGTAAAATAGATTAATCAACCCGATACAGAGACCACCGAGTATTTGATGCAACTACACATAAAGAAAATCAAAATCAAAATTATTGAGGAGTTACTTCAATTAGTGGCACTGGATAAGGTAAAAAAAATTGAGTTGGTTACCGAATTGGAAAAAGAGTTGAAATATATTCTTTCGTTATTTTAGAAGATTTTTTTGATTTCACACTTTACTAAGGATATCAAGGAGAAAGACAAGCCTATTGAAAAATAATTGACCGAGCAGATGGAAAAGGTCACAATTGAGCTTGGAAAATTTCAAGTATACTATCAAAGGCTCAAACATTTAATATGAGTGCAACATGAGCTGAGAAAAGAGGAGAACAAAATAAGAATGGAACTCATGGAGTTACAAGCAATTTTGATATCCCAGATTAAATCACTACAAAAGCATATTGACATGGAAAAAGGACTAGTGAATACCACTGATATTAGTGCTATTGATAGCATGATGAGTCTTGTAACTGACATAGGTGAACAAATTGTGGTGTTGCAAAAACTAAAGGAATCATGGGAGATATCACTAAAAGATGCACAACAATGGTATAAATTCATTTTTTATAAGATTCCTCCACCGAATCATAGTAAGTAATTTTGTTTTTGGCATTTTTTTCAAAAAAGGGGGATAGATATATATGTATAAGGGTGGTAGATATATGTATAAGAGGGAAATATAATCATAGGGAGATATGCATATAGGAAGTATTTTCACAGGGGGAGTAATGGATAATAGAGAGTTATGAAGCTAAGGAGTTATACCGAGAGTTCATAAATGGTCAAATTTTGATTAAGGACACAAAATTTTGATGACTTTAAAGTTTTTAACAAAGATGCCAAACTAATTCCAAAGGGGGAGATTGATACTCCTATAGATTTATTTTGTTTTCATTAGTTTTGATAAAGTCATAGTGATTGTCAAAGTTAGTCGGTAAAGGAAAAGGTAATTTCGGTAAAGGGAAATAAGGAATAGGCACCAAGCAAGGCAAGACAAGCACCAAGCAGTTACCAAGTCAAAGAGAAAGTTAGTTACTGAACCGAGAGTATGCATGTTACAGAGTTAGAACAAAATGTTTTACCAAGTAACACAGACTGACATAAGTGATTATAACAAATACATTGAATCTAGACACCGAGCATAAAACATTTTACAAATTTCAAGGAGATTGTTTGGTTATGCATTATAGATTTAAACATGAAGATTGTGCATGATTACAAGGTAAAATCCACCAATATAAATTAAGTGAAATATATGCATTGGTGATTTAACCATTGGTAGTACCATTTAAGGAGAAGATTCTATAACATTTCCACCGCTTCTAGATTGAGTATAAAAGGATTAGTATATGAAGATCAAAGAGTCAAAGTCAAAGAGAGAAAAGTAATCACAAAGAATAGGTGATGAAGAGAAGAGAAGCTACCAAATAATAGAGTAGTAAAAGAAGAATTATGAATGTGATTAAGAGTTGAAGCTACCGAGTATAGAATTTGAATTGTGAAGTGAAATACAGAATGAGGTAAATAATATTGAGCATATTGAGTTTGATAAGCATATGTTGATGCATCATTACTGTAGGATTTGAGCAATACAAATCCACAAAACTCAAAGATTACCTACATACAAAAACTTGTTACAAGGAAGTAGAGACAAGAAGAGGGCAAGGGTTTGACTCAAAAATATGAAGAAGAAAATACCCTCAAATAATGAATGAATTGAATGTACAATGGATCATCTATATAAAAGAGATCGAAAGCCTTGAAAGGCAACCCTAGTGCATGTAATAATTAGTTAAATTATTACAAGACTAATGCATGCAAGTTTATATTTAAAACAACTAGTGCATAAGTTTAAATCAACTAGTGCATGTGTGTTTAAATATAAACAACTAAAAATAAAAGTGTTGACATCTTAAGAAGGGAGTAAAGTTAATTAATATAATTAATACTTTACTCTAACAAAGTTTAGACATAATCAAATAAATGCACTCTTTATCAGTGTTTTGCTTTCCACATCCATGTAACAAAGATCTTTGTTGTTTGAACTTCATCAAAAAGTCTTTAATAGAGGGAAAAGAATCAGGTACAAGAGAGGTAAGCTCTGCCTCAATCTGAAGTGCTATGAACTCATTCACTGTACCAAACAAGGTGTTAAGCTTGGTCCACATAGCTAGAGGGGTATTGCACCCATCAAGATGAAATTGCAAGCTATCTGATACCTGTAAAGCAATCAACCCCATAGCCTTATCCATCTTATTTTGATGCTACATGATCTCAAAGGGCCTCTGTAATACTAGTTGCACTGCATCTAGACAAGACTAGAGCCCTTTTGAACGGAAAATTTATGTCATTAGGGTTTTCCATGTGTGATAATTATGTGGGGTCAAAAGTTCTAGACAAGAAGAGGTCTCGGCCATATTTTTTAGAAGGGTTTTTGTTTTGATAAATATCTAGTTTAACTGATAGAAACAAGAAAATAACACCCCCCCACAAGCCAAATATCGAACCCCTAAGCCTAGAATGATATGCTTTATCAAGAGAAGAGAAAAAAAGCTTTAGATCTAAATATTATGTACCTTGAAAAAAATATGATGAAAATAGGTATAAATATGGATGGTACTCAAGAAGATCTTTTCGGCACTTCTTCCGGATCGAAAAATGGAGCTAATTTGAGCAAATTAGCCCCCGCGGAATGCAAAAAGGATAATCTTGTGTTGAAAAAAAAAACCAACAAGCTAGATGACAAAAAATACCAGATTAACCTCCATGAGAGTGTTGGGCTCGGAACTAGCTTTTCGATGATATCTCGTTTGTTGAAAAATGATGCCTGGAGCTCCCAGAACGCCAATTTCAGTGAAAGAGGCTCCAAAGACAAAAAAAATCCCAAAAGGGTTTGTGCCAAGGTGCTAGCCCCTAGTCACATGGGGCTTTGCCGTGGGTAGTCAGCCATTGGGCACTGGTGGTTAGCCACAGCCATTGGTGGTTAGTCTTGGTGGCTAGCCATCAACGCTGACGATTAGCGTTGCGGCGGCGCGGCGATGCAGTGGCAGTGGAGGAGCTGAGCGCGGGTGGTGCAGTGCACGGGAGGCGCTTAGGCTGCACAATTTTAAAACGCAAATTTTGATTTTGATTTTTTTTTCAAATTTTGTGCAAACAAATCATATAGATAGCCTACCTTGGGGTGTGTGCATAGTCGTACGGCCCTGGGGCAAAAAAAAATTGCCTCCCCCTACAATGTTGGCCAAATTTTAAGTGTTTCATATCAAAATAGGGGTTTTTGGGTGCTACAAGCTCAATGGTGAGGTCTGTTTGAGCTCAAAGTGCACCAAAATTTAGGGACCCTCTAATTTCAATAAAAAACATTAAAAAAGTCTTAATCTGAAATAGCAGATCTGACGAACACGGCCGAATCTTCCAGGATTTCACATGCAGCGCCTATAAAAAGAGCTAAAAAAAAATTAAAACAAAAAATAACGTCCTATAGAGAATACTAGATCTGAAACCTATAACCAAAACCTCTCAAATCAACCGAAAAATCCTTAATTTGAATCCTTCAAATGTGAACAAGCTGTAGAAAATTAGGCTCTGATACCATGTAGAATTTGAGCAATACGAATCCACAAAACCCGAAGATCACCTGCATACAAAAACCTCTTACAAGGAAGTAGAGACAAGAAGACGACAAGTGTTTGACTCAAAAATATGAAGAAGAAAATATCCTCAAATAATGAATGAATTGAATGTACAATGGATCATTCATATAAAGGAGATCGAAAGCCTTGAAAGGCAACCCTAGCGCATGTAATAATTAGTTAAATTATTACAAGACTAATGCATGCAAGTTTATATTTAAAACAACAAGTGCATAAGTTTAAATCAACTAGTGCATGTGTGTTTAAATATAAATAACTAAAAATAAAAGTGTTGACGTCTTAAGAAGAGAGTAAAGTTAATTAATATAATTAATAGTTTACTCTAACAATTACAAACATTTTATGTACTGATTTATTGTGTGATCAGAATTGTAAAAGCTCTTAACCAAGTAGGCCCTAATAGGTCTTAATTTGTAAATCCTTTAACAGGGTATGTGTCTTAAATTAGAGTTGTAAAATCCTTTGGCAAGGTAGATTGAATAAGTCCTTATACTCTTAGCAAGTTAAATACTCTTAACAAGGTAAGCTATTAGAAATAGCTAATATTGTAGCTCTAACTGAGAAAATGTTTTATTGTAGTAGTGAAGTCTCTGACTAAGGATTTTTGCGAGACCAAAAATCATGGTGTTATGAGTTGTGTTTGATGATTTTGATTTATATGTTTTATGATGATGTATGCAAAGTTTTAAATTCGGTGAATGGTTAGAAATGTGGTTAATTTTTTTTGGAATACTAATTCACCCCTCCTCTCTCAGTACTTAACTTTCCATAATTAATCCGACAATATATTGCAAGTATTGCAGTAACCATTGAATTTTGGCTTCCTTGTATTATTATAAATCTTTGTTCTGCATTCAAATGCTTGATGTCCATACTTATTGCAATTGTAACAATAACCATCAAATTTAGGAATGCTTGGTGGTTTACCTCTTTTGCTCTTGTGGACATTAGCTATATGACCAAGTTTCCCACAATGATAACAAATTGGCTTCTTTGTCTTCGGTGGGGTAGTAGTATCATGTTTGGCTGCTTGGTTTGAGGACTCTACCTTCTCAATAGTGCTATTTTCAGTGAACCCAAGTCCAGTTGTATCTTTCAATTTTCTCTGACCTCTAATTTGTTCATCCAACATCCTTAATGTTTCTTCATTCCTTTTCAATACTTCATTGGCTTCCTTTTCTGATTTCAGTTCTTTTGTCAATCTTTCAACTGTAGACCTTAATGCTTGATTCTCATATTCCTTTCTGGATGACTCCTAATTTGCATTTACTAGTTGGTCATTCATAACATAATGTGTTTGTGTCATTCTCATGATCTCATCATCCTTTTCAGATAGTCTTTCCTCAACTTGCCTCTTGTATTCTTCTTCCATTCATTTTTCATATTCAATAGATCTCTTTGATTCAAGTATTTCACCCATTCTAACACCTTGTGCCTCTTGATCTTTCTTTATTAGATTTAACTTCTCAAAGAGTACTTTATTCTTTTCCATTAGTTTTGCAATAGCTATTTCATATCCATCATTCAAACTTCCTTCAGATGATGTCTGAAGTATCTCAACATGTTCTTGTGTAGATTTCAATTCATCAGATAAATGCTCTCTTACCCTCAATGACTTTTCCAATCTCCTTTTTAGATCATCAATCATCTCATGTTCATTTTCCAATTCAAACAAGATTATCAATTTTCTTAGCTTGCTTGTAACTTTCCATGGTTATGATCTTTTTCACTCTCAGGTTGTTAAACCTTTATCTTCAAGAGTCCTATCTCTAATACCAATTGTTGGATTAATAATGGAAAGTTAAGTACTGAGAGGGGAGAGGTGAATCAATACTCCAAAAACTTTTATCAACTATTCTGAACATTTACCGAATTGAACATCTTTGCATATATCACCATAAAACATAGAAATTGAAACATAAAAACATAAATCATAACACCATGATTTTTGGTCTCACAAAAACCCTTGGTCATAGGGGAAGACTATGGTGGGGATGGTACCCACAATCCTTCACCCGTGTAGAAGGTTTCTCAATTAGAGATACAAAATTTAGCTACTTTTGATAGCTTATTCTTTTAAGAGTACATACCTTGTAAGGACTACAAAAGACTTATACAGTCTACCTTGCTAAAAGATTTTACAATCTCTAATCTAAGAGATGTACCCTATTAAAGGATTTAAAAATAAGACCTATTAGGGCCTATTCGGTAAAGGGATTTTACAACTCTGATTATAATACAATTCAATACTAAATTTGTTTGTAGTAATGCATCAACAAATGCTTGTCAGATTCAATGTGTTCAATAACATTTTACCTCAATGTGTACTTCAATATATTTCAATCATAATTCAATTTATGTACTCAATCTGATTTACTTTTACAATTCTTCTCTAACTGTTATGTTACTCAGTAGCTTGTCTGTACTTCATCACCTTGACATCAGTTTTGCATTCTTCTTTGACTGCTCATCATCTTCTCACTGTACATTTTGATCTTCATACACTGATCTTTATATACTTGATCTAGAAGCGGTTTAAATGTTCTAGATTCTTCTTCTTAAATGATGCCAGCATTGGTTTCATTTCCAATGTATATATTCCACTTAATTTCCATTAGTGGATCTTACCTCGTAATCATGCACACTCATTTTTGTTTACATCTCCAATGTTTTACCAAATGATCTTCTTGAAATCTGTAAAACATTTTATGCTCAGTGTCTAGATTCAATGTATCTATCATAATCTGTTATGTCAACCTGTGTTACTCGGTAACATATTTGTTCTTACTCGGTAACATGTACTCTCGACTCAATAACTATCATGTTATGCTTGGTGCCTTCCTTGCTCTTCTTGATGCTTGTCTCTCATTTGCCTTTACCAAAATTATTTTTTCCTTTACCGACTTCTTTGTTTGCTTTACCGACTGAGTCCTATGAATCCTTCTTCTTTCACCCCCTGGCTTTGAAAATACAATATGACTTTAACAAAACTAATGACAAAAAATAACTCTTTAGGAGTATCAATCTCTTGCTCCTAGTGACAAACAAAGTAACTCATCCTTATAGCATGGTCCTTGTTTGGAACTTGTGATAACTCTATCTACCATGCTTGACATTTATTCTCTTGCATGCCTCCCACCTTCCCTAAATATTATGGATTGAGATGGGGGGGCAAGCAATATTCTTGATAGCTCCTTTTGTATGGTGAATTCTTTTGTGTGTTTTCTTGTAGTGTTGTGCTTCCCCTGTAATGTGATACTTGTATGTTTTATTTGGATTGATTTAAATGGTCCTTGTTGCTCTGTTGGAATAAGGTGATAAAGGAACTAACTTATTGTGACATTCCTCTATTTGTATCTCATTTATTTTATATTTTGTATACATTTTTATGTTTTGCATGTGCTATTGTTTGTAAATGTTCCTTTGTGTTGCCTGATTGGAGATGACACAAAGCGGTAGTTACCATTATTTTTGGTCTCCACAATGATGGCTCATAAAGACTCTTCTTTGTATATCTTATGTGATTCTATTCTATTGTTCTCGTAGTTCTACTACCTTTGGGGGATGATGTCAATTCATCTTGATATAATTCCTGATATACATGAGTTATCATATGATCACATTGACCCTGGAGTTAGTAGATCCCTTTTTGTACTCTCTTTATCATGTGTTTTATTTCCCTTGGTTTGTCCATTCTTGGGAGAATCTCATAGTTGAAACATGTCTTGTGGGTGCATGTATGCTCTATTAAATCCATTTCTCTTGTTAATGCATTTGCAATCTCTTTAACATGGGAGCATATACTCCGCTCCTTGTTTCACATTTTGCACACACACACACAATGATTCAATGCAATCTCTTATGTAGATGACTAAGGAGACAATGTTTTTTGTATTCTTATCTTCTTATTTTATTATCATTACCTATGCATCATTTAATGGATCCTAAGACTAGTCATCTTTTTCTAGATCCCTCTGGAAACTATGCTTTGTTCAAGACTGATCTCCTTGTCTAGATTCTTAAACAGAGACAAAACTTTTCTTAAGGGTTGATCCTCTCTTTTGGAGGATTTCTAGTGGACTATGCTTCACTTGGTTATCCTTTTTTTGATGGGTTGACTAGCATCTCATAGCTTTCTAGACTATCAATTCCATCTTTTGCGATAGTGCTTTTTTTTCTCTACATAATCCTTGTTAAGGAAAAACCTTACTAGGCTACTCTCTCTCTCTCTCTCTCTCTCTCTCTCTCTCTCTAGCATTGCCTCTTTTATTTTGATTTTGGATTTGATGAGGACCTAAGTCATTAGGGGGCTTGGTGTTTCCTTGTCTCTTTAACCTTGATATAATTGTTCTAGTGCATTAATCTACTTTACCATGAGCATTAGATTGTCTTATATTCTTTCTAAAGTGGGGGATAGATGTACCATCCTAAAAATTTATCACCTATAATTAGATGCTTATTTAGGCCCCATTTTGGTGATTTCAAGATTTCACATCTATGATGCTTGATCCAACTATTTATCTCTACTTATTCCAACATCTTCTCTTCATCCTCGACTCCTCGTTTTAGTTTGGACCCATTTTCCTAGGTATATGATAGCTTGTGCATTTTAGACCTATGTATACAATACATTGGGTGTTGTATACCTTGACATTTGAGCCCAAATTTTAATGCATGATCCATTGTGATATTTTGGTGAGAAATTAAATCCCATCTTGTCTTCTAATTTTTTAATCTTGAAATGTTGTGAGAGGTATATAAGTGGCCTATCCTCTCCTCATTTTGGTATCCATTATCATCCACAAGAAAGAATTCAAGAATCTATTATCAAGATTATCAAGAAATTAAGTTCAAGATTTGAAGGCAAACATTCAAGATCTAGCATTCCTCAAGCATCCAAGGTAATTTTGAAGGAAATATTCTCCATTGTGTCAAGATTCTCTCCAATAATCACCAAATAGAGGAGTTCTCAATCAAGAAAAAAGGACCTTTTGTCTATCTACATACATTTCATTCTTCCTTAAAGGAAAGAGTCCATCAAGCATAACAACATTGAAGATATTGGAGATGCATTCATAGATCCATGCATTTGTGAAAGATATCCTTGATTCCTTCCTACATTCTAAGGTTCAACAACTATGATCAAACAACATGCATGCATCTTCATGAATATGTGTGATCTCAATATTCATTTGTGAAGGTGTATTCATTTACAAGGTAGATCTCACATTTACCTTCACATTTAGATGCTTTCCTATATGCAATTTCATTTATATTTAAATGTCAATTAATTCCTAAACAAGGGTTTGACCAAGGAAAACCCATTTCAACCCAATAATTTCCTATTTTTATGTGTACAAGAACAAGTGATGAATCTATTAAGACTTAATTCAGAAAGTATAGGATCTCATGAACTATCCTAGAAAGTTTTACACAAAATCACTAGGTATACAATGCCCCATGCTATCTATGTATGGGAACATAATGCCCTAAGAATTCTATACATTTTAAATAAATTTCAAATTGAAACTACGAGTTGGTACTATCATCTAGTTTTTGTTTTAAGTCATTGTAGGTTGTTGTTTATTTTATGTGAGTTTGTATTTTTTTGTAACTTGTCATATTTTCTTATTTGACCTTTTATCTTGTGTTATCTTGTTATATCCTCTAAAATTCAACTTAACCCAATTCATTATTAGTGAAGGATCATTGACTCATTCAATGCCTAAGTCCTACTTAAGCCTATTGGGTCATCTTCCTTCCACTTGTCTAATTAGGGAAAGGAGGGCAACTACCCTTGCATTCACCCCTTCATTTTTCTTTATTGTATAGTTGCATTCCATTTAATTGGAATTGATTGATTTAATCGATTTGAGTTTTTTGGTAATTTAATTTATTTAAAATTTACATTTTAGCCTTTTGTCTTTGGAGAAAAAGTGACTTTATATTGTAAAAAGAAGTCATTTTTCTCCACTTTAGGAATTGTATTTTTCTCCAAAAACCTTTTGGATAAAATCAAACATTTTCTTGTTGGGTTTGATTGAGTTATCAAAATTTTGTGGGAAATGGCTTATTGGATTCATGTCGAAATTGCTTCGCTTTGCTAAGAAACTTGTTGATTTTGTGAAGTTTGTGCATTTCTTCTCCCATTTTGCCATTTTATTTATTTGAGGTAGGAGATCCTCTTTTCTTACTCAGATCCTAGTTTCTTTAATTCTTTTCTGTTGCAATTAGTTGTGGGGATGAAATTTTAGTTATTCCCCATGTGTTTGATTCATTTCATGCTTATTTGGGGCTTTTATGCATTTGGTGTATTTTTCATCTTTTTGAAATGTGAATCTGTATAATCTTATGCTATTGTTTTTCCATGTGTTCCTACAATGAGAATTTAATTTTAATATAAGTGTTGTTGGGCATTAGGGTACCAATTAATTTTCCTCATTTTATCTAAATCCAAGTTTGAATTTTAGATTTTTTTGAAGGTTTGTCAATGGTGGCGACCTTCAGGACTAAATTTTAGTCCTAAATGAATTTTGTGATTTTTGCATTTAGAGGTTGTGATTGAATCCTATGCTTGTGGGATTTCTATATTTCTTGTGTGTGTGATTTGGATTCACCTCAAAATCTATGCCAATTTGACAATGAGGCTCATTGAGCATGCTCTTGTGCACACAAATTTTGCATATTTTTCTTATTATCCTTTTCTATGCTTGATTCGAGATTGCATCTTAATTCATTGATGTTTGTGTTTGAGACCACATCATGAGAATAATAAATTTGTTCCTTGATGAGATCTTTGAGAGACATGTCTTCTTGGTTTGAGACCAATCTAGCTTACCATGCTTCATTTCGGTTAATGATTTTGAAGTTTTTTCTTGCTCTATTTTTCTTGTTGTATCGGCTTGCGTCATACCTGATTGGTGTAACAAGATGACCATTTGGTGTTTAAGTAGTGGAGTGGAGTGACTCTCCAAGGTAGGTTGGGACACAAAGTGGTCGCCAAGGTAACCCTTGGGGAGTTCTTAATAAAAGTGATATTTAAATAAATGAATGGGGTTAAACATATTAATAAGAATTAATATGACTACCTTTCCATTGTTTGAGGATGTAGTGATGCAGGAGCATCTTGGGTGTAAGGGAAATCTTGCATCACCCCAAAATAACTCTGGTTTCTTTTCAATAAGGTTTATCTTGTGAAGAGCTACTATTTTTAGAAATTTACTATTTTTAGGAAGTTTTTCATTTGAACTTAGAATGCTCCATTTTCTTCCTTGGAGATTCACTTTGGCTATATGAGCCTACTAGTAAACTTTCATTGCAAGATCAAGTCTAGTTTTGAAGATATTGAAAATTTTCGGTATTGGTAGAAGGGTACAAAAACTTTGAACTCAAATTTGAAGGCTTTAGAGGCTCCTAACGGGGTCAAAACTTTAGTTGACTAGAACTTACACAAGACAAGCATTGTAGAGCACTTCATCTCATTTCTGAATAATAGCCAATGGGGTCAACAAGAAATGACTTATGGTCTTTGGAAGTTGCGCTACCTAAAATGGAAGAAAATGAATTTCCTTCAAAATTTCTTTTTGAGTTTCAAAAGTTGTTTTGAGTTGAATCTAATGTAATAAAATGAAAAAATAAAATAATTCTAGGGTTGGTCAGCCTCAATGGCTAAAATTATAGAACCTTCCTGGGCGATGGAAAATTGCCTATATAAGGAAGGCCCATAGTATTTTCTAGGGAGTTTTGGGTGGTTATTCAAGGCTTTGTCTTATAGAATATTGTAATGAAAATGCCCATGTGGCTTTGCATATTGTATTTCTAAAAATTTTAATACCATACTTTTGGAGATAATAAGAAGCCCATTTCTCATTCTTGCAAATTGTTGTTGTGTCTCTATTTCTATTATGTGTTTGAGGTATTAAGGGGAACACCCTTCATCACATAGATATGACATAGTACCTTGTCATCATTTGAGTACATTGATATGGTATGAATTTACCCTTTCCATTTGTGGATGTTGATAGGGCATAATAGAGTCTCCTTGATGAAATAAGGGTTTCTAAAAGCTGCATGGGCTGCCAAGTATCATGTGATGACACTTCATTCTTGAGTCTTTGTGCCAAACTATTGTTTAGGTATGAGTAGTGGCCTTGAAAATATTTTGACTTGGTATATTTTTATTTGAGAGTTGCATTGGATTATGTCATGCCTTTCGAATGGTATGCACTTGTATGGCATGTGTGTAAGCCTAGTTCTTTTGTGTGCTTTATGCTTTCTTGGATTGTGTGACTACCTTCATAAGCACAAAGGGGTGGGCTTGAGGGGCTACATGGTTGGATGGCATGACCCATAATTGTTGGAGACTGACATACAAGTGATACATTATTGTTGGAGATCAACATATAGGTGGTGGATCAGAACCAATGGATAGAGTACCAAGCATGATGTGCTATTTTCTATCCTTATGCTTTCTTTTAGTGTTTATGCTATTTTGGATATTATGTTCTAGTTGATTATGATTTCATGCTGATATTAATTATATCAAGTGATTATGGCCTCGATCTTGTATATTCGGTACTCCCCGATGTGGAGCTAGATGTATTTTGGCTATACATTAGAGTCGACATAGGTTTTTAGTTAAATTTTATGTTTTGGGAGCAAATCTTTGATTGATGTTTGAGCCTACAATCTAGCATCTGTATTGATCAACACCTATTCCTGTATAGTGGTGTCTCTATACCACTGGTCTAAGACTTTTATGTCTTAGAAAATTAGCCAAATTCCAATTGATGTCTATGTTTAATGAACCAATGCCTACATTATTTAGTGTCTTCAACTTGTAGTTCGACGTCTCCACCCCTCTAGACTAAGACATTTCATGTAGAGGGGTAATTATATGGATTAACTTATACATTTGTAAATCAATGTCTACATAGTTTGGCATCTTTGCCTGCCTTGGTGTCTTCGCTTTATTTATGCTTTTAGCTTGATTTTGAAGAGCGCGTATTTGGTGCTTGCTTCCTTGATGATTTTTATATGGTTTAATATTCTGGTAAATGAACATTACATGCTTAATCATCATAGGAACACATTCCTCTTAGTGTTTAAAATGAATCTCTATTTAGATGGATTTTGAGGATCAATTTAGTATACTCTATCGGTAATCATAAGTTATTGTCAGGTTGGCCTCTTGTATTTCATTAGACATTTAAACTCTACCTAAAATTTCCTATCGACATACCTCTTGAACCTCCTCCAGGTGAAAGTTCTCATTGTAAACTTCTTGAAACCTCATATTAGGTGATCTCGAGAATATGTGTATTACATTTCAAGAGTGTGTTTGGGTTTTCTTGTAACCCTTGGAGGTGTGTGAATATTTCTTCTTGTACACAGTTGTGAAATGATTGTTGTTATGTTGTTATTGTTTATGTATTTGTATTATTCTACACACTTGTAATTATAATTATATAAAAATATACCAATGCATGCTTTATCCTTTGTTTCGATGGTTCCTTGGTGGGGCATTTCATTAAGGTTTTTTGGCTCACCTATGTTTTCCACTCTTTGGTGTAATACCCCAAAATTGGCACCTAATAAATTCAATCAATTTTGGTGCATTTTCTTCAATTTCACATCTTCAAAGTCCTATTTTACTAGGCAATTTTCTCTCTCCTACCTGACTTTATTTTGACTTGATGTCAATTGCAAAAACCCTAATTTGCATTAATCTCACACTATAATTAATTCCTAAGTATTCGACTTTATTAGCTAAATAACCCCTATGATAAACTAATTTAATTCTAAAGTCCTAAGTGCTTTAAATTAAATTAAAATCCACCCCCTTTAGCTAATATACATAAAAGGAATTAATATTACTTGTTATTTGAATGGATTATATTATTTGGACTTAATAATTCAAATATTCGAATGGTCACCCATATGTGGCAATAATTCATTCTTTTTAATAAGTAATTCATGAATATTTGTCTCAATTGGGAATGAAGAGTCAACCGTTTCATTTCAAGAACCTCTTCATTCCTCTCCCGAGCTTGTCTATATAATGGACCTTCTTCCTCATTCAAAAAAAAAGGTAATTTGTGAGAGTAATTAAACTATAGCGAATTTTAGTCTCAATTTCATGTTTTCAAGTTTTCAATTGTAATTAGCTTAATTTCTCATTTAGTATCAATTGCATTTTCATAGTAGATTAATTTGCTTATTTCTATTACATTAATCTCATCTTTTTTTCAAGTTATTTAGATTAAATCTGCATTTCATATTTCCTTCCAAGTTCTTAGTTTAAAATTGCATCTTCTTTCTAGATTACAATTGCACATTCATCTTAGATTAATCTCATTTTACTCGTCTTTCTAGTTTTCAAATCCTCCATATTAACTCGATCTTATGGTTGTTGGCTCTCCAATCTGAAAGTAATTCAAACACCCTGATTAATTAGGAGGCAACAGGTCAATTCACCATGAATTTTTGGATTGAATAATTCATACTCATTTTCAAAATTTGATTTGTGAGCAATGACTATGTTGTGTGTGTGGCTGGATTAGAGGTCCACATTCAGCTATATACATTTCTAGCGCCCACCATGGGGTCAAAAAATTGATTTCTGGCCTCATCAATCTTAAACTTTTTTTTGAATTCTGCAATCTGTCGGACGTCTGTACTTCTCTATGTATGAAAGTTCATGCGAGATTCCCGAGCATACCGCATGAAGTTTTGCTCCCTCTAGCACTCTCTTGCACAAAATTGTACTTTCTCACGTAGGCCCTGGTACTTTCTTGCGCACAATGCAGTACT
The DNA here is from genome assembly GCA_027943335.1 of Chamaecyparis obtusa. NCBI lineage: Eukaryota > Viridiplantae > Streptophyta > Pinopsida > Cupressales > Cupressaceae > Chamaecyparis > Chamaecyparis obtusa. Next base: position 1,327,632 of record BSBK01003643.1, on the reverse strand, counting down.
TCCTCGCCCAAAGTTTCACTGTCAGACAATTAAAAATTCCAGATTCTACATTTTACTATTGTTTTTTCCTAACATCTACTTTTTATTGTTGATTTCATATCTCTGTTTCTGTCACAACATAACAGTGGTCTGCAAGTTGCTTTGTTGAAGACCATAAAACTTGCTAACGGTTTGCTTGCAGGACGATTACTGAAGACCTTTAAAAATGTTGTGTTTGTTTTCTTTCTTTCATTCACATAGTCTAATTAGGGCTCCGTTAAAATTTCTTAAAGGTCCTGATAGAAAAGTAGGGGAATAGGCTCTTCATTACATGGAATTGATACCCATGGATGAAATCGAGACCCAGATGTTGCTAGAATGATGGATACTTGGGGAAGCGAAGAAAGGTAGTGAATCTTTAGCACTTCTACTTGCTAGGGGATTATGCTCTTCTCTCTTTGAGAGAACCAAAAACCCAAAAGCTTGTGGATTTGGTGGAGTGAAGCTAGCTCGGCGATGAATTTTCTTGATGTGTTTGGGTAAAGTGAAGAGGTAGAGAAGTATGCTCTTCTCTCTTTGAGAGAAATAAAAAATCAAACCCTCGGATCTAAGTCAAGTTGTGTCACCTTTAGAGGGCCTGCCGGAAGTTGAACCTCCGGGAACGACCCAAGTGAGTACGCACCTATCACTGGTGATTCCATCTCACTATAATAAAGAATGTTTTGTTGAGTCTAAAGACTCCAAAACCATGTTAACTTCCTTCTCTTGATTTTGACATCATCTTGAGAAGGCTTCATCTATTGTACTTAGCGACATCGCTCCTAGCCCTGCTTGCGGGGGTGTATGACTTTCAGGTGTTGGTGTGGCTACAAGGCCTCAACCCTGTATCAGGGGCACCAAAGGTTAGTGTGAATGGAAGCCTACTAAAAACTTTCCCTAGTTAGTTGCCTACCTAAATCACCTCCGAAAGGAGTCATAATTTTTGTGCAAGGAGGGGGAAGAATCTCTCCCATAGATTATCATCATAGACATGCACCTGGATGCTTGAAGGTGGTATATGAAACTGGCCCCTGCTTCAAGGGTAACCTTTGAACATATACTATTGAGTCCTTGGAAAAACCAAAAACATGGGCACTCTCTAGGGGGTGACACGGCTGTGTGAGGTGCACGCATGCATTCAAGTTATGGGGCAAAGGTTTTGGCTTCTCACCATTTTTTTTGTAGGGATAAGCTATGTGTTTGTTATCGAGTCTTAAACTTGTCCATCATGATTAAACAAAGACTCCCATGATACTACTAAGTTGCTTTGTCCTTGGTAGGTCTATTTACGACTACTTGTGTCACCATTGCTTGATCAAACCTTCATGCTTGTAAACGAGTGCTTAGAACCTTCAAATTGAGATTGTTGATTAAAATGACTTTCAAACTGTCCAAAAATTGGATTTTCTATTTGAGAACCATTCATTCTGTATCTGGAAACCTATCCTTTATCTTGAAATTTGTGTCAACTCTGTTAGACATTGATATTTTCTCACACGAAGTTTCAAAAATCTTGCACTTTCTCGCCTGGCTTTGCACTTTCTCGTGCGAAGCCTAGTATTTTCTCATCCGGCCCTGCACTTTCTCGCATGAACCTATACCTTGGTTTTCACAACAAAGACTTATTTCCCATTGACTGGTTGACTTTTTCCCTGATTTGGTTTTTGTCTAAGGTCTATTTGTCCATTTTCATGTCGTTCACTATCAGAAACTAAGTGTCTCAAGCTATGAACCGATCGATTATTGCTTTAACTTGTTTTGTCTCTCATTCGTTTGTCTCATCTTTTGTGCTTTTTTACCTCATGTTGCGATAGTCTTATCTCGGCTATTCTAGCCACCCTCCTGACAACTCGTACCAGGTTCATCTCACATCTTGGTTGTTCTAGCCACTTATCTCCTTTTCATTATCTCAGAGACTAAGTCTTAGCATTATCCCGAGTCTTCTCTCATAGCATCTTCATCTATGACTATCATGACTAGAAGTGGCAAAACTTTTCCTATTCATAATACTACTCAAGGCAGAAGTAAGCCTTCTAATCAAGAAATAGATCATCCTGAATCTATCGTGAAATCTAAACTTTGTAAAGGATCCTCAAGTTCTTCATTAAGTACTATGCAAGATAGCCTGTCTCAATCATCACTTCCAATATTCCAAGAGTGTTTTAATCCATTGTTTCAAGCGCAACCTAGTTTCTCATTTCAAGATCAAGACAACTCATTCTTTCAAAATGATTCATTGTTTCATAACTTTGAGAGACCACTACCTCGAACTAGTCCTATTATTGAATCTATTGATCCCATTGAAGATATCAACTCATTCAAGTCTATTGACCCGCTGGATCCTATTCAAGTAGCTTGTTCTGATCTTGATTGGTTGTTTTGGGAGCAATCTGGTTCTTACTTCCAAGATCGACAAAACATTGAGAAACTGCCCTCTCAGGTTGACCCTATTGACGATCTTGAGCTAAATGACTCTTATGATCCTGTTCATGCGCCAAAAGTTACCTACGTAATACCTTTTTGACATCATATGTATCATTTCACTAAGGCACACATTGTCCAACCCCATACAAACAAGATGGGAGATCCATTCGATTTTCAATCAGGCAAATATGACCAATCTCAAAATAATCAGTATCATGGTCAATCTTCTAATGCCCAAAATCATACTCACAAAGATGATCAATCTCAAAGCAAGCCTCAAGGCAATCAGCAATCACACCTCCATCGCCCTCCTCCATACGATCAAAATCAAGATGATCAGCAATAAGATTAGATTCCATGAATTTATGAGATTCTCGGTAATGAGGATGAAGTGATCACCCAAAGTGACATAAATGTTGTGAAAGCTAATAAGAGTTTTCTCAAAATGATGGAAGTCCTCATTATGGAAGAGAAAGAGAAGTACATCCTTGAATTAGCTAAACAAGGGGCCAAGTTACCCCTAGATTTCCAAGTAGAAACACTTGTGGCCAAGGAAGAAGAGAATGAGACCACTAAGTTATAGAAGATGATTCAGGATATGGAAGACCAGATTGGTCAACTTGCAACAGATGAGGATAAACCGATGCAACAATTTACAATGGACAGAATATGCCCTTTTCCATTTGACAAAAGTATTCACATGCCTCCTTTTTAAGAGGAGTAGAGTTTCTGAAATATGACAAGTACTTGGGTACCACCAATCCCCAAGATCATCTGAGAGAATTTGGTGCTTTGTCCATGGAATTTATACATGATTAGACATATCTTATGAGACTCTTCCCCCATAGCTTGGGTGGATCAACTATGGAATGGTTTTGTCGATTACCTCCTGGCATCAAGACCTTTGATGAGATCACTAATCTTTTTCTTCAACACTATTCGCACAACATTCAACACCCTGTCAATATTCATGATTTGTGCAATCTAAAACAATGATAGGGAGAGCCTTTCTTGTCTTTTCTCAACAGATGGAGATAGCTTTGCACTAAGTATCCTCAAAAACTACCTGAATCTGAGAAACTTGATATCTTTTTGGATAACCTCGTCCCAGATTTTGGATACCAAGTTCAGCTACAAGATCCTTTGACCTTCGACAACATGATCAAACAAGCTGTGAGGATAGAGGCCTTTATGATTAAGAAAGGAGAATTGATTCTAAATAAAGATAATAAACAAGGATTCTCCTCAAACAAAGACAAGGGAAAGGTTGTTAACAAGAACAGAGATGTTGTGAATGATAGAGTGGTTCATATCATTACTGCAAATCCTCTAAAGTCTGCTTTTAAACTTACCTCAAGTATACAAGAGGCTAAGGCTATTAAAAATACTACAACAAATAATCAACCACCTTCAAGGTTCTCTAACAATAAGCCTTGGGCCTCTCGACCTAAGCGTGAATTCACTTCCTTAGGGGAACTGATGGATGTAGTCTTCCAGACTCTGGTGCAAAATCAAGTTCTTACTCCTTTGGAAAAGCATCTCTATGATCCTCAACTAAGACCTCATTGGTGGAATGACAACACATATTGTGACTATCATTAGAATAAAGGTCATAAGACTTCTACTTGTCTCCAGCTGAAGCATAAAGTTCAAGATTTGATCGATAACGGTGATATTCTTGTAGACAATCACAATAAAAATTTGGATCATCAAGCATTTAAAGATCCCTTCCCTCCTCATGAGAAGGGCGAATCTTCCTAGACTAAGAATACCAATGCCAAGGTTAATTATACATACACTGCCAATGATAATGTCATCAACATGCTTGAACCTATTGGAGTTGAGTATTGCAATGTGATTACTTCCAAAGGGGGCAGCAAGACTCCCAAACCTAAGACTCCTTTCATCTTGCAAAGTTCCACATCTCATTCTTATGAATCTGAACAACCTCAAGATTGTGCTAATGTTGTTACTTGGTCATGTGGAAGAGTTGTTTTGAAGGGTCCTGACCCTCCCTCATCCACTCCAAAATAGACTGCGGATAAGACTACTGCTGGTCCTACCAGCAAAGCTTTGAAATTGGTTCCTACATCTAGCGTTGCTAGCTATAGTATCTTAGATCAGCTTCAGCGAACCAATGCTTAGATTACCATTTTTGATTTGTTGAAAATCTCACCTACTCATAGGCAAATTTTGGACAAAGCCCTCACCGAGGCAAATGTCCCCAAAGATCTTGACCTTGATCGGTTCCAATCTATGGTGGGTCATTTGACTTCACCGCATTATCTATCCTTCTCTGAAGAAGATGATCACTCCTTGAGTCATTCACATAATGCTCCCTTGCATATAGAGGTCATGATAGGTCCCAAGCATGTCCATTGAGTGCTAATAGACAATGGTGCTAGTCTCAACATTTGTTTTGCCAAATTTCTTACCCAACTAGGTTATGATGAGGACTGTATAGACTCCCGCAAAAAGATCACTATTAAAGCTTACGAAGAAGAAGAGTGCAAGTATAAGGGCTTAGTTGTGCTACCTATCCACGTAGGACCTATCAAAAGAGATGTAATTTTCCAAGTTTTAGATATCCCACTCGCATATAACATCTTGTTGGGTAGACCATGGATTCATGAGATGCAAGAAGTGCCTTCTACATACCATCAGTACATTAAGTTTCCATTCCATGGAGTGGAAGTCACTGTACCTACTAATACCAATTTCTCCTGCAACACACTCAATCAATCTGCCAACAGCTTTGTTCCAACAAATAGAGAATCCACTAAGTTCTATGATGCTAAGCTAAAAGAGATGGAACAAACTTTGAAACTCAAGGATACAGGCATGGGCGGCTATCAAATTCAGCCTATGTTATCATTAGCTACTCTTCCTTCATCTCCACGCTCTTATGGGAGACCTTCCAAGAATAAAAAACCTTCTAATACTTCTCCTCAAATAGTTTATGATGGTGCCTTTGTACGGGCCTCTACACCATTAGAAGATGAGGATGAAGAAAGAGCTATCACAGCTTGGATCTATAAGGGAAAAGAAACATCTGAAATGACTACTCCACCTCTAGACTTAGAGCAAGAGCCATATAGCGAGGCTTTCAAGGTCATGAAGCACTTTGGCTATAAAGGAAGTGGTCCTATAGGAAGGAATGACAATGGCTTGCTAAAACCCATTAAAGCTACAAGTCGTCGCACAAAGGATACTATTGGCTTAGGCTTTAAAAAGATCCCCTTTCATCTTGGGCTAAACAAGTTTTTGTCAGAACCTGAACCTGAACCTGCATAAGAAATTGAAGGTACTACTCCAGAGGTAAATCCATAGGCCAGCTTTGATGAAGACACATTTCCATATCCTATTCCTCTGGATCTTGCGGCATTCTTTGAAGAACCTGATGAACCTATCATACCTATCCACTAGGTAGAAGTTGAAAGTGACTCTGATGAAACTTCCTCTATCACCCCACTAACATATGAATAGTGGATGAAAATGCAAGATCCTAACTTTGTGGGTGAGCCTTACAAACCCTTATTTGTTCAAGAAAGACTCAAACAAGAATAAACTTCTTGTGCTGCAAGAGAAGACCATGAGTCAAATGGTACGGCTAGTGCCGATCGAATTCCCACATCAAGTACTGACTCAAATGAATATGAGTTTGACTCTTTATCTTATGCTACTTGTGAAATAGGCATAGACATGGTGCATACCTATGACAAACTTCTTGAAGTAGGTGAAGGGTCTAGCATTAGGTCGCATGAATTAGACACCATCGGTGCTAACTTGTCATCTACTTTCGACATGGGTTCTCATAGGGATTCAAATGCTCCTTTGGATGAGATTGCTCTAGGTCTTGACTTGCTCATCCACGCTTTTGATGGTTATACTGTGAATGCAATTGAACCAGTCACTAATTCCCTCTCACTCAAAAATCCCAATCTGATAGACTGGAGCTCCCCCTCCTCATCCAATGAAGTCCTAACATTCCAGAATTATTACGCTCTAGCATGTTACCTCCATGCTATTAAACTTGTAATGTCCTCCACTAGAAAAAGCAATGTCAGCATGACAGAGGCAGATATCAAGTATCTTAGTCAAAAAATTAAAAGAAGAAAAAATAGAAGCTCTGATGGTGAAAACCACATTGTGGCAGTATTAGAGCAAAAAATAGTAAAAATAAAAGATGTATTCGAGGGTGAAAACCTCTCTGAGGCACCCAAGGATGAGATACTTGATACGCTCCTGAGCCATTTTCAAGAGAGATCATCAGTATTGATTGAGCCAATGCAACCAATAAATTTGGGTACAGAAGTTGCTCCACAAATTATTCATCTAGCACAATCATTATCTGCAAAAGAAAAGGAAGAGTTCACTAGCTTCTTTCAAAGAAAGAAAATAAACTTTGCAAGGACTTACTCTGACATGCTTGGATTAGACCCCAATCTAATCATGCACCATTTTTCCATTGCACCAGGTATTAAACCTGTTAAACAGAAGCTGTGAAAGATGCATCCACATGTAGCACTTCTAGTCAAAGCAGAGCTAGAAAAGCTTCTTAAGGCTGGTTTCATAAGGACTATTGATTATGCAGAGTGGATTTCAAACATTGTTCTAGTCACCAAACATGATAAATCCATTCATGTATGCACAGACTTCATGGATCTAAATAAGGCATGTCCAAAAGATGACTTGCCACTTCCTAACATTGACATGATAGTGAATATGACAGTGGGTTATGAGATGTACTCCTTGATGGATGACTTTTCTGGCTATAATTAAATAAAAATTATGCTAGAAGATCAAGAAAAGACTGATTTCACATGTGCCTGGGGCACCTTTTGCTAGAATGTCATGCCTTTTGGGCTTAAGAATGCTGGAGCAACATATCAAAGAGTTGTCACTACCATTTTCCATGATATGATGCATAAAACAATGGAAGATTATGTGGATGACACTTTAGCAAAAAGCATGCAGCGGAAAACTCATCTGATAGATTTGGGTCCCATCCTTGACCACATGGAACAATTTAGTCTCAGACTTAATCCCAAAAAATGTGCATTCAGCATCACTTCTGGGAAACTCTTGGGTTACATCATTTCAACTAAAGGCATAGAAGTTGACCTGGAAAAGGTTCAAGCTATTATGGACATGCCTCCACCTAAAAATATCAATCAAATGAGAGGATTTCAGGGAAGGCTACAATCTATTCAGTGTTTCATTTCACAGTTAGCTGACAAGTCACAACCATTTACTAAAACCTTGCATAAGGGTGTGACTTATGAATGGAATGAAGAATGTGACAGAGGGCTCACTCAGATCAATCAGTATCTTGCTAATCCACCTATATTGATGCCTCCTATTCATGGGAAGCCGCTCATACTATACATCTTAGCAACGAACACATCTTTGGGTGCTCTCCTAGCTCAAGAAGATTAGAACAACAAAGAGATAGCCATATACTATATCAACAGAACATTGGTTTCATATGAGATAAATTATTTTGTCATTGAGAAAGCCTGTCTAGTGGTAGTGTTTTCTTCTCAAAAGTTGTAGCACTATATGCTTGCTCACACTACAAGGCTTATTGTAAAAATTGATCCACTAAAGTACTTATTGAGCAAGGCTTCCCTCATGGGTAGATTAGCAAAATGGGTGATGATACTTAGTGAATTTGACATTGAGTATGTGGAAAGAAAAGCTATTAAGGGACAAGCAATTGCTGATCAGTTGGTGGAAGCTCCTTTGAAAGATCACCAGCCTTTGAATATTGAATTCCTAGATGAATCCATCATACTTCTCATGCATCAGGCTTGGAGCATGTTCTTTGATGGATCATTCACTCAGCAAGGATCAGGTGCAGGCATTCTATTTATAACTCCTCAAAGATACTCATTACCAAAAGCTTACAAAATGTTATTTCCCTACACAAACAACATTATTGAATATGAAGCTCTCATTAATGGTATGAAGATAGCCATTGAATGGTGTGTGGATGATCTCAAGGTCTTTGGAGACTCTCAATTAATCATCAACCAAGTTAATGATATCTATCAAACAAAGGATGACAAGCTAGTGCCTTACAAAAGAATGGTGGATGATCTCAAACAGTATTTTGTGCACATTTATTTCCAGCAAATTCCAAGGGTAGACAATAAAGCAGTTGACGCTATGGCCACTCTTGCCTCTCTGTTACAAATTCTAGAAAATAACTTTAGACATGAATTCCTAGTGGAGGCATTACACTACCCTGCCTATGACATTCCTGAATCCAGGATGATCTGTTCAGTCATTGGACATGATTCATCCCACTACCACCATATTTATTCCTACTTCCGTGATGAGATCATTCCATCAAAAAATTAATTTCAATTATATAATTTGGTTAAATACATCCTCCTAATCCATATGTGTTAGGATACTTATCCTTTTATTATACACCTCTGTGGCAGTGTTGGTTTATACCTCTTGTCAGCTTTCTATCTTACCATCTCTTTTTGGACAATTGAACACTTTTACTATCCTAGTTTGGTATCGACATTCCATAGGGTCATCTTATCACCAAGGGTCTTTTTGTTTCATGTCGGTTACGACAAGGTACCAAGTTAGTCAAGGAAAATGACCTCAAGTTTTCTTTAATCAGTTACCCTTAGTCTAAACTCGTCAAAAGTGAAAGGGAAAAGAGAACATCTTTGATCAATCCCCTAGGAGCGAGTCTGAAGTTTGGTTTGACCCAAAGAGCAATCCTAGTGAGTTGAGTACCTATTTAGTACCTTCTCAATTAGATATGGACATGAGTTACACTCTAACTAGAAAGGAGAGAGAAGCAATGGATCAAAATCTTGATGACATTTTTCAAAGACATAGGGATAACATGCTATTTGGTGATGACAATCAGGGTAATCTTTAAGAAACCCCCCCTTTAAGAAAGGTCTGAAAAAGTGGCGAAAGTGAGAAGGGAAAAAAAAAATTTGGCGAAATTATTTTATTTTCAAAGAAAAAAAAAATCTAAATTGGCGAATCATTGATGCTCCCTGAAAGTAGGTGGGACTATCTTGGCGAATATATAACAATATTTATAACTACAAAAATATAAATTGGCGAATATAAAATAATATTTATATTATAAAAAAAATACATTGGCGAATAGAAAACAATATTTATATTATAATAAATATAAATTGGCGAATATAAAAGAGTATTTATATTATAAAAAATATAAATTGGTGAATAGTTGTGGTGACTGGTAACAGTGTGGTGTGTGCGTAGTTTTGGCAGGCTAAAAGGAGGGTCGATGCTGACAGTTATGAAGATACGTAATGGTCAGGTTGATGGCGTGCGTGACTTCGGTGGTTATGCTGGTAGGTTGCAGTTGAAGGCCATGGAGATATGCAAAGGACAGGTTGACAATGTACATGACTTTGGAAGTTATGATCATGATTCGTAAGTAAGATATGGGGGTTCTGAGGCCACGATGGCAGTCTGCATAACTTAGCCGTAAAGTTGCAATGACATTGATCACTGAAGTATAATTAATGAGACTTAACGACGACAAGATTTTGATTAAAATTGTAAATATTCATTATCTTTCTTTTCAGACCCAAGTGACATTACGCCAAAGTTTAATGCGGCTGCCAGGTTGTCAGTTCAAAATTTAAAATCGCAGCTAGGATATGGTGGTTCTGAGGCAACGCCGACAGTTTTCTTAACTTGAGTGGTACGATTATCCATTATCCAGACCAAGATTTTGATTAGACATTAAAAAGGATAATTTTAGGAGATATGAGCTTTGATTCAACATTTATTATTCTTCTTTTCGACTTCGGAGCCTAGTTACGCAGGACATTACAATGTCTGCAATTTTTCTTCATTAATTTCATCTTGAATTACCACCTAACGTGAAACATTCCTTCAAAATTTATTGCAGCTGGCAAGTTGGTGATTATTTTCTTTATATACTCCTCGGTAGTGGAATTGCAGAGCATTTAGCGTAGGAGCTTTCTAAATTTCTAAATTTGGATGACAAGTTGGTGATTATTTGTATTTTCTCGGCGCTTTCACAGAATGGGTCTTCCAATAGTTGAGGGATCATCAAATGAGAACCCAGAACCTGTTATCCAACCAACTTTGGATATGGAGGAGGAGATTCAATAGGATGTCCTCAGTCATCTAATGTCTACAGCAAGGGATCATCATCATGCTACCAGTTACGCCGGTTACCTGAGTGACATGTTCGAACTTGAAGTAGAACATGACAAGGCGGAGATGCACGCCATTTTTTACGATCATGGCTTCGACTAGGAAGCGTTCCAGGAGGAGATGAATCAGATGATCTCATTATTTTCTGCTCTGCGCATCGACTAATCTAACTAATCTCTTTTTCTTTGTGCAATGTGGATCTTACAGCTTACCGTTATGAAATTTTTTGTTAATTGTTACTTGTAAGTTGTAATTTGTAAATATGAAATAATTGAATGTAGTTTTCATTTTGGTTTTGAAAATGGTTGGTCCACAGCCATTTAGAACTTCAGTGAAATGTTGAATCAATGAATCAGTTTAAGTTACCAGTATTATGTATATAATATATTGTATACCAATTTTTGAATTAAATAGTAATACTATAGTCTATAAATTTGTAATACTGTATAGTAGTATACAAATGAAACAATGAGAAGTCAGATGATTCTTTTTCAAATAGTGTTACTAGTTTTGAAGTTATGTCCGGCTGTTTCGTAGCTTCTCAACATTTAAAACTTTAATTTATTATGATGGTTCTGAAGTTATGCCTAGCTGTTTCGTAGCTTCTCAACGTTTAAACCTTTAATTTATTATGATGGTTCCGAAGTTACGCCTGGCTGTTTCGTAACTTCTCAATGGTTAATTTATGATGGTTAGGGGTTTCGAAGTAACACTTGGTTGTTTCGTAACTTCTCAACATTTAATTTAATATGATGGGGATGTGTTCTGAAGTTATGCCTGGTTGTTTCGTAGCTTCTCAACGTTTAAAATTTTAATTTATTATGATGGTTCCGAAGTTACACCTGGTTTTTTCATAACTTTTCAACATTTAAAACTTTAATTTATTATGATGGTTTCAAAGTTATGCCTGGCTGTTTCGTAACTTCTCAATGTTTAAAACTTTAATTTATTATGATGGTTTTGAAGTTACGCCTGGCTATTTCGTAACTTCTCAATGGTTAATTTATTATGATGGTTAGGGGTTCCGAAGTAACGCTTGGCTATTTTGTAACTTCTCAACATTTAATTTAATATGGTGATGTGTTCCAAAGTTACGCCTGGCTGTTTCATAGCTTCTCAACGTTTAAAACTTAAATTTATTATGATGGTTCCAAAGTTACACCTGGTTGTTTTGTAGCTTCTCAACAATTAATTTATTATGATGGTTAGGGGTTTCAAAGTAACACATGGTTGTTGCGTAACTTTGTAAGGGGTTGAAAAGTGAGAGACGTTCTAATGGAGACTAAGTTGCATGCTAATGCCATGGCCCACATGGAAAGTGGGAACTTTCAACTTGGGAAGTACAAGTGTCATCATTCATGCGGCATGCCAAGCTGTGTCGTAAAATCTCAAGGTTTCATTTTTCTGGTCAGTTTAATGACTAAGGGCCAAGGCCCATGATTTGCAGGTAGCAATTTAGCCTAAGTTGAGATAGGGTATTAGGGACCTAGGGTTAGAAACTTAGAAACTTAGATGTACTGTTGACAGTGACACTTATTTAAATTCTGAAAAAGGTAATTACTAATTTCATGTGTGTGTGACTGTGCTTAATGAGACATTGAGATTTTAATTTTTAATATAGTAGGTGGCCTGGTGGCTGGTACCTTGGTTGTACTTGTGAGTTGCTTGCTACTTGTTAGTTATTATTATTAAATACAGTTCACACTTCAAAGCATCCATAATTTCCAGAGTCGAAGAGAAACCAGAGAGTTTAGTACTTCAAAGAATGGCAGAACAAGGATCTTCTGATGTTGTTGAAGTACCAGAAAAGAGTGCCATTGAGCATTCAAGAACAAAGAGGCCAAATATATACGCTGAAGAATGGATGAAACTATTGCCTGGATCCTCAAATTTGCAATCAGCTAACGCTTATGAATGGAGGGACCCTTATGCATTCTGCAGGGATGCTGAATGCCCAAACACAACTGGGTATGAGCTCTTCATGTTTTTCTATAACAATAGAATTAGAGGCCCTCTTGTTTCAAACCCATGGGAGAGGAACTTGGCAAAGTTGATAGTACCTGAGGTATTTTTGGATGTAGACCTCATGAAAGCACTAATTCAAGCATACAATCTAGTGACACAAGCTTTCCACAAGCATGAAAAGTCTATACTCTGCATGTTAGATAGAGCATCTTTTACTCAAGCTTTCGACCTTCAGGGACCTATGAGTGTGGATATTGACCTAGCAGGAGAGGAGGCCCTATTTAATAGACATAGAAATTACTACCATGGAAAGGTTATGAGGAGGCATATTCATAGAGAAATCAAAGAGGCAAGATTGTTACCCAAGAAGGTTGCAGATTCATTTGATATTGAGCTTTTCTTTACCTATTTCCAGAATACCATCTATGGTCTACACAAAGCTCTTGGACTAGATGGAGGTTCGACAGTGACTGCTGACATTTTTGTCATGGCTACAAATGTTCAGGATCAGTACACCAACAAGGAGTTTGATTATGTGGGGCACATAATCAATATAATGCACTCTGAATTGATGAATGCGAAGACTGATTTGAAAATCTTCAAGTTCAATCACTACTCCATGCTGATGCACCTGATCCTCTATTTCAATATTGGCTACATCAACCCAGGGTTCATCGATGAGACCGAGAATGAGGGAGGAACTGTTCCGGTTTAGCTGTGGACCAGGGTATGGGATAGAACTTACCCTTTCTCTAATTCCATTACTTTTTTTAGTGATTTTGTGGATCTAGTAATGAACATGTTAGGTATTGTGAGGGATAGATTTCCTTTACTTGTTAGAAAATTCCTTAGACCCTTAGCATTTAATATGGACAATGACAATTATGAGAATGACATCAAGCACAATTGGGGTGATATGTTTTTTTTTTGTGAATTTTACTCTTATAAGAGTGTATGCTTGCCCTCAACCTCCACACATACTGCCAACATTTGTCCCAGAAAGATTGGCAATAGTAGAATTCTTGTGGCAGCTTATCATGATGGATAGAGAGCACTTAGGCCCTAAAAGACATAAGGGAACCTTTCTGATAAGAAGGTTCCAAATAGGGGATTTCTCTATAGGTAAAGATGCTATGGACCAAATCCATGAATTCCTCAGACAATTTAGATTTCCCTATAGTAAAGCAAGGATGTATGACCCTGAAGACTTCGTTAGAGGAGCATTGAGAGAAATGAGGAATCACAATTTGGCTCTAAATCAGCCTATGGTAGAGGAGGATGTTATTAGAAATATTTTTAGCAAAGTTACCTATCAAGAGAGAACCTGTAAATGGGAAAATATTGTAAGGGTAGAGGAACAATTGAAAAAGGCAGACCCTACCTTCCCTAGTTTCTTTCCTGATCTCAAATACATAAATAAAATTGAAATGTGTTTAGAGAATTACAAAGATATTATGTCTAAATTGCCAGACATCCCTGAGGAGAAGGAGGAGGATAGAATAAACCTTGAAGAATTTGAACCTGATGTGGATTTTATGGGAGAAACAGAACAAGCTGAGCCATCCACATCTGAGCAGGGGCCATCAAAGAAACAAAAGTTGATGAATGTACTAGAAAAGGAAAGGCAAAAGGCACTACAAATCCTGCCAGGTAATAGCCATTACTTTGCTAACTTAAGACAAAAAAAAATTGACATCAATGGCAGATGAGGGAGAAAAGGCCGTAGATGAGTTAGAATTGGTTGCAGCTAGATTGGATGATAGGGTCATCCAAGCTAAAGAGTTTATAGATGATGATGAATTCATCAAGTCCGTTGAGTTTAAAAGTTTTCTCTTTAGAGTTAAGCAGAATGAATTAACACTATCTTTGAAACCAGGGGAATCAAAGGAAAAAATTGTTCAAATGATTGAAAAATTACAGGCCTATGATCCCAACAGTGAAACATTAAGTGTGGAGGAGGCAAGAGATCTAGTAAAGAGAAGTGGCATGTTGCTGATCCCTGGATGGGACTTGGAGTCCTCATTCCTAATTGACCAAATCAAGAGGCAAGATAAAGCTGTAGCTTATGAAGCTTTTGGCCCTGATGGACTCACAAGGGGTTCAAAATTCAATATGGACACTAAGACACTAGCAGTATGGTGTGTGGCCCCAGAATCTAGTAAGCCCAGATTGGTTGACATCCAAGACACCGCACAGGGTAGCCAATTAATATGGAGGTTGCAGGACACTACAGGATCAGAGATAGCAAATCTCTTACACCATGCATCCTCCATGAATAAAGCAGTGGTTAAGGACTTGGAGAACAGGCTAGCCAGGACATTCAGAGATTATGTGGCAACTAGAAAAAAGTTTGAAGAGGAACTGAAGAAGAACTATTTGCTAGATAAGACTGTGAAGGAGCTAAAAGATGAAATAAATACTCTAAAAAATCATTCTAGGGCATTTACAGAGGTCTGTGATGTAGGGATCCAAACTGAGCATGAGGGGGACTTAGCTACAGAACTTGCAAAAGAAAAGATAAATGAGGAGAAGAATGAGGCCATCTTACAGGCCCTGTTAGATATTCTGCAGCACAGAATAAATGTAATTAAAGATAAATTTGATCTTGTTTTTAATGCTTATGGCAAGTTGCCAGAATTACAGAAAGAAGTGGATAGCTATGTACAAATTTTAAGCGGGTATCATGCAACTTGGTCTACCAAAACACCACTTTTTGATAGATTGGCATTTGCTCAATCTTTGAGAAGTGATATTCTAGAGATAGTTGTGAGGGTTGGTGAGGAGATAGACAGAATTAAAGCCATATTACCACTTTTTAAGGGTAAGGAAAATTTGATAGAGGCTAAGATAGCCATGCTCAACTCCTGTTTCAACAAGTTTATCCCTTCCATTAAGAATGGGGATGGAGCCATAAAGAGCCTTGATCAGTGGAGGTTAGATGCTGATCTTTTATTGCCTAGGAAGGAGGCATTTTTAGGTGAGGGGAATAATGTTGATTTGGAGAGCTTCAATAAAACCCTGGATGAAGCTATTAAGGCAGAGACAGATCTCACCAAGTTTGTAATAGATGTCAAAGCAATTACAGATGCTAGGTGGGGAAGACAAAAAGCACAACTGCAGCTCGTCCAGGACTTTAATTGGTCGTCAGAGGAAGAAGTAACTGCATGGGATGAGCTAACAAAGGCCAAGAAAGTTAAATCCACTGCAGTTGACTTGGACATTTTGGATGATGAGTAAGGAGGACATCTAGAGCTCCTGACACCTGAGCTCAGAATACAAGGATGATAAGCTATCATTTAAGAATGGTGTAAGTTAGTCGGAATGGCAGTCACCATATCTTGTTATAATAGCAGCTATCATGAATACTCACAGACAAAGGTGTTAGTTATCAGTGATCCAGGATGCAGAACAGGCCAAAACAATTTTGTCTTTCCACCACCTGAGGGGTCATTGTATTTTGTCTTTTATTACTTTATTTCTTATCATTATGCTTTTTAGGTTTAGGGTTTTCAACCATCCGAAGCTTGTTGCATTCCCATTCATGAGGGAATTCCAAGATGGTTGAAACGAGGTATAAATAGAGTTGAAGACTCATTTTTGGGATAGAGTTGAAAGATAATAGAAAAATTTGAATAGAATTGCTTTGAAGCAGACTTCTAAGTTATGTGTCTGACCTTCTGAGTAATTGAATTTTGAATGTAATTAGCGAGTTGATTTTAATACAAATACACTGCAACTTTTGCCATATATTGTTGTTGTCTCTTTACTTTTATCAGTAATCATTAGAAGGTAATATGGTAATACCTGCCTAAGTATGTGGAGCTCAAAAATGAAGGACTATCCTATCCAATCCTCAAAGTCAACAATTAGGTCTTTCTCTTGTTTGAATTAGTCTCAAGAAGCATAGTCTAAAGTAACCTTTCAAAAATTTGATTCATGCAAGAAAAATCCCTAACAGAGCTCATTCATTGGCTCAAGTCAACTTCAAGAATCTCAATTCTAATTAAGTAAATGCTTAGTATTAGGAAATTAGGTAATTGACAAATAATAAATTGACCACGTTGGTAGTATTTTCAGTTTTCACAATTGTTTTGAGAATTTCCTGCAATTTTCCTCCCGAAGGCCTGAATTTCGATCAAAATGTTAAAACCCTAAGTGCTAGGTTGAGATATGCTCTAAAAATCCATTAAACCCTAGAAAGGTGTTGGCACTTCAATTTTTCAATATGTCAATCTTGTGAAATTTTTATAAAATTGAAGTGTGCATAAGTGTTAAAAGATTGTGATATTTTTGCTACAGAAAACCCACAAAAAATCCTGCAAATTTATCAAGATTTTCCCCCATATCCAGCCAGCCCTAGTTAAAGTTCAAGTTTGAGGAAAGCCCTAAATATTTGCCACTTTCATAAAAAACCTAGGTCGCTCTTTACAATTTTATTTGAGTGTTACTTTTTGAGTCACTTAGGTTCATAGAAGAGCACGTGCGTTTATTTTATCATCACGCGGGGGTCATATCTTTATTTTCCCTAAGTCCAAAGGCCCGGTGATATAAATAATATGTCCTAAGTCCTGAATACCTCATATTCTAATGTTTCGGATGTCATTCAGCTTTGAATCTTTAATGAAGATCTAATGGTGGTCGTGTGTTCACATGGAATCTTTCCAAGCCATGCGAACATAAGACCAACCGTTGATCTTACAATGAAGCTTAATGCGGGAACAAAGTGGGGCCACTGACAGGTATCTCACAAGTGGTGGCTTTTTATTTGAGACGGTGGGGCTAGTGTCAAAAGGATCTTTAGAGCTCAAAGTAAAAAAGGAAAGATTGGACGGCTGTCGTATAATCTCATAGGATCTTAGAGGCCTATGCGATCATGCGACCAACCGTCGATCTTGCATAAAGATAAGTGTGATTCTCAGGTGGGACTGCCGACAGCTCTCTTCACAAGTGGTGATTTTTCATTGGCTAAAAGTAGTGGGGCCAGTAACTCAAAAGGATGTTGATAGTGGTTGCATGCTAGCAATTTTTTGTATGATCATATAGGCTATTTTTAAGTTATAAGATCATGCGACTAATCGTTGTTCTAACAATAAAGGTTGCAGGGATTGCCGCCAGTGAAAAGGCTGGTATGACTATTTTTTGTATGATTGCATAGGCCTTTTTCATGCTATGAGATCATGCGAACAAACCGTTAGATGATGTGCTAGTAAGAATCGACGGTCCTAATTCAAATTGGAGATAAAGTGACGCAAATTTCAAGTTTCCCGTTGAGAAGTGACAGTTCATTTTTTTAGAGGAGTAATGGTTGAATCATGCTGAATAAATTGTTGAGGTGAGTGTTTTAATTGTTCGTATATCAAAATTTCGTGCACTCTCAGAAGCATAAAGAGATCAAAAAAATTTAGAGACCTGAGCGTGAAGAATTGCAAGGACTGGTTGTTGTCTCCCGGTGATTTCCTAGAAAAAAGGTTGGTAAAATACTTATACGATTTGCTTTCTTACTAAAAGAATCATAGTCCCATAGTCTGTATATCTTGCAAAGGTTTTTTAGCATAAACCCTAAAATGGCACCAAGGAAAGAATTGTCTGGTAAAATTGAGTACAGTGAAAGAGGTTTGCATGAGGATTTATTGCAGTTACTTCCCGGCTCTACTACTAACCTAGTGAAAACCAAGAGTCTAATTCCCAAAGACCCTAGGGTAAAGGTAGCAGATGGTCTATATGACACAGCACATTTTATTAGGGAGGCCAAAATCAGTACAATCAATGCAAATGGTGACCCTGATATCACTGGCTTAGAGTTATTCAAAGTGGGTTTTAGTCAGAGAAATACTCCTTGCCCTGCAAGCAATATATGGCAGTCTGACCTGGGAAAACTTGTGGTACCTAGCATCTTTTTAGATGTTGATTTGATGACCCAGGTTGCAAAGAGTTATGACCCAATCACTAGGGAGGTTAGGGATGCAAAAAGAATGTTATTGATCAAAATTTCTACCGAAGAGATTAGGAAGGTGTTCAGGTTAAGTGAACCCTTAGACAATCTAGAGAATATTGATCTTGAAGAACTAAAGCAAGTGTATGATGCACAAAGAAACTATTTCAGAGGCAAATTATTGAAGGATTTTTGCACCAAAATTGGGAAAATGGTTATCATGGGACATAACACACAGGAGCCTTTTATGATAGAATATTTTGACTTCAGGGCTAAGGGAGCATATTGGTCATTATGTCAGGTTTTTGGAGAGGATGTCAATGAAAGGATGCCAATACATTTGATGTGCATGGTGATTCAAATTCTGCACCCACACTTGTCTATTACCTTTGATTTTGCTCCATTTATTGCTGAATTAATCCATAATGGATTAGTGAAGATTCAAAAGAATGAAGATGATAGGCTTTTCTACTGGTATTCTTTCATAATGTACATGTTTTTGTTTAAAGGAGAAAATTATTTTGAGCAAGAAATGGAGTTGGTAAGACACAAGGATGGTGAAGATATGGCAGTCCAATTGTGGAGCCTCACAATGACCTGGGATAAAAGGGATCACAGTTTCACAAATTTTGATAAATGTTTTGCAGCCAGACTTAGGAAGTTGTTTGTCCAAGACAACCCAAGAATCCTAGTAGCATTGGCACAGCTCATTAGGTCAAACCAGTTTGCTAAAAATTTGAATATTATACATAATTGGGGTGATGTCATTTTCTACAACGTATCAACTGTCATCAGGTTGTATGGTTTCAGGGGAACCCCTTTTGTATTGCCTTATCATGTACCCCTTAGGATTGGAATCACATAATTTATTAGGCAATTAGGAGATATTGAAGAGTGTGCCCTCACTGGAAAAGGCAAGGGAACTCTGTTCCCAAATGTTACCATTGTCCACCAGTTCATAATTACCAAGGGTGGATGGGTTCACATAGATAAAATCATGGCTCCATACCATATGGCTACTGCAATTGCTAGGACAGCAGACCCTGAGGGGTTTTATAATGAGATGTTTAAGAAGAGAGCCAAATGTGCCATGGTTAACCACATTTTTAACTTTCCTGAAGATATTGTCAGAAATACCCCAGAGTTAGAGGAATAGGAGGTTAGGAAAGAAAAATGGCTGGTGTACAAAAAGACATTGGATTTCATCTGACATTTTGATTTTGGATGGGACCCCCTGAAGAGCATAACTCCAATGGGCAAGAAAATAGATACTCTCATGAATTGTTTCCAGGATATCTTTCAGACCCTGAGTGAAAAGAAGGAAAAGGTGATGAAGGATGACCCAAAAAGGGCTAAACAGTTGCTGAGCAAACCTGTATTTGCAAAAGGATTACCCCCAGGGAGGTACATGGTACAAAAGAAGACTAGTTACAATGTTGTAGTACTAGAGCAAAGCCAACAAAGGAAGATGGATAAAAGGGATGTCCCATCAACTTCACAACAAGTTGAGAAACAAAAGGAGGTTATAGAGGTCTCTGAATCTCCTCATCTTCAAGCCTCTGAGGATGTAATTGATTCTCCACCCCCATCGAAGAAATAGAGAGTGGAAGAAAGACCTGTTCATGTTGAAGAATATTACTCTCCATCACAGTCACCTCTAAACATTTTGGATGACTAGGAGGTTATAGAACAGGTATAGCAAGTAGATGCTCTAGATTAAATCTTTATGACCTATGAAGAAATAAATGAGGGAGTGTCAGAGGCACTAGAAGAGCCCAAATTGGATTTAATAGCAGGGGAATTGGTAGGTACAGAATTAGACCTTGTAATCAAGCAAGCCTGTCAGGAGTTTTTGGCTGATGATGCTTTTGTTAAAACTAGGGCTTTCATGCAATTTCTTTGGAAATTGAACATCAACCAGTTTCAAGAAATTTGTGAGAAGAGACATGAAGAGAATCTAGAGAAGGATTTACAAATCATAGAGGAGGAAGTGAAAATAGAAATGACTGCAAAATTTAAGCAAATCACTCCAGAACAGGGAAGAGATATGGTGAAAGTATCAGGAGTACTAATCCTTCCAGAGTGGGATATAGCTGATGCGGTGGTTTTTGACACAGTCAGAAAATAGACCACTCCTTTCCACAAGACTAAAGAGGAAGCAGAACAAGCTATCAAAGGGGTCACTTTCAGTGACAATCACCAGGCTTTGGTAATGTGGTCCCTAAGAAAGAATGAAAATAACAGGGGAAAACAAATTGTCAGAGATGACCTTTCAGGGAGTCTAATTGTAAGAAGGGTTACTGATACTTCTTTGGTTGAAGTGTCAGGTATGGTAATGGCCACAACACAATTAACAGCAAAGGTGGTAGAAAAGGAAGCCAAAGAGAAGGAAGAACTCATTGCCAAGTTGGAAGCAGTTTTGAAGGTTTATGGTGAGTTGAAACAGGGGATTCTTGAAAGAGATACTTTAATTATAGATTTTAAGAAGAGATTGGGGGAGCATGGTCCAATGCAATTATCAGAGCAGATGCAGATTACTTCCTCCCCTGCTGGGCCTTCCTCTTCAAGCCCTATTATTGAATTTCCTCCTTCTCCTCTTCCTCCTTCCACTGATGAGAAAGACATTGATCAAAAGGTAAAGGAGAAATATGAAAAGAAAATAAAGGATGTTGTTTCACACTTTGTTGCAAAGGTAAGACATAAGGAAGTATATAAAAATGCAAATCAATTGGCAGTTGTCTTAACATCTTTTCAGAAAGAAGCAGCTATTGTGGACAAGATTTTGGAAAAGTGGGTTACAAGGAAAGATAATTTGAAATCATTTTTTGATCAAATTAAGGACAAATCTATTGTGGATATAGAGCTAACAAACACTTACAGGTTTGTTAAGGATCTTTTTGATTTTGAGGTAAATAGGGCAAGTATAAGAAGAAGATCAGAAATCTTAAGGGTAAGATACTTCCAGGATGATTTTCAAAATTTTCCTGGGATGATTTTCAAAATTTTCCTGGTCTCATTAAGGCAGATGGGGTAATTAAAGATAAGGATCAATGGACGAAGTAGATAGATAGACAAGTATTATCTAAAATAGACTCCATTTTAGATATAGATGATAATATCCCATTCATACAACTTGTTGAGCTCCTTCAAGATGCTAGGATGCATTTTGCTAATGTCAGAATAGAGGTTCACCAATTGGCTGCTAAGTGGAACAAACTATTACCAAAGAAGGATGAAGTCCTTGCCTTTCATTGGCTAAGTGAGGAGACCTATATGACTTGGAAATCAACATATCCCTCAGAGAGTTCAGAAGAAGAAGAAGAAGCATCAAATGAGGAGGCAGCAGGTGGCAGTGTTCCAAACCCTCAAGATCAAAGCCAACAAGGATAAAGTTATCAAGCAGTTATCATGAGCACGGCTATTACACCTGGTAGAAGTTGAACTGCCCTTGGGAGTTACTACAAGATTTTTGGCGCTCATTTTAACGATCCATTTTAAAGTTTTGTAACGAGAATTAGAAAGTTTTATTTTCATTTTTTGTCCTATATGAACGCTCCTTTCTTGTCTTTTCTAAAATGATCCGAAGCTTGTTTGCAATCCTTATTTTCTATAAAAGGATTACTAGGATCAATGAAAAAGGACCAAGAACTTGATCAATTTGACTGATAAGTTTCTTGAGTCTAGGATATCATAGACTGTAATAGGCATAGTTTCTATAGAAGACAGTATCTTCTAGTTCAAGTTATTTTCAGAAGGTTACATTGTAAAGCATTTTGTGAGCATGATATAATATAGCATTTGAATATAATCCAAGATTTATATCTCTCCTTGAGTATCTCTCTTTGAATTATGAATTGTTTCAATTCATTGCATGAATAATCTTTCTGTGTATGTTCATATTTCTCAGCTCTGATCCAGGATCAGATTAAATAAGCTTTGAATATAACATAAATTCTCTGAAGTTTTTCTTAAGGATATACTAGTAAGTAGTGTGAATCTAGGAACCTTTGATAAAATCCAGGATATACTAGTAAGCATGTGCACGTTACTAATAGACCACCGATAATGTTTCGAAGTAATGTTGGGTTGTTTCGTAACTTCTCCACAGTTAAGTGGTTAGGATGCTAATGGGTTCCGAACTTTTGAAGGACTCCCGACTAACGGCGTGCATAACTTTAGAACACTTTGTCAGGATCAGTTGGTTTACGGAGCTTCATGAGGGTTTGTTGGCCATTAGTGTTGGTGGTTACGAAGCTGCGATGAAGCATCTAGCAGAAAGGCATAACTTCAAAAAGGTTAATCAGTTACAAGATTAAACAGCTGAGAGGTTACGAAAGGTTTTATGTGGGACTTCGCAAGGTTATATCAAATTACAAATTTCTTGAACATTCTACAATTACAAAAATCATATATATCCCTGGCACCTACTATTGTGGACAAAGAGGGACATTCTAGTTTATACAATGTACATTACAAAAATCATGAATTCAAAATTTCAAATTACAAATTACAAAAATCAAAATTGAAATTACAAAAATCATGAACAATACTTATTACTTGTACCCGTAGGCTTGTAGCTGAATATGAGTCAATTAATAAATTGTCAATAAATTAATAAATATTCAGAATCAAGTCCAATTCCATTATGAATTTATCCAACAAGTACAGTAATAAGTATACAATGTATAAAATTATAAATACCTATTAACCGAATGCTAATTCTAAATCACTTCACAGTTCACTCTTCACTCAGTGTCAGTGAGTAGTCTGCCTCGCCCTCTTCTATATCCCACATGGAATCCAGCTCCTGAAATTGACTACTACTACTAGCAAGAGGTTCTTCTTCATCCTGAGTTGGGTATTCAAAATCAAAAAACTCTTCATCTTCATTATGAGTCTGGGACCAAGATCCATCGTTTGTCTTTGAACCACCATGTTTTGAAGTAGTGTTCAAAAGCCCTCGTCTTTCACGCAGGGAATTCCAAATTTCCAATGCCCTATCATAAGGAAAGTCTGTAACATTGTACTGAGTTACAAACAACCTAAAGCAAGTTTCCAAATTTCTGTCTAGTTTGTTTCTGATCTTTGATTTCAAAAACCCCAATGCACTGAAAACTCTTTCATCTTCCACCAACCCCAATATCATTGTTTGACATAAATCAGAAAGTTTGAAATATTCTGATATTGAATCACATAGTACTTCACTCTGCTCTATCCTTTTCCAAAGCCTGGTTATTGCACCAGGTTGAAATGGATTCTCCAAGTTTTTTAACTGCAATTTCATACATGATGCAAATTGTCTACATTGTTTTTTAAGAATAGCTGAATCTATAATTCCATCAATTGGTTGTCCATTGCAATCTGCATGTTTTGAAAACTTTCTAATCAATTCATCAATTTTTTTATGAAACATATGACCATCATGTTGTCTATCTCTGATGTTTTTCCAAAAATGAGGAAACACACAACCCATGGCCTCAAGAATTTCTTCTCTAGGGAATCTTTCATGAATCTCACTTGAAAGTTGGTAGGAAATTGACTTCAAATTCTCACTAACAGATTTAACAAACATGTCAAAATCAGCCCTTTTAACTGGAAGTAGTCTGCCTCGCTTGCCCATCTTAGATTAGTGCATTGGTATTTCATATCCTTTCACAAACACACATAAATCATTTTTTGCATTGAATTGAAAAAAATTCTCAGCATGATTCAAATATGTAATTATTTGCCACCTGAAAAAATTTGGCCTTTGAATTGTTATCATATCTGAGTATAAATTATCCAGGGCAACGCATGTCATTTTACGTAAATCTGAGTACTCATGGATATACATAGTCCTATCTTGGGCTTTCTTAACAAGCTTGTTCATTAAATCTAGCATGGGGAGAAGACTGGCTAAAGTTAATAGAGTCTCTATATCACTTAACTTATGTAACAAATCAGGAGCTTTGTCTACTATGAGGCATTGCTCATATATTACTTCGATCAAGGATTGATATTCTATTAGAACTCTTTCTACTGGTCCATGCAAAGAGATCCATCTGGTCTCAACATCCTTGAGAAGCTTGTTTCCTGGTGTTACTCCCTTTGAGAAAATCTTAAATTCTGCAAAATGTTTAGGACTTCTGTAGAATTAAGAGTATATGTCGTGAACTAGATCTTCAACTTTTGACACTGTAGGAAAACCGCTTACAATTTTATATGCTAAATTCATTCGATGGGCCATGCAATGTATGCCAAGCATGTAAGGTGCAATACTAGTTTGTAATCTTGCACAGAGACCATTCCTTTGGCCTTGCATTACTGCAGCTCCATCAGCTGCAACACACACTAACTTCTTTCCAATTGTCAAATCATCCATACCAGCAATTTCATGCAAAGCATTCTTCACTTCAGAATATAAGTTTTCTGCTGTTGAATTGCCCCTCATTTTATGAACACAGAGTAGATGAGCTTGGCAGACATGTTCTTTTACTATATACACATGCATACAAATCCAAGCAATGTTATCTACTACAGTAACTTCATCTATGGATAATGAAATGAATCTAGACTGTTTTACTTTCTCCTGTAAATTTTGCTTTTCCACCTCAGAAAGACAGTTTGCCATTTCCCATCCAACGTTTGTTAACCAATGTGACATGGGATAGTGAGGAACTTTCAAAAAATATAATAAATTACCATATTCTGAGAAGTCTCTCATAAGACACCCTCTAGACATAATATAAAAAACAACACTCATCTGAACAGTCTTTGCCAGGTTTGCTTCATTGGCTGCATGTTTAAACCCAGCCTTGATTGGATTTTCACTACTAGCAATTACTACCATTCTCTTGTTATGCTCTTCATATTCTATGGCATACTTAACATGAAGACATTATTCCTTTGATTTCCATCTCACTACTGATATTTCTTGTCTGTCTATGGTCTGTTTTTCATAAACCTTACCAATATGCTTTTCTATAGTGTCAAGCTTTAGCTGCAACTTCTTCTCTCTTTTAAGTTTCCAGGTACAAATCTTACACCTGCATTCTGTTGGTTGTTCATCATTTCTTAGGACTGGTTCAATGAACCAGTACTTTGCTACCCAATCAACCTCAAAATTTCTTGCCATTTCCCACTCCCGCCCCATTTTTACTTCCCTTTTTCTTTTCTTCCTACCAACATTATTATTATCTTCATTGCTACCATTTTCTTCCAACTGGTTCTATGTATCCCTTATAACATCTTCTCTCGTGCCACCATTGTTATCCTCATTTGATGCATTTTGATTTTCATTTAACTCAATGACAACCCCAGCTTGTGGTACTGGTACTGGTGAGCTACTGTGAATGGATTTTGCACTCGCAATTGCAGATGTTGATGGAGCAGAAACATTTCCAACTCCAAAGAAAGCCTTTATGGTAGTATCTTTAAGTTTTGGGTGTTTTGATGGCCTCCCAGGCCCTTCACTGCCTCAAGGAGTCTTACCCTTGTCTAGCTTTCCAATCTCTTCACTGCCCTGAGTCTCAACCTCCCTTGATAGCTGAATCCCTTCAGCAGTAGTAGCTTGAGGATACTCAATCTTAGCCTCAAGATAGTCACCCTTGTCCGACATCTTTACCCAATGACCTCTCACTAGTCACTAGGATTCTAGAGGATTCTAGCCTCTACTGTGAATTGTGAAATGTGAAGTTGAACAAATAATTGTTTACCTTTGTCCTACTTCCTCTGATTTTTGACTCTCTGAAATGCTGAATCCTCTATTTAATGTTGCAAGATTGTTATTTGTAAATCTAGCCCTCCAAGTTCTGGCTCCAAAAATTTGTAACAACGCACGATAAGACTACTTCTAAGTTTTCTAAATTTGATTTGAATTTATATCAATCCATGATACCAAATTCCAAATTTCTAATTTTTAAAATCCCAGGCTTTTGGTGAAAATGTGCTGAGTGCCAACCTGATCAATGCTATGTTTGGCAAAAAATTAAATATATGTGGTGAATAATTAATTAATGGGTTGGAAAAATACGTCGTGGACCAATAAAACAATTAATTAATGGGTTGGTGAAATATGTTGTGGACCAATAAAATAATTAATTAACGGGTGGCGAAATAGGTCATGGTTAAGATAACAATATAAACCATTTGGCTATTTCAAATTTTATATGCAATTCATAATTAATATCGCTGGTGAATAAGAGACCGTTAAAAGAACCATGCCACATTAATTATAGGTGAATATGATGGTCAACAACATCAAACGGCAAATTTGATTGGCGATTCCAATTAATATTCAGTGATTACTGTGTCAAGATTGGGTGAATATTTGCCAGCGTATACCTGCGCGATTCACCAATTCCACGAGACATTATTCCCAAAATTTGCCAAAAGGTGAATATTCGCCACTAAAAATTACCCTGATGACAATCAACCTAAATCACCCCCTATCAACACCAGATATCTAGATGCCCATCAAAGAGCTGAAAGGTATACAAGACAAGCTCACCAAGATGAACAGTCACAACATGAAGACCAAAACAATGAATCTGGTGATGCTCATGTGAATGCAGCATTTACTAACGAATTGTTCAAATATTTGAGGCCCAACTCTCCACTCAAAACAACCTCAAGGTATGTGAATGAAAGGCTTAAAAGAATTGAACATGAAAAGAAAGCCTTTTTGGATGAACAAGCCGCTAAAGAAGAAAGGTTTAGACTCCTAGAGGTGGAGCAACAAGCCTTGTTAGAATTAAAAAGAAAAGAATTTCAAGAAGAACAAGATAGGCTTTTAGCCCAACAACTCAATGACCAATTCAATAACAGGGGTACCAACAATGGAAACAACTCTCCACCATCTACTCCTTCAGGAACCCCAAGAAGTAAAAGGTGGTCAAGAACCCCTGAAAGATCTCCTAGTCCTAGAGGAAGAAGCATTTCACAACATAGGAGACCCACACCTCCTAGGAACTAGAGACAACCCTCCCAATGAGCTCATCATGGCTCTCAACATGGAGGAAGTAGTGCAAGTTTTGATGATCGAGACTTTATGAGAATGCAACAAGAGCCACTATTCCAACAATATGTGGAAAAGTATCTAGATCAAAACAAGGATAGGTTCCTAGAGAGCTTGATTAACAAGGGTGCCAAATTCCCTTACAACTTTGATGTGGATAGAAAAATTAAGAAGCAAGGACCCTCTCAAGAAGAGGAGATCAAACAGCTCAAGTGTATGATGGAGAAGGTGTTGGCACCTAAAAGTTCCTTTTCACTTGACTCAATCTGTCCTGATCCTTTTGACAGAAGTGTGAGTATGAAGGATTTTCCTAGGAAAGTTGAAATCCCCCAGTATGACAAGTATGATGGAAATGGTGACCCACATGATCATGTGCGTCAATTCTACATCATGAGTTTTGAATTTGACCAAGATAACTCCTATCTTATGAGATTGTTTCCGAGGAGTCTCAAGTGCCAAGCCATGGAGTGGTTTACCAACATAACCCCTCCCATCAAAACTTTTAAAGAACTTGTCCATAGATTTGTTCAACATTTTGCATACAACTTCTCAAGATCAGTCACTATGTTAGACTTGTGCAATTTGAAACAAAACCAAGGGCAATCCTTTGTTACCTTCTTACAAAGATAGAGACGATTGTGCTCTCGCTATTCTAGGACTATTCCTAAGCATGAAAGGATTGATATCATTGTTAGCAACTTGGTACCTAAAATGCGGTATGAGGTTCGGAAGATGGTCTTTGATTCCTTCGACACTATGGTCGAAACTGCATGTCGAATTGAGGATGTCTTGAAAGAGCAAGGGATTTTGACCAAACATAACAATAATAATAATGGTCAGAATACTAACAACTCTAATAAGGACAAAGGCAAGAACTCGCACTGGAACAAGAAAAAACAAGTAGTCAATGATGGAGTTGTGCACTCGTCTCAACCCAAGGATCAAGGTTTCCTTCATTTGTCTAGTGCAGTTCAAGCTATGAAGCTCAATACATCCTCCAACCAACAAGAGCATAAACCAAAGTATCAGGATAAGCCTAAAAAGGAGAGGCAACAATTTTCTAAGCTTGGTGACTCGTATGAGGATGTTTTCAAGATGCTTATTGCCAATAACCTTGCACAACCTCAAGATCCAACAGATTTTCACATATCTGATGTTAAGCCACATTGGTGGAATGAAAAAGCTTTCTGCACATTCCACAATGGCATTGGACATGACATCGAACATTGCTGGAAACTTAAGCACATTATTCAGGATCTTATTGAGAGTGGAAAACTTCAAATTGATGGGTTGAACACCAATGCAGACCATAAGGCATTCAAGGAGCCTTTGCCCAAATATGAAAAGGGGTAAACCTTTAAACCCAAGAATGGCAAGGCTGAAATCAACTATACCTACACAGGTGCAGAAAATGTGGTCAATATGCTTGAAGTGGTGGAGGAAAATGTCAACATGATGAGGGACAAAGATCCTCATGGTTATGATGTGGGCTCTCCTCCTATATTTGATGAAGAACCTGTGATTGTGCTTAGAGGTCCTCACTCTCAAAGGTCATCCCAAGCTCTTAATGCTATTACAAGAAGTCAAAGCCAAGGTCCTGTGGTTATTAGAGGTCCTAGTTCCAACCAGTCCAACAAACCCAAGCAAGTGACATCCAAGAATGTCACCACCAAATCAGCTGTGAGTCCTCAGCTGAATTATAACCTTGTTGATCAGCTACAAAGAACTCCAACTCAGATTTCAATCTTTGAGTTTTTAGAATTGTCTCCAAGACATAAACAAATCCTTGAGGATGCTTTGCGTGCAGAAAATGTTCCTAACAACATAGATGTTGACCAATTCCAGAACATGGTTAACCACCTTTCTAGCCCTCATTACCTAACATTCTCAAAAGAAGATGACAAAGCTTTGAGCCATCTGCATGATCTTGCCCTTCATATCGAAGTCATGATTCACAAGACCTGTGTTAGGTGTGTGTTGATTGATGGGGGTGTTGGGCTCAACATTTGTTCTTTGAGTCTGTTGAAGATACTGGGTTATTCTGAGCAAGTTATTGATAACCAGAAGAAAATTACCATTAAAGCCCATGATGAGGCAGAGAGAAGTTCTAAAGGGTTGGTCGTTCTCCCTATCAGGATTGGTCTTGTTGAAAAGGACATTTTGTTCCAAATTGTTGATGCTGGTCCTCTAGCATATAATATCCTACTTGGTAGACCATGGATCCATGACATGCAAGCGATGCCATCCACCTACCACCAATGTATTAAGTTCCCCTATAATGGATTAGAAGTCTATATATCTAGGGATAGCACATTATCTGTAAATGCAATTTCAGTTAGGACTCATGTTCCTCTTAACAGGGAAGCAGAGGATTTTGATGCAACTCTAGCACAGTGCAAGAATTAGTTCAAATCCATAAACCTTGGTATGGGGGGGATATCAACTTGACTCCTTTACAAAACTACCAGTCTCACCTAGCCTTTCTTCATCCATGACTCTATTTGGTACATTTGTAGAGTCCTCAGTGCCCATCCAGGATGAAAAAGAAGAGGTGGTTGTCAAAGACTGGATCTATAGAGAAGATAAGTACATGCACAGTGAAAACTTCTCTCCCTCTCCTAAGACATATGGAAGAGGGTACACTCTTGTCAAAAATATGGGCTATCCAAGTCATGGTCCTCTCAGTCATAGGTTAGATGCTAGAGCTGAACCACTCGATCATGCTCTTTTTGGGTGCAAGTCTAAGAAGATGGTTGACCTAGGGTTTGAAAATCATGACAAGAAAACTGCTCCTATCCTTACTGCGATGGATAGTGATGATGAATCAAACTACATACCCAATTTTCAAAATCAACAAGATAGGTGTGAAGATTGGGTCCCTTCCACCAATCTCCTTTGGGGAGATTCAGATACTCCAGTTGCCCATACAACAATTTCAGGCCTACAACAAAAGGAATCTACTATTGAAGATCCTGTTAGAGAAGGTGTTACCCTTGGTGACATTAAAGTCTCTACCTCAAGGCCTTGAAAATATGCTTGGTGTAAACATCCTAGTTGGGATTCAAATAGGGACTCACATGAGTATGAGTGGGAATCTCTCTCTGATTCTTCTAAAGTTGACATGGACGTTGATGTTGTCCATACTTATGGTTCCCAACCTGCGGTAGCTAACAAGTCTAGTGTAGGATTAGAGGATTTGAGTCCGCAATTCACTTTAGTGGATGATGCTTCACTTGGTAGGATAAATCCTGATTTGAGTACCTTAGAGGGATACTTGATAGACCCTAACTCTATAATCACTAGAGATGACACCATTCGTATCCACAACATTGAACCTATCATTGACCACCCCTTGCCAATCCCCACCTAATTGATTGGTCTCAATGTTATCAAGAGCCTTAGCTCTTAACTTTACAGAATGACTATGAGATATCATGTTATCTAAATGCCATTAAGCCCATAGTCTCTTCCACCAGTGAACCAACTACAAGCATGATAGAACCAGATATCAAGTACCTTAGTCATAAAATAAAAAGAAAAGAAAAAAAGAATAAGAGTTCTGATGGCGAAAACCACTGTGTGGCAGTGTCAGAACCTAAAAAAGTAAAAATAAAGGATGTATCCAAGGGTGAAAACCTCTTTGAGGCACCTAAGGATGAGGTACTTGATTATCTCCCAAGTTACTTTCAAGATAGATCTGCAGTGCTTGTTGAGCCTACACAACTAGTTAATTTGGGTACAGAAGAGGCTCCACAAATAGTGCATTTAGCTCAATCTCTATCGACACAAGAAAAAGAAGCATATACCAAGTTCCTACAAAGCAAGAAGATTAATTTTTCTTGGACTTACTCAGACATGCCAAGGTTGGACACTAATCTCATTATGCATCACTTGTCCATAGCTCCAGGTATAAAACCAGTGAAACAAAAATTGAGGAAAATGCATCCTCACGTAGCTCTTCTTGTCAAAGCCGAACTAGAAAAACTCCTCAGCGCAGGATTTATAAGAGCCATTGATTAGGCTGAATGGATCTCAACTATTGTACCAATTTCAAAGCATGACAAATCCATTCGCATCTACATAAATTTTAGGGATCTTAATAAAGCATGCCCAAAGGATGATTTTCCACTCCCAAACATAGACATGATAGTGGACATGACCACAAGTTATGAGATCTATTCCTTGATGGATGGTTTTTCTGGGTATAATCAAATCAAGATAACTCCTGAGGACTAGGAAAAGACTGCATTGATGTGCACATGGGGAACCTATTGCTATAACGTCATGCCATTTGGATTAAAAAATGCAGGAGCTACTTATCAAAGAGCTATGACAACAATCTTTCATGACATGATGCATAAGAATATGGAAGATTATGTGGATGACACCTTGGCAAAATCTAAAAAAAGGGATACACACTCAAGAGATTTAGAAGTCATTCTAGATCGTATGGAGCAGTTTCAACTGAGATTAAATCCAAAAAAGTGTGCATTTGGAGTCACCTCTGGAAAACTTCTAGGGTTTATCATTTCAGCCAAAGGAATAGAGGTGGACCTAGAGAAAGTTCAAGCAATCTTGGATATGTCACCTCCCAAAAACATTAGCCAAATGAGGAGTCTTCAAGGATGCCTTCAATCTATACGGAGGTTCATTTCACAACTAGCAGATAGAGCTCAACCCTTCAATAAGACATTGCACAAAGGGGTTAAATGTGTCTGGAATGAGGATTGTCAGAAAAGCATGGACCAAATCAAGCAATACTTGGCCAATCCTCCTATTTTAATGCCTCCTACCCCAGGAAAACCACTCATATTGTATGTTTCAGCAACAGAATCTTCCCTGGGGGCATTATTAGCTCAACTTGATGATACTGGAAAAGAAAGAGCTATATATTACATCAGTTGCAATCTCATATCATATGAGGTTAATTACAGTAGTATTGAAAAATCTTGCCTTGCGGTGGTGTTTTCTTCCCAAAAGTTGCGACATTACATGCTTGCGCATACAATACACCTCATTGAAAAGATTGATCCTCTCAAATATTTGCTCGGTAAGGTTGCTCTCATGGGTAGACTTGCTAAATGGATGATGATTCTTTCAGAGTTTGATATAGAGTATGTTGAGCATAAAGCTATAAAAGGACAAGCTATAGCAGACCAATTGGCTGATTTCCTAATTCGAGATAAAGCGCCTATTCAAGTTGAATTTCTAGATGAGGACATAATGTACATGACTGCAAGAACATGGAAGATGTTCTTTGATGACTCTTTCATGCAAAATGGTTCAGGAGTTGGAGTGTTATTTGTTTCTCCTCATGGGTACACAATTCCTAAGTCCTACAAACTATTGTTCCCATGTACAAATAACATTGCTGAATATGAGGCCTTGACATATAAACTAAAAATGGCAATAGAATGGAGAATCACAAAGTTGCATATCTATGGGGATTCACAATTGATAATCAACCAAGTTAATGAAGAATATCAAACAAAGGATGAAAAATTAATACCCTACAAGAAAATGGTTGATTCATTGAGATGATATTTCACCTTTGTTACATTTCAGCAAATCCCTAGGGCAGAGAATAAAGCAGCTGATGCTATGGCTACATTGGCTTCACTTCTTCAGCTAGAACAACATGAGTCCAAATTTGAATTCCTAGTGGAAGAGCTACGCTATCCTATCTATGACTCCCAAGAAAGCCAAGTTGTTTGTACCCTTGTTGGCCATGAGTCATCCCGCTATGGTGCCATTTACTCATATCTCCATGATGGCATTATTCCTGAAACCTTCAACCATTCTAAATGAAGAAACTTAACCCAAAATGCCTCTCACCACACCCTTATCTCTGGTGATTTGTAGAGGAGTTTAGACGGGACACTTCTTAGGTGCTTGGAAAAGGATGAGTCTGACTAAGCATTAGCTGACATTCACGAGGGCATTTGTGGAGGACATTCCAATGGTCTTGTCATGGCCCGAAGGTTGCTTAGGGATGGGTACTATTGGCCTACCATGCTGACAGATGCAGTAGCTTTTGCTAAATCATGTGAAAAGTATCAGAAACACGGTAACCTAATACATGCTCCAGGCAGGGAACTTATTCCTTCTATATCTCATTGGCCATTTCAACGATGGGCATTTGATCTTGTTGGGCAGATTCATCCCAACTCATTAGGTGGACACAAATTCATCATCATTGTTACTGACTACTTTACCAAATGGGTAGAAGTTGTTCCACTTTCTATTGCCTTAGGGAAGATAGTTTCTCTATTCATTTTAAACCATATCATCTGTTGGTATGGAGTGCCTTCTGAAATAATCACTGACAATGGAGGTTAGTTCAAAAACAAGGACCTTAAACAACTCTGCAAGAAGTTCAAGATAAAACAACATTGGTCCTCCATTTACTTCCTGCAAGGAAATGGACAAGTAGAGGCTTCGAATAAAACCATTCTCAAAATTCTCCATAGAACAATTCCCAAGAATGGTAGAGATTGGCATCTACAGATAAATCTAGCCTTATGGGCTTATAGAATGAGTATTCATACTCCAACTAGGGCTACTCCTTTTGCCCTTACCTATGGTGCTGAAGCAGTGTTACCTTTAGAGGTGGAGATTCCTTCACTTAGAGTCTCCCTCAAAGGTCTAGTTACAGATGAAGACTATTGCGCCATGAGACTCCAAGAGTTAGAACTTCTAGATGAGAAGCATAAAGCATCATTTGACCACATGAGGGTCTACCAAAAGTGTATGTCCAAAGCATTCAACAAGAAGGTTCACCCTAGAGAATTCCAAGTGGGAGATCTTGTCCTATGAGAAAACCCTAAGAACCAACAACATAGAGAACAAAAGGGAAAATTCGAGCCTAATTGGCTTGGACCATACATCATTACTACTGCTTTTGGGACGGGTGCTTATTTGTTATCTACTGAAGAGGGAGAATAGCTCCCCGAGCCTATTAATGTCTTGCACCTTAATAAGTTCTATCCATGATGCCTATTCTGTCTGGGGGCATCCCTTTGTACATATTTATTGATGCTAAAAAAATTCCAAAAAAAATCATATATGATGCTGAAAAAATCCTAAAAAGCATAGAAAGTCCTGAAAAAATACAAAAAAATCAAAAAATTGCAAAAAAAATTCAAAAAAATAGAAAAAGTGCCTTGGTGAAAACCTGGAAACAGGTGCCTTGGTAGCAAAAATACAAAAAATTTGAAAAAATAAAAAAAATCTCCAAGTGATGAAAACTTGGAAACAGGTGCTACTTGAGGTCTTTGCACCCTTGTTTCTTAGCACACGTCCTCGACACTTAGCCTTTCTCCATCATGCCTTGACCTTGTTGCCTTGGTTTGGAATTGGTCTTTGTCTTTCTCTAGGGGGCATAACTGTGTTAGCTTTGGTCTCTAGGATGCGTTGGTCTTTAGGACATCTTGCAAATGGTGTTTTTCAACACCACTCTAACAGTGTTTTTCAACACCACCCCAACTGTGTTTTTCAACACTACCCTAGCATCAAGTGTTTCTCAACACTTATCAGATATCTTACCCGCAGTCTAGCATGATATGATATTTTCCATTGGTAGATGCGATACTCAAAGTTTGGCTCTAGGACCTACACACACACACTTAAACACTCGACTCGCTGAGACTTGTTTGACTTTATTTCTTTGTGTGATGTTTATGATGATTTCTTTGATGAGTGTTCTCTCCCTAATAGTTTTTGATGATGCCGAGCTAAAAGACTAGGGGCATGAGGACATGTTTTATTGCTTTTTCTATTTGTGGGTATATTTTGTTGATCCTAATTGTCATTAGCATTTATGCTTGTTCCACTTGACATTAGGGTCTACAATGTATTATCCTTGACTATTTTTTGCAAGTGCATGCTTGTAGTCATCTTGACTTTCTTGTGTCTTGATGCGAGCATAATCTTGCTATACCAAACTTAGGGAACCTCACTACACTAGTTATCTTGACCTACATGTCTTTGATGCCTAGGTGGGATTCCCACATACCTATCTGATATAGATCATATTCAGATTCACATAGTTATACTAGTGTGTATTGTATGATCTTATGATGCTACCAATAATGCTCGATGATGAATATTAGAGACCAATAGCTTTGTAACCTTGCAAGTAAACCACTTTTCATCATAGCTTACATTTTTAGGTTCATATTAGTTTAGTTTTTGCATCTTGCATATGGAGAGAGCTCTCCTTTCATCTTTCACGGACCTGTCGGTCAACTGCGCTCACCTTTCAATCTTTCTCGATCAAGTCTTTCACTCCTTACCTTTTCACATCACATCCTTTTCCTGTCATCACAAGGGGTTAATCTTATCATCGTATCTATATCACAAAGAGATCATTTTCAGAAACATGAGTCTACATCATAAACATGAGAACTAAACATACATCTATGAGAGAGATTATACATGAGCATACATAAGCATATATCATATATTTTGAGCAATATTACAAGACAATAAAATTGAAACATCCATCACAAGTGGGACACATACATAAGATACATCACAAATCCAATAAATCTCATATATATATATATATATGAATGTCATGATACAAAATACAATGTGGGATCCAAAATTTGGATAATGTCTCAGGATATGTCTCTATACATCTAACACCCTAGACCTAAGTTTGACTCTCCCCATCACATGGTGGTGGTGGAGGTGGTGTTGTTGATCTATTTGGTACCATGTTGGATCTCCTAGCCCTCTTAGAATAGAGTGGCACTCTTTATCCCTCAAGTACAGCCTGTATATAGAGACCATGATAATATGCAGCCTGTGTTGCCTCTCTTTGAATCTCTGCAACATCAACCTATGCTTCCCTCTCCCGCTGATCTATCTCAGCTCGCAAATCTATCAGTTGTTGATCTCTCACAACAATAGTAATCCTCAACTACTGGATCTCAGTCTCCAAAACCTAGATCCTGGCTCTCAGATCCTCTCCTCCCCCTACAGGCTGATCCTGCCTAGCATCCACCCGTTGGTGAACTAATCTTGCCGCATCGTCTCCCTCGTCATCAGAAGCCTATCTCTGTGACCATTTACAGCCACTAGATCAAGAACCTTGTCCTCTCTCTCTCACCCTCCCTCCATCTCCCCCATCTCCCCCATCTCTGTCGCTCCCATCACCACCCTGTGCCGCTGACTGTGCATCAAGTACAGTAAACCATGGGAATGGATACCTCCGCCGCTCTGCCCTGTAGGCTGCATTTGCACTTGCATCCACCATGTCTGAGAGATAGTCCCATGGCTCCCTGCGTATCCCTGTGGTGTCTTATACTACCTATTGGTAGTCCAACATCGGCAGCCATCCCTGTCCCCCCTCATCCCTGACCCGAGCATATGTGGTTGTCTCTATGGGTACCCTCTGTTGTCGACCAAACTGTCTCAATACCCAGGAGATGACGAAGCGCTCAACTATCTTAGAGTGCCAACCTACTAGTGGCCGACTGCATAACATGTATCCCAACTCCCACTCTTAATCACTCCACAACTCATAGGCCCTGTATGGTCTCCACTAAAATGATGTGAGCTTATCCAAAAGCCTCATGTAGTATGTCACATCTCTGCTATGTGGTTGGCTGATGAATCTTGTGTACCTATAGATATAGGGGCATCTCTGCTCCCTAGGTTGCACATGTGGGCGCACAATGATGATGTGCTCCCACACCCATACTTGTGCCAGGACCGCACCACATGCCCATGTCCTGCTCTCCCTATAGATGATCTCATGGAGCTCATGATACATGTCTGCTAGGATGGTTGGGCCCCATGCCATCTATCATGGGTCTGCTATCAAATCAGCAACCAACCTGCCCTAGCCCAATGGAAACCCTCTCTAGCTCATATCTGTGATGAGTTCTTGTGCTACTATAGAGCGCACTATGCATGGAACTGAAAAATCCTGACCAAATCAGCTGGTCCCAACTGAGGTGTCTATCAATAATAGTAACATCCTGGAACATGTCTTGGATGGCCTCTCATCCTCGGTCAGATCCTGATCATAGTATACCTGTGCCAACAAACAATCATGTCAGTTTTCATCATATGGAAACTTTGCATCTATGCACATTTAATAACATGATTATACTCACTAGATCGCCATGGCTGGATACTCGGAGGATCTGATGGACATCCTCTAAGGTGATAGTCACCTCTCCAGTAGGTAGATGAAAGGTGTTGTGCTCACTATGCCACCTCTTAGCCAATGCTATCAGTAGCCCATGATCTGCTCGAATATGGGGCATATCTAGTAAGAAGCTGAATCCCATAGCGATCAAGTCATCTCATCCAGGTGTATCAAGATCTCTAACGCACCGTAGCCTGGTCACTCTTGGCTCTCTAATGAGGAGCACTGGGAAGTTCTCCTGCAAGCCATAACCCCAAACTAGATGTCATAACATATCATGATGGATGTCTAAAATCAATATAAATAATCTTAAATGCAAACATTGTGTAGACCCATGTCATATTGCTCAAAATTTAAAACATATCATATTTCTTACACTAGTACGATACTATTTTTTGATAAAGTATCATGCAATACTTTGCTCAATAATAGTGCGATAATATTTTCAAGTATGATAGTTCGCATAGGATCGCACGATGTTTCATCCAGTATCATGTGATACTGGATT
Source organism: Chamaecyparis obtusa (assembly GCA_027943335.1). NCBI lineage: Eukaryota > Viridiplantae > Streptophyta > Pinopsida > Cupressales > Cupressaceae > Chamaecyparis > Chamaecyparis obtusa. Next base: position 1,289,429 of record BSBK01003643.1, on the reverse strand, counting down.
GAACACTTGTGTGATACTTTGAGGACCTGCGAACTATCGCACAATAAATATTATCAAAGGGGTACGATACTTTATAAGTATCGTACGAACTTTTGCACGAGTGAAATTTGAAAATTTTAAAAATAATTAAAAACATGTTTTAAATGACATAAATAGCTCAGTAATGACTCAAAAGGGCGAGTTTTTTTGAAAACTTATCGGGGCACCATATTGAGGAGGCCGGTTATGCAACCGAGCGCGCTCGAATCGATGTCTATGTACTAGAATCCCTGCTTGCTAGGCCATTTTTTTACTCTGAGCTCTCAAAGTTCTCAAATTGCAATAAGATAAATGACTTTGAAAATGACCTTTTTAACCCCTTTTATAGCATTTTGACTTTTTGACCAATTTTTAAAATATCTCATAATTTCATGAAAATTGCACCCCTAGCTAATTTCGATGTCCTAGATCCATTTTCGAGATCGAAATTGAAATCCAAGTTCATCTTGATAGTCAAAATTGCATTTCAAAATTTCTCCTTCTTTTACGCAGTTGGCTGATGATTTGAGGCCTGATCCTTCGATCTTCATTGGGGCATCTTCATTTCTTCATCCCCCATCTCTTTCAACCTTCTAGTCTTTCATTCATTTTCATTTGATTAATCTCTCTAAGGTTTGACTTCATCTTTATCCTATATTTTTCCCAGTCAAACCTAGTCAAACTGGGGCATATCTTCACTGCTTGATGGTTATCCTATCATCTTTCACCATCAATTATGATTTCTAGTGATTTGATCAGATTTATCAATTTACTATTTCTCCTCTACCTGATTTTGATTTTGATTTCGAGGGGGCAATACCTATCAACTTCAATCCTTGATTCAACTTTTCAATCAAACCTTGCTTGAGATTCTTATCTCTTATTTGAGACTTGACAATTTCCTATTTACATGTATGTTGGTCTTGTCTTTCAGCTTATCTTTATCAGCTTACCATTGTCCTGATATGTTCCCATCCATCGAACACATGTCTAGGTTTTTTTGTGATCCCAAATCGATCTCACACTTCAATTCCATTCTTTGACTGCATGTGATCCCAAATCGATCTCACATTAGTCAAAGAGGGACAAATGTATGCACCCTAAAATGGTCACCTAGACTTTGGGCCCCCATTCAACAATTTATCAAACCCCTGAATATTTTCAATTATATCAATTTCTTTGATCAAATCCTAATTCTATCATTTATTCGATTATTTTCTATGGGCTAACCATTTTATCCTAAGTCTTTATTTATTTAAAAAGAATTTCCTCCCCTTTTATTAAATAAAAAATCCCCCACTTTTCTTCTTATCCTAAGTTGCACAAATAAAGCATTATTCTTATTTTATAAAAAGAAGAAAATGACTTTTTGTCTTATATGGGACACAAAAGTCAACTCTTATTTTCTCATTGGAGGAGATTTGTGCACATGGATTTCTCCTCTTTCAAGCTCCACCCTTGATTAAATCTTTTGCCTCTTAATCTCCATGGTCCATTCCTTTTCAATTTCTTTAAAAGGAGAGCTCTCTTCTCATTCTAGATCCCCAACTTTGAATACTAATCTTATGCTGCAAGATTTCTTGGAGACTTTGGAGCTTTGGAGATCTTCATGCATTTAGCTTTCATTCTTGCATTCTTAGCTTAAGCTTTCATGGCATCTAGCTTAGTTTCCTTTATGCTCTAAATTAACTCACATAGCTTAATTATCAAGGATTTGTAATACTTCCATCTTTCATTTCCATAGCTTACTTGCATCTCCATTCTTAGTATAGCTTGCATTGCATTATCATTCTTGATTCTTAAGGATATTGGCATTCTTGCCCTTGTCTCTTTAAATCTCCCATTGTGTGGTTTACTAGCAAGGTTGCATGCTTCAATAGCTCTAGCTGAGAGCACTATACACATCCTTGTGACTCCATGCCTAGGGAGCTCTAGGTCACTTTCTCAAGGTTTCCCATTCATGGATTCTATTGGAAGTAATGACTTAGAGAAGTGCACAATCTAGTGTGTACAGACAGTACCCTGCTTAGGTGTCTAGAACCCGATGAGTCCAAACGTGCACTAGCTGAGGTACACGAAGGTATCTGTGGGTCTCATTCGAGTGGTTTGACGTTAGCACAAAAACTTATTAGAGCTGGTTACTACTAGCTAGATATGGAGAAAGAAGCTATTCAATATGCCAAGACTTGTAAATAGTGCCAGTTTCACAAAAATCTGATCCATGCTCCTGCTAAAGAGCTTATTCCTTTCATCAGTTTCTGGCCATTTCAGTAATGGGCCTTTGATCTAGTGGGTCAGATACATCCTTCTTCTTCAAGAGGACATAAGTTATTTATCATAGCTACTGATTATTTTACTAAGTGGGTTGAGGCAGTGCCTCTAGTTGTAGCTGATGGCAACTCTGTGGCTATGTTTATACGGAACTATATCATTTGTAGATATGGTGTACCCTCATCCATTATCACTAACAATGGGGGACAATTCAAAAACAAGGACCTGAGAGAGTTATGCACCAAGTTCAGGATTATTCAACATTGGTTGTCTATCTATTATCCTCAGGGTAATGGACAAGCAGAAGCTTCTAATAAGACAATTCTCAAAATCTTGCACAGAACAGTTTATAAATCTAGAAGAGATTGGCATCTCCAGATTAATTCAACATTATGGGCCTACAGGACAAGTATCCAAACACCAACGCTGGCCATGCCCTTTGCCTTGGTTTATGGAGCAGATGTAGTATTGCCTATTGAGGTCAAGATTCCAACATTGCAAATCTCTCTGAGGGGCCTCATCATTGATGAAGAAAATAGAATATCTCAGCTTCAAGAGCTTGAGCTACTAGATGAACGCTGGAAGGTGGCATTCGATCATCTTCGAGCATACCAAAAGAGGATGTCCAAAGCCTACAATAATAAAGTCAGAAAAAGAGAATTCCAAGTGGGTGATCTCGTCCTGAGAGAGAACCCCAAAAATCAGTAGCAGCGGACCCAGAAAGGGAAATTTGAACCAAACTAGCTTGGTCTGTATGTTATTACTACAACATTTGAGTTTGGCACTTACTAACTCTCCACCACTGAAGGAGAATAGCTCAAAGAGCCTATCAATGCTCTTCACTTGAAGAAATTCTACAACTGAGGCATTCTCTGTATGCTCATGTACATACTTATTGGTCCTGAAATTTTTTTTAAAATGGTATATTGGCAACAAATCCTAAAAATTGCAAAATGTCTTGAAAAAATGATCATCTTAGTGAAAACCTGGTAAACAGGCATTTTGATGTATCTATTATCCTAGTGAAAACCTGGTAAACAGGCATTTTGATGTATCTATTATCCTAGTGAAAACCTGGTAAACAGGTGCCTTGATAATAATAATTAAAAAAATAGAAAATTTGAAAAATACAAAAAAAAGTGAAAAAATAAAAAATGCAAAAAATTGAAATATTAAAAAATACAAAAAAAGAGAAAAAAGAGAAAAGTACAAAAAAATTGAAAAAGAAGAAAAAATGTGCCATTGATGAAAACCTGGCAAACAAGCGTCATGGTAGCAAAAATAGAATCTCTGCCAAGATGGTGAAAACTTGGTAAATAGGCACCTCTTGTTTCCTGAAGCTATATCTCATCTCGGCACCATTTGGCTCTAGCTTTCCTACTTTAGTTTGCTTTCCCGCTTTCCTGCTTTAGTTTGTTTCTTGCTTTAGTCTGTTTCCCACTTTGGTTTGCTAGCTCATGCACTTGCCTTCAGTAGTCTTCGAGTTTTTCCTTGACTCTTCATGGATTGGAACTGGTCACACTTAGAGGCACCTCCCTGGCCTAGGGGGCATTGTCCTATCACTTTCAGAGATGCTTACTTGCATCAATCACCAGTGGTCCTCACTGTGTCTGCCTGCTGATGCCTAGCTTTAGCTTGGATCTCTCACCTTGAGGATCCCTTGTTCATCAATCACCAGTGGTTCTCACTATGTCTGCCTGCTAATGTTTCACTAGTATCTCTAAGATCTCTCTCCTTGAGGATCTCTCTTGTATCAGTCACCAGCATTTCTTACCGTGTCTGCCTATCGATACTTCATTTAGCTCTCTGATTCACTCTTTGAGATGACTTCTCGTGTCGTATTCTTTCGATTCGACTTCAATCCACTTGATCACAAACATAAACTGAAACTAAAACTGAATTTGTGATTCTCTGAAGTATGCTGAGCTTTTATTTTGTGTGTTGTTCTTTCACTTTATCATTCCTCCTCGAGCAACTCTAAGACGTCTCCTTGACCAAGAGAGCTGAAGACTGGGGGGCATGATCTTTTCTTTGCTTTCTGTTTATTGGTTTAGTTCCAATGATCCATTTAATTCATATAAGAGGGGTGTCCATCTTTAAGAGCCTTCATCTCATATTGAATGGCCATGTGTACCTCGACTCCTTTTATATGGAAACTTTGGTGAGGTTGGTTCTTCTCCTTGTTTGTTTTGAGTGACTTTTTTCTGCTACAAGTGAAATTGCTAACACTCGTCCTGCTAAGTGAACGTAAGGGTCACTGTGAGCAATCTTTGGCAAAGGAAGGAACTCTCGCATGTTTGGTGTGTTTGTTCGCAAGCAACATTCAGGTCATTCTAGCAGCTATGCTTTGATGCTCATGTTAACTTGCTAAATCAAAAGGAATAGGTGTTCAGGTCATTCTGGCTTCTTGTGCCTTGATGCTTACACCTCATTTCGACAAGTCTAAGACTAATGTCATATTCATATTCTCATGATTACAAAATCAGTGAGGATTGTATGGCATCGTGCGATCGTCCTATGCCTAACAAAACTTGATGATGATAAATACGATGATTCCAACAACCAAGTCCTAGGGTTGCGTCTAGTTTAGGCTTGCATTTTCATTCTAGGCTTGCATTGAGACAATGTGTGGTGCTCTCTTGATTGTCTTCTGGATCTCTTCATCGAAGGTTCTCATCTTTTGCTCGGGTTCGTCTTGGCTACACAAGTGTCCGGTCCTCGCTCTCGATCTTTGAAACATTCTTTTGACAAGTACCTATCATATGTTGCTAAATCCTGCAAGAGATGATTAGTACCACATACATTGCATTATCATAAAATCCATTTACATTTACATATTCATTTACATATGCATCCATTATAAGCATAAATAAAATCACACATTACATTTTTCATCCATTATATGCATATCCATCTATCATCTATCATTGCATTTAAACACGTGCATATTCATATCATAAAAGAAAGCATGTGCATCTCATACATATTTAATCCATGCATCTAAAGCATCTAGGAAACATCTCATAAAACATCAACATCAAAGCAATATATAAACAAGTATGATGATGTCAAAATAACGATCTCATATATATATCTCGATCAAATCAATGTCATGTACAAAAAAATGGTGCTACTCGAGCACAATATAAAAAATGGGCTACAATATGATATCATGCTAAGCTAACTCTGCCCATCGCCACCTGGTGGTGGTGGTGGTGGTGCCTGTACTGGTGCCTATGGGGGTGGCATCGGTCTCTACGGAGGTGCCTATGGTGGTGCCTGTGGTGCTCCAGCATACTTAGAAAATGGAGGCACCTGCTCTGATACATCTAGAATGGCTCCACAATATGTTGCATAATAGAAAGTTGCCTGAGTAGCCTCATATCTAGTCTCTATCTGCAATCTTGCTAGCTCCTCTCGTAGCTGCCTGATCTTTGCATCTTTGTTAGCTACGCGGGTCTCCTCTTTAATGACTCATGTGTGGTAGTCATCTCTCTCCCATTGTACCTGCCTAACCCTCTCACGGCTCTTCCTGAGAGCCTCCCGTAGCTATGGTGTCTGTGCTCCTATCAGAACATCCTGCATGTCTATATCATTGCCCAGAGGCATTTGCTGCGATGGACTCCCTATACTCTGCCTGGTGGATCTTAGCTGAGTCCCACTACCCCCAGCACCTGCATCTGACCCCATAGTCCTCGGGGGGATGTCTTTCTGCAATAACCTAGGCCTCAATGCTCTCTACCCAAGCCACTATAATGGTACATGCTGCTGTATAGGTACCTACTGCTGCTACTGTTGCTATCCCTGTGGCCTTTGTTGTGCAGCCTGCTACTATACAGGCTGCTATGCTGGTACCTCCTGCTGTGTTGGTACCTGTTGCTGAGCTCTCTGCCCCATCCCAACAGGATCCGTAAATCTAGGAAATAGATGGGCTAGGCAATGATCCTTGTATGCAGGCATCATCCCTGCATTGGTGACATCCACCATATAATCCCATCGGGCCTAAGGTATGCGTGCCTTGATCGTACACCTACCTGGATCTAATCTTGGGTGCCACCCCTTCTTCTCCCCATCGGCGAAGCGGGTATAAGGGCAATACTCATGGGAGGTGTCCTGTTGTCTCCCAAACTGATGCAAGACACGTGTAACAAGAAAGTGCTCAATGATGGTAACACTATGTCTAATTAGTGGACGCGAAACAAACATATAAGAAAGCTCACAACGAGCATCATCCCACAACTCAGTAGCAACCCAAGGCCTCCAGACAATAATTGCCATATCATCGAGCTATCTGTGCCACTGCTCTATCTTACCCAGCAAGGGCTGAGTCATCGGACTTGCGTACCTATATATATAAGGCTCAAGAGCCTGCCGTGTATCATGATATATAGGCCTGCAAATAAAGAGGTGCTCCCAGGCCCAGATCTGAAGAACGAAGACACCTGCTACCATGGTCCTCACACCACGATATACTATCTCATGCATCTCATGGTACATATGGGCGAGCATGAACTCACCCCATCTGAATCTAATGGCTGGCCTATCCAGCATCCTCTGTAGCATTGACCCCTAGCCGCACTCTAAACCATGCTGACCTCGATCGGGAGCGAGGTAACAACTCAAGAACATAGCAAGGACAACGGCTAATGGATGAGCACCACCATACCTACTAATCAAATCCTCCCAAGAGATGGCTCGACCCATCACTAGATCATCTTGGAATATAGTCCTTAATGCCACTGTGCCTACCCTCGGCTGTACATCATACTCTACTTAGGCGCTGTGGATGGGTATCTGCAAGATCCTGTATATATCCTCAGGAGTGACTGTCATCTCCCCTAGCGAAAAATGGAAGGTGTTTGTCTCCGAATGGAAACGCTCTACAAGTGCACCAAGAAGACTGTGATTTACCCAAATGTTAGGTATATCACGCAAATATCCTAATCCGAGCCCCTCAATGTGTGCACTCTTAGCATCTGTCAATCTCTATACTAAGGTAGTGATCATTGGATGATGTGACCAGAAGGCGACATCAGGGAAGTCAACCTGCAAAGCAAGCGACGACATTGATCAGTATCTCAATATGATGGTTTTCAAAACAACAACAACAAACACAACAAGGCATCTATCCTAGACATGACTCTACAATGCTCTACTTGGCTGATTTCATGCAAATTCGACAAATTTTGGCAAAGATTTTACAACACTATAACAGCTTTTCGCATGAGGAAACTGTTCCCTCACGCAAGATAGGATCCTCTCCTACGCGAGAATTAGAAAATTCGCGTGACATGACCTAGCATTTCGCGCGAAACTTCAGGCAGAGACAGGGTGAAGAAACTCTAACCCATGTGAGGAAACCATTTCCTCACATGAGAGGTGACCTAGGTCGGTGTGAGGAAACTATTTCCTCATGCAAGATTGGAAGAACATGACCTAAAAGTTGCTAGATATAGCCTAAATCAACCTAGAAAGCAGTACAAATTGAAATGCAAGGAGGATTATCGATTACTTACAGGTGCGTCATACTCTGGTGGTTAGGCGTGTCATCGCGAGCACTCAAATCGATGCATATGCAATGGAAGGCCCTCCATTCTCTCTCTAAGAGCTTAAAATCACAAGGAGACAATGGTGAATAATGAATTGAAAATGACCCCTTTGAGCCTTATATAACTTTTTGACCTAATTTTCAAAGTGCTCCATTTTGCATGAAAATTGCACCCTTGGCTAAATCGACTATTCTGAATCCATTTTCGGGATTAAAATTGAAATCTGACATCTCTAGATAGCTCAAAATCATGTTTTAAATTTTGGGACCCTTTGGGATCGGATGCTTGTGCAGTCAGTCTTCTGGCATCATTTTCCTGCCAAACTTTCATCTCCTCACCTTTTTTCTTGAGATCTTCAATCTTTTCATCAAAGTCAACTCTAGTCAAATTTGGTCAACTATGGTCAAACTTGGTTAACAGGACCTCCCGATCACTCCAAATTACTTCTGCAGCTTCTCAAATCTAGTCTGATTGCTTCTACTCTGCAACCTCTTGTTGTCAATCGTCCTTCTGATATGTCATCTTTCGATTTTTCTCCCGAGGGGGCAGGATGATTGCATCATTTGAATCTTGTCAAACCAGTCTCATTTCAATCTGATCTAAATCAAAATCCTCAGCGCTTGGGGCATCTCTTCACTAGGGGCATCTTTGTGCCTCACATCTGGTTATCTGGTCATCTACCTCTTAGGTATCTAAGCAATCTAACTCGGATCCTCGGGAATCAAGCTTCATTCTGGAGATGGTTCTCAAAATCTTTTAGGTATTGGGGCAATCTAACCCTAATTCCTAGGAGGCAAGCTTCATTTTGGAGATGACTCTCGAAATCTCTTTTGGACCGTTATCTAGGCAATCTAACCTAGGTCTCGGAGGGCTAAGTTTTGTATTGGGGCAATTTAACCCTGATTCAGGAGATTAGTTTTAAATCTGCATCTGTCATCAATGGGCATTGGGGTAATCTAACCCTAATTCTAGTCTCCTCTCAAGACCGTTGTCTTCGCAATCTAACTCAGACTTCAAAAAATCATGCTTCAATCTGTTCGGTGTCTTGGCATCCTAACCTAGACTTTCAAAATTCTAATCATCTGTCACATCAAACTATTCTTTGAATCAACGCGCTACTTGCACATCACTTCAAAGAGGGGCAAATGTAATACCCCAAAATTGGCACCTAATAAATTCAATCAATTTTGGTGCATTTTCTTCAATTTCACATCTTCAAAGTCCTATTTTACTAGGCAATTTTCTCTCTCCTACCTGACTTTATTTTGACTTGATGTCAATTGCAAAAACCCTAATTTGCATTAATCTCACACTATAATTAATTCCTAAGTATTCGACTTTATTAGCTAAATAACCCCTATGATAAAATAATTTAATTCTAAAGTCCTAAGTGATTTAAATTAAATTAAAATCCACCCCCTTTAGCTAATATACATAAAAGGAATTAATATTACTTGTTATTTGAATGAATTATATTATTTGGACTTAATAATTCAAATATTCAAACGGTCACCCATATGTGGCAATAATTCATTCTTTTTAATAAGTAATTCATGAATATTTGTCTCAATTGGGAATGAAGAGTCAACCGTTTCATTTCAAGAACCTCTTCATTCCTCTCTCGGGCTTGTCTATATAATGAACCTTCTTCCTCATTAAAAAAAAGGCAATTTGTGAGAGTAATTAAACTATAGCGAATTTTAGTCTCAATTTCATGTTTTCAAGTTTTCAATTGTAATTAGCTTAATTTCTCATTTAGTATCAATTGCATTTTCATAGTAGATTAATTTGCTTATTGCTATTAGATTAATCTCATCTTTCTTTCAAGTTCTTTAGATTAAATCTGCATTTCATATTTCCTTCCAAGTTCTTAGTTTAAAATTGCATCTTCATTCTAGATTACAATTGCACATTCATCTTAGATTAATCTCATTTTACTCATCTTTCTAGTTTTCAAATCCTCCATATTAACTCGGTCTTATGGTTGTTGGCTCTCCAATCTGAGAGTAATTCAAACACCCCGATTAATTAGGAGGCAATAGGTTGATTCACCATGAATTTTCGAATTGAGTAATTCATACTCATTTTCGGAATTCGATTTGTGAGCAATGACTATGTTGTGTGTGTGTCTGGATTAGAGGTCCACATTCAACTATATACATTTGGAAGGCTTGGACTAAAGTTAGATGATTATTTAGAAATGTGAAGGATATTTTTGTGTCTCTAGCATGATATGTTCATAACGTATCTTTATGGTGTAATTGCTTAATGAGAAGTTGTTGGTTTTGCCCCAAGAATTCTCATAAAAAAATTAGAATTCCTTCAGGGTATAATACTTACAAGATATTCTAGTTAATACTAATACGAGGGCTTGAAATCAAATGATGGTAAACTTTGGTATCCCTTTGACCCATAAAGAACATATATTCTATGATTAAAGATGGTGTTGGGGATTTATTCTTTGGGCAAGTGATTTCTAAATCAAACCTCCTTGGTGAAATTAGATGGGAAGATGGTACTAAGACTCAAGATATGACAATTAAAAAAATGTATTATATGATTATGTGCTCAAGGGAGGCATGTAGCTAGTTAAACCTTTCTTGGATCTTTGATTGGTTTGATACTAAATGGTCCACTAGTCTCCATCATGTTTGGCACGATTCTGTGGAACCCAAGAAAGCCTATTTCCATTAGCTTTTGTTTCTTAAGAAACTTGCTATTGGTCATGTTTTACACTCCTACGGTATGAGTACTAGATTTTTTTATATTTCTGTTGAGTCTAAGACTTTTGAACATCTCATTTTTGCATGCATATGTGAAATTGCTATATAGTCTCATTTCTTTGTTCTTCCTATCAAGTGGCATGATTCTTGTGGCTTTTATTAGCATGAAAGTCTTTCTAGATTTGTTGACCATCTGATGTTGAATTAAACAATTTTTGGCTTGTTTTGTCTAATGAGATCTTGTGTTTTATTTGGAAGAAGAGGAATACAAAGGTTTTCTAGGGCATTAGGAGGCATATTACTGAGTTCAAATGTGAGCTCACCTTCCTTTCTATTATGTTGTAGGTCTCAAAAACTCTTGAGATACTTAAGGATCGATTCACAATTTGGCTCAAGGAGGGCATCACTATTGTTTACAAAATAGAGATCATATCAACTCATTTCTTCCCTCATGGAAGGAATAACTTGAATAAACAAGAATTGGAATTACTTAGGAAATTTATGGTGGAGAAGAAGATCCCTGGACTGACTGAATATGAAGGCACCAATAAGATGAAGACAACAAAACAAACCACATGTTTAGAAGCGGATCCCAATCTAACTGTGCCTCCACTTGGCACCTATGACCGTGATAGAAGCAAATGTAGTAATAGTGTGATCAGAGCATAGGATTAATTTCCCTTAGTCTTTTTGTTCCTACAATAGCTTATGTATGTGATGTAACTACAAACTCTTCATCTTACTTATTTTGACTAGTGATACTTGTTGATACTATTTAAAGTTGACGCTCCTCATAATGTACTCTATATTTTGATAAACTATTGTTAATGGAAAAAAATAAACATGTATCACATATCCTTTTATTTGATGATAAAATATTCTCTCAAGTCAATTCATGATTGCATGCCTCCATCATGACTCTAATAGATTAACCTCTTTTGATTTATTCCACAAACTAATCTACCTTGCATTACTCGTCTTGCCTCCTCGCTAGAATAGGGAAGGTTCACTATTAGTATATGTTTAAGATGAGAATATATTTTGTAGGTAAGAATTTGGTTGGGAGCCCCTTCTAAAATTTGCTCCATAGGATATGTTCATAATTATGTTATTGATCACACTCATTTAACAAAATGTTAATTCTTATATTTATTTATACGGATGGAGATTTGAGATATTATTGGTTATCATTTTTAATTCTCTTGTGGCCTACATGCCAATTATTTTTTTGGGTTGAAACGTTATAATTGGCCTAGATGCAATTCATTTTTTTCTTCTTAAAGCCCCATTTTTTGGCCTACATGCCAATTTATTTATTTTGGGGTTAAAGTCCTATAATTTTGTGTTAATTTGAACCATTTGACCATTTTTAAAGTACAATTCTTAATATAATTTAATGAAGACTTTCTTCTAGTTGGGATGATAAACATCTTAATACTTTGTGCAATGCATATATATCAAGTCAAAAATTGTTGTCTTCCTTCAATATAATGCTAAGGATTGAAGGGTATCTAATCCAACAAATTCCTTAAGGCCTCGTTTGTTTGCATAATTGGAATTTGAGTCAAAACCTGATTATCTCAAAATCAAGTTTTGAAATTCCAGTTTTGTGTATTCGGAAGATAGTTTGGATCGTTTGGTTGACCCGGAAGATGATTGAGACAATCCATCTTCTCCGTTTGGTTGCCAATTTTGAAACACCTATGCTTTACCTATAACCGTAAAATTCTGATAAAAACATGCATATTTTGAAAGAAATTTGTCATATTTAAACATGTATAATCTTTACCAGCAAATTGGGGCATTCAGATATTGCAAACAAACAAGGCTTAAACATAATACAACTATGATCTACTAAGTAGCAGATGAAGAAGATGCCTGCATTCAAATCATTCACTGAATATAAATACAAACAGATTTATGATATATTCCAATTAAGCTTTCAATTAAGTCGAAAAACCAGACGGGCATAGGAGCTCTTGCTGTGGCGGCTGGTCCCAAGCAAAATCTCAGCGACGAGAGCAGTATTATGTTCTTCTCCGAGATCACAGACTTCATTTAGGAAAACCATTCGATCGAGGTGTTCGATACGGAAAGCGTCTTAGCTTACTGCTGTATACACCTAAAAATGGTCATCTAGACTATTAGCCCCTTTTGCTAAATCATAAATTACTTATTCTTGATCAAATTCTAGCTTTATCATTTATTCAATTATTTTCTATGGGCTAACCATCTTATCCTAAGTCTTTATTTATTAAAAGGAATATTTCCTCCCCTTTTAATAAATAAAAAGCCCCCACTTTTCCTCTTATCCTAAGTTGCACAAATAAAGCATTATTCTTATTTTATAAAAAGAGAAAAGTACTTTTTGTCTCATATGGACACAAAAGTCAACTCTTATTTTCCTATTGGAGGATACTTGTGCACATGGATTGCTCCTCTTTTAAGCTCCACCGTTGATTAAATCTTTTGCCTCTTAATCTCCATGGTCCATTTATCCTCATTTCCTATAAAAGAAGAGCTCTCTTCTTCATTTTAGATCCCCAAAATTTTTATGCTATTGTTATGCTACAGGTTTTCTAGGTCATCTTGGAGCTTTTGGAGACATTCTTGCATCTAGGGTTTGAAGATTTGGAGCATTGTTGGCATTCATCTTGGATCTTCATCAACACTCTATCTTCTTGTCTTCATTCTTGCATCATCATGGCTTTCTTACTTCATAGTTAGATTTCATTTCTTGCATAGTAGCTTCATTTTCATGGCATTCTTAGCTTAGATTTCCTTTATGCTTTAGATTAATTCATCTAGTTTAACTAGGAGGCTTTGTAATACTTGCATCTTTCATTTCCATAGTTTAGCTTGCATTTCCATTCTTAATCTAGCTTGCATTGCATTTCATTCTTGATTCTTGAGGATATTGGCATTCTTGCCCTTGTCTTCATTGAATCTCCCATTGCATGGTTTACTAGCAAGGTTATTGGCTAAATAGCTCTAGCTGAGAGCATTCTCAAAAACCCTTGCACTCCATGTCTAGGGAGCTATGGATCGATTTGTGAGGGCTCATTCTTGAGTTTTCTTGCATGTAATGATTCATAGAAGTGTGGTCACATTTATTGCACACATTTTTGGCACCCACCATGGGGCAGAGTAGATAGACTTTGTCTTTTAAATTATGCATTTTCGTCATTTTCCGTCAATTTTTCGGCAAGTTTTTAGCGTAATTTTTGTTCTCTGGTTTTTTGTCTCAGAATATCGCGCGATACTTCTCAGGTATATCGCGCGATATACCTTACTATACGCGTGCGATACTTCGCGCCAGAGAAGAATCGCACGGCAGTATTGAGGTATATCGCCTGGTCTCGGGCGAAGTATCGCCTGGTGTCGGGCGAAATATCGCGCGGACTGAGAAGTATCGCCTGGTGTCGGGCGAAGTATCGCACGATACTGTGTCTGAATGTGGCAGTGAGCTATTTTTAGGCTATTTTATCTATCTTGCAAGTTTCAGGTTGCTAGCTATCTTTTTGAAATTTTTTGAAATTTCCAAGCGTTTTCAAATCCGTTGGAAAACGGGTGCCCATTTTTTTTGAAATTTTGCAAATGGTATCAAAATTTTAAGTGTGATATATCGTTGGAAAGGTCTTTCCGAGCCCAATCCAACCATGATGGTTTCATTTTCAGATTTTATCATTTGATCAAGTATTTTTGTAGATTATCAGATTTTTCATGTGCTAACCATTGTGGGTCTAACAAGTTGTGGTTGTAGGTGCACTTGCTTGAGATATTTTGCCAAAAGAACGCATGTCAAAGAGGGCTACTAATGGTTTTTGTAGGGCTGCCCTAAGCATAAAAACTAAATCAAGTGCTTGTTTAATTGCTTTTTTTTTATTAAGTGCGGCATATACTAGTTGTTTCACTTCATAGGCACTTAATACTTTGTGAAAGGAATCTTGGGGTGGTAGGAGAAGTATGCTCTTCACCTTTAGGTGAATCAGAAAATCTTGACCCATCTTGAGGTTTTGGAAGCAAAGGGGTAATTGGATCTTGCTTGGTGTGTTTGGGAGAAGTTTTTGAGATAGGGGAGTATGCTCTTCACCCTTGTGGTGAATCAAAAACCTTGAACCTCAAAAATCATCCATTCTTTGTTTAGCTTAGGATCCTTTAGCGGGCCTGCTCTTGAGAAATCAAGAGGAACGACCCAAGTGGGGACAACCTTGTCATCATTTTCCTTGGTGGCAAGTGATTCCAACTCACTATAATCTCAAGGCTATCAAGGACACAAAACCTTGGTAGACATAGTACTTATCTTCGCTTGATGTGAGTAACTTGTGGGATTGTGACCATGAGGAAAGCATTAAGCAAGAATGCTTAAGGTACTCTTGAGGCCGCGAGGTCCTAGTCCTTTATGAGGAGCAAGAGGGGTGCTATGAACGGAAATCCTTACTATGAACCATTAGATAGAGGCCACCCTATTTTAGCCGCTTAGCTTCTTGGTGCAAGGATTGATCCAAGTGGACTTACCCGGATCACCCCAAGACACTCACCATATGTGTTCCTTTGGTTGTGTTTTTGACACTTCCATGACAATGCCAATATCTCTTGTGGGCAACCACTTGGTGTGAGGCAAGGGAGCATCAAGTTGTGAGCCACGTTGCTAAGTAATGAGCCTTGTCCTTCTAGGTAGTAATTGCTTGAATTGTCTTCGATTGTGCTATGCCCGTGTAAACGTTCTCAACATTCAAACAAACGGTAGCATTCATAAGGTTCTCTATTTTGATATCACAAGTGCTTATCTTGGCAAGGTTGCTTTTGCCCTTGTTTCAAGTGTTCTATGACATGTTTGATCCCATACTGTTTGCAAACTTGTCTTTTATCTATTGCTACTGCTTGTCAAACTGAAAAATTGCACTGTTCAATCTACAAATTTGGTCCAAGCGCTTCAAAACTGAGTTTTTCACGTTCACTGGTCAAGAGTCATATGATATTGAAGTATCCTTGCATACCCTCAACCAAAAATCTTGAGTCATTTCTACTGTCCTGTCATTGCTACAATTCAGAGTTGCTAAACTTGCACTTTAACCTGTCGTAGAGTGTCTTTTTCTGTTCTTATCTGAAACTGGTTTGTTACCTACATGCTTAGATTTGTTCTAGACTGAAACAAATGAGCTAAAACTATTGGATTTGAGTTTAATGAATGCTACTCTTGATCACTTGTCACATCACGGTTACCTCTCTAGCTACTTGCTTATTGAGCTTCTTGCTCGTTGCTTGGCTTTAGTCAATTGATTGCTGTAAGTGCTTGAGCACTTTTGACGAGCCATCTCTCTATTGTTCTACTTTGACAAGTGATCTTTATTAGCTTTCCTTATCTCAAATCTGAGAAACTTTGTCTCATTCTATTAGTCAACCAACATCTCTTTTCATGCCGGTTACAACTCGGTCTCAATTTGAGCAGGAGAGTCATCCCCCGTTCAATTATACACAGTTACCTTCTCCAACTAGACGTTCAAAAGCACCCATTAGCAACAACAGTTCTAGTTCTGACCAATCTGAGAATTCTAAGGCTACACCGTGGTATAAAGGAGGTTTCCTCTTTTCCGCATTCAAGACCCCCAAAAACACAGACAGTGTCTCACTCACTTTGACTGAACAAGAAAAGTTTCAACTCTTGCAAGAACACTTTGAGCGTAAGGATAATCAAGCGCGCTTAGACAAAGAACACAATCAACAAAGGATGGATGCTACTAGGCACATGGCTTATAGAGGGACATTTCATGAGCAACCTGAGACTAGTAATCATGAGCACAGACCTTCTTTTAACAATGGCAACAATGACAACAACACACCACCAAGATCTCCTCCAAGGCCAACTTTTGCTATGCCTTCTTCACCTCCTAGACCTCCTCCCTCTCAACATGAGGCCGAGGCTAATGATGAGATTTCTAGTGAGGATCTTATGAGATGTGAACAAGATGTGGATTTCCAACGAATGATGCATAAGCTTTTAGAGCGTAATGGCGATCAATATTTTCAATATATGACTTCTAGAGGATACAAGCTTCCTCCCGGGTATGATGTCAGACAAATTGTCCAACAAAGAGTACCAACTGAATTGGAAGTTCTTCAAGAAGAATTACGTCGGACAAATCAATGCCTTACCCAAATGGCATTAGAAAGAGAGCCTCCAAAGGTCTCTTTTGTAGAATCAATTTGTGCTCTTCCTTTTGATAAAGATCTATACATGGTCCCGTTTCCTAAGGATATTGAGGTTCCTAAATATGACAAGTATGATGGAAATGGTGACCCTCATGACCATGTGCGTCACTTTTATGCTCTTAGCATGGACTTTCTTCATGAAGACACATATCTCCTACACTTATTCCCTCGAAGCTTAAGAGGCCAAGCTTTGGAATGGTTTGCGAAATTGACACCACCGCTTAAGACTTTTGATGAGTTAGCTCAGCGATTTACCCAACAGTACTCTTACAACATCCAACAACCTGTCACTGTGATAGATCTCGGTAATCTAAGACAACATCAAGGTGAGCCGTTTGCAACTTACTTACAACGTTGGAGGTCATTGTATTCTCGATATCCTCGTCAGCTACCTGAGAGAGAAAAGATTGACATTTTTGTCAACACACTTGTGCCTGAGCTATTTTATGATCTAAGGAAGCAACTGTTCTCCTCCTTCCATGACATGGTTGAAAGTGCATATCGGATTGAGGATGTAGCTATAAGAAAAGGGGATATTGTTATTAATAAAGATGTTAAAGGCAATGGTAAAGACAAGAACAAACCTTGGAATAAGAACAAGTATGTTGTTAATGATGGGGTTGTTGATGCTCCTAAAGTTAAAGAGCCCGCTTTCAATCTCTCCAATGCTATCTATGCAGCAAAACAACAAGAAGCTAGAAACACTCACAATGCTCCTAAACCTCAATATGCAGATAAACCTAAGAAGTCATTTCGAAAGCGAGTCTATACCAAGTTGGCAGAACCTTACGATGTGATCCTTAAGACTTTGGTTGACAATGGATATCTGACGCTTCCTGATAAACCTGGTAATTGGGATCCAATAAATAAGCCGGATTGGTGGAGAGAGGATCATTACTGCCATTATCATAGAAACAAGGGACATCCAACAGACAATTGTTTTAGGCTTAAGGATGATATTCAAGATCTTATTGAGAACGGCACAATCTCCACTGATGGCTTAACTAAAAATTCTGATCACACAGCTTTCAAAGATCCTCTACCTAAGCATGATAAGGGGGAAACCTCTCAAACACATAAGAAGAATCATGATACAAAGATCAATTATACATATCCTTCTAATGCACCTGTGATTAACATGGTAGAGCCCGTTGAGAGCATTCTAATGATGAGGTCTCAAGCTGATAATAACACCAATCATGGTAAGCCAAAGTTAGTCTTGCAAACATGTGGTAGTTCATCTTCCCGAAGTGAGACACTAAATGCTGTTACTAGGGGGCAAGCCAAGATTGTCCTTAAAACTGCACAAGATCCCAAGCAAGCTTTGCCTTCCAAACAAGTGGCTCCTTCAGCCACCCCTAGCTATGATCTTGTCCAACATTTACAAAAGACACCAGCACAGATATCTATCCTTGAGTTACTTCGGTTATCCCCTTCGCATAGAGAGATTCTTGATAAAGCTCTACGTACAACATGTGTTCCCAATGACATTGATCCAGATCAATTTCAGGCTATGGTCAACCACATTTCATCTCCGCTATCTCTCTCCTTTTCTGCAGAAGATGACATATCTATTGCTCACCCACATAATCTAGCTTTACACATTGAAGTTCTAGTCTACAATACCCGAGTCCGCCGAGTCCTGATAGACAATGGTGCAGGGTTAAATATTGTTTCTTTCAATGTCATACAACAATTGGGTTTGTCAGAATTGGCTGTGGATTCCAAGAAGAAGATTACTATAAAAGCTTATGATGAAGTGGAAAGATCTTCCAAAGGTCTTGTCACGTTGCCTGTCCGAGTAGGCCCTATCACGAAAGATATTAGCTTCCAAGTATTGGACATCCCACTCGCATATAACATTCTTTTGGGTCGTCCTTGGATCCATGACATGCAGGCTATTCCTTCCACTTATCATCAGTGCGTCAAATTTCCATACAATGGCACTGAGGTTGTGATTCCTGGAGACCATACTATTGCTATCAATGCTCTTGCTGCTACTGAAAAATTTGTTCCTCATAATGAACCTTTTGTTGATCCTAGTACATCTCTAGCTGCTGCTGAGAAATCACTTAAGATGATGAGCCTTGGTATGGGTGAATATAAACTGGGTTCTTTTGCTTCTATACCTATTTCTCCTAGGTCATATGGGAGACCTTCTGATCACATGAAGCCTTCCACTTCTGCTATGGTGATCTTTGATACTTTTGTTCCTTCATCCATTCCTTTAGAAGCAGACAGAGAAGAACAAGCTATTCAAGAGTGGATCTATAGAGAGGATTCTAGAAATACTCTCATGCTCAGTAATTCAGACACAGATACAGATGAGTCACCGCTACACACTATGGCTCACATGGGAGATGATCTTCCTTCTACTTCACTTCTTTGGGGGGAAGCATGTATGCCTACTGATGATATTGTCGAGTCTTCTATGTCTAGAACCTATGTTCCTAAAGAATCATTGTACTATGATAGACAACGTCGCAACATTGAGCGACTGCTACAAAGAGGTGATCTATCACATAACGACATGAATGTTTCTACTTCTCAGCATATTAAACCTCTTCCAAAAGATTCTTCCATGACAGATATGGATGTTGATGTAGTTCATATTTCTCGTAACCCACCCGACGTAGTTGATGAATCTTGTGTTGGATCTGATGAGTTTGTTCCCCGTATTGCCTTAGTGGACTACGTTGGTCCTTCTATGACAAGTCTAGATCTAGCTACTTTTGGAGCCTACCCTATAGGCTCAACCTCTCTTGTCACCAGAGATGACATCCCTCGCATAAATGCTATTGAACCAGTCACTTCATTTCATCTCGCATCAACACCTGTTACTTCTTCCACCAGCGAACTAGCAACAAAAAAGATTGAATCAGAAATCAAGCATCACAGTCATCAAGTCAAAAGAAAAGAGCAATGGTCGGATGGCGAAAACCACATTGTGGCGGTATCCGAACCTAAGAAAAGTAAAGATAAAAATTTGCTCAAAAATAATGACTCCAAAATAAAAGATGAGAAGTTGATTCTCTACAAACAAATGGTGCATTACTTCAAGCATGATCTCATAACTGTTATACTTCAGCCCATTCCTAAAGCTGAGAAAAGAGTTGCTAATGCCTTGGTTACTTTGATATCCATCTTACAAATGAAAAAGCATAAATCTCGCTTCAAGTTCTTGGTGGATGAATTACGCTATCCTGCTCACAAATCTTACAATCCTACCATCTTTTCATGTCTTCCACCTCATATTCTCCCTGAAAATCCACCATGCCATTCTTTCCGCCATCCCTTACACTTTGCCTTTGTCTCTGGTGACTTGTATAGGAAGGGTCTAGACGGAACTCTCCTTAAGTGTCTAGAAATAGAGGAGTCAGAAAAAGTGCTAGCTGAAATCCAGGATGACATATGTGGATCACATTCTAACGATCCTTCACTAACTCAGACATTGCTTAGGGCTAGTTATTATTGGTCGAACTGGTCGAGACCTCCTATTGTCACAGTTGCAGCATTTGGGCCTGGGGCCTATCAGTTCTCTACATCAGAGGAAGCAGATTCTTGATGCCCATTCCTGTCTGGGGCATTCCTTGTACATACTTTATGATCCTGAAAAAATACCAAAAAAATTCATATATGATGCTGAAAAAAAACCTAAAAAGCATAAAAAGTACTGGAAAAATGAGCATCCTAGTGAAAACCTAGCAATAGGCGCTTTGATGTCTCACCAAAAAAATCAAAAAATTCAAAAAAAAATTTGAAAAAGTGCCTTGGTGAAAACCTGGAAACAGGCGCCTTGGTAGCAAAAATACAAAAAAATTTATAAAGAATTCCTGAAAAAATCTATCAAGTGGTGAAAACTTGGAAACAGGCGCTGCTTGAGACCCTCTGCACCTATGTCTATCAGTCTTACGTGGCACTCATTCGCTCCACTTCTCGCTTTGCCTCTCCTAGCCTGGAATTGATTCTTGTCTTAGTCTAGGGGGCATATGTTGCTTTAAGCTTATCTTGGGTCTCTTTGTGCGTCTGGGTTTCTTAGGCACCTCGCAAATGGTGTTTTTCAACACCACCTCAACTGTGTTTTTCAACACTACCCTTGCGTCGAGTGTTTCTTAACACTTATCAGATGTCCTACCCGCAGTCTAGATGATGCGATATTTCTCATTTGCAGATGCAATACTCAAAGTTTGACTCTATGACCTACACACACGCACTTGACTTGTTGAGATATGTTGACTTTATTTTTCTTTGTGTGCTGTCTATGAAGATTTCTTTGATGAGTGGTCTCTCCCTGAGAAGTTTTCGATGATGCATAGCTAGAAGACTGAGGGTATGAGAACATGTTTTATTTCTTTATCTGCTTGTGGGTATATTTTGTTGGTCCTCACTGTCATGAGCATTTATGCTGGTCTTACTTGACACTATGGACCTACAAGGTATTATCCTTGACTGTTTTGCAAGTGCATGCTTATAGTCATCTTGACTTTCTTGTGTCTCGATGGGAGCTTAATCTTGCTATATCAAACTTAGGTAATCTCATTGCACTAGTCATCTTGACCTGCATGTCTTTGATGCCTAGGTGGGATTTCTACATCTCTATCTGATATAGATCATATTCAGATTCACATAGTTATGCTAGTGTGTATTGTATGATCTTGCGACGCTACCAATAACGCTCAATGATGAATATTAGATGTCTATTGGCTTTGTAACCTTGCAAGTAAACCACTTTTCATGTAGCTTGCATTCTTAAGTTCATGTTAGTTTAGTTTTGCATCTTGCATATGGAGAGAGCTCTCCTTTCATTTTTCATGGACTTGTTAATCAGCTGCGCTCACCTTTCGCTTCTTCCCGATCATGTCTTTCACTTTCTTGTCTTTCATCTCACATCATTTTCTCTTCATTTCGGGATCCAAACTGAAATCCACATTCACTTTGACCCTTTCTCCTCTTTCGCACAGTTGGCTAACCTTTTGAGGCCTGATCCTTTGATCTTCGCTGGGGCATTCTTCACCTCTTCATCTCCATCTCTTTCAAACTTCTAGTCTTTCATTCACTTTCAATCCCAAGTTCAAATTCTTCCCCTCCTTGGTGTTTTCGGGTTGAGGGACCGCTTGGTTCGTGCCCCGTGTCCCATGTGTGGGGCATATCTTCACTGCTTGATGGTTATTCTGTTCTCTTTCTTCGATTATGATTTCTAGTGATTTGATCATGTCTCTCTTGCTTCTGCATTCCCTCTACCCAGATTTCGCTTTCGATCCCGAGGGGGCAGACACATCATATCTTATTGGTTATCTCTTTCCTAAGTGTTCAGTACTGTCGCTACCAGGCTGACCATGCAGGATTTGCTATCTCTCTGCACTTCATTCTTTGGAGTCAGATCGCTATTTGCTTGCCTTCTTGGCTATTTTATTCTTTGACTGCATGTGATCCCAAATCGATCTCACATCTATCAAAATTGCTATTGCTTGCTTTCTTGGTTGTCTGCTTGCCTTCTTGGCTGATCTATTCTTTGACTACATGTGTTCCCAGATCGATCACACATTAGTCAAAGAGGGGCAAATGTATACACCTAAAAATGGTCATCTAGACTATTAGCCCCTTTTGCTAAATCATAAATTACTTATTCTTGATCAAATTCTAGCTTTATCATTTATTCAATTATTTTCTATGGGCTAACCATCTTATCCGAAGTCTTTATTTATTAAAAGGAATATTTCCTCCCCTTTTAATAAATAAAAAGCCCCCACTTTTCCTCTTATCCTAAGTTGCACAAATAAAGCATTATTCTTATTTTATAAAAAGAGAAAAGTACTTTTTGTCTCATATGGACACAAAAGTCAACTCTTATTTTCCTATTGGAGGATACTTGTGCACATGGATTGCTCCTCTTTTAAGCTCCACCGTTGATTAAATCTTTTGCCTCTTAATCTCCATGGTCCATTTATCCTCATTTCCTATAAAAGAAGAGCTCTCTTCTTCATTTTAGATCCCCAAAATTTTTATGCTATTGTTATGCTACAGGTTTTCTAGGTCATCTTGGAGCTTTTGGAGACATTCTTGCATCTAGGGTTTGAAGATTTGGAGCATTGTTGGCATTCATCTTGGATCTTCATCAACACTCTATCTTCTTGTCTTCATTCTTGCATCATCATGGCTTTCTTACTTCATAGTTAGATTTCATTTCTTGCATAGTAGCTTCATTTTCATGGCATTCTTAGCTTAGATTTCCTTTATGCTTTAGATTAATTCATCTAGTTTAACTAGGAGGCTTTGTAATACTTGCATCTTTCATTTCCATAGTTTAGCTTGCATTTCCATTCTTAATCTAGCTTGCATTGCATTTCATTCTTGATTCTTGAGGATATTGGCATTCTTGCCCTTGTCTTCATTGAATCTCCCATTGCATGGTTTACTAGCAAGGTTATTGGCTAAATAGCTCTAGCTGAGAGCATTCTCAAAAACCCTTGCACTCCATGTCTAGGGAGCTATGGATCGATTTGTGAGGGCTCATTCTTGAGTTTCCTTGCATGTAATGATTCATAGAAGTGTGGTCACATTTATTGCACACAACTGCTACGTCAGAAAGTTATAACATAGTAATATTGTAATGTTTCAATAAACAAATGTATGGACACTTTGTTATATGATTACAGGTTATGCGCAGTGGCTCACAAAACAACGGACTTGACCTGATGATTAAATTGGGTTTACAAAAATCCAAACCTAGAAGATGATTTTGAATTCCACCTATTGGGTGGGAAGATGGTGCCACCCATTTTAGGGCCTAAACCAGATTTTGATCTTGAAACCTGGATTGCACTTTAGCTTCCCAAACGACGGATTTGCTGAAAAAGCGGAAGTTCCGCCACCAATTCTGCCCCAATTCCAGCAAACAAACGGGGCCTAAGGCTTAGTGTTAGGTCATTGTTGCTCGACAACAAGTATAGTGAATAGTAGAATAAGGAAGCAACTCTAAGAAGCTTAATTTGATGACTATTTTGGTGGAACAAGAGGTCTAATAAGACTTTTTTAGAAAGGCTTTGAATTAATAACAAAGAAAAATTAGTTTCTCTTTTTTAAGATTTTAATTATCTATACTTTGATACTAAAAGTTTAGTCAGCAACATAAAAGATTTTATTATCACATATCATTTATCTATTTTTAAAAATCTTACAAATAAATTAAAAATTTAATTTAAAGGAATTTAAAAAAAAAAAAAAAAAACCATCAATTTTTTTAATATTGTGAAAAGAAAAAAAATCATAATACCGTTTGTCTCACTGATAACGTTGCAAGAAAACATAAATTCAGAAGACTGACTGTGAACTCTCCCTACCTAATAACGTTGTCCACCAACTTCTTAAATTTTCAGAACTTCAAATTTTACTCCCACAAATTCTACAGAAGCTCTTAAAAATTCAATACCGGCTATAAAGTTTGAGGCGGCCCCTCGAATTGGTCTATTTCCATGAAAAAATAATTCCATAAGCCGATAGGTGGAGAGTCCCCTGTAAACAAAAAAATTGAAGTTAGGGCCTGAGTTTGAAAATGATGGCCGCCGGAGAATCTCTGGAAAATGGCGCGATCTCTGCGGAGGGTCGGATGCTCAAAAGAAAACAACGTTATGGATCTGCTGTTTACGGGTAGCAACTCTGCTAGATGACCGTGTCGTAAAAAACTATACTTGGGAATCGTTTGACTAGTTTTTTTTTTCATCGCAATTTTTAATCTTTTTGTGTTTTCGCACATTGCCTCCGCACATTGTTCAGTACGTTAATTGAAAACCGTTGTTTGTCGTTCAATTGAGATTATAGTTAATTTTTCCTGCTTTATGATATACAAAATGAAAGGTTAAGCCTCATTTGACCAAAGGCATGCAGTGTTAAAGGACCAATGTATGTTATGATTTAAACTTCATTTAGATTTCTGAACGACACCCAAATTGTGTGTCTTTCATATCCTAATTTTGCTTGGGCGAGAAATTAGGCGAAGAAGCGAACAAACTAATTATGTTAAAAACATTACTGTGCTGCTGTCTGAGACATTACTTTATGGATAATTTATGATTGATTTGTGCTGTTAGATAAGTAGGGCTAAATGAATTCTACCAACATTCCATAAAGTTTGACCCTTCATGTTCATTTTTTTAAACAGTTATGCTGAGGTTAAGATAGATTTTCCCCATTATGGAATAGCTCATGAGCTCCAGTTTAGTTATATTTGTATTGAAGGAAAATTGACTTCATCTGGAAGTATGACCAGTTTAAAATGATTCTAAAAAGAACACATTTTCTTAAATTAACTTAAAACGATATCGTGGAGTTCTATGCTGGAATAATTAAGAGTACAACCTAGAGTCCCCCGTTTGTTTCTCCTTGTGAAGACTTACAGAGGATGCAAGTTTCATTAGAGTCTTCGAAAGACGTTTCCGAGCTCACTCACTTCTTAATTTGTTATCAAGAAGTGAGTGAACCTTAACGTACCTTGAAAAATATTCTCGCTCACTTCTTATTCCATGAACTTGTAATCAGAAGCTCATCGTTTCCTACTTATATTTACCATTGACCAGAAGCTCGCAGCATCCATCTTCACTGTTGTCTTTGTTTTCCGTAAACATTTATTGAGGGCATTTCTTCTAGATATTTCTCATTTGCCTGATTTGCAGCCGTTGATTTCAAGATAGTTTTATGGACTTATCCTAGTTCTTTTACATACATTCCTAGACCTGCCAGTAGGTCAGTTTTGCAGATTTCTTTATGGGTTCATCAATAAGCCCTGCCTGTTTTTGAATATGCTGTATACAAGGAAGCCTTTTCATGCAGGTTTTTAGTTTTTGGACTTGGGGTACTATTGACATGTCAGAGCTCAACATAACAGAGATTTGGTTCTTTATTTGCCTTTGTCAAAACAGTCTACATAAACACTAGGCAGGTTTGACAGGGAGAAGAGGAAAAGTACATTTATGTATCGAATTGCTGCTAGGTTACATAAACATGCAGCTGCTTAGGGCAGTCCCTTATTTTGGCTAGCAGCCGCTGCTCAACATTTCTAGCAGCAATTCGTGGAGCTGGTGGCCCCATGATTGCTCGTTTTTGCTGCTTAGGGCAGGTCCCTTATTTTGGCTAGCAGCCGCTGCTCAACATTTCTAGCAGCAATTCGTGGAGCTGGTGGCCCCATGATTACTAGTTTTTGCTGCTTATTTCTTAGCAGACATCTAAAATAGAATGTCATGAGTTTGCGTCGGAGGATTCTCCACTGGCTTCCCGGCCGCTGTCAATGTCATCTTGGTCGGACTCTACCATCATTGGCTGCCTTCGTTTCTATCCGCTGACTACACCTCCTGTATCCAAATACCGCCAGTAGAACACAGGTGGAGCTCCTCCTGCAGAGAGCTTGCCTTGCGGCTTGAGCTCCAACTCGTCCGCGGGCATCTATCTAAGTGAAGCCTCGAGAAATAATCCAATAGCGTAATGGGGCATGTAAAAGGTGCGATGTTGCAACGTCATGAATTCCCACATTCTCTCCACCAACACCGAAGCCCAGTCATAGACCACACCATTCATCAACCCCAGCATATAGACGATCTGTGGAAGGGCAATGTCGGATGCACGGCTTGAGCCAGTCAACCTGCTCTTAAGGACATCAAGAATGCACCGCCAAGCATCCTCTGCTACGTATTCCTTCCTCAGCCCTTGGGCTTTGGTTGCGTTTACCACTTTTTCCAATTCTGCTGGAGTGAGCCGATAGCAGACACGCTTTATCCAAAACTCTTTCCTCTCTGCTGACATTTTTTGCTTTGTGGTATCCACCTTTTGTCCATTACGTCCTGGAATGCCGAAGACCCATGTGAAGTCCTCCGGGCCATAGGAAACTGTGAGCCTGTGGTTTCGATACATAAATGTACTTTTCCTCTTCTCCCTGTCGAAACACTGAACAACATTTCTAGCAGCAATTCGTTATTACATAAATAGCAGCTGCTTAGGGCAGGTCCCTTATTTTGGCTAGCAGCCGCTGCTCAACATTTCTAGCAGCAATTCGTGGAGCTGGTGGCCCCATGATTACTCGTTTTTGCTGCTTATTTCTTAGCAGACATCTAAAATAGAATGTTTAAATGAAATTTTAATAAAAAAATTTGTAGATAGATGTTTTCAGAAAAAATAGGAGACAATAAAAGAGAGGGAGAATATCTTGTGGAGCCATATGTCATTTTTCTCAATAAGCAGCGGCTGCTTATTCCAGCCCCTCCTTTTTTTCAAAGCTTATTATTAATTGTTAAGCAGTGGCTGCTCCACAAAAGTAGGGATAGATTTTGGCTAGCAGCTGCTGCTTAACTGTTTAAGGAGCAATTTGTGGAGCTAGTGACCCCATGGATATTTAATTTGGCTGCTTATTTTAAAGAAGTCATCTTAAATTCTATTTTTAAAATAAAACTAGTAATAATATTTTTATAGGTAAATTTTAGAGAAAAATTGGAGGCAAGTAAAAAGGAGGGAAAGAAACTTGTGGAGCCACATAACATTTCCACAATAACCAGTTGGTGCTTATTAACAGCCCCCACTTTATTCCAAAGCTTATTTTCAATTCCTAACCCTATGTCCCTGTGGAGCAGCTTAAGTGCAATTTCTGCTTTAAATTTAATCAGCTGGAATGTTCCCATGCTAATTTTTAACTAAGTGAAAAGGATAAATTGAAATCTTTCCCTATTTAAGTGGAGCAGCTATTGCTTAAGAATTGAAAATAAGCTTTGAAAAAAGAGGGTGCTGGAAATAAGCAGCCGTTGCATATCATTTTATGTGCTTCCAATTTTTTCTCCAAATTTTAATTGCAATAATTATCATTAATAATCTCATTAAAAAATACAATTTAAGATGACTGCTAAAAATATTATTTAAATAGTGCTTAAAAATAAACAGAAATTTTGCTATTCATGGGGCCACCAGCTCCACAAATCGCTGCTAAATATGTTGAGCAGTGGCTGCTAGCCAAAATAAGCTTCATTAGCCTTTAACACTGGCTTAGGAAAGTGCATGCCTTTGGTCCTTTAGCCTGAGGTCAAAATAAGCTTCATTAGCCTTTAGACCTGGCTTAGGAAAGTGCAAGAAGGGCTGTGGTTAATGACCAAAAAGAGGCTAAGTGAAAGAGGCACAATAAAAGCTTTTGTTTGATATAGCATTCCCAAAAGGGTTCCCATATTCCTTGAGGGCTTTTGTAGTGGCTAGGCATTTATTTGATTTAAGCCAGCTAAATAAACATTGTTTTCAATAGGGCACACCGCACATGTTTTTAGTAACCCTGACTTGGTACCAATGGTTTTTTGAATTACCAAGGTGGTATTGATTGCCCAAAGAACCATTGAATTGGAGATGTGCAAGGGGAATAAGTGTGAAATTCATAAAAAAAGTAAGGTTCATTGGTCAAGGGAGTGTTTTGGAAGGATTGATGTGTGAGGGTGGTTGGTAGAGAGATGGGAGTGCAGGCTTTTTGGGTTATGTATCATGGAACATGGACACTGGGCAAGGTTATAGGATTGCTTTTGAATGTCTGGTGGACTACGATGAAGAAAAAGCATTAGAACAAACTGTGTTGAATCCAAGTGTAGGAAGCCTGATTTTGACAATGATGCCAAATGTTAGTATCTTGTTATGTTGACAAGAAGTTGACTTACTTGACTTCCTCTTGAGGCTATCAATTAACCTTTCAATGGAAAACACAACTGCCATGTTAATCAGAAGTGCATCTATAATAGATAAAGATTAAAAGACAGCACAGTATATCAAAGTTAAGTGAGGCACAAGATCGTATAGATCAAATCCAATAGCCATCCTTTAGATTATCAACTCTCTATGGAAAATGCCATTACACATATGTAGGATCAAGCTCATTTCTCATAAAAAATCCTTCTTGGTGTGTGCCCTACTGACCATATTATGGGGTATTTCTTAAATAAACCCTGCAAATATTATACACATGTACAAAATTTAGGGGCCTACACTCTTTTTCCAATGTGTCACTAAAGTACAAATTATCAGGCCGCCCCTCTAATACAGGTCAATGTTGGTAAAGAACCCTATTAGTATTAGTCAGTATGAAACTTTGTTCAACTCACAAGTGAATCTGGTGATAAAGTTTATTTTTAAGAAGAGTAGGCTGGTTTTCTTATACTAACCTCTTGTGAGGTTTTTACACCATCACCCCATTGCAAATGGGGCCCCCTTCTTTTGCCTTGCCCCTGTAAGTGCTGGATGTTTTGAGCAAGTTTGGTACAGTTTTTGGTCAGGATGGGATTGCTTAGGAGTTGAGGGTGTCGAGGAGAGAGTGAAGATCAGTTAAGACCTGAAATTTGAGTCTAAGTTTGAAAGGGTTTGACAGGGCAAAAATGGCCAAGTATTGAGACAGTGAGCTGCATGAGGATCATTTATCCTCGCCATACCCTAAATTCTGCCCTCAAAACTCAAGCATTCAATCTTTTTGATAACAACATGATGCAAATTGAATGATAAAGGGGTCAAATCCTGAGATGGATGATGAATTGAGAAGAAGAAAACGAACTTTAACTAAGTGAAAGTGCAAAATCCTCAGGTAGTGGAATCCGTCCCCTACCCAGGATTCTATCCTTAACTTGAGCAGAATTCTGCCCCATTAAATGATGGTAATCAGGCATCTCTTTGGGAGGCATGTGAAAATTGAACGAATAGGGGGAACATAGGATGAAGATTTGAGGTTGGATGAAAAGGCAAAGAGGTTTTGGAGTAAAATTTGGTTGAGTAAGATGTCAGACTCCTCAGGCAGGGGCAGAATCCTCCCCCTACCTAGGATTTTATTCTCTAGGCAGTAGGATTTCCACCCTCAAACAACTTGGGCAATTCAGTTTTTCGATGACATGACATAAGTGGAGTAATTGAAGGCTCAAATCTTGATGTTCGATGATGAACTTGGGAATAGATTGAGTAAAATTGGATAAAGTGAAAATGATTGAATCCTTGGGTAGGGGCGGAATCCATCCCTTGCCCAGGATCTTTGTCCTCCTAGCACCTTGATTTCCGCCCAAGCGAACTTAGGTGACTCAACACTTTCTTAGGGGGCCGAGGTAATTGGAAGGTATAGAGGGCAAAAAGTCTGGAGGTTGGGAAGTAAGTTGAGGGGAAGTAAGCCTAAAGATGGAAATGATAAAATCCTCCCCAAGATGATGTTTTCGCCCAGCACAAAGAAATCCTAATCCACCTCTAATCCCGCCCAGCTCCAGCACATAATCCTCGCTCCCCCTCCAATTCCGCTTTGCTTGATCAATTGTGGAGTATGTACGATGGAATGGTGGAGGGTAACCTCAGTGTGATTTTGGGGGAATGAAGAAAGCGTTCAAAGGCAGAAGAATCATCATCTATATCGGATTTGCGCCCTGCCAAAAGATAAAAATCCTTGCCATGTGTAAGTTTCTGCCTTTATTGATCTTGTTGCAAATTGACATTATAGAAATCGAAGGCATTATATGCTGAAAAAATTAATAAAGGGCGATAATCAACATCACTTTGAATAAGGAAGAAGGGGCAAATTCGAGATCGGTGAAAGAAAATTACTTAGTGGAGGGCAGATTCCGCCCTCCCATGAGGATTATTTATCCTCTCAAATGCCTTATTTCCTCCCCACGATAATACCCGGCTGGGCGATCAAGATAGGACCGAGTTTGAGAGGGAAAATCAGATTTTTTTAAAAACATTTCCAAACTCCCCGCCAGGTTGGCCTAAGGAAGAGGCTGAAAGAATTAAATGAAAATGATCTTATTGGTTGTTCAAAAGGCCAAGTTGGCCTCTTTGGGAAGTTGTGCCTTTTCACCCCTTCAAGCTCATATATAAGGAAGATCGATTCATTCCATTTTGACACCAATTCTCTGCATTTCAAGGCAGCGAATTGCAGCCTTAATTGACATCGACTTTCTTCATAGTTTGGGAGGCGAAATTCCTTAGAGGGCTGCAAATTGTTTGATAGGGTGGAGGATTGATTGAAAGAAAGCTGATCAGCAGGTTGAGAGATAAAATCTCTTGGGGGATAGTAATTCTGGGCGACTTTCTTTAGTCCTCATAATTCTGAAAATTAAGAGAGGTAAGGAATAAAAAATCTGAAAGATGTCATAGGCCATTTATATTTCCAGATTTTGAACTACTTTGTTTTGCCTCAAATTTTTTAATGCGAGATCAGAATTGAGGTGCTGGAGTTATCTTGTTTTTTTTTGCAAACTGGATTGTCTTGCATTTCATGTGGAAAATCAGTTTTAATTAACTGGTTGTAGGCATGTGAAATTTGGCTGAAAGGATGCAAAATGAAGTAAAAACTTGATTGGAATCTCATTCAAAGCTAATAAGTCTGAATTTAATAAAGGGAAGTGTACTAATTCCATTGCAATAAGCTTAATTTCAGAACTTTTTTTTAATTTTCTTTGGAAGCAATTAGAGGAAATTATAAGTTCTTTACAAATTCAAGCAATAGGAGTTTTCACTAAGGTATGGATAAGAATTGTTTTTCACATCTCTAGCTTGCTAATTTCGAATTCAATGCTAAATCATTAACATATTAATCAAGATTTCAAACTCCAAGCCTAATTGAAGGTTTGTTATGGCAGGGAGGAGTATGTTAGGAGCTAGGGCTGGGATCTTGAAGAAGGATAGACAAGCTCAAGTGAGGAAGGACACCGAAGAGATGGCATCAAAATCCAGTTTTACTACCAAGCACAAGATGATTGGAGATACTAGTTTTGGGCCCGTTGATATGATTCAAGTGAAGGATAGAATGTCTAGAGATCCAACTTCTAGGATGACCAAGATGATGATGAAGAATTAGATAGTTCAAGCAGTCGCCTTCCTTCCCACCATGCAGTGCATCAAATTGGTTCTTGAATGTGCAAAGAATTACAACCCCCAAAAGAAGGCAATCGAGTATGGGAAAGGAAAAATCATAACTGTGCTCTCAAAAAAGGCTATCAAGATGGCTTTCGACATACCATCTCACAAGGAGGGAAGCTTCATCACCAAGGAGCAAGCCTTGAAGCATTATGAAGATCAAGTGGATGCATGTGCGAAGAGAATGAATGACGAATGGATGGTTGAGCCATGAAGCCATTATTCCAAAATCTTGAAGTTGACCAAGCTAACTATATCGGACTTCAAACCAGATATTGGTGATCTTATTGTGATACTAAATCGAGTGATGGGAGAACCACAAGGAGACACTTTCAAGACTTGGATGTACTACTTCATAGACAAGATCTTATCATGAGAGGTGATGTTTGCATGAGTGAAGATTATCAGTGACAACATTGATCAATAAGTAAGGACGATGAAAAACACCAAGTCATTTTACATGACATCCTACCTTGTCTATATGCTAGCTAGAGTATTCAAATACCAAGGATAGGCAAGTTTGGGAAGGTGTGGAAAAGCTCAAGGAGCCTACTTAGTGCATGAATTCTATCCACAACTACACCTTCACAATCATAAAGACTTCAAAATATTCAATGATGCATTTCGCCATGAAGATTGTGAGACAGTTACAAGAGGCTCCACATGTGAGGCTTTTTGAGGAGGCTAAGAAATTGAGTGAAGAATATGGATCATCCAATATCCCAAGTTCACCTACATTCGAATACTTGGAAGTGCAGTTTGCCCAAGGAAGCTCCCAAGGTATCCAACAAACAAAATGGTCATCATGGAGGTATCAAGGTGATTGCTCGCTTTTGATAGAATTCAAAAGAACAAGCACAAGCAAGGAGTTAAATTTGAATTCAATTTGGGAAGTGAGACTTGTCCATCACAGGCAGCGGCTAAGGTAGTAGATGAGGAATTTGAGTATTATGGGATAGGACTCTACGAATCAAGGGCAAACTTCAATCCAAAGAGGAAGATCAAGAAGCACATAGGAACAAATATCTCCACATTCCACACTTAGAAGACTATTGGGTTGATGCAAATGACAATTTGGAGATCAGAAAGAGATCATTCTCAAGATTGACTATGGATATGATCAGAAAGTACAAGTTGAAAGGAATCTAAGTTCTTGATCAGTTAGAGGAAGACAATAACATCACTAGAGGAGATTTCAACACTACTGCAAACCATGAGTTGGAGACAATTGATTGGGAGGATGATAAGGAGGTTAGTCTTGAAGCTTTGATGATTCCAGTTTCCCTTTTCACTCAGTAGTGGTTGGATGGGAAGATAGCCAATTTAGCAAGAAGAGGAGTACCGTTGACATATGATAAGATGAAGGAAGCTGAAGAGATTGAAGAAGAAGAATCATTGAAGCAGCCTCAAGCATCAAGTGGGTAGCAAGGTGAAGCTAGCAAGAAAAGGAAAAATACTACAAAAGTTCCACCAGGTAGAAATTCGAAAGAGAAGGGAATAAGGATTGAAGAGCCACAAGAAAAGAGACAGAAATAGACTGCTCCTCCATCCAAGGAAAGTGCAACTTCAAAACAAGGAAAGACTATGCCATCTAAGGGCAAGGAAGTGCACCAAGAGATCTCTTCTGAATCAAAGGATAGCATCAGTCAGAGTTCTTCAGGATATTCTCCATTGAGTACCACTGAATTAGAAGGAATGCTTTCCCCACATAATGATAATGGTGATGAGATGGTTAACGTTGAAGACTCCTCAAGATGGAAAAATCCCACCCAATGAAGAAGATATTGCAGTCATACTAGTTGAAAGACAAAGAAGAGAAGAACCTAATTTGGAGTTAGGAGAGTGCACAACGCCTGACTGGTTGTGGGATATGATACAAGGAAAGGAAAATGTTAAGCCCGAATCAATTGAGAATTTTGAGAATATTGAAGATATTATGCAACTAATTGAGGAAGAGAAAGAGAGTCAGCCAATAGGAAGGGTAGCTAAGGTGATCAGAGGTGACTCAGGAGCCCGCAAGATTCAAATTGCCATTCCTAAGGTGAACAAAACAAGAGACAACATTCAACCACAGGATTATGAGATAGTTGAGCATGAGTTGGGAGCTACTACAAAGAAGATAGAATATGAGGAAGCTCAGGATGCTTTGAAAGCCATGTAGAACAGAGTGAACAATGAAGTAGCTAAGAAGAAAAAGTACAAGGAGAATAAGAGATTGATAGCATATTTCAGGAATGTCTACAAACCAATCTAGTAGAGAGATCCTACATTTGTACCACCTCTCACCCTTGAGAGGGAAGATATTAATAGTGCAAAAGCATCAAGGACATCACTGCAGGAAACTTGAGCTTGGATGGAAGGAGTTTTACAAGAGGGATTGGTATTTTTCCCAAGATTCGTAGGGCAATTTTAGACACTCACAACACTTAGAGCCAGACTTTGTGCTTTCATGGACCTTTGGGATGGATTTCAGCCCATCAAGGATAAAATCATGCCCCAATTGCAGGCTATGGCAAATGTTTCTGACTAGCTATTGGTAAGAGGTAAGGTGATCAAGGCAGGAGGAATGGGAGACATTGAGTCATGGTACTTTGCTTTAGTCCATCGACATGATACTTTGGAGAAGATAAGGAATGATAGTGCTTAGCCTGGTCTTTCCATCCATACTATGATTGAGGAGGCTTTGAGTGCAATGAAGATCGCCTTCAACTTTGAGGAGAAGAAGGAAGAAAACATGAACTTAGAAATTTTGAAGGAGAAGTTGAGAGCTTTCAACGTTGGTGGGAATGGTATCATTAGGAGAAAATATTTGGAAGGACTTTCATGTCATGTCCCCATTTTGGTTGACATCATTTGGCGTGCGGGATCAGTCTATCATGAGCTCTCATAGACTGATAGCGATGAGGAGAGAGTCATCTCGTGGTCATTTGGAGATCAGTTGATTGCATATTGCTGTTAGAGCCTACGTTCAGTGTGAGCCTACATCCAGTTGCAATAGAGCCTACGTCCAGTCCGAGCCTACATTCGGTTGTAGTTGGGCCTACATTCAGTTATGAGCCTACATTGTTATAATTTTGAGTTGAGAAAAACACTTTTATATTATAATGTTATTTTATTATAAAGTGCATTATAATTGGATGTTTCTAGAAGTTCTTAGTAACTTCTTAGAAAAGAAAATAAATAGAGGGCTTGGCCTCTCATTTGGACATGCTTGGATTTGGGATTTCTTTTACTTCTTCCATTGTGGAGCAATTTGTAGTCTTTTGGTCTGCAAATATCATTTGATCTTTGGGAACGATAACTCCCCTAGATTGGCATAACTGAGGTAGTGAAATATCTACTGAAGGGTTGCATTATTGGACTTGGTACTCAGCCAATTCATGTTGGACTTCATTGAGAATTGATGTAAGGGTTTGCAGTTGTTTGGAATAGGGGTTTGAATTCATCATTTGTATTGGTGAATCATTTTGGTGAGGGTTGGAGACAATTTTGGCACATTTCCAGTCAGTTCATACCAGACCCGGGATTCAGAATTTTGCTTATATCTCTTAAACCCCTTGGAGACAATTTTTATGCTTTGGTGAGAAGACTAATACTTCATTGGTGGTCCTGTTGATACCAATTTGGAGGCACAAAACTCTGCCATTTATTTTCTGCAGGTGCCGTACTGTAGGCCCTGGTACGGCAGGTACAGGTCTGATACAGCAGCAGCAATCTGGGTCAAATCAGGGTGCATTCGGAGGTGTCTCAACAGTGTTTACAATCAGGAAAGGAGGAGCTATATCCAGGTTCATTCTATGAGTTTTGGTTGTAGTCATTGTATACCAAATTGAGTAAAAGTTGTATGTTTTCAGTCATTGTAATGACAGGTTCAGAAATTGGCTAGATCAATCATTGCTACACTTTGTAATCAGTTTAGTATTGATTATAATACAAGAGACCTCGCTGGCTATTGTATTATCCTGGTTTGGTAATAGTTCATTGCATTTAAGTCTGAATATTGTCATAATTGTCACAGTCATACATATTCTGAAAATTGGAATCAGACTTAGAGAGTCTTATAATTCTTGTCATTGACTCATTGCATTTAGAGTTCTATCATTGTTCTTTGCATTTCAATATTGGTATTGTTATCTCAATTGTACTTGATGCTCAAACAACTATCACACTGAAACACAACATCTCAAACAAACAATTCAGTCGCTTGCCAAGTGTTTAACGAATTGTCTCAGTTCAGATTTGGGGGTTTTTAGTGGCCTTTACAGTAAGGGTCATTACATTTCATCTCTTAGACTTCTCATGACTTCAGTCAAAGATAATGCAGTTGAATGGGAGAAAACAATTGTTACAGTCAGAACTAAAATGAACTTAGCAAATTGGAAAATTCGAAATACACTCATGCCTCCAATGAATAAGCTCAATAATATAGTGTCTAGGTTCATCGAATTGGCAAAGGAAGAGAGAGACAAAGGAAATAATATTTTAGATGATAATTTGATGTAAGCCTAAGAGGCAAACTATTTAATCACTAGTTGGTAGTCTAGATGCTTGGTTCTAATTGGCTTACCATTTGGTGTCATTTGATTGGTTGTCACTTTTTTTGTAATTTTGCTATCGGTCCATTTTGAGGTGCTTGAATCTCATTGGCCAATGGGGTGGTAACCCTAACTAGGGTTTGTAGGATTCAATTTTTCCCATTGATTCTAATTTAATCTTGGCCGTTCATTGTACTTGAGATCCCTATATAAGGCTTGCTCCTCTCATTTGTAAAGAGAGATGTTGGAGAATTGTTGGTAAGATAATGCCAAATTTGCTCTACTTATCATTGTTGTGTTTTGCATGGTGATTAGTTGTGATCAAGTTTGAATTATTACATGGTTATCTTCATCCTCACTTAGAATATATTTTAATTTCAAGTTGTTGAGATAGAATAGAATAGAATTTGCTTCAAGTAGTTTAGTTGAATGAAAGTAATTGTGGATGTTTACTTGCTTGACTCGAACAAATCTAGGCCACTAGCCTTTTGCTGATTGTAAGTGTGCCTTGTGTGGTTAGTTGATGATTGGAAGTACTTAGCTTCAATTGATATCAAATCTTTAGTTTGCATCCATTTGATGGGATTGAAGAGGAAATATTGATTTGAAAATCATTTTAGTATGCCATAGAAGCTTGTGCTAGGTGGGTGGAGTCACTGACAAGATTGCACCTAGTAGAGTCCAAGTCCATCCATACTTCCTTGTATTCAAAGTTAGGAGTAGAAGTAGAAGTTTAGTTTAAGTTCAAGAGTTGAAAATTCAAAAGGTTATATTTTCATTGCACATTGTGAAGCCAAATCTTTAGAAGTGCATTGTCAAATCTTGAGAAACAGTGTAAGTACCCCCCTAAGTGATTACCAGCAAATCACATCATTTCAACTGAGTGATTATCCACGATAGAAGGAACCTTGAAGTCATTTCATGATCTTACTTTGCAAGCTTAGCATAAGAAATGACCTTATTGAAGGGAGGATTGAGTATCTAAGTGTTTCACTTTGAAACATTGGGTTATTTGATTCCACATGTTGTAGTGGGACAAAACTCACATCAACACAACCCAACATTAGATTTAAGTTTGCATAGAGGATATTTTGTCCTAAATTTTTTCTTTTCATCACTGATCAGCCAGCATGTTTAAGGGATGTCACTTCTCTGCATGCTGTCCTTAATGTGGCCACTGTCATTATGAAGAACACATGTATATTTAACTTATTCATAAGGCGTATGATCATGTGCACCATCTTCCAGCTCCAATCCATCAAGGCCTAGGATGTGGAAATCTTGAAATCTTAGTTCCTCAAGCAGGGTCTTGTTTGGCCATACCATAGTTTTGAAACTCTCAGAAATTGTGAGTACTTGTGAGTTAGAAAGAAGCCCAAGAAATCCGCCCATCAACTTGCCTACACCAAGCTTCGCCAAGTTCACAAAATTAAGTATTCTTTCAATTGCCAAATTTTCCCAAGTTTTTGCTGAGTTGCCAAGCTTGAGTCAAAATTGTTTTTGCCATGTTTTCCAGAGTTGCAGGTTTTTGAACTATTGTCCTTACAGTCCATATTGTTGGTGTCTTTAAGCTCTAAAATCACTTTCAGTTTATTTCTGCTTTGAACACATTGTATGATTCCCCTCATCTTAAAATATTGAGTTAAGAAGGAGCCTGAAAAATATCGAGCCATTATAGTTGGACAACCACAAACATTAGCTAAGCTCTTTACAACAACACTTGATCATCATGTTACTAAATATGCCAATGCAAAGAATCTTCATCCCAAGGGGTTAGTAGGACATAGCAAGAAGCATCTGCCCTACTCCCATAGCTTAATTCTTGTCTTCGTGCAAATATCTTCTGATCCAACAACTTGAGATAATGAGATTACTAGATATGGCGGCTTTTTGGTTATGACATTATTGGGGGAGATTGTTGGACAATTTTGCAAGAGATGGAACAACTAATGTTTTGACACTACAAGAGTTCAACAAAGATGCCTACCTGAGCACACTTTTTGGTCTATATAACAAAATTACAAATGATGGAGATGGCATTATTTCAAGAATTTTGGATGATATCGACACATTTACACTCCTTAGGGTCACCATTTCTATTTTCTTTTTGATTAGTGATAGATGATGATAATATTGTATTAGCCCTTATAGTAAATTTCCAAGCTAAAGTTTAATCTTTTCTCTTTAGCCTCTTTCGTCATTGGCAAAGCTTTTTGAGTGTGGTATACCTTATAGGTCACCCCTCGTAACACAATTCTTACCACTGAGATTAACCCAGTTACATCCCACACGTCTATTTGTTGTTAGTAATTAAGGGCTTATGTGGGTAATTTCATTTAGATTTGTTATGCTTTATGGGATCTGATTTGTTTACATGTGCATTGATTTGAATGCATGGGTGTATCATGGCAATTATTTGTCATTGGTTTATGCCAAATTGCTTACATGTGCCTGTGCACAAAGACACAATGGACATTATTACAATGTGAATGAGAGCATGTAATAAGATCCTTTCTTGCAGTATTGGATCCGAGTCTAAAGACTTTTTCTGTCAAGATGTTTCAATATAAAAAAAATCGTCTCTAGCTCTAATTTGTTTGTTGTTGTGTTTTTAATAAATCCTTATGCACGTGCTATTATCGCTATAAAAATTATGAGCATTGGTCTGAATAATATTTTGATTGCAGGTATACTCCCTTGCAAGTGATCCACATACTTGGGAGATTCATGCGCTTGTGGTCTGTTTATGCAACATACCAATATTTATCTCAGAGTGGTGCCTCAATTATTGTGTTCATGTTTATTTGCATACTTTCATCAACTATGATCTTTTTAGTGCTACAGAAACCATGGAAAGGTCGACCTCTGTCTACTTCGCAGGTTGGCAAGTCATTTTGAATGCCTGCACAGGTGGTTTTATTGTGAAAATGCTTTATAAAAAAATATGTTTTCTGCTGTTATGATACAAATTTGCTTAATTTTGACTGCAGCCATGTGTGCTACTTGAATGATTTCTTTCAGGTGGTGCCTTCAGTAATCAATGGAGCAATAACAGCACTATATTTCTTACTATGGGGGAAGGGACTCGAGTCTTGTGGTCCTGTAAGGTAGTTGAGTTTTTATGTTTCTGCTGGCAAGGTTTGAAAATTTACTTTTGGGGCTCTTTTGAGTTTCTGTAATATACATTTTAATCATTATATTTGTGTTGTGCAGTATCTGTAAATGGTTTTTTCATCATATGTTTATTCAATTTTTATCAATGGAATGATTGTAATTGAAGAGTAGACTGTATGGAACATTTTGGTCTGAATTCTAGAGTGATCATAAGTCTAGTGATAATCTTGTAAATGTTTCACTACATAATACTTCATTTATGGTCAGATTTTCTGGATTAAGTAATGACATATTCTTATTGCTATGGTGAAGTTTTTGTGCCACAATTTTTCATGTCTAATAATTGATTATTTTTCACAAATTAGTGCTTTTTCTGATATGTATAATCTTACGTTTCTTCAATTTAAGAGTGATTAAGTGACAGTGTATTGATTTTGCAATGTTCTTATGGGATCAACTATATAAACTGTAATGTTCTTAGGTTCCAACATTGGATTTAATTCTTTCCCTGATGATGGGTATGGTAGGGAGATTTGCAACATCATAAAACAAACAATATAGCTGATCTCAGAAGAACATTGCAAATCTTACATGTGTTACATTTCAAAATGAGGCTTTTGGCATGACAATTCAGCTGTTTTCAAATTGTATTTTCAAAATGTTTAGTAGTTACAATCTCATATTACACCTCTTACATGCCAAATGCATTGCTTTTTCCCATGTTTGTGTTCAGAACTTAGGTGCAAAGATGAATGTGTGGTAAGATCTTTTTATAAATATTTCCTTTGAGCACTTAAAATGAAGTATTCTCAATTTTGTTATAAGTAATTCCCTAAACATGTACTTTCTTCCAATTTTTTCCTGGAAGAAGCTCCAAAGAAAGGGCTTACCTTTTGTTTGATAGCTCAACCATAATATCAAAAGCAATTGCAGACAATGTCTGGTAAAACAGCTTATTGAACCCATGGCATGATTCCCTTGAAATTTTAAGGAAGTCTAATAACCTGGGTTCTACACTTTCACTTAAGGACTTTCCACCCATGTCACTAGTTTTTGCTCTGAATATTTCTATCTTAAGCTGTCAAACAGATTAGGCAGAGGAAATCTGTTCAATGCCATTACAATTATTCATGATTATAATCTTCTGAGCAATTCAAAACTTATAGTTCAATTTTTTTTATACAACTCTTTATATTAATGATTAAACCAACTGTAGTTTTCTAGATAACCTAGTCCTGCAAGTGGATTGGAATGTGTTTTATCAAAAATGATGCATCAATGAACCAAAAATACATATTCCAAGGTTCCCCTATTCATAATCATGGGTTATTCAAAAGTGAGAAATGATTATACGCATGTTTTGAGTTGACCATGATTCCTTGGAGTGTCCTTAGCATAACAAGGAGTTTTTAAAATTTATTTGTTATTGAAATTGATTGCCCTTTCCTATCAATTGAAGCTATTGTCTATGCTATTGTTTTCTTGTTTTCTTTTCAACACTGAAGGTGTATGCTTGGACATTTGATGCTTCATTTTCCTTATGATAATCTGCTCTTTTAAACATCAATATCACAATTTATTCCTTAATTTTTTCAGGGCAGTGTTAGCAGAGTATTCAGGGGCCGTGCTTGGAGTTTTATCAGCATTCTTGTATGGGCGAGGTGGTCAAATTTGGAAAAAGGTAGTAGAATGCTTGATGCTTTCTTGTGTTTAGATGAAATTTATGGCCTCTTATAGTCACAGTTTTATCCAGCTTATTAAAGTTTGTGGGTATTCTTTCCCTAGCATTTATCTCTTATCTGCATGTATAGACTATGAATAATATCCACGCACTCTGCACACTTTGCAGCTATGGATTGTGCTTCTCTCTATTTACTGTTCTTTATCTTGAACTTTGTTTGCTAGGATTGGGTAAAGAAGAGAAGTTACATTCACAGCAGGATACTTGTGCATCTGGAAATAAAAATAATCAACACAATGTATATAATATACTA
This sequence comes from Chamaecyparis obtusa, assembly GCA_027943335.1. Classification (NCBI taxonomy): domain Eukaryota; kingdom Viridiplantae; phylum Streptophyta; class Pinopsida; order Cupressales; family Cupressaceae; genus Chamaecyparis; species Chamaecyparis obtusa. The sequence continues at coordinate 1,248,117 of BSBK01003643.1, read as the reverse complement.
TGTTATGCTTTATACACATGTGACTATATCCATTGTTTCCAGAGACTTCATTAAAATAACAAAAGGAAAATCTCCATAAATTAACAAGCAACTTCATGGCTGTGAGTAATAGGTTGGTAGTTATGCCATCATAATCGAAGGACTCAATATGTTACTAATTATTTGCCTACTAATTGGAGTTTGGCCACAAAATATATCTAATAACACTTTTTCCTTCTGGTAATTAGGTTCATGTTCGGTACCCATGCTGCAACAACTCATCATTCTATTTTTATTTTTGCAATGTAAAGATGTAAATACAAAGTCTTCAATGCTTTTTACTCACCTAGATCCCAGAGTGGGCAAGTTGAGAGCATATGGTGCCAACAAGTACACAGCTAATCTAAATAAATGATATGGTGTAATATCCTCTTCTTTGTCTTAGGTGTTTGGGAAAATGTCATGAGCATATTTTATTCTCATAGGCTAATTCAAAGAATTAAATAAGAGAATATTTTTAATTAATTAAATTAAGTTACTTTAATTTGTTGCGGGTGAATTTATTTAATTTATTTTATTAAGTGACCAAGTTAAAATATTGAAATAAAGCAAAGTCACTTTATAGGGCAAAAAAGGTAATTATTTTATCAAAGGTGACTTTAATTATAACTTCTCAAAAGTTCCCAGGGAAGTTATAAAAGAGGAACGAAGGGCTCATTTGCACATCTTCAACATTTTTAATTTATCTCATTTCAAGTTTGGATTGCAAGTTCAACTACAAACTTGTAATGACCCCTTCCTAACCAGTTCAATATGGTGGACAACTAGCCTACCAGTGGGTTCTTGTAGGCTAATGTGTTGAAATTAGGGAACTTTGAGAGACAATTTATCCAGCAGAATGGTAGTATCAAATGTTTAATTGAGCTCTGACAGTTTTTATGAGCGTAACACTCTCTTTTGGGGTATTTTTGGTTTAGTTCTCCAACACTTGCTATTTTTACTTAGTTTCAGGCTTTGGCTGAGCCATTTGGGAGGGTTACTATTTATAGATATGTCGGTGGGAGTAGTGGATATCAATATTTTGATATTTAATGTAGTCTATTGATATTAAATGAAATAATGATGAGTTATTTTTTTTTAAGTTAAACTAAAAATTTAACTATATAGTTATTCATAAATGACTATATGGGCACTGATATTAAAGTTGAGTGTTAAAATTTGGCTCTCTTTTGGAGTCTTGGACGCCACTTTGGGAATATAAGTGATTCTTATTCAATATTTTAAAAAGGCGAAGGAGGAAAGGCTTGAACCTTTTTGGGAGGCTATAGAGGGAGCTTTGAAGTTCATTTTTCTTTTGCTGGATTTGATATTTGTTCATGGAGTAGATTTCTCTTCTCAGTGTATGTTAGGATGAAACCCCTTATAGGCAACATCTTCCACATTGTTGAAAGACACAATCTGGAGGATTTCTTAGTGATTTCATATAGAGATCACACATAGGCTTATTTATGGAGCTATACATTCACTTTTGACAAAGATTATTGCATATTAGATCTGTAGAGGCCGATTAAAGGAAGTTTCTGGAGAGATTGTTTGCTGTTGTGACTTCATTGGTTGGCTGTACCCTTCTTGCAGCTGGCCATACCATTTTGGGGGTGGTGATGACTGATGAGTTTCTGGAGCTTCCAAATAGGGTTTGGCATCATTGTTTTGGCCAGGGAGTGACGTCTAGGATTATGGTTGCATTGTATTTTAGTTTTATCAGCAATAGACTTCATTTCTAGGAGCTTGCAGGAGCTGGTTGCAAGTACAGATAATTATTAAAGTTAATCAAGTTTTGTGGGTATGTTTGTAATGGTTTTGTAATGTAATTTCATGAATTGGGTTGCTCTTAATTTCATGAGATTTTGTATCTACAGCTCTGAAATTAATTCTGAGCTATTCCAGCCTATTGGGTTTCCTGAGTACGGTAATTTTCCGAGTTATTTCATTGTTGCAAATATTAGTATTCTCATATATATATATATCTTTCTACTTCAATAAACACATTGCAAACAGAAAACAAAACACATTAAAAAAATGACAGAACAGGGCTGCATATTACAAAACCCTAGGACAAGAACCCTAGAGGTGTTTGGTTTCGAGGATGAAAGATTTCTCCCTAATCAAATCTTATGGTGGATTCACACAGGATTCATAGCTATGTTCAAATGAAGATTTGAAGAATTTGTTTAGAGTTGCCAGCCTCATGGTATCAGGTACAAATTTATTGGGATGTGTAGGAAATGAAGCAAATTGCTGCAACAATTATTTTATTATTTTGGTAAGACTCATATCACTGCAGCAAGCACATAAAATTGCCCAAAGGACTTAGTTTTAACATAGAATATCATTCCCACAGTATCAAATTGTTAACCCAATTGGAGTATACCCATAATAGTTGATGCAAGAGGCTGATTGAGGTCTGATAATACTTTGTTCTGATGATAGCACTACCCAAAATGAAACTGGAACTTACTGACAACACCAGAAATCATTGCCCAGAAGCACAGGAACACCACCAAATTGATAAACTACTGGAAACACACTCCAAACCTCCACTAAACACACTCACACACTGAAATTATATTTTATGAAATTCTTAGTATAAATTATGCATTAACAGGTGTGAAACAAAGGTTTTTTGCTGCTCGTATGACTGGTACAACAAGGACAAAAGTCATGAAAACTCGTCAAATCTTTGTTTACCCTGTGATGACTTGGAATCATCAAACAACCATAGGGTGTCTCCAAACAAGGTGATTTGAGCTTTAGAAAGTAGGTGCTTCATTGCCGGTTTCCCGTGCCCTCCTTTAGCCATGTATGGCTTGGTACATAGTAGTTAGTACGACCCCTTCAAGGAAACTCTTCAAACTGTATGGTCATCAAATCAGCAGTAACACTTTAACTATTTCAAATGATCAAATAATCAAATATGAAGGGGAGGTATGACTTGTAGAAGATAGTATGACCAACTTATAGGAAATGTTACGAACATCTTTTTAGGGTTGACAAGGTGCCTAGTCAAAGCTAGCTGGAAAAAATAAGAAAAAAAAATTACACCGCAGTGTTGATAGCTTCACCATGGGTACATTTGGGTTCACTCTAGATGAATCAGGTGGCAAAATGATGCGCCTTGCCACAACCTGCAGGCTGGCCTGACTGGTACTAGGATCTAGTTCTCACCAAAGCCGGATCTAGCCTAGCACTTGGAGGACATATAAGTTATAACGCCAAATAGGATTATAAATTAGTTTGATGCTCTTCATGATTAAGTGTTATAACTAGGGAAGCATATTTTATGATCCATAATTGTTAGCATTTTGGAGAATCATTTTTTTCATACCCACATCTTGCAGTTGTGTAGTGATGTGCTTATTAGCTTAATGAAAGGTCCTATGTGTAGGTTAGTCTTGGGTCTAGTGACAACTTTTGGGACCAAGTGTACACTGGGTACTATTGCATGTTTATTCATTTGCACATCTTTAGTTGTGATCAATCTTGTTAAGGATACCTTTGGGGGAGCCACCCTTGGGTTTAGTTGAGCGTATAGTGAAGTAGAGATTACCCACTCTTAATAAAGTGGTCTAGTGTTGCGCAACTTGCTCATAAGTTTGAAGTTTTTGTCTTCGGTTTGACACCCTTGGCACTTTGGAGAAAATATGGCTTTAGGGGTTTGGAAGTTATATCTATGTGAACCTACACAATCATCTTAACATATCTCAATAGAGGTGATGTTTGGTCATATTTGAATTTTCTATTTGTCTCTGGGTCTGCTGAACTTGAACTAGTAGCTATTCAAAATAGATTGTTGTTAGAAGGAAAACTATAAAAAATGAAAGTGTAAGCCTAGAGTATGTTAGAAAAATAAAACAAAAGGCAAAAGAACAGCAATACATCCCTACAATATGTATAAATGTTATTAAAATTAAAAAAACTAAAGAACATTCAAGATGTTCAAAAAATATCTAAAGAACTTGAAAAAGTCTCACAAAATACTTGAAACTTTATCGAGGACTGTATATATGGAATTCTTGAATAATATTGTACTATTTCATGAATGAATGATTGACAGATCTTTGTGGAATTGCTGTTCTAAGTCATTATTGGTTTCTTCTTTATCATAATGTTTACATAGTCATTCGTGTGGAATAAGGGAGTAAGCATTAGACATTGTTGTCGAGGTTCGAACCCAGATCACCGATGTGACAATCACTTGGGTCACCCATGTGATAGGCCTGATTGAGCCTCCCAATTTTGTTTGTCAATTGTCTGGAAGACTTTCTTTTTGGGAGGCTGATGTAGCGAGTGAATAACGTAATTAGTTGACAATTGTTAATGGTTGGTAGTTCTCAACAACCATCAGCCATCTTATATGAACTAACTTGGAAACATGATTGGGGACCTTATATGTGGAATTCTTGAATTATATTGTAATATCTTATGAATGAATGAATTGTAGATCTTTATGGAATTGTTGTTGTAAGTTATTATTGGTTTTTGCTTTATTAGACCATTTAACCTGTATAGTCATTCATATAGAATAAGGGAGTAAACATCACCCAATCAAGTTTGTCAATACCCTCCAAAAGAAGGTCAATGGAATGTATTGCGTAAGGGGTCCAAAAGAGCGTCTCATATCTATGTTCAAGCAATCTCCCATCTGCCATGTATGCTACTGCATTGTCAGTTATGATTTGAACTACATTCGTTATGCCCATCTCCATGACATCTTCCTTCAACATGAAACTCAATGTTTTTGCAATTTTACTTTGCTAGATGCATCCACTGACTTGGAAAAAAAATACCTCACCATTTGAAGATACCAAAAAGTTGATAATGGCGCAATTGTTTTTGTTTGTCCACTCCTCCAAAAGAATAGTGCAGCCATACTTGCACCTTTGCAACTTATGTTCTTCCACTACTAACTTTGGCTTTTCAGTAGCATTCATGAGCAACCTCTCACTTAAGTCTTTCTGAGAAGGTGCCTTGTAGCCTTTTCCCACTATTGTCAATGCAGTTACCAAATTATCCCAAGAAGGACTGCTTGCCACATTGAATGGAAGGTTGCTGAAGTACCAATTTGCTTGTTGGTGCACCTTCTTGTTCCATCCCATAGCTTCCAGTGATGGTTGTGCTCTAGGTATTTTTTTGGGTATAAAAACATTATGTTGTGTGCGTGTAGATGCTAGCTCTCTACTTGAAGTAGATGAAGTGGATGCGGATGTGTTTTGTATGTATGGATCATGAAGGGAGCCCACTATGCCTTAACATGCTATATGTTCATCTATTTCTGCTTTAATTTGAGGACCATGAAAGCTAGCTATGGATGTTGCTGTGGCTGCCCTTGTCTTCTCCCTTGGTAGTTTTTTCTCTTCATCAATGCAAGGTAGGCATTCATCTTTCTTCTTATGTCTTATATGGTGTTGATACAGGGCTTGGCATTACGATGTAGTGTAGATACAGGGCAAGAAGGTATTTGAACCGATTTATGCCTCTAGGATATAGGTTTTGGGATCTTATGCAAATAAATGCTCTAGGTGTCAGTCCATGTACGACTTATTTCCAAGCAGGATCTCTAGCTCCAGAAGGACAAGTGCTTGTAATTGGTATTGATTGGGTTGAGCATGATTCAAAGGGCTCTCTATTTGCCATTGTATCTAACCTACACGTACAAAATGAAAGTATAACATTGTCATTTTCAAATACAAAAAAATTAGCATAAATTCAACACATATTACTGTAAATCAGCATAAATTTAGCCTAAAATTTATATAAATGATTAAATCAATGTAATTTAGTTTAAATCAGCATAAATTCAATATAAAATAATTTTATTCCCCAAAATAGGTTAAAATCATAAAAATAATGTGTAGAAAAAAGCAGCGATTTGCTAAATGCCTAAAACATTTAGCATAAATGAAAAGAATGGCGATGAATCCAATTTTTTGGAAATAAATTTCAAAGTGCTACCAAGTTTTAGAAAACTATGAATTGTTTTTAACCTACATGCTAGAGTTTAGCAACCAAAATGGATTTAAATGCCTGCAAAAAAAAAAAAAAAAAAAATACAAATTTGCCCTCAAAATTCTTCAAAATTGCCCTTCAAATTGTTTACAAATCCTTTCAATTAGTTTCAATGGATGCAAGATTTCTGTGGGCAAAGTGTGCGGGGAGTGGCTCGATCCGTAGAGGGAAAATGCATTTTTTGAGTGTTTTCACCATGCTTTTGGTGCATCTCGCATGGCTATAACTTCTGGCAAGTTTTTTGTTATTGACTTGCCAAGTTTCTGATAAGTACTTGCCAGAAACTTGGCAAGTTTATTTGGTGAGTTAGAATAGCGATTACTCGTTTTGCTAAATACACGTGGACTATTCTCTGAGTCTGCCAACTATGCTTATAGTGTTCACTCACTCACTCTTGGTGCTAAAATTGCAAAAAGCATGTGAAATGAATCAATTCAAATCTCAAACTCAACAGATTCCACTCTTCATATGTTTCAAAATGAATTTGCTAATTCTGCTAGTAAGAAATTGTTGAAGTGATCTCTTGTTTGTCAAGGTAATTCCTGCATTTGCCTCAGTTTCTTCAAAATTGCCCTTCAAATTGCTTACAAATCCTTTCAATTAGTTTCAATGGATGCAAGATTTCTGTGGGCAAAGTGTGCGGGGAGTGGTTCGATCCATAGAGGGAAAATGCATTTTTTGAGTGTTTTCAACATGCTTTTGGTGCATCTCACATGGCTATAACTTCTGGCAAGTTTTTTATTATGGACTTGCCAAGTTTCTGATAAGTACTTGCCAGAAACTTGGCAAGTTTATTTGGTGAGTTAGAGTAGCGATTACTCGTTTTGCTAAATACACGTGGACTACTCTCTGAGTCTGCCAACTATGCTTATAGTGTTCACTCACTCACTCTTGGTGCTAAAATTGCAAAAAGCATGTGAAATGAATCAATTCAAATCTCAAACTCAACAAATTCCACTCTTCATATGTTTCAAAATGAATTTGCTAATTCTGCTAGTAAGAAATTGTTGAAGTGATCTCTTGTTTGTCAAAGTAATTCCTGCATTTGCCACAGTACCCTAACTAATTGCTGTGGTACATTAGATTTGATCATGGTGAATGATGAGTTTGTTGCCCATACAAAGTGACTATTTTGGCACTTGACGTTTTCTCCACAAGGGTGATATCTGCAATTTGAGTGATAGGTCATTGATATGTTCCTAATTATCCCTGCTACAGTCCAATTTATTTCACAAACTATTACAAACAATGACTTGTTGGTTTTACATTGGAAAGAATCTTGTCACAATTCCTGAAGTGAACTCACCATATGAACCCACTGGCCCAGCTCGAATGACCCAATTTTCAGATCAATACGTGTTTCAACAAATATAAAGTAATTAGAATGATACAAATTCAAAGCGAATCTACCTACTGTATAAAGATGTACAGGGATGAAAATGAATAGAGTAGAATCCTATTCAAAGACGAGGATATAAAATATGAGAGACCTTTGCTGCATTTACAAATATGGTAGCTATTTCGTTGTTTCTAGCTTTTGCATCAAATTTTGGATGGGAACTCCACCAGATGGATGGGGAAAGTGCATTCCTCATTTGACACTTGGGGAAAGTGTATATGACTCAACTGCAAGGGTTTGAATTTTAGGTCAAGAACACATTGTATGTAAAATGGATGATGGTTTGAAGTAGGCTTCACATGATAGGTATATCAAAATCAATCTCCCTCTTACTATATTTGGGCTCAGAAGTAGACTTTAGGATCTAGATTTATGTCAAGCTTCTATGCAACAATGTAGTTTGAACATTTTGACCTTTTTGTGAATCACTATTCTCAAATTAAAATTTTAATATTCTATACAAAGGGATGAACAAGGGGTTGCATCTATATTGTCATTAGATAATTTTGTATCCAAATTTTAACTTTATGCAGTTGATATTTCAGAATAAATATATTTCATACAGTAAAATTTTGAAATCAGAATGAAAATATAGCTAGTGGCTTTAACTGTCGTTGTCTCTTGATTGACTTTTGTTGAATGCTGAGGTCTTACTTTGCTGTTTTGGGGTGCAAATGTTTCTAAGTTAGCTGGTTTTGTTTTCATCAATTTTTTTAGCAATAATATTATAAAAGTGAAATGAAAAAGAACTGGAATATAGGAACATACCATAGCTGGACAAGATCTGAATCAACTTACAACCTTCCATGAAATATTCTTTAGTGGTCATTATAATTTATAACCTTTAATCTATTTAATTGTTCCAAGGGTTATGGGAATCTTCCCTGTAATCCTATTCCATGGAATTATATGGTTATCAGAACCATTTGGGGTTTAAGTAGTTATGGTTTAAATTAATAATTTAATTTAAATAACTACAATTGATTTGTTTTTGTTGTGTATCGCAAATGGTAATTAAGAAACAAAAAGGGATTGTAAGGCCTAGTATTAACAGACAAAGTGAGATAGATATGGAAGCCCATTACTTAAATTCTATCTGGGTATTTGAATATAAATAAGTTAAATTGAATCTGGGTATTTGAATATAAATAAATTAAATTTCTAATCTAGCTCATGTTAGAACTGTCCATGTAACCCATGATTTTTAAATTCCTCATCATGAAGCCCAAGGCCAGTTCTTGGTTTGCCTATTGAAAAAAGTAACCATCTTCTAAACAGAATTTTTTGATGGCGCTGCTTGATAGATATCTTTACAGTTGACAGTACTCCTTTGAACATACATTAGACTATATTAATATGAAGTGTGGTTTTTAAGGTGGGCGGACTCATTGCAATGGCAGCATCTTTTTATTTTTTGTCTCAAGGATGGACCATGGCAAGCTATTCACCATTCAATATCCTTTCCAAAATTTTCTGTCTCATTTCTTGATCTCAAATGCAATATAAATTTGAACAGCAATGTCAAAAACTTAAGTGGATTATTATGTCAGCATGGCAGGTCTTCTGGCAAGTGAAAGGATAAGTGGTATCTTATACAATATGAATAGATGATCTGGAATCTGAATCAAATTCCCAAAAATGTGGTATCTATGGAAATTCGTTATTTTTCTTGGAATAATCTGCTTTGGAAACTTAACTCTTAGTTACCAATAAAAGAAAGCTCAGAGGGAGATGCGTCTTTGGATGAGGAAGGTAAAGTTGGGTTGCGTAAGATGATTGCTCCTGTTATTGCTGGAGTTCTATCAGCCTTGAGAAGAGTGATTGCTCGGCGTGTTTCATTGAAGGTTTGTTCATTGTTCCTTCTTATGTTTCCTGTCTTGAATTTGCAAAAAAGATGACTGGATGACCTCCTAGGATGAAGGGAATTTATTCATGGATATCTACTACAATATTTGTTGTTTTTCCTATCAGACACAGCAGAAGAGGCGGCTTCATGCTGTAACTATTGCTTCTGCCACTTGCTTTATATTTCCTTTTGCTATATGGCAGTCAACTTTAGTAAGTTTCCTTGGGTCCTTACTACATTTTTTTACATGCAGAAAATTTGTTGTCCTTCATATTTTTATTAGGCATGCAGCAATCCATCTGCACTCAGGCCCTGCACTTTACTTGTTTCTTTTACAGGGTCCAAATTTACAGAAAAGTGACTATTCCACATCTCCTACCTGGGCTTATTTGAGCACCATTTTATTCGGAATTGTGCTGATATATTATGTGGATTCATTTGTCGAAGACAGGTATCTGTTAAATTCTTGATTTAGTTCTCTCTGTTGTGATTTTGTTGAAGTTTTTTAGTGTCTAAAATGAAACCCTGCTGGTTTTATTTGATATGTTGCACCTCTTTCATGTTTAGTTTAAACTTTATTTTTGTGTAAATAATCAGTAATGTTTTTCTCTTTTTTTTTTGTTTTGTTTCCTCTACAACATGGTTATTTGGTGCTTGTTTTTTGTTGGCATTTTCAGAGTTTGTATGGTGTCTATTTAAAGTCAACCAGCTCGCGTGACTTCTTTTCAGTTTTTAACAACTTGATTCAAAAGTTTCCACAATCATTTTTTTTAGCTCACCTGTCTTGTGTCTATATCTTTTCATTTTCCTTTTTATGAGCTCTTTCTACAAAGTCACAACTCGTTGCTTTTAGTGACCTGAAAGGCAAACAAAGTGTTTATAAATTTATTGGAATAGCACGTCTGATTGAATTGAATTAGCATTCTGATTAACTTAATTCAAAAGTTCCACAATCATTTTTTCCAGACCACTTAACTTGTCTTGCATCATATATCTTTTCATTTTTCTTTTAATAAGCTCTATCTACAAAGTCATAACTTGTCCCTTTTAGTGAGCTGGAAGGCAAACCAAGTGTATTGTGGAATAGCACAAGTCTGATTGAATAAGGCCTTTGTAGCTTTTATGTTGCTTTGAGGGGTGAGAAAAAGTAGTCAGCATATTCTTTCTTTAATCTCTCTTACACTATCTGCTCCTGTATTTCCTATATATTCTCACCTTAAAAAGTCAGTTTTCTCCATGAATGAAATACTTTGTTTGCATGATAGTGTTACATCTGGAGTTTTGAAAGTCCTGCTGAGTCTTTTTCTTGATATAGGTCTTTCTCTGTTAGGGTGCTTAATATTCTCGTCCATCATGGTGTAAAATGGGGACAATATGATTTCCTTTCACTTCAAAGGCCACATGCAGTCTCCGGAGTACATTCATATTTTTTATTATTTTGTGGCTTGTAACTCCTATTCCAGGCTCCTCTAGATTCAAATTTATATTTGTTGTCAGTTTCAGTAAAGATGGTTGGACCATGCCAGGGTTTATTTTTGTTAAGTCTGTTGTAGTTTACTTCATATGCATATAAATTTTTAGATAATGTTACTTGTGCTATTATTTTGGGCTTCTCTCATTTGGACCCAGGTTTTGTTCTGCATGTTAGTGCTGTGTTGCTGCTTCTTTATAGGCTTGATTTTGAGATTACCAGGAATGTTTGCTTACTATTTTGTTAGTTTCTTTTCTGCCTAGGAATTGTTCAGGCTCTTTTAATATTGTCTTGACCGCATATACTTTATATTTTGGTATCAAAGGTTTGAGAGTTCAATGCCTCCTCTCCTATATATGGGTGCATATTGCTGAATGATGGCATTGCAATAACTTAATTTGATGCTGTTTCTTGATCGTCTGAACAATAATTGTGATTGCAGATTACATATTATGGCTTCTTCACCAAAGCATCTTATGGTCACTGGAGGATGTATCATTGTTTTTGAGATTGTTTACAAAATGGACTTCAGTCTTATAGGATTTCTGATATGCGCTACAATTCTGGGGTTAGGTATGTTTATCAGAGAAAATAATAAATGCACTAACTATTACTCTCCTGCACTATATTGGGTTCAAACTTTAAGTGAATTACTGCTTTGTTGCACCATAAAGTCAGATTGCATGCAAGGTACTTTTCCAGTGCTTTTTAACTTAGAGAGCATGCTAACAGATGCTTTTTTTGAGCTACCAATAGCGGTGCTTTTTAACTTAGATAGCATGCTGGAATATACATTTTTTGAGCTACCAATAGCTGTAGCTATATATTCTGTCTAGAATACTTAGATGCATAGAAGTAGGTGGCAAAGAGTTGGTTGTGACCATTTCTGTGTAGTGGCTGAATAGAAATGGCAACATGATCTGCTTCGTTAAGCTTGTTTGTCAAAGTCACAAAATTCTTTGTCAAGCTAAATCCATTATCTTTTCTGCCTCGTGCAAAAAATAACCAATATGGTGAAATGACAAATGGTTCTATAAGCAAGGAATGTATTTGATACTGGAATAGAGTAGTTATGAATCTATGATACATGGAAATTAACTTTTAATTAACTGTTTCAAATTAAAATTTAGCTAGTTATTAAAAACAAAATTAAAAATAAATAAACTTATGAAATATAAGGAAAACCTGATGAAGAACATTTACTAAGAAGATCCATGTGCTTGGCATAAATAAGAGCCAGAAACAAAAAATTCATGAAGGACTAGCTCAAGCAGTGGTTTGCAGGATAGATCTTCCTTGCGGTGACAAGAACACAATGGCTAGAATTTGTAGAGTTGGCTATAAATTTACTGCTTCCAAAGGAAATGTGAACCGTACACACCTAGTAGTTGAGTATGGCGAGTCTACAGAGCAACAATCCCCTCTTTACGAGGAATGTCCTCAAACAGAATGTGACTTTTTGATCCTTTTCTTGAACGAGGAGAAAGCAATCTATAGGTAGAACATTAGAAGCAGTGAAAGGTAATTGATAAGTGAAGATGAAGAAGACTTGTTCTCCCCTCTCGCACTGGGTGTGTTATGTGCCATTGGCATCAACCAAGAGGATTCTCCAAGGCCAAGTAGAGGAGGAGTAATGATGTGCTTCTGATGGTTCTGAGGATGGAAATCCTTCATACAGTTAAGTGTTCCTATTTTTGGGAGGAGAATCTTGCAGGCAGAAGGGAATGATAAATGCAAAAAGATATGTAACAAACAATTGCATGATGGTGTTTGGTAGGGCTTTCACTTGTCAGGACTTCCAGAAACATGATTGACAATGAGTAAGCATGGCAAGTCCATTATTTGGGTAGGTAGAGGTTGCCTAAACTGAATGCTGATGGAAATTTCTTTTTTATCTGACATTGTAAATAATGCATTACAATCTAGGAAGCAATGGATGATTCTTATTTGACAGAATGTATGCCTATTAACAAAAGCTGGAGGCTTTGAAATTGTTTTTAAGTTGTTGCACACAGACAAAGTGATTGATTTTGAAACATAAAACATATGGCGCGCTAAGATAGAGACTACCTAGCTGCTCAAGAAGCTGCTCATATTAGAACTTATGACAGCCTATATATTTATTGCAACTCATTTTAGAACTTATAACGGTGTTCACAGTTCATTTACATGTTCAATTGTTTGTCTCTTGTTTTGGAATACATTGGTGTGAATTTAAAAAAAAATCATGGGTATTTGTTATAGCATCAGACATGGATGGTAGAAAATCTTAATTTCAAAATGATCTACAGAAGAAAATGGTAGGAAACGTGCAGAAAGACAATATGACATGAAAAGCTAAGAATCCAGGTAAGCTTTCCACTTCTAATCTAGTTCATTAAAGCAGGAAGAGGATACTGACGATAGGAATAAATCATTTGATGGTAATATTGATGAACCTATTAATTCTCTAGCAGCCTTGAAAACAAAAGAAAAGGTTGAGAATAGAGAACGATATCAATGAAAGATTCTTCTCCTGAGTTAATCCTTCGGCAATCAAGCTTTGTGATAACCCCTCTCTAAAATATAATTTAAATAAAAATTATAAAATAATAATAATAATTATAAAATTAAAATATAAAGCCAATAAATAAACTATGATATAATATATCCTAAACAAAGTAATAAAGGCATCAAATCCTTCAATAAGTAACAAATAATATTCTACTAACAAACGGCTAATATCCTATGAACAATTACAGTTGCCGAAGAGATGTGACTTGTCAATACAAAAGATTGCCACCCTTTCAATTTGGTAGGTATAAGAGAAGGTCCAAACTCATTCAAAGGGCACCGATTTGGAAGATAATAAAAAAAAGAAAAAAAAGAACAGCATAAAAACATATCAGATTGAATATCATCAAATACAAAGAAGTGAGTTTGGATGGCAACGAGGAAGGAAGAAGACAAGTTGGTCAGATCTATATTCTAATGTGGACGCTAGAAGAAAATCTGAGACTTCCATTTGCAATTTGATTTATTACTGCTAAGAGAGTAAGCTGTGGCCTTCATATTAAGGTTGACGTGGAGAAAATTGTGGTTGCTGCTAAGAGATAAACGTCATTGAATAGTAGGGAGAATAGAGGAATAAATATTTTTAATACGTTTGGGTATTTGATTGAATAAGAAATTATATAATAGGTGTAACGTTTCATGAGGAAGAGATTGTTAATATATTGGATACTGCTCAGCATACTTATCCTTTTATGATCACAGTCAATTCAATATCAGAAATTATTTCAGACTGAATATTACAAATACCAGTATGTAAGCTGAGGGAATAGAAAATCGAACCATATAGGAAGATGTATTGGAGTGGGATCAAGATAAATAGAGAACGCACTAGACTCAGAGAAAGTCTGGTGTAAGTAAATTATGTTCAGACAAAATGAGACGGTTAAGAATCAAACCAGAGTTTACAATATTATAATAAATATATTTATAGTAAATTTATATATATATATATATATATATTTTCGGTGATTAATACTAAAGAATATATATATGTTCAGAATTATATAGTAAATAACATATATCTATTATTACATATATCAAGAGTATATATATTTACTGGCAAGCCAAGTCTCTGTTTGATTACTGGCAAGCATTGGGTAACAGCCGACTATGATTTAATATTGCTTTACAAAGGATATATCAGAATCCTAGTATTGATAAGGAACCCTTAGAGGTTCTTATATATATAAGAATTATATCGGTTATATTATACAAACATATATATATACACTCCGATTTGTCACCTGCCGGACTGGAAGGAAGGAATATAAGGATGTCTTCAAGGAGAGCTTGTGTAAATCCTGCCAATAGCTTCTGTCCCAAAATAGGGTGGGGGTCAGCGTCCCAATAGTTTGGGCTTGGACCTGTAAACCTTGAGGGAGCCTATTGGGAATGGTCTCTAAGCGCCCCGGTCGCATCCTAAAGTCTTCCTATCCAATTCGATAGGGTAATAAGTTGGACATGGGACCATCAATATAGTGATAAGAGGAAATATAAATTCTATTTAAATTATCATTTCATTTAATTATGTTGAAATACTAAATAGATCTATATGAATTACAAGCATGATGAGTAGACTAGTGAGATCCAACATTACAAACTAACAGGGACATTACAAGCTTAGGGATGATGATTTTGTTGATCATGCCTTGTCTCCTTTAAAGCAAGATGGATGTCCTTATTGGTGTAAGGACACTGTCGCAACTGGAACTAAAGATTTGAGAGATGGTCTAGAAATTGAAGATGATGAAGATTCATCAAAGGCAGTCAGATATGAAGATAAAACTGAGGTTTCAAGGCAATCAAATTTTCTAAAAGAGGTAAATGAACTTAAGGTTGAACTGGATAGGATGGAGGCTCAACGAATCAGAGATGACTTGAAAAGAAGGATTGATGCTTTGAGAAATATAGATCAGCCTCACAATTTCACACAGACTGAAGTCATCTTAGAATGTTCAAGCCATTAATGATGGAGGTTCAATCCCAGAAACAAGGATTAAAGATGAATGCTAAGGGATCTGATCCTGGTAGATCACAAAACAATCCAACTGGGGGAGGTAGAGGCCATGTTCCTGCAACACCACCATTGGCTTTAGAAAGATATAGACGACTTCAGTAGCATTCTTGGGTATCTGACCCAGTAACAATTGAACTAAGGATTGCCTTAGAGTAAATACTGCACTATCTGTTGAAGATCATGTGAAAGTACTCATAAATCTAAATGATGACTTGGACATTGAGGATGAAGATTTCCTCATGAAATTTATGTGCAGTCTCTAACTAATGAAGTAAGGGATTGGTTTCGAGCATTTCCTGCAACTAGTATTGAATCATGGGTTGAGATTCAGAGGATCAGAGAACAGTATGGTGACAAGACTCATTCAAGGATCATCATAAATGAGTTCACCAATATCACCAAAGGGTCAAACAAGTCTATGCCCAACTTTGTTGCAAGACTTACAAAGGTAATGAATAAAATTCTAGCCTACCTTAGATCTTATGTATCTATTTGTTTAGTTTTGTATTGTAATGCATCATTGCATATGATTGTAAGATGGGCTATCAGTTGAGAGACAAAGACCCTTAGATGCTGAGGGATGTGTACAAGGTGGTTGCTCATATAGAGAATAACTGAAGAGCATTAGGTAAGCGTCATAAGGGGGATGATATTAAGATCTTGACTAACAACAAAGAACTGTCTTTTCAGGATAAGGTGTGTACATCTGAAGACAAATTAGACAAAGTGATGAACACCTTGAATGATCTGAGCTACAAAATGGCTCGAAATGAAAAGGGCTTGCCTCATGATAAGCCTAATTATCAAAAGCAAGATAGAATGCCAAGGCTATTTGATCAGCCTTATCATACAACTTGGCTTAGTGTAAGCCTGCGCAGAATTGTTAGAGAGGGTCTTCAAGCAAAGAAACACCAAATCCTCTCAAAAATCCTGGGGCAAATGTTGTGGAGGAGATTACCTGGTGTATTGAGTGCCAATTGGCTCATTTTCCCCTGCAATGTATGGTAGCACAATCTATTGAGGCTTATGATCACCCATGTGATGAAGGCAATGATTTTTATCATGGAATAGTTCAAGACGATGAAGACCAAGATGTTAATATGATGTCTACTGGACTGTGCTCAAGTTTTGCAGATTATTCATCATCAGATGAATGTGGTATTCAATTTGACATTAATGATTGGAGATGCTTGAGCAGAAATTATCATCAACATTTTTTCTGAAGATGAAGAAATTTTTATGTCCATGATTTTGAATCTGTTGCCCTAGATTTCAGACTGAGGAGACCTTCCGATGAAGAAACCAGAGCTCTAATTGTTGTTGCGGTGGTTCAAGTTAATGGTAACTACAACCTGAGAAGCAAAGGAAACAATGCTGGTAAAGGTAGCATAGGCAACAACTTTATTAGAGAAAAGAAAAATGAAATGAAGATTCCAACCCCTGCTATAAATTGTGGAGCAAAAGCAAAAGTTGGCAAAGACAATGCACCTCATGTAGAAATTTCTGAGGATAGAAAGAAGACTAGGATTCAGAACAACAAATCTGAGCAACACACTTCCAAGGATGTTCATGCCCCTAAGAATCAAAATATAAAAGAAAAGGTGAATATAATTGTTCCTACCAACACTCTCAACTGTTATATACTCCAATTGATGTCACTCGGATTGTTTTTAAAATCAAAGTTTTGGTGCCCTTGCTCGAAATGATAAGGAGTGAAGGGAATAAAGGTAAAACTATGGCCTTGATAGGAGATATCATTTCTAGTTTTTCAAATATTGTAAATGATGCCGACCAACCTGTAAAGAACAAGAATTATGTGAATAATGCTAACAACAAAGATACAAGTTGTGAGATCCCTGAGTCTACTTAGAAAATTTTGTGAATGTGTGTCCATCCCAAATAGACCCATTTTATGTGACCTTGTTGGTGGATGTCAAACTAGTAAAGAATTGCATGACTGACTCTGGGACATCAACCAGTGTCATTCCTCTGACAATCTTGAATTAACTTGGTCTTCAAGTGAATAGATCATATTGAAAATGTTTTTTTGTCGACTCAAGAGGTACCTATCATTGGCATTATTAAGGATGTGGAGTTCAAAATGACTGATTTTTTTGAAAATATGTACAATATCAATGTTAGAGTAGTTGATATCCGTCCTCAATATGGGATGTACTATCCAGAAGGTGGTCAATTGCAGTAGGGGCAAGCATCCAGATGGATTCATCCTATGCCCTTATTCCTCTCAATGGCAGAAATATGAAGTTGGACAAAGAGAAGAGGTCTCGGTCCATTATTGATGATCTTGAGCCTCTTGAAGAAGCTTGTTTTGTTGATACAAATATAGATAACTTCAAGGTTGAAACAACTGAACATGTTCAAGATAAATAAACATCCCTTCAACAAGAGATTTGAACAATTTCGGATCATGATGGTATTTGGTTAATGCACTTTGATGGTGCATGTTCAAAAGAAGGCTGAGGAGCAGAGGTAATCTTCATTTCACCTACTGGTAATTCATTATGTAATCCTTCACCCTTCTTTCAGTTGCACAGACAACACAGCTGAGTGAGAAGCTCTGCTATTGGGTGAGTATGGCTGCCAAACTTGGAATAAAGAAGATCAGAGTTTTTGGAGGCTCAAAGTTAGTTGTCTCACAAGTCAAAGCCAAGTATGCATCAAATAACAAGACTCAAACAATACAAGGCTGCTTTGTGGGACATGATTGAATTGTTTTATGCATTTTCAACTGATCGGGTGGACAGAGGGAAGAATGTTATGGTTGAATTTATGAGGATATCACCTTGGTAGGTATTTCAGAGATAGTAGTGCTAACTAGGGCAACCATTCCTGACAATATATTTTACTGGCATATTTTCCATGATGATTAGGATTTTCTCAAGTTCCTGCAGTGTGTTGATGAGTATCATAGCCAATAAATCGACTTTGAAATTTTTTGTTGAAGTGATTGATGGAAAGGAGACTGTTTTGGGAAATAAATTCATCCAGTTAAAGACAAAATCTTCTAAAGGGACTAGTGGCATTAGAAAGGGTTTTTTACAGTGTTGACAAACATGTGACCAAATCAGCCCTTTTGCATGAGAAGATCTAGAGGAGATCAATCTTGGTACAACTGCATCACCACAAAAAGTGTTTATAGGTAAGAAACTTCCCAATATCAAAACCTAAATGTGTCATCACGGAAGGATAATTATCCTTTACCAAATATGGAAGCTATGCAACATAAGGTTTTATGTTGTGATTTGTTGTCCATGATGAACATGTTTTCAGGATACGATCAAGTGAAGGTTAAAGAATTAGAACAATATAAGACTGCCTTCACTACACCTTTGGGCACATATGTTTATGTAAGATGCCTTTTGGTTTAACAAATGATAGTGCCACTTTCAAAGAGCTATGGATGTAGTGTTCTCAGATTTGATTGATGTTATCATTCTTGCACTTGGAGAAGATCTTTGACAGAGGCTTGTAATATGGAATCTCCTTGTGCCCAAAGAAATGGATGTTTGGGGTAATAGAGGGCAAGTTGTTGGGCCATTTAGTCTCCAAACAAGGTGTAAGGATTGACCTTGAAAGAGTAGCAATGATTGAAAGAATCCCATAGCCAAAGATAGTCAAAGGTATACAATCGTTCTTTGGTCAATTTAATGTTGTTAGAAGATTCATTCCTAACTTTGTAGAGAAGATAAAAGCTATCTCGATAAGTTTGAAACAAGGAGAGACTAAAGCTTGGGTTAAGGAGCCTATTGAGGCATTTCAAAGCATCAAAGAAGTTATTAAGTGGGCTTCAGTTTTGATTTCAGAAAACTTCTTTTAGCCTTTTCAACTGTTTTCATTTGCACCTTTTCATGCAATTCCTATTGTTCTGCTGCAAAAGAATGATGAAGGGCACAAGCAACTAATTTCATTTTTCAGCAAGTCCCTTCAAGCTGTAGAATTGAAATATGAATGCTGTGGAGAAGTAGGCATATGTATTGGTAAAATAAGTAAAAAACTTCATGCCTTACTTGGTAGGGCCACAATTGTTGCGTACATTCCAAATGTAGCTGTTAAAGACATATTCACACAGCAGGGGCTCATTGGAAGGAGATGTAGGTGGGTTATAAGATCTAGGAATTCAACATTGACATTCAGATCACTGAATTGGTTGGAAGACAAGGTTTGCCTACACTCATGGCTACATCAGATTTAGAGGCTGCTCAAATAAATGCCCTGGAAGGAGAAAGCCTTGTCAAAGCAAGTAACCTACAGTCTTCCCCATGGTACAAACATGTAATACTATACCTGCAACATATGACATGTCCTGAAAACTTAAATGAAAATCAGAAAAGATCTTGTTGATAAAGCAAGGGTAAAATTTAATTCTAGACAAGTAATGAAGGAAAAATACATGTTATGCAATGGTTGTTTTCTAACATTTGTTAATGGATCAGATTTTATTAAGGAACGATGTGATACCATATACAAGAGATTCAAGGTGTTGCATGATCAAGATAAAGTATTTGATAGAGGAAAGACATGGTGTTCATTTTTTTGGGGGGGCCTGGGCCACCCTATCTACACCTTGCATCATGTGAAGCATGGATGCTCGGTCTGCTCTTCCAGAGATAGCTGGGATACTCATCATGCTCGCAAGGAACATGTGTCTCCAGCAAGAGCCACTGATGGAGTCCTGATTTTCATAAAATCAGGGCATCCATTTATTTACCATTCTATCCATCCTATTTATACTTTTGATCTTATCTTTTATTTTGTTAATTATTTTTCCTAAAAGTTAAACTTTTTGTATTAAATAAATTGCATAGCATTTTTCTCTTAGCATTCAAAACATTTATTTAGTTTGTATTCTATACAAGATATGATAACGACATTTTAAAACCATTTTATTTGATTTAATGCTGATATGTTTGCCTCTCTGTTTCTCTTGTGTAATTGCCAATATTTATTATTCAAGCACTGATAATTTAGTATCATACATTGAAATCTGACCGAGTTGAACAATATAAAGGACAGTAGAAATGCAGATTCTGCTAGCAGACAAACTACAGATATCTAAAATTTTTGATTTAGCAATGGAATCGAGGGCAGTGACAATCTCATAAAAAGGTAGCGAGATGGGTGAAACTGGTGAACATATTATCTATCTTCTGAAGAAGGTGAAAGGTATTCAAGAGATTGGGAGCCTGGAAAGAGATAAGTATGGACAGACATATGACTGATCGCACATTCAGAAATGGTTCGATTCAGGCCACAAAACATGCACCAAGAGAGAGTGCGACTATCTTGCAGCTAAAATCCCTTCTGAAGCTTGATTGAGTTATGGAGACCCACATACATTTGTTTTAGATTATTGAGAAATAGAATAATGGAATTCAGGGGAAGATAAAACTAAAACGATGGTTTTGGATTTTGAATCAAATGGATGATCTAGCATGACAGGCGGTGGGATTATATTGGATGATAAGTATTTTAATTATTAGTCTATCTACTAGAAAATGGATACGTCATAAGAGTATTCATATCACTGTTGTTCAAGGAATGGTTTACCAGAGTGGAGATAGTCGATCTTTTCCGAACTGTCTTTGTGCCAGAGAGGTTGGGAGGGCTGGAATAAGTTGTTTATAGGTTGGAGGTACCTCTTCTAGAGGTTTATAGGGATGTTCCCATCAAGAGACCTGAACATAGTCAATAATAAGTTTGATTATGTTAAATATTCACTAACACTGCATATTTCTTCTTGCAGGTCGGGAGATATGCACGGAAGTCACGCCAATGGAAGGATGCGAGAGAACAGACAGTCGCATATGCTCAGAGAACGAGAAACTCAGAATTTAAAAAGTCAAATTGAACGGAAATGATTATAATGTGAGCACTCGAAAAGCATAGCGATAACACTTATAAGGTGGAAATACGGGAGTAGCAAAGGCTCCAAATATTGTGAGTCTATATCGTATTGTAGATGGCAAAACAGACACGGGGTCTCCACCTGGACGGGTTATACTATATTTTTACAAGACCAGTAATCATATCGCATGGTTGGGTAGCTGCACGGAAGAGACACACCTGTTCACAAGGATTAATCCGCCACATGACAATCTACAGTTGGGCCCGTCAAGTTATATTAAAAGCAAGCAAATATTAATTATTGTTGTGAAGCGGCATAGAGGTGCACCGGTTCAGGAGATTGCGTCCGTTGATTATTCCATTCACAACGGGACCCGCAGTTGTTGATTGATTATTTTTCAAAATTAAAATCAAATAAGCAAACAGTTTTCTACAAACATATGAATTTACTTTATGAAGCGATGTGTCTCTTAAAAGACAACCGCATCAACCTTTTCAAAATATATATATATCCCTAAAAAACTGGAGAGGGGGGGGGGGGCAAAAAAACTAAGAAAGAGGTCTACAAGATATGACATGATATTTTTATTTTTAGCCAAGATATAAATTTTGAAAAAAGCTTGTAAATTTGTTTTGAGAGGCAACATATATTTTCCTGAGCGTTGATATAGATTGATCGGGTTGATCATCTCAGGAGCGTCCCCGATTTAATTTTGTTTTCAAGCGTAATTTGTAAGAAAATTTTAATTTATTGGTGCAGACTAGAGCTTTTTAATTTATTTATTTTTAATTGTGTCCTTTATTAATATTTTAATAATTTCTATAAATATTTTATTTTTCAGATAAGTGGATTAGATTAATATTGCATTTTAAAATTAATAAACGTAAATATTGTGACATATTTAATTGTTCTTTTATTTACGTCTGGTTTGCCTCCGTACAGGAGTTAAAGCGCATCCTGGATTATTTTAAAATTGCATTAACATATTAATCTGTCGCATCTGAATTACTATTTTATTTATAGTTTAAATTTATTAAAAGATTTTAGAGTTGTACGTTCAATTTTGAATATAGACTCTGTTTGCCCAATTAAGTTAGACACTGGTCTTCATTTGTTGCTATAAAGTCGTTATTTATACGCTGGCAATTGTTTATATTTTGCTATTAATAAAAATATTATATTCATTCATAATTTCGCATTTATTTTAAATTATCCATATAATTATATAATTGTTTATCTTTTGCAATATAGAACTTGAAGCATTATTGGCGTTGTTTTAGCGATTTAATATCGTTGTGCAAAGTTGAAAGTTTCCTTTCGTTTTTCTATTAAGGATCCTTTCATTGCGTTAAATAGTTATATTATATTGCTATAAACATCCTGGGTCTAAGTGTGTCGATTCAGGAACAGGTGCACCTGCCTTGGCCTTGCAGAGCCAGAAGTGCAGGGAACCGGAATAATATCACTTGGTTCCGTCAAGTTGGCCACAACCATTTGGATATTCGATAATCGAGTTGACAAGACTCGAAGAATTCCAATCCGTCGGTTTTGGGAACCAACAACCTCTACCGGTTTCCCCTTCTTTGCCTGCACCTTGGCTGTGGGTTTTACACTTTGCCTGCCACCTCCAGCATCACCCAACTCGCCATCATCCCAATGGATGTCCTCTCGCTGAGGGGACATAATAGAAGATCCCCGTGCCATCGGTGCAAGGGACCGCTGTGCCAGGTAGGCACTTGCCCGACCCATCACTAGTGGTCCACTCTGACCCGTAGGTGTAGAAAATCCCTCAACCAGCAGTCCTCCATCCGTACTGCTACGACCGGAATCCATCAACAGAAAGTCATCAAAGGTTACCTCACATGACTCAGTCCCACCCTGCTCAGGAACCCGTACCATCTCCTCTGCCACATCTCTATCCATGAAGGCTGTATCCTGAACAGGAGGTATACTCTCACTGTCGACTGTCTCGGGCTTAGGAGACGCAGTCGCTATGGAAATGTTTTCTGACATCGCTACAGGCGGAGTCAACTGAACAGGAGCTCGAACTTGGCCAAATGCCGAAATGGTTGTCGGACTGGAGACCAAGGCAACTTGTGCCACACTGGAGGGCACGGAATGTGGGAACAGTAACGGAGTGGCTGAAATGATCCCCACTTCTTCCTCGTCATCCCCCTCCGAAGGACTCTCCTCTGATGTCTCCCCACGACCGCTATCTGTATCTCCATGCTCCCCACTCGCTCCCAACTCCTGTCTGGCTTGTTTCGAACCAGCCACTACCTTCTGTCCGCTAGGCGTATCCAAGTGGCACCATCTCATGATGGGAGGCTCGTCCTGAACCAAAGGGCCCACCTTAATCTCCTGTGATAGTATGGCCTGTGGAATTTGCTGCTCGACCGCATCCAAGAAGAGTCCAATGGCATAGTGTGCATGTAGAATGTGCGGTGTTGCAGCGTCATGAAAGCATACATCCGCTCCGCCAGCACAGTAGCCCAATCATACATTCTGCCGCCCAATAGGTGGTTCATCAACGTAACCTGCTAAAAAGAAATATCTGAGGCACGGCTAGACCCTGTAAGACGGCTCTTCACTACGTCCATAAGGCATCTCCAATGGCTCTCCTGGATGAAAGTCTTCTTGATACCCTGATTATGTGACGCCTTCCGGAGAGACTCCTTCTCCGTAGTCGTGAGATCATTTCTATACACAAGCCGGATATAAAAATCTTTATTTTCTGCACTCATCTTCTGTGGCCTCAAGTCCACCTTCACGCCTCTGGTTGGCAACCCAAACACTCTGTGAAACTTGGCTACTGTAAAGGAAATCGTCACCAAGTGGTTTAGGTAGGGAATAGTGCTCTGCTTTGAAAACTTGTCGAAGGACTCTATCATTGCCCGCAATGGTCCTTCGAAATATTTGATACAGAAAATGGGCATTTGGATAACCCATTGTACTTGAGCGCTCGAGAGGTTGTCCTTGATCATTTGGGTTTCCGGCATATCCTCGCTCTGATTCCACCATCTTCAGCATTCCAGGCTGTTCAAACCCTCGAACGCAATGGTCTATGCTGAGATCTCTTCTCTCTGAGATCCCTTAGTCGCCATTTGTGGCCTGTGAATTTGCAACTTCTTCCTTGTACCTGCACTTGCAACTCATGCACCAGAAGAAAGTGGTGTATTCTTGCTCATGCTCCTAGAGGCCTCGTCCAATCTTTTCCTCCAACTTCGTTTGCCTGCTGATTCCATAACAATTTCTCCTACTTGGTGGGAATGAAATTATAACCGTTTCTGTTTCCCAACGGTTGTGCAAACTCTCTCCTTAGGTTTTTTTCCCTCTTCCCTTGGCTTCCGTACCGTACGGGATGCAAAAAAAAATGATGATACTTGTGCTGATTTCCGTTTCACCGTGTGGACTTACCTCTTAACATTCCTCCTATGCCATACGACTACTTGTCTCCGTGGTTGTACAGTCCGAACGGACGTAGTTCTTCTGCTTGTGAATGCCTTCCCACATGTGGCTTTATGATTCCTGTCGTACAGAACTCCTTGTTGACCCCCGCCGTGGCCGTACGGTGATGTTGCTCAAACTTTGTTACTCTTGGCACGTGCACGATTTCCCTACTGGTGTTAACTCTTCCCGTACGGATGCATGACTGATTGCTTCCTGGCGTGCGGCTGTGCTTCCTTCTGCCGTACGGATGCTTTATCTCTTTCCGCTGTACGACACTTATCTTCTAATGCTAAGTTCTTCCGTACTGTCGTACGACAGGAATGCTTTATCCTTCTTTCCGCTATACGGTATCATTTTTCCTTCCAATTTTGCTCTTTGTCGTATGCAATGTTGTTTTGAGTTTTTTTTTCCCTTGCGTTTTCATATACTTCCGCTCCTTTGTACGGCAACACGTGCGTGTGGTGAGCTGGCCGTACGGGAATCAAGTACCGTACGGTGACAGTTTGTGGTTTCTTGTTGACGCCGTACGACCGTACATTTTTTTCTTTTTTTGATTTTTTTTAATATAAATATTAATTGCACCTTTGCCTTCGGCTCGGGCTCGCCGGCCTCTGATGGTAAACTTTCAGCTTCGAACCATTAACAACATCAAGAATTTCTCGTCCGTCGAGGGTCCACAACTTGATCGACCCATTCGCTGCAACCTCCCAAACCTTGTAGGGGCCTAGCCACTTAACCTTGAATTTTCCAGGCTTAATCTCGTTTTGCCCATTGTACTTCAATACTAACTGGCTTGGTGTGAATTGCATCCGGTGGAGGTGCTTGTCGTGCCACAGTTTGCTCCGTTGCTTTTGTGGCCCATTGTGCCAGTGCTCTTTTCTCGTCCAGTTTATTCAAGACATAAAGTCTTTCCCTCAAAGTCTCCATGTCACCGAGCTTGTTCTCTATAGCTATCCGCAAGCTAGGCACCGTGAGTTCATCCAGTACCACTGCCTCTTGCCCATACATCAGCTGGAATGGTTTGTGCCCGATGGTTACCTTGTATGAAGTCCTGTAGGCCCATAACATAGAGAGCAACTTCTCTTCCCAATCTTCACCTTCAACGCCGCATGACTTATAGATGACTCCTACCAAGATTTTGTTCGTCGCCTCAGCCTGGCCGTTCGCCCGAGGGTAGTAGGGACTTGACAGTGTATGAAAAATCTTAAATTTTGTGGTCAGGAGTTTAGTCACGTGATTGACAAAATGACCACCCTTGTCGCTCGTCAACTAAATCGGAATGCCATACCTTGTTATTATTTGTTCATAAATAAACTTTGCAGTGCTTATGGCAGAATTATCGGTCAATGCACACGCTGCTACCCATTTGGTCAAATATTCTGTGGCCACCACAATGTATCGGCAGCGCCAAGCACGACTGGCCTTCAGAGGCCCAACGAAGTCCAATCCCCATCTTTCGAATAATTCTTGCGCGTGGGAGGGATTGAGTGGCATAAAGTCTCGTTTGAGGGGTCTCCCCGTGCGTTGACAAGTGTCGCATCCAACCACCCATTCTGTGGCCTCATTGTATAATGTTCGCCACCATAAGCCAGCCAACAACACCTTCCTGGCCGTGGTATCTGGACCCATGTGTCCTCTGGCAGATCCTTCGTGAGCTTCCCTCAGCACTCTTGATACCTCTTCTTCCATCACACATCGCCTCAGCACCTAGTTACCCGACAACATGTGCTCCAAGAGAGGTGACTTAAAATCTTAAGGGAGTCAACCTAATAAATAAGTATATATGTTTAATTGAAACTTTTATGATCTCTAAACACGGTCAGCTTCTTTATTAAGCATACAAGCACTTTAATGAAGTTGGCTGTTCATATAAATCATCAAAGTATTCTTAATATAATCTCCAATCAATGCCTTTGGCTTTTATGAGGTCAGCCACCATGTTTTCTTTCGATATATCGCTGCACATATACTAATGCTATTAGATCAGTTGTTAAGATATGTGATGAGGTCACCTTTCTTTATAAAATAAGCTTACCCAGCATTCTAAAGAATTCAGCCACCACATTTCTCTAGAGTCTAAACTCTATGATGGGGCATGATAGTCGGCCCTTTTGGAAATTGCTTGTACTCAAGCAATGATAGTTTTAACCAAATCTTTTGTAATGTGAGGATCCCTAAACTAATCCTTAAATCTCCTTGTGATATATTTAGCTTTTGCTGCGCAACTCTGATATTATTACAAGGCATATATCTCTGTTTCTAATTCAATTGTGAGTTATATCAACCTATGTTTGGAAATTTTGCAGGTTTTATAATATTAAGAGAATTTTTCTCTCACCCTTCTTTTCTCCTTGAATGTAAAGGATTAATTTGACCCAACTTATGCACACTAGCATGGATATCTCATTGTGTTATCACAAGAACTTAACATATATTAAGACGAGGATTAGAAGCATGACACACCTCTATGGCCTTATTTGTGATGTTCTTTTCAAATAATGAATTTATATCCCTTTTCTGGTTTTCTTTTTATTTTCCTTATTTTCTGTAACTAGTTCAATCCAATCATAAGGTTTCTGGACTTCTTTTCTTTCATCTTTATGGTATTAGATTTTGGTCTTGAAGTGAAGGTTTCCAAGTTCTAAATTTTCAGAGTATAATCTCTCTCTCTCTCTCTCTCTCTGTTTTTTGCAATATCATGCATGTTGCAATATACTCGAAACCGCTTGTCAGTTTTGAATATGAACTTTCTTGATCAAGCATTCCTCATTTGCATTTCATTCTTGAATGAATCGACCAAATGGATACCACAAATATGAATTTTCCTTTTCTGTAGCTGGATTAGTTTGCACTATCCACGAGTGTCGTGTATTTCTTTCTGAGTTACAGTCAACACAAGACAAGACACACTTGTACTCTTCTTTAGTTTAGGTCCTTTTTAGTTTTGTCAGCTTTGTAATGTTAAGTGATAGCAAGGACTTAATGCTACTGTTTTTGTTCCTGAAAACATGTTATTGTGGCTCATCTCTATTAGGTTTGTAAAAAGTATTACTATACAATATGTTATGTCATGCAAGGATGAATCCTTTATCATCTCATACCCAGAATTGGACATTTTTGTTTGTCAAGAAAGAACTAATAAGTGTCGGTAGTCCTTCAAATTTATCAATAGAAAAATGTTCACAATTAATATATTTTAGTTTGATAGTGTGAACCCTTTGAGTGGATTTTTTTAGGGCTTCAAGTCTGTTAAAAATATTCAGTTTGATTGCTCTACTGCTATAAGGAGGTGATATCAATTTGTGAGCTTACAGTGATTTTGGTTTTATATCTTGAAGGTGTCATCATTAATTTGACATATTTTGATATCATTATATCATTGCTAATATTGTTTTCATGTCATAGAACTAGTGGGTTGTTACTGTCAGCCGATTGACAAGTAGTGTAACAGGCTGCAATGTCATCACCATCTAGTAACTAGTCATATTGCTTGTATGACTTTAGTAAGTCGTACCAATAGGGTTACACCTGGTTACCTAGTTCTTTGGATTGGAATGCAGTCATGAAGTACCTGCACACAAAACTTGGTCGTTACAGAATTAGAGTTGTTAGTGTCAACCTATGCTGCTCCCTCTTAATCTTACAATGATCAGTGGATGAACCATTTTCATCCTTGTCCCGAAGATATCATGGAAGGGTTAGGTATCTTAAACATAGGTTCTTGTAAAACATCATGAGATATCTTCCTAAAGGTGTTTATTAACCCTTTTGATAAGATCAGGCTTAATGGCAATACTTGAAAGCTCTTATAGAGTCTAGATCAATTTGTCAATTTTTATAATTGTTAATCATGAAGCAAATATTCAAATACATGCTAGATTCAATGCATACATACTCGAAAGACATGAGGCATAAATATGTAAGATATGAAGCATAAGATGCGAGGCATACCCATACACTTAAACATACTCAAGGCATAAAGCATATGCAACATTTAAGGCATGAAGCATACATGCAAGCTATGGAGCATATATGTGAGATACGAGTTATACATGAAAAGATGCTTATGGAGTAACCATTCTGCAAACATATCCACTATGAAGCAAACACACAAATGCACTTAGCATCAATACACAAGGCATACATGAGAAAGGTACACCCATAAAATGTACATGGAGTAAACATTTTGAAAATGCATGGATCAAGTATGTGACGTATGAAGTAATACATGAAGTATGAAGTATGCCCATGAATCATTCATACAAACACGTAAGATGTAAAGCACATGAATGCATGTAAGGCATTAAACATACATGTAAGGAATGAGGTATACACATGAATACACATAAGGCATGAATCATGCACAAGAATACATGTACAGCATGAATCATACACATGAATGCATATGAATACATGTAAGGGATGAATCATACACATTTATACACATGAGGCATGAATCATACACATGAATACATATGAATACATGTAAGGTATGAATAATACACTTGAATACATATGCATATACATAAGGCATGTATCAATCACATGAATACATGTGAGTCATGAATCATACACAAGAATACATGTAAGGCATGAATTATAAATATGAATACACATAAGGTATGAATCATAAACTTGAATACACATGAATACATGTGAGGCATGAATCATACACAAGAATACATGTAAGCCATGAATCATACACAAGAATACACATGAATACATGTGATGCTTGAATCTTACACAAGAATACTGTTGTGAGGTTTTCACACCATCGCCCCAAAGAATTTGGGGACCCCCTTTTTTTGAGCAGGCCTTGACTTTTTTTTTCCAGATTTGGGTATTTGGGTGCCTTGGCGAATTTTTGGGCGATCCAGAGGTTTTGGAATGAAAATTTTACACCTTGGATATTTTTGAAGTGCCTGGGAGGGTATAGCTTGTTTTCACCTTGCGCGGAACCTTGGTTTTCCTAAGCGGTCGATTTTGTCTTTAGGCCCAATGAAATTCGATGAGAACATTTTATTTTGATATCTGGCAGGATAAAATTGCAAATTTTGGACTTAGATGAATTTTGAAAATTGATGTAATTGAACAACTTGAACGTTTTCAAAATTTAATTGTGAATTTGGATATTTTTGGAAAATCTTGTAAATTTTTGGTGGTGAAAATGAAATTAAGTAAAAATTTGAATTAAATTGCCAAATTTGATTAAATGGCCAAATTTAAATTTAAATTGCAAAATGGAGATAATAAATTGCAAAATATGAAAAAAATTAATTGCCAAATGGAAATTAAATTGATAAATGATTTTTGGATTGCAGAATAAATTAATTAAATTGCCAAGTGGGATTTTCGAAATTTTAAATGGAGGAAAAAGAGTAAATTGAAATTGGAAATTATTTGAATTATGATTGGCTTGCAAATTTTCGATTTTTGGTGAGGTTGTTGTGATTAAATGTATTAAAATTAATTTTCTTGGGGAAATCTCAAAATTACAACTGGCAGCCCCATCTTATTTTCGAAATTTGCTTGACATGCGCCAAATAAATTAATTTTTTTCATCCTCCAACACAGCCCCTCTTTTCCCAGCCCACTTGCAATTTTTTATTAATTAATTGGGCAATTTTTGAAATAAATTTAATATCCCCTAGGGCTGTGCGATTTATTTCATTTAATTCATGTTTTGTTTTGACAATTTTTAATTTATTTTTTTTCCCCTCCTAGAAAGTTGGCCCTACTTTTTTGGAGGCAAAAATTGGTATAAAGGAGGAGCTTCCCCATCCTCATTTCATCATCCTTTCATTGTTTGTCTTGGCAGGTTAGAGGGCAGCGAATTTTTGGAGCAGGAGGAGCGAAATTCCTCAAGACAAGGCTGCGAAATTGTCTAAGGCTGCAATCCAGCTAGGGCTACGAACATCTGGAGGCAGCAAATTTGGTGCAGACCTGCAAATTTCTGAGAGGGAGCTGCGAAAATATCTCCAAAGGCTGCAAAAAATCTGAAATTGCCAGGGAAATTGTCAAGAGGAGCCAGGGAAATTAGGTGGAGGCTGTGAAATTTATAAAGCAGCAGGGCTGTGAAATTATCAAGAAGAGGTATTGCGAAATTTAGAGGAGACTGCTGTTTGGAGCAGAATTGCAAAAATATCTCCAAAGGCTGCAAAAAATCAGAAGAGAAGGCTGCGAAATTAAAACAAGAGGCTGCATTTTTTTGGGTGAAGAGAGCTGCGAAAATCTGTAGAAGGATGCTGCAATTGTGCCCTAGCTGCGAAATTTGAAGGAGCTATGATTTTTGGAGATAGGCTGCAAATCTGGAAGGAGTTGCGAATTTTCCAAAGGCGACAAATTTTTGGTAAGGACTACAGATTTTATGTTGTTTTTTCTTTGGTGGAGTTGAGAATTTGTTGGTTGTGGAGAAGGATCTTCAAGTTTGTTGGTGAAGGCTGGTTAGTAAGGCAGATTTCTTCCCTTGTTCTTGCTTGGTTCTTCCTCCATTTCTTGCTTACATTTTTCATCCACCACTTCATCATTTCATCTAGGGCTTGAAGTTGGGAGATATAAGTGTAGTTTTCATTCATAGGAAATTGGAGAAAGGAGATATAAGTGGTAGTCTCACCCCTAAGAATGAAGTTGGTAGATATAAGTGTAGTCCATCTCATAAGTTTTTGAAGAGACAAAAATAAGTGGTAGTTCCATCCCTAGGATTGGAGGGGCAGAGATAAGTGTAGTCCCATCTCATTGTAGAAAGAAGAGGCAGAAATAAGGGGTAGGATGGCGGATGCTAGTGCAAACAAGAACCCAAGGGGAATGTATACCAAGAAAGACAAGGAAGACATGATGCCCAAGACCACCTTCTCAAAATTGAAGCGAGTGGGTGACACCAACATTGGCACAGTGGACATGGTACAGTTGAGAATTGGTTGCAGGAAGGCAAGAAAGGAGTTACCAAGTCGTCAAGGCTCACCAGGTCAGATTCCAAATCAGAGTATGGCGACCTTATTGTGCTTCTCAACCGAGTCATGGGCTCCACTCAAGGTACACAGTTTGATCCTTGGATGTATTATTTTATTGAAGGAATTGAGAATGGAAAAACAAAGTTTGATTGGGCTAGGATCATTAGCGAGAATTTAGAGTTGCAACTTAGGATAGTGCAAAATCAGAAGCAATTCTACATGGGGTCCTACCTCTTCTATTTGATTGCAAGGCTATTGATGATGCTTTGCTAGTTGAACCAAATCCAGATTTGGGGAGATGCACTGCACCACTATGGTTGAGGCAGATGCTTATGCCAAGGGGAGAAGTTGTGGCAGTCCGAACAGTTGAAGACTTTCAAGGGTTAGCCAAGGAGGAGAACATTAGTGAGGAAGCAGGTTTCATTGCAGATTGGAAGGGATTTGAAGATATTTGAGGCTAGGCAAGGCTTGGCTATTCGTGCAAGCTAGTTTGGTTAGATTTGAGAGGGAGGTATGGCCAGGGCAGGTGCCCCCAGAACCCAAGAGTATTGAAGCAGAGGGAGGTGCATGCAAACCAAATTAGAGAAGACCAGGAAGGTTAGAGAAGACTAGGAAGGTTAAGGAAGGCAAGGATAATGAAGGAGGAAAACGAGACAAAAGGTTGAAAGGGGTCAGGTTCGATTTCAAGGTGGTGGCCAAGAGCAAGGCTCTCAAATTACAAGAAGGTTCACATCCAGGCAAGCCACCGAGGCCAAGGCAAGATTACCCCAAGTGCATAGAGACCTCACCCTTTCAAGGTCAGGACATCAGGTACAAGCAAGTTCAAGTGGTGATGAGAAAGTTTCTAAGGACGAGCTCAAGCATCCAAGGCTTCACCTCATCTCAAGGATTAAATAAATTTATAAGATAAGGTTGATGAGGTGGCAATTTCATGTGCATACAATCAAATCATGCCAAGTGTCCTATGTTCTCATTGGTTGACAGATTATTGTAATTTTCTCATTGGCCCACAAAGTTGGTGCCCTCATGTAATTGGTTGAAAGATGGTAACCCTAATTAGGGTTTGTAAGGTTTAATCTTGGCCCTTGATTTTGCCCCTTAATCTTGGCCACTCATAATTTTGAGCCTCTATATAAGGCCATTTGTTCTCATTTGTAAGGGGAGTTATGTTGGAGAATTGTTGCCAAAATACTATCAAAATTGTCCTCTATTCATTGTTGTGGTTTGCATGGTGGATATACATGATCATTTTGGTGTATTGCATGGTTCTTCTCATCTCTCAAATTAAAGTAGGATTTCATTTCATGTTGTTAGAGTAGAAGTAGATGGCTAGTTGTATGGTGAGGTTAGTGAATGTTTGATAGGGATCTATATACTAGGCCACTAGCATCCTAGCGGCTTGTTAGGAAGCCTTGTGTGGTAATCTAGTCCAATTCCCCTTGAATCATTGCATCTATGGAGGTAGCGCTGCTGGCAAGCTTTCATTAGATTGGATTCCTGTCCATTTGCTAATTTCTTCATTCATAGGAGTAGTAGTAGAGCAGTAAGCAGTTAGTGGTAGGAGTAATTGAAGGTGAAAGTGATCGAGGAGTAAAGAACAAGTCAAGCAAGCGAAGTACCACCAAGTTATCTTTGAATGAACAACTTAAGCCCGCCTACGTGATTAACCAGCAAATCACATTAATATAACTGAGTTAGTATCCACAAGTGTAAGGAACCTTGGAGTATTCTCATGTTCTTCATGAGTATTTACTTTTCAAGAGAGGGTTGAGTGTTTGGTATGCTATATGAAGTATTCAATTGCTATATGTTATGTAGTGGTACAAAATTGACATCAACAAATACACAGAAGACATGAATCATACACATGTATACACGCAAGGTGTGAAGCAATTCACACAAGGCATGGAGCCCCCATTTGAAAGGCACACACATATAGTCTCTTTGAATAGAACACATCTTATTGTTTTAGCCTTATGCTGCAAGCTGGTAGGATCAAAGCTCGGATACCAATTGTAATGCCTCCTTTTGGATTTACCCTAGAATCACAATCACAATTAAGCAATAGATGAGTTAGGTTTAGGGTTATATCTTTACCAAGTAAAATATCTCTTTTAAACAATATGAGCCTTGATTTAGATCTTGCAACCATAACCAAGGATACATATGGTTTTTTTTCAATTATTAGGGTTAGATAATAACATTTGATAATCATAAATCAATATATAAACAATGTTTATATTGCTCCCTACTATTCAACACATTAGGGTTTGGAGTAACAAACATGATAGGTTTTTTCGAAGCCATTCAACACTAAGCCCAAGAGTGGATGCACCCTCTTGGCCCTAGTTGTAGACAACATGTACATCCACTTGGGGTGCCCTACTTAGATGGCAATCTCATACTTTCCCCTCTTCCTTACACCTCCTTCCTTCCTTACATGATGGGGGTTTACAAAAAGATTCATTCCCTGACAAATGCATTTTACATTAAATCATATACATATATAAATAAGAGATAATTTTTGACTAATAATGCATAAGTTAAATATATATCACAAGAGCAACTGTTAAGAATTATTAGATACTTGGTATAACAGATATGAAAAGGAAGGGTTTAGAGGTCTGCTGCTTTCACACGTCAGATTTGGGTGCTATCTTCTTTATTGATTGCTGTAATTGCTTATTAATGTTTGACTTGTTAAATTTTCTCTGGATTATAATCAGATTCCCCTTGATCCCTCACCGCTCTTTTGATCAGTGTTTTATGCCCCGCTTTCCTTTGATTTGCAATCTGATCCCTTCATATATTTATTTGAGAGAGGGCGACTTCCAAAAAACACCTCCTTTCACCAAGGGGGGCGACTTCTATTTAATATACACCTCTTTAACCTCAATGCTGTTCCAAGAGAGGTGACTTAAAATCTTAAAGGAGTTGGCCTAATAAATAAGTTTATATCTTTAATTCAGACTTTATTATAATCTCTAAACATGGCCGGCTTGTTTATTAAGCATATAAGCACTTTAATGAAGTCGGTCACCATGTTTTCTTTAAATATGTTGCTGCACATATATTATGTTATAAAACTTTATAGTTCAGTATTTCCATATTAAACAATGTAGATTCGATCTCCTTAAATAGAGAAATTACAAACAAAGAGTTTCTAAAATAGAAACAAACTAACAAATTAGAAACTACCTAAACAACTAAAACTAAGATGACCATTATAGAAACATTATAATATTTAATACCCTCCCTTAATGGTCATTGTTCAACTACTCTACGTAAGACAATCTATAGTTCTTTTGGTCACAAATGCATAGAAGGTTGTCCCCTTCTCATTAGAACACTCTATGACACAAGCCTGCTGTTGAGACTCTTCGTGAATTTGTAGAATTTTTGGAAATGACCAAGATAACTACAAACCATCCAATCTGATGTTGGTAAACAGAGGTATCACTCCCTATAGCTAGAGACATCGAGACGAAACTGAAACCACGATTTTGAGGAAAAATCAACAAATCCTTGTGTAGACTGTTGCCCTACCAACTCTAGTTGTGAACCAAAACAAGTGCAAGAAACCACAATTTTTGTGAAAAAAATCACCAAACCCTCCAATGATTTTTTTTTGGAAAAAATCGAAAAACCCTGAGACCAACAATACTAGTCATGTTTATTTCAGAAAAAATAAAAAAAACCTGAAACGTTTTTTTTGAGGATAAAATATTAAAAACCCACCAATAATTTTCTTTTTAGGGGGCAAAATTATACACCCAAATATCCTTCATGCGGGATAATAACAACTGACCCATCTATAGCCAAAAATGATGCTAATCATGACTCAAAACAATGCTGCAACCCAAAAAAACTTCACTCCATTTATAGAGAAAAATCATAGAGAAACAATAGGTAAAACAAAAATGAGTCATTCGAACAAAAAAAACTTGGCTCCAAAATATTGATCGCCAACAATAATAGTTATGTGATAGAAGTATTAATCGATAACACTTGGCAAGTATAAGGTCTTCAGTAGAATATTGAAGTCACCCCTAGAATATTTATCCTTAGCATATGATTTGATATTTGTATGAAGATGCTGATAAGAAAATAATTAAATCGCCTAACATAAAAATATAGAAAGCCTTTGGTAAAGTATTAGAAAGGAGCTGCTTCAATGCACTGATACACTCACTGATTACTCTCAAAATAATCGTATCCTCTCTAGAGTTCATACACAATATTGAATTGACAATAAATATGAATCCGAACTTCTACCATTTAATATTTATTCTTCCACCGCTTAGTATTTATTTTTCTGAACATTCACAATAGCTGCAGCCTTAATATTTTAACTCCACATGGTAAATATTCAGAATAGTATGATCTTCAAACCTTACAAATTTGTCTCCAATTGAGACTTCACATTTGGCATTGATGTAGACGCCATCGTGAATCCACCCTTCTGGAAGAACCAGGTTTTCGTCCAGCTCTCCTATCAAACTCCTAAAGGTTTCTGTCTCCAAAAATTCCAAGCTATCTACCAAATCTAAGCATGCTGACTTCCTCTGTCCAACCCCCTTATAAAGGACTCCAAGAATTATTTAGAACATTAGGCCAACTGAATTATTTTTGGAGAACTTTATTTAATAAGGTGGCATTTTATAATAATTTATTATTTTATTATTCTTCAATTAAATTAATTAATATTAAGTCATAATTAAAATATTTCATTTATTTTTGACTACTAATTAAAAATCAATTTAATTATTGTCACCTTAGAAAATTGGCGACATTGCAGTCTTCCCGGCCCAAACATTGCTTGTCTTCAAGCATTTCTTCTTCACCACTAGAATCCCAAACTAGTTGTATGAGGAGCACCATATCACACTGCTGCTCCATTCTAATGCAATCGACATTATTAAAATATGCAACACTGTCATGCAAAAGTATTCCTGCTATTATGCCTATCCACTCTCCTTCTAACAATGTCTCATCATAATCCTACCACTCCATACCCATGTTGTAGACTGAAATTTGATTAACAACAAGCTGCATACTCGTGAGTTTTTGTATACCCATCCATTCTATACATTCTAGTCTTCCTATCATGCATGCATAATAGGTTGAAGGCTGATGATAAAATTTCATACTGGAAAAATCATTTGCATCCACAGCCTTCTGACCCCTTGAAGAATCAACTGGTAAGGATGTCCCTTCATTCACATCATGCTTATGAATGCTGTGATCATCTTTTCTGCTGCTGCTTGTGGTGTGCAACCATTGGATTCCTAAAATGACATCAGAATCAACAATCCCTATCATATAAAAATGATCAGTGATGGTCTAGTCATCAAACTCAATGTTCATTTGTGGTAATTTCTTGCTGCAGTTTCTCTTAAACCCATCAACCATCATAACACAAAATCTTGAAAATTCTTCAAACGGCAATCCTCCTCTTGCTACCAAGCTCTCACTCACAAAATTGTGAGTTGCACCACTGTCCACCAAGCATGTTACTTGTTGTCCACTATCCAATCCTCTTACTCTAAATGGCCAATACTTAGAAGCTCCTGAAAGTAAAGCTATGGCACCATGTACTAAGGCTACAATATTTTTCTCCTCATTGTCACTTTTTGAAGTATTATCAATAGCATCATCAACATCAGAAGTAACTTCAATATAATGCAATTGACCCTTACCACGACATCTATGACCGGGCATCCATGGCTCCTTACAAGTGAAGCACAACTTCTTCCAACGCAACTCATCCATGCTCACAAAATCTGGCTTCTTATTATCTTCCTTACTTGGCTTGGGTGGGACTTTGGGCTCATCTTATATTACCTTCTTATGCTTGTCCTCATGATTGAGTTTTCCTATAAAGGAAAAATTGTTCTTTGACACTGAATCCTCCAAATCAAAGGCCTTTGTAATGGCATTGTGTAAGATATTTGGATTAAATGACCTTACAAATCTGTTGAGAGGTTCAGTTAAGCCTTCAACAAATAGGACAACGAGTCTTCTATTTGTTACATCCGGAACCATTACTGTGAACCTTTGAAATTTCTGCTACATAATCCTCCATCTTGCACTCTTGTTTCAGCCGTGTGAG
This sequence comes from Chamaecyparis obtusa, assembly GCA_027943335.1. Classification (NCBI taxonomy): domain Eukaryota; kingdom Viridiplantae; phylum Streptophyta; class Pinopsida; order Cupressales; family Cupressaceae; genus Chamaecyparis; species Chamaecyparis obtusa. Next base: position 1,210,408 of record BSBK01003643.1, on the reverse strand, counting down.
GTCACTGAAATGAATTTCTTGATATGTCCTATCAAACCTCTCAATCAACCTTTGACTAAATTTGTCTATGGTGGAAATAGAGTTATGCCCTTGGGCCGCTATTCCATCATACCACTATTTGTGAGCTACTCCTTCCAAATGCATGGTAGCAAACTTAATAGCCTCCTCTTCATGGACGGGATTCAAAGAGAAATATGTATCTAGTTTTTGCAGCCATGACCTTGCTGATGCACCGTTTGACCTGTCAAAATTTGGGAGTGTAATCTTTCTCAAATGATGCTGAATATCCTTCCTTTCATACCCTTTCCTCCTATGCCCTCCTTTAGCTTTTAGTCCACAATATTCGGTGAAAGTCATATCATTCTTAATTGCTTCACTCAGAGTGTGATATTCAGCATGAAGGTGATCCATTTCACTAATTTGACCAGGTTGGCTTTTGCCAACATCTTCATTTGTCAAAAATTTAGCCCTGAATGATTTGACTAGAACTCTTTCTCCTTTTGCAACCAACTTTCCTACATTGGAATCACTCCCTTCACTCCTCTCATTCATGAACTTATCACCATTTTGTTTCTGGGTGAGCCCTCTCAGCAACAGAGTCATTTCTCTTAATGTTTCAGACATGTTAACATCTAGCTCTTCAGATCTCCTGAAGAATACTTTAGCAACATCCTCTTCTCCATCCCGCATACTGCTGCCTTTCTTCTTTTCTTGCTGTAGATACATCTGAGTTCTTTTGCTCATCAATTGACCTCATAGGCTAACAGGCTTCTAAGCTCTGATGCCACTGAAAGATACCCTTTTCCTTATATACCAAAATTAAACATCAAGATACCCTGTGATTGAGCTCCCTCATAATTCAATACTGTAGTGGCTTGTTATAACTAGAAATCAAAATATTTGCATATAGTAATTAAACATTCATAAATATAACATATGACCTTTAACAATAAACATAAGTTCAAAACTTATGTTGAATGAAACTGAAATACAGTCTGATCTTAAAGCACCAGCAATTAAAGATTGCATAATTTATATCAGGCTCTAGGCACAATCGATTTATTTATACCCAGCTTTGTGAGTTATTCGTATTAATCAATCAGCACTTAGGTATAACAAGTACAGTCTATGAAGGTATCAAGCTCTAATCGGTTCCTGTTCACAGCAATTGGATGCTGATGGTGATTTTAGTGATCACTAGCAAAAACAAGTAACTAAATTCTAATCACAACGATGGTCTTCTGGGCTTCTTGTTTCGATTTAACATCACTTTTTCCAGTATCACTCTACCCTAAATGCACACCTGTCCACAATGAGCAGGATATGAAAATGGCGGCAAGCATTAAACTTGGTCACCTCCGTTAATGAATAAAATCAATATCTGTGCTGAAGTATTTCACCCACGAACACTAGACCAGCCACTAATCCTCCTCTGCAAAGTACTGTTAGAAATATTGATTGCCAACAATAATTGTTATGTGATTGAAATATTAATTCATAACACATGCTAAATATAAGGTCTTCGCTAGAATTTTAAAATCAACCCTTGAATATATATCCTTAGCATATGATTCAATATTTGTATCAAGATGCCAATAAGAAAATAATTAAATCGCCGAACGTAAAATATAGAAAGCCTTTGGTGAAGTATTAGAAAGGAGCTGTTGGTAGTGTGCCAGCATTCCTCGCGGGATTCGCGACATGGCTTAATTGCCTCTTGTGGATTCTATAAGTCTAGTGGTTGTATCGGGCATTGATAGGTCGATCTTTTGGTGCAATGACAACCACTACTTCTAACAAGTCGTATCAAAGTTTGGTCACAGGTTCGAATCTACGTAGGTTGTGGCGCGTGATGTTGGGAGGGGGATTGTTGTCAGTGCACCAACGTCCCTCGGGATTCATGACATGGCTTAACCGCCTCCTGTGGATTCTTTAAGTCTGGTGGTTGTATCAAGCATTGACAGGGCGATCTTTTGGTGCAACGACAACCGCTACCTCTAACAGGAGCCGCTTCAATGTCACAATACACTCCGCGATTATTCTCAAAATAATCGTCTCCTCTTTAAAGTTGATACACAATATTGAATCAACAATAAATATGAATCCCCCAATTCCACTATTTAATATGTATTCTTCCATCACTTAATATTAATTTTTTTGAATATTAACAATAGCTGCAGCCATAATATTTTAACTAACTCCACATGGTAAATATTTAGAATATTATAATCTTCAATCCTTACAAATTTGTCTCGAATGGAGACTTCAAAAACTTGGCATTGATGCAAGCTCTGTTGCGAATCCACCCTTCTAAAAGAACTAGGTTTTTGTCTTGCTCTCCTATCAAACTCCTGAAGGTTTCTGTCTCCAAAATTCCAAGCTATTTAACAAAACCAAGCATGCCGACTTCCTCTGTCCAACCTCCTTATAAAGGACTCCAAGAAGCATCTAGAATATTACTTAATTATATTTGGAGAACTTTATTTACTAAGGTGACATTTTAAAATATTTTATAATTTAATTTAATTTAACTAAATTAATTAATATTAAGTCATCTTTCAAATATTTCATTTATTTTTGACATCTTAATAAAAATCAATTTAATTAATGTCACCTTAGAAAATTGGGGACATTACAAGTTTTTTTTTTGGAGGGGGGAATGCGTTCTTGTGAAATAGTGTAAAATATTAAATCATTTATAAGTAAATTTGGAACTTTCAGATAAATGGATTAAACTAGAGAAGCAAGAATCTCCAAAAAATCTCAATTTTTTGTGAACCTTTCACATGGATGATTGCCTCACCCCTCGTCCCTCCCCGCCCCCAAAAATCCCATCTTTTAAAAAAATCTCTGATTGCAAATTTCACTATTTTTTTGCATTGGAAAATTTAATTAATCTGGTGCCAACTTGTGAAACCCTCAAAACTTGTGACATGCTAAAATATTTTATGAATAGCTCAGTTGTACAATATCTTTAGGGCACAGCTATAAATAGGAGCTCGTTGGCACATGTATAAAAGGCACAATTAGTTTCAAATTTGCAAGGAGTTGGGAACTGGTGCATTTGAGTCATAGGAAGGCAATTTTTGCTATAACATTGCTACAAATGCATTCCATAACTTCATGCCATGTAAATAGTATTGACATAAAATTCAATCAGCACATACAAATAGATGATTAAATTGTTAAATAGAATTTTCAATGTGCACATCACAAGGATTTTTCAATTTAAATTAATAAGATCAAAAACATTAAATCTATCTTATTTTGGTTGGACTTCTATCCAAAGAGATAGTATTTTAATGTTACGAGTCTAATGACAAGTGAATGGTCTATATTCCAAGGTTATATCTTCGCTCTCTGTTCATATTTCAAATTTTGTGTCTCCTTTATCATGGTTTAATTTTATGTATATTTAGATCCCAATATCATCAATACATGGTTTAATTTTTTGTCTACTACTTATCATGTCGAATGTTAAATAAAATTTTGAATGTGCACATCACAAGGATCTTTCAATTTAAATTAACAGGATAAAAAATGTTAAATCAATTTTATTTTGGCGAGGCTCCCATCCAAAGAGAGTATTTTGCTGTTATGATAGGTGAATGGTCTATATTCTGAGGTTATATTTTAGCTTATTGTGGCTACTTCGTATTTTATGTCTATTTTATCATGGTTTAATTTTTGTGCTTACTTTCTATCTTGATTTTCTGCACAACTAAGTTGTTATTGGGAAGATTGGTTGGTTATTTGGTCCAAAGGACATTGCATTGTCTATCTGTTTCTACAGTTAATAGCCTTGTAAATTAGTTCTTTGGAAATAAATAATCCATATTCTTGGCTAAATCACTTGAATTTATTGCCAATTTAGGCTTGCTATCATACCATTTCTTTTCTTGATGAATATGACAATGCTGCAGTTTCATTTTTTTACATAGTCTCATTACTAGAAGTGAAGAGGTAATGTATGTGTATGTCATCTTTGTCTTCATAACATTTTATCATTCTCTCAAGTTTTAGTACAAAAACCCTTTGCTACATAAAAACATTATGCTGATGTTTATATGTAACCCAATATTACACCAAAATGTCAAACCTTTACGACATCAATGTTTACCCAATGGGTAGACTCGTTACAGACGCATAGACATTAATAGGATATGTAACTCAAGAGAGATAATATATAGAAAAGAACACAAGAGCTTTCATTAATCATTAAGAGTCGTACAATAATCATGATGCTTCAATAGAGCAAGTACAAAGTTTATATACAATCCGAAGGGATGCAACCAAACGTCGTCACCCTTCAACTGTCGGCAACTGACCAACCTTCGTCGGTAACTAACTAACCTCCGTTGGCAACTTACACCCGACGGTAACATAACTTTACGGCTAACATCATCCCCCCCTAAAGAAAAGTCGTCTCCGGACGACAACAAAATGTCTGGGACTCAACAACAAAATAGGAATGACTAACCCCCATAACCAAAACTAAGACTGAGAAGTAGAGTGAGGGAAAGGAAGCGTCCCTGATGATGAAGCGTGTTGCTCTGCTGGAGGAATTGGTGTGGAGGACGACCCCAACTGAGCCCGAAGCTCATACACCTGTGTAGTCTGGGTCTGCAAGTGCGCTTCAGCTACCATCTGTAATTCCAAGGCGAACTTAATCATCGTGGCAGCCTCCAACAGTTCCTTCTCCTTTGCCTCACTTTCAGCCTGTGCTGCTGCCAACCGTTGCTCTAAAGCCACCCGTGCGGTCTGCTTAGCCATCAACTCCTGGGTCTGCTGAAGTAAGTCTCTCTCTACGGCCTCTAACTTGGGGCCTAACTCCTCCTGAGTTCTCCTTGAAGTCACCAATGCAGTCTCACGTTCAGACGAGACATACTCAGATCGCCTCAATGCGAAGTACCCATCCCGCAATGTCTGCTCCAACTCTCTAACCAGAGATGCTGCCTCACTCTCAATGACTGGTGTAGGAATAACCCAGGTAACCAACATCTCTGCAGTCTCTCCCTCAGGCCATAACCCTTGCTCAAAACAAGCGGCAAATGCTGTACCACAGCCTACCCGAGCAAAGGCTAAGAGACGCCTCAAATCCTGAACTATAGTCGCCACAGCTTGGGACTCCGCTACAACCACCAACCGACGTCCTCGGGTGACCATGTCTGCTAAATAGGTCTCAACGTCTTCTCCTTCCAACGTCCCAAGACCAGTAAGGGTTGTTGGGCGAGCCAACTCGATCCCGCAAGGTGCGGCCCTGGCCACCTTGCCCCCTGCCATAGCCCCATCCTCCTCGGAGAAAGGGGAAAAAACATCTGTTGCCACTCTGACATCTGTAGATTCTATACCAATAACCTCTAGTGGGTCCTCCCGTCGAGGAGAAAGAACTATTGTTGGTGGTGGAGCAGGAACCAATTGAAATCGTCGGCTGATCCAAGAACGCATGGCTCCCACTTGCGCGGGGTCATGAGAAAGAGGTGGTGAAGGATCCTGCAAGAGTGCCGCATCCACTGTCACTACGGCATCCGACCTGATCACTTCCATCTGAACCTGATCCTCACCAATGTCCTTCATGCCTTTGAGTACTTCCTCCTCTGCAACTGCTACTGCTACCTCCATCGGAGGTTCAGGATCTCCTTCCCCTAGAATGTCCTTGGCTGCCTCGGCTGCCTCCTTAGGTGGAAACTCAACTAGAGGAATTGTGGAACTTGCCAACCGTGCCGAAGCCAAGTGGGCCAAGGGAGACAACACTGGTGGCGCAAACTGAACAAGGGCTGCCGTGGTGGATGCCATTGTGTCCATATGAACTGTCAAATCACCATCCTCTCCGCCCGAGTCTGTGTCGGGAGATTCTCCACTCGCTTCCCGGCCACTATCGATGTCATCTTGGTTGGACTCTACCACCATTTGCCGCTGTCGCTTCTGTTCGCTGATTACACCTCCCGTATCCAAATACAACCAGTAGAACACAGGCGGGGCTCCTCCGGTAAGCTTGCCTTGCGGCTTGAGCTCCAACTCATCCGTGGGCATCTGTCTAAGTGCAGCCTCAAGAAATAATCCAATGGCGTAATGAGGCATGTAAAAGGTGCGATGTTGTAACGTCATGAATTCCCACATTCTATCCACCAACACCGAAGCCCAATTGTAGACCACACCATTCATCAACCCCTGCATGTAGACGATCTGTGGGAGTGCAATGTCGGATGCACGGCTCGAACCAGTCAGCCTGCTCTTAAGGACATCAAGAATGCAGCGCCAAGCACCCTTTGCTACATACTCCTTCCTCAGGCCTCTCGCTTTGGTCGCGTTTATCACCTTTTCCAACTCTACTGGAGTGAGCCAGCGGCAGACACGCTTTATCCAAAACTCCTTCCTCTCGACTGACATTTTCTGCTTTGTAGTATCCACCTTTTGTCCGTTGCGTCCTGGAATGCCAAAAACCCGTGTGAAGTCCTCAGCGCCATAGGAAACTGTGAGCTTGTGGTTTCGATACATGAATGTACTCTTCCTTGTCTGCTTGTTGAAACATTGAATCATTATCTTCAAAGTATTTTCCAGATTACGCACAGGAAACAAGGGCATTTGGATAGCCCAATGAACACCCGCCTGATATAAAAATTGCTTTACCTCGTCATCCTCTGGGGTTTCCTTCCACCATGTCCTACATTCCAGTCCATTAATTCCTTCGAATGCTATTGTCTGGTAGGTGACAGCATTTTTTTCCTTTTCCTCCTTTGCAGACTTGAGTTTCTTCCCGCTGCTCCCACTTGCTTGATGCCCTGCAACCTTCACTCCCGATGGTAGAATGGTAGCCTTCCTGTTCATCGCTGTTTTGCCTAAACTCCTTGACTGTAATTGATTTTTCCAGTTACTCCTCTTCCCAACTGAATGCATTTTTATTTTTTCTTTCTCTAACCGTTTTGAATGCAAGAACCGGTTATTTGCCTGCCGTATTGATTTTCCCTTCGGCGTGGGTTAATCTGCTGCCACGGAGATCTATTCTTTTCACCCCGTATTCCCTCAGCTCGTGGCAAACTCTCTCCCTCTGTTTCCGTCCTGTGATGCCTTCTCCCGCGGTAGAATGTTCTTCTCCTTCTGTTCGGTACTGTGTGACCTTCCTAATTCTCCTTCCGCCTGTTTGTTATACCCTTGTCCGTTGTTTGTTGGCCTTCGCACGACACGGTACTAATTGCTTTCCTTCGCACGGTAGCGTGTTGTGCGCACCCCCTCTTCTGTACTAAATGTTGCCTTTCATCCGCTGCTAACACCTTCCACAGAGTTTACCTTCTGTCCGCTGCTCACATCTTCCGCCGTTTCCTTGCACTCCATGCGTAACTTTATTACTGCGGGACTGGGTTTTAAAATAAGGGACGGTGGTCCATCGTCGGGTGGTCCCACCGTTCGGTGGAACCATCGAACAGTGGAACCACCTCCCCGGCAGCGGCGCCAAATGTTTACCCAATGGGTAGACTCGTTACAGACGCATAGACATTAACAGGATATGTAACTCAAGAGAGATAATATATAGAAAAGAACACAAGAGCTTTCATTAATCATTAAGAGTTGTACAATAATCATGATGCTTCAATAGAGCAAGTACAAAGTTTATATACAATCCGAAGGGATGCAACCAAACGTCATCACCCTTCAACCGTTGACAACTGACCAACCTCCGTCGGTAACTAACTAACCTCTGTCGGCAACTTACACCCGACGGTAACATAACTTTACGGCTAACAATCAAAATATTGGTCATTATGATTTTGTATGCTTATTCTCATAATGTGCATATTTATCCTACACGTGTTTTGTGTCTATATTCTAATTCTACTTTATATAAGTTTAATAGAAAGGTTTTTGAATGTAACTTGGTTTTGAACTTAGAATCTTTGAAAATGCATAATTCATGCCCATTTGACTTTACCTGTTATGAGAAATGGTTTCTCTTTTATCAGTTGATTACATTTCTATTTGGATTATGTACTCTTTGAAATTTAATACTTGAATTTTTTTTCGATCGAGGATTTCAATCCACAAAGTCGTTTGAGATATTCAATATGGGAGCACAAGCCTTAGGCTACACCTCTTCGGCTAAGAGTAGGACTAAGGAGTATCCATTCTGCCAAATTCACCTAGGGCACAAACCCGTCCTTGTCCCTTATATCGATGTCGAAGCCTTGCACTCAGCAAGACTTGATCCCTGGTGGACTCATTAAGAACTTTTCAACTTCACCAATAGACCAAGGGCCCATTGACCCTATTTGAAAATTTGGCCGGAATAAAATGTTATTTTCTTTTATTCTACTGGGATGCAAACATGTTTATCATAGTTGTTTTGAGGTCTTATTGAGTTTTCAAAGTTTTAGAGTTTGTTATGATAGTGCAGTCTCTAAGATTAAACATTAATTTGACATTAATAATAATTTAGAGTGCAGTGTTGTTAGTAACATTTAATCATTCACTCACATCATACAACAAGACGAGGTTTACTCAAATATCATTCACTGAACTGTTTTATTATTAACTTAGCAATAACTTTATCAACCTCATATAGAACTTACCAAAGAATCATTTAGTAGCAAAGCTTACACGCTACATTGCATTATGCTATTTTAAACAAACTTTTAGTTTGGATAATTCATTTGTTTAACTCTCCATATTATTTTCTTTCTATATCTCTATGCTATGAAAATGCCTTTAAATTTCAAAAACAAGTAGTTTTTGTCTCTTTATCAACATTTTTTAATTTCTTTTTGAAATCCGTTTTTTCCCATAAAAATCCCCGATTTTTTCGAATAATCTTATACTTGTAGTTTGCTGATTTTTTCCTAAAAGGATTTTTTCTGCTATGGATTAAACAAATGGAGGTCTATTATAGTGTGCAAAATGTAAGTGTGTCACACAATTTATTTAGGAATATTTATCTATTTGCTCATAAGACTTACCCAAAATTAAATGGTTATATTTTAGACAAGGTAGTGGGCAAAGTGTGTAGGATTACTCTAGGGAACTCCGGTGACAAGTCATCTTTGTCATGGACTGAGGTGGAAGATATTCTCACAAAATATCTTAGAGGTCTCCACACCCATGAGGGAAGGTGATTGCTACAAGGCAAAAGAACTGGATAGGGAAATTGTTCAAGCCTACCATGTTGAAGAGGAAAAAAAGAGAGGATGGAGAGTCTTCCAAGCAATGCCAAATCAATGACCAGTCCTAGAAGAATGAGGAAAAATGATTTGGAATGATAAGAAGACTAATACTCTTGTGCACCAATATCTAAAGAATCATTGTAGTAATTATAATATTTATGGTCATATTGACACCTAGTGTTGGACGTTGCTTCTAGAGCCACACCCAAAGGACAAAGCCAAGGAGAACTCCAATAGGTCTATGGTGATTCCTTAAGAAAAGGCTGAGACTGAGGATAGTTTAAATATTAGTTAAAGGCTTGGTTACATGCCCACCAATAGTCTGAATATGTAAAAGGAATTGATGAGATGAACAAATATTTTCTTTTACAGTTGCAAGTTAAGAAAACTAGAGTAAATGCACTTGAAGATCCCCATTTAAAGTGTAATTTGATTTCAACTGATATTATTTTAAAAAGTGGGTTAAAAACATATCCTCATCCCACTATATCCTTTTAAATGGCGTAAATTTCAGTTTTATAGAAGTCCTAGATACATAGATGAAGTGGATACAAATGTAATTTTTGTTGATGGCAGATGAGTTTGATATGGTGCTTCATATTCCTTGTATCTTAGAGATGCAATTTTTGTGAGGGTGAACAAATATATAGATGGATCAATAGGGGCACTAGAGAAAAGGAAAAGCTGCAATGGTAAGTTCCAATCAAGCCATCAAATTAATTCAAGAAACCAAGCAATTTTGTTTACTTTTATCAAAAGAAAAACAAGAAGATGAACTGAGAATTTTACGATGATTTAACTATAAAATGAAGGGTTTGGATGATGTGTAGTAATCTTTTCAAGAAGTGTTCCATAGGTGCAAGGGGTTGCTACCAAGAAGGGAGGTGGAGCATGAGATTCAACTACTACTTGAATTTCTCTACAAAACATTGGTTAACAGGGAATCACTTCTAGAGAGCAATGATGCCAAGAAACAATTTCAAGAGTTACTGAAATAGTTAGCACTTTGCCATGTAGTTTGCTTATTGTGATGGCACAAAAAAAGATGGATCTTTGAGGATGTGGATAGTCTACAAGATATTGAATGAGATCACCATTGAAAACTTTTATCCTCTTCCAAGAATTGGCAAGAAGGATCTCCCGCTTGTCTAAATTATTGCTTACCCTGACCAAAAAGGGAAGCTGATCGATACTTCCATTTGCCAAAAGTTCTGCTGCTTGTTGCACTCTCTCAAGCAATGGAGGAAGAGGGTTTTTTCAAAATGTTTACACTGAAGGAAAGCCTTGGAAGAAACATCAAGTTTCCTGTCCTTACTGGCCCCCTTTTCTCAAACCTGAGATAATCAACTGGGAATCACTCTCAATGATCAGCTTCCTGTAACCCAGCAAGGCTGTGATCTTGATACCCTCTAACACTCAGCCTTTGCTTCATTATTGGATCTGGAACCCAGAAAGAAGAAAACCCTTTAAATGAACTATCCTGAATGAGAGCCGATCAAAGTCCCATCTTCAGCCTGCCTGGGATAATCAGTTGACTATCATAAATATCTTTGAAGAAATCCACCAGTGGCGATTTGTAGGATGCACCTAATCTCAAAATCTGTTTTATGATCATCCCATTAACAAGGGAACTATCAGAATATTGCTGCTGAATTTGTTGGCAACGAATTTATTTCTAGGACGCAGTTTTTCTAGATTGCATAACTAAATCAAATATAAAGTTTGAATAACCAAATTAGTGTAGCTTATTCTATAATGCATACACTATTTTTTTTAACCCCAAAACCTACCAGATTGGCCTTTGGATAAAGCTGCTTAACTTTTTTTCTCTTAGATTGCCTTCTGTTGTTTGTATCTTATTTTTTAATGAGATTCTTGAACTTGAGAACAAACTCTTTGCTGTTCGTATAATTTTTATCAACTAGACTTAAACAAAATGTGATTATATTTAATTGCACAATGAGAATCTGGCTTAGTTTCTTGAAATATCCTTGATTTTATAGCTAAATCATTGAGTTCTTCTTTAATCATAGGCAACCATAATGCCTTGCATGTAGATTGACATGCTATATTTGTTTGTATAAATAGTAACTCTGCTTAAATACTGCAGGGATGTTTGAAGCAACTTCTTTAGAACGTACAAGACGGGATTCTATATATGCTGTGAATGCTGCTGGTGAAGAATTTGATGATTCAATTACAATGTCTCCACTTCCTTCTTAGCTATGGTATGTAATTTTTATTTAACACGTCCAAGATTGATTCTCTTTTATCAACTCCAAAGTATTACATTATCATCAATTGCTTCTATCTTAAAGTTGCTGGAAGTTTTCAATTTTTTAATATACAAAAATTGTTGCCCCGACAAACTGTTTGCTATTGTTTGGGATTCTTTGAAGTTTGACTAAGTTTTAATTACAAGTGCTTGTCAGTTACATCTGATTTTAATTTCTAGTGAGGTTGGTATGTTAAAACCAGTGTTCAACAATGTGTCTGTGTTATGTAAGTGGCATCCCACAAACCTATTTCTACAAATGAGGTTGACAAATATGTCTTGCCGTCAAATATTTATGTAATCAAGCTAAATTTAAGGTTGGATTTGTGTTAGACAAGTTGTAGTTCATGAGGTGGGATGGTTAAGGAGCAATTTATTTTACATATTTGTAGAATATTTCCTAATGTTTGGTGAATACCAGATTATTCTAGATATGAGATTGATACCTTGCAAGTAGGGATTCATCTGGGTAAGTTACCAATAGATTGTTAATACTTACCGGTTACTGAGAGGGGGGGGGGGGGGGTGAATCAGTAAATACTCACTGTTGTACTTTTTAATTCTGAACTTCTTAATCTTAATTGATAAACAGAGTATAACAGTCATTCATAAGTATAAACAGAATCACACAGATCAATACAAGTATTTATACGTGGAAACCCTCTATTAGAAGGGAAAAAACCATGGTGAGACAGAGCTCGCAACTTCACTACTTCAAAATGAAGGCACCCTGTTAGGAGCTTACAAAGCACCGGTTAAGGTGTTACCCGGTTAAGGGATTTTACAAGAGATTTGTTAAGATCTAAACCCTGTTAGGAGTTGCCTGGTTACAGGACTTTGAACATCAACAAGATGTTACCCTGTTAGGGGATTTTTACAACGAACCGATTAGGTCCACCCTAATATAGGGATTTGAATATGCTTTCACTATTGATAAAAGTAATGATCTGTTATGACACTGAATGTCTGATTAGGTCATACCTTTTTTTTGGTTGCCTGGCTGTTGATCTCTGCTACCTTTGTATCTGCAGCTCTTCTCAGAAGATGTCTCTCCTCTTCTCTATGCAATCACCCATAATCAACAACTTTCTTTGCGTCCTATGACTAATATTTATACAAGAGTGATCCTCTTGACTCACGGAACCGCCAGGGAGTAAACTTGACCATAAAATATGCAATGTAAGAAAGCCGTGCGTTGTGATCTAGAGTTTATCTTGAGATCATCCGCAAAATTTAAAGCTAACTCCTGTTGAAAGGTTAACTTCACATTAGAGTAAATGTCTCGCATAATCAGGCTCTTAACTCAAACTGCTTCCGCAGAATCCGGTGCGGATCTTTTAGGTAGTTTGACTGGTGTATCTCGTACCCGGTTCCAACTCTTTATGACCTCTAAGATCGGTATTGGATCGGTCTACTGGTGTAGACCATTCATTGCATCAATTGGTGCATACATTCTGTTTACAGTCTACCGGTGGCTTCTAAGTAACGTAAGTGACTGGTGAACTTTTACCGGTACAAGGTTTTTACACTAATGATAATTTAAATTGCTAACAATCTTCCCCTTTGTCATTGGTGGCAAAACTATACACAAAACCCTACTCACTTACTTGTCTTTCCTATAGAATACTTCCCTTGTCTAAGTGCTCCGGTGTTAGTTGGCTGGATCCTCCTTTTTTTTTGCTCTTCATTTCTCCTTCTGTTCACTCTCTATCTTGCTACTTTCTTCCCCTTTTTGCCTCCAGAAAACAAAGGGTTTTGCTTCACTTCACATTTGTAGTTTGGTGAAGATATCCTTGTAAATTGTTTTGGCCGAGTGAAGGAATGGTGCCCATTGACCGGTTACATGTTCAATATTCTTGAGGGCTGTTGTGAGGGAAACAGTTATGTTTTCCATATCTTCAACAGTCTTGTAATCCGGTTCATTTATTAGAGCTTTTGTTGTAGTGGCAATGCACTGCATTGAGTCAAATGTTGGGGCTAGAAACATCTGAAATCCAATAATATCTTGGATTCTCTTACTTTCCTCTTCTGTAGTCTTCCTTTTGACAAGAGCCAGACTTGTCATTTCTCTGCTATAATGTATTGCAGATTTATTTTGTATATCAAACTAGGAAGATAAAGCTTTGATGTCCTATGTGGTCTTAGCAGACTTCTCTGTTAGATCTTGCAAAAACAATTCAAAGTTTGAAGTTCTGCACATCAAACTTCCTACCACTTGAAGTTGCTGTTGTAACATTCTCAGGTTGGTTAATACATTAACCTTGGTTTCTTCAACATGTTTTGTGGAGAAACTCCACTCTTTTCTTCTCATAGTGGTCAATGGCCACTATTTTTGGATTTGTTAGATCGTCACCGATTGCTTGTGCCAGAACTGCTAATTGATCAATGACCGGTTCATCTTTATCAACGTCAGCATCTGGTACAAAATTGCACAGGATTTCTTGTACTGAGGCCAGGACCATGTTCTGTTTTCTTTTGGTCAGCTCTTTCAGCTGCCATGTTGACGTCTTGCTGATGTCTACCATTGTATCGGTGACTTTATCTTTCTTGGCTTCCATCTCCTCTGATAGCGACAAATTCCTCTTAGATGATGAGCTTGGTAAATCTACTTCTTCCTATTGCCTTTTCTTTTTCTCAGGTTGAACTTGCTCATTATGGACTGTGATCTCTTTTTCTTGTCCTTTATTCTCATTAGCTCCTTGTTGAGCTGTGTTTTTTGTTTGAACCGCTACTTCCGGTAGAACTTGTTCTGTCAGGGGTTCTTTTCTCGGAGGATTGTCTTTCGGTTGTTCTTCAACCTGTATATGTTGTTCCTGATCGGTTTGTGCACCCGGTTGTTCTATAGCTGTGTGAAATTCACCTAATGGTACTTCATTTTCTACCTCTTGTTCGACATTTATGTGTTCACTAGCCATGCACTCCTCTGTTTTAGCGTTTTCTTGCAGTAATTCGTTTGGATCCTGAGGACCTAAATTGTCCAATGTACTATAATCATAATTTATCCAAAATTCCAAGGTCTCTTTATAGACCTCTTTATCGAGTCCATTTATTATTTTGGCAACTCTGAGTCCAGTTTGCAAATTCATTGATGCCTCTTCTAATAGAATTTCTATTCTATCTTCACTTAGGCCAGGTCTAACTTGAGACAGGGCTTCTTTATTTATCCTTGTATTATCTCCTAGACCTGCTCTCCATTTTATTTGAAGCCTAGAGTTCAATTCTGGTGGGAACTTAGACCTGTAGTCCCTTGGGGTTCTGTGGAAATCCAGAAGAGATTCCACTATTGCTTTAATAATTGCTTGCTTGTCGTCTTCTTCTAACATGCTATACCACTTGGCAACATTGTCTACCATACCGAAATCCATTATTTCATCAACAATTTCACTTACTGACATGGGTTTAGTGTTACCTGTGCTTGGTGAGACGAGGATTGTTAGTTCATTGATCTTGTCATCAACGATATCGATGACCGGTACTGTGGAGCTTTTTCCTGTTTTCATTATTGCTGCTGCGAATTCATCAATGTTTGGTCTGCTCGGTCTTGGCTCAGGCTTCTTTATCGGTTTGCTTGAACCCTTCTTCCTTTTAATTAAAGGAACAATATCTTCAGGGTTTGTCTCCTCTTGTTCTGCTTGCTGGGCACTGGATACCAGTTCAGTTTGCTTCTTTCAAGCCTTGGGTTGCGCGGTAGCCGGTTTCTTCTTCGGTGTAGGGGTCCTTTTGTAGACATTCTTTATGGGTGCCCTCTTTAATAGATTCTGTTGAATCTCGTCATAGGTGCCAAACCGGTTTGCACCAAGCTCCAGATTGGCTTCATTTAGGGCATCAACATATGCCTTGGCAATCTTGGTAGTGATCTCGTATCCTAGCTCAGGAGCATACACCTCTCTCGGTTCCACTGCTTGAATAATGCAGTTATCCGTGGTGACTAGAAAGCATACGTCGTCCTTATACTTGTCAACAATTGTTGACGACACTCTTTCTCTTTCGTGCATCATCAATTGAAATACCTCAAAATGTTCATTCAGCACATCTCTCAATTAGTCCCCCAGTTGATTGGCCATCTCGCTTACTTGTTGCATCACCGTTCTATTGGTCTTCCATACAACCTTTCCGAATCCAGGGAAGAAGTTGGAGTAGTAGAAGTAGAGACATACCAGAAGGGTCCCGTACTTCATTAATTTCTTCTTCACGACTCCCAGCTTCTTCATATTTTCAAATATTTGACTTTGAAGCATTGCACAAATATCATATTGGGCATTATCGTGCATTATCCGATGTGCGGCATGAATAGCTCCACCTGGTATACTGTTCAAGTTGCTTGACTGATATACCTTGTACCCAATTACTGCAGATGCGAAGTGAAATCCATCATCCTCAATGTTCGTCATGGTCATGAGTTGACCATCAGGTCTTGGTTTGGTTAATTTATTGCCGATGACATTTGAGATTGTTCTTAGGGTTAGAGCTTCCCCTCGGTTGCTGTATCCTATCACGCGATGGAGATCATCTTTGGTGGTCGATTGCATACACCTTTTGTTAGCCAGAAACCTGGATCATGAAGACGACTGAGGACCAGTTGAATTAAGTCTTCATGGAAGATGTCCGGGTAGCGTACTCCGTTGATAAGTCCAGAAGATATAAGCTTGGCATACTTATCAGGAAGTTTCCCTTCTTCACATAGCGCCAGATACTCTCCTTGAATATATGTTTCGCCCAACTCTTCCTGTTTGGCATGGATGAACGCTGTAACGTCTTTGGTTAGGAAGACTCCTTCAGGTACAGACGAGAGCGCACCAGCCATGTCGTTTTCTCGGTTCTAAGCTGGCAAGATGTTATAAGCTGGCCTGTTCGCCTGATCTCCCTTGAACAACTTTACGGAGGAAGATGATGATGCCATTTTCGAACAGTTGACTGATAGAAGAAAGCTTTGATTGGTCTTATAGATGATTGCTCTCGATGATCAAAGCACAAGAATATAGCTCATAAAAAGTCATTAATCTTAGTGAAAGCAAAGTAAAACCTATGAGTAATTCTTCTTCCTTTTATAGGGTAAGGTCATAACGATATTTGCCAAACGGTAACTATTCATTAAACGAATATAGTAATAAATGCCTTACCTAACCTTTCTTTCCATTTTTCTTAACCGGTGATCCGCCTTTTTCGGTTGGCAAACCTCGGATGATTTTTCGCTTTTCTGTCTGATTAAGCTTGTAGACTAAGTGAGTCTTAATTTTCACTAACTCTACCGAGAACGGTGAAAGGTCTACCCGGTTCCTCTAGGCCTTATTGGCTCAGTTTGCAGAAGAGATATCACCCTCTGTAGGAGATGAGCTCTCCTCAGTCTTCTCTTCAGCGGAGCTCCTTGACTCCTTTTTGACCCAAATTTATCTTGCTGTCTTCTCGGTCCTTTCTTCCTTGATGATCTTGTCAACCAGTTTGGCCGGTTCTTTCTTCTTGTTGAGCGACGGGTTCCTGCAGTCTTTTGCCAAGTGTCCAACTTTGTTGCAGCGATAGCACACTATCCTAGTTTCCTTCCATGGTTTCACCCCTCTTGGATTGGGTGACTTGCTCCAGGCGTCATTGGAGCTGACTGTTTCACAATTTGTACAATGGGTTGTGCTTCGGTTCTTGTTTTTCTTGGTGAATACCGGTCTAGGGGATCTGAATGCCATTGTCTTTGATATGCATTCTTCAGCCTTGTGTTCAAACTTGTTGCATGCATAGCAGTAGCCTTTGAAGTTTCCCCTGCTTCCACTGGACACAGATACAAGATTTGACCAGCACTCATTGGTTTTGTGGCCCATTTTGCAACAGTTCTTGCAGTGACTGTTGTTGGGTCTTATCGGTGCTTTTCTGCAGTCATTTGTTTTATGACCCAGTTTGCCATAATGATTACAAGAAAGGTTAGAGTTCTTTTTACCTTTTTGTGCCAGCGGCTTCTTTGTTTTCTTGCGTATCTTGGCTCCAGAAGATTCACCAGTCTCCTTAGTGACTTCACCGGTGAATCCAAGACCAGTTTGGTCTTTGTGCCTCCTTTGAGCTTTGAGTTGCTCATTGAGCTTGGCCGAACTTTCATTGTATCTTCTTAGGACATCATTTCTTTCTTCAAGGACTTTCTTTTGTCCCTTGAGTTGATACACCTCAATCGCCAGTCTCTTACATGCATCATCCCTCTCCTTCCATGCCTTGTGTATGCTAGTGTTTTCCTGGGTGATGTCCTCCATGTCCTCCTGAAGTCGTAGAAGCATTAGTTCAGTCACCCCTACAGCGTCCATTGCTCGGTCCCTTGCTCTTTCAGCGGCAGTCAAGGAGTTAAGTGCTGTATTCCTTTCATCTTCAACATTTCTCATTTTCTCGATTAGTTTAGTCATCCTCAGGGCATTCTCTTCTTGCTCCCTCTTAAGGTTGGAGATCTGATCGGTTAGGGTCTCATTCTTTTCCATAAGTTCAGATACTGCCTCCTCCGCTTCATCAGATCCACTCTGCCCAGAGAGTTCATCGATGGTTTCATTGCTCTCATTCAATTGTAGAGCCAGCTCCTTTCGCTTTGCCAGTGATCTCCTAAGTCTATTCTCCAAAGAGGCAATAATGTTGTTGGCTTCCTCCAGCTGTTATTGATACCCGTATACCTCCGTGATCTTTCTCTTAAGTTGTTAGACTTTTAAGTACAAAGAACTATGCTCTGATACCAATTGTTAATACTTACCAGTTATTGAGAGGGGGGGGGTGAATTAGTAAATACTCACTATTGTACTTTTTAATTCTGAACTTCTTAATCTTAACTGATAAACAGAGTATAACAGTCATTCATAAGTATAAACAGAATCACACAGATCAACACAAGTATTTATACGTGGAAACCCTCTATTAGAAGGGAAAAAACCATGGTGAGACAGAGCTCACAACTTCACTACTTCAAAATGAAGGCGCCTTGTTAGGAGCTTACAAAGCACTGGTTAAGGTGCTACCCGGTTAAGGGATTTTACAAGAGATCTGTTAAGATCTAAACCCTGTTAGGAGCTGCTTGGTTACAGGACTTTGAACATCAACAAGATGTTACCTTGTTAGGGGATTTTTACAACGAACCGATTAGGTCCACCCTAATATAGGGATTTGAATATGCTTTCACTACTGATAAAAGTAATGATTTGTTATGACATTGAATGTCTAATTAGATCATACCTTTTTTTTGGTTGCTTGGCTGTTGATCTCTGCTACCTTTGTATCTGCAGCTCTTCTCAAAAGATGTCTCTCCGCTTCTCTATGCAATCACCCATAATCAACAACTTTCTTTGCGTCCTATGACTAATATTTATACAAGAGTGATCCTCTTGACTCACGGAACCACCAGGGAGTAAACTTGACCATAAAATATGCAACGTAAGAAAGTTGTGCGTTGTGATTTAGAGTTTATCTTGAGATCATCCGTAGAATTTAAAGCTAACTCCCGTTGAAAGGTTAACTTCACATTAGAGTAAATGTCTCGCATAATCAGGCTCTTAACTCAAACTGCTTCCGCAGAATCTGGTGCGGATCTTTTAGGCAATTCAACCGGTGTATCTCGTACCTGGTTCCAACTCTTTATGACCTTTGAGACTGGTACTGGATCGGTCTACCGGTGTAGACCATTCATTGCATCAACCGGTGCATACATTCTGTTTACAGTCTACCGGTGGCTTCTATGTAACGTAAGTGACTGGTGAACTTTTACCGGTACAAGGTTTTTACACTAATGACAACTTAAATTGCTAACATAGATTATGTGGAAAGTCTTATATAAGACTTTTTTTGGAGTGTACTTTGTCTTTTCTTGTGGGCAGGTTGAATTGCCCAGGAGCTTCTAGAACTTTAGATGGTAATGACATAGCTTGTTTGGATTACAAGTAATTATACTATAAATGTGATTGTTAGTTAGTTGGGTTGGAATCACACTCCACGATTGAGGAAATCCAAGTTTGGTATTAGCTAAACTCATCCTTAAATTTCTGTTATACATCCAGGGGACAACCATGGGAATGGTTTCTCCATTTCTCAATAGGAAATGTTGATACTTGGAGAACATTTTCTAGGCATCCCCTGGTCCTGGATTCCTATGGTAGTGTGCCTTTGCGAATTTTTGTTCCTGTTCCTATTCTACTTGAATCTGCAGTGTGAATGGCATGTTAGATCCACAAGTAATTTGACTATTGACCAGATTCTAGTCTGTTCTTTCTGGACAAAAATGCTTTCAGTTTGACCTGGGGTATGTTGTAGCAAGGCCTAAGAACAGTACTACGTAGTATAGGGAGTTGAGCTGGCTGTTTCTCCCAAAAGATGCATCTGTTTAGGAAACCGCTACCATTCCAGCTGAGGATCTCTCAGGAGGTTGTTAAACCATGTCACAAATCTGGAGGGGATATGCTGGACACTTACTAACAATCTGCCCCTTAGCATTATCCAAGGGGATTTGAACCTGCTACCCTGCTCTGATACCACTTATAGGGAGTTGATCTGACCATTTCTCCCAAAAGATGCATCTTTTCAAGAAACTGCTACCACCCCAATTAAGGATCTCACAGGTGGTTGTTAATCCATTTCACTCATCCCGAATGGATATTCTGAACATTTACCAATGCTTAGAAGCAAAGTACTCATGCTGTGCTTGACATATTTGGTCTTTAGCATTATTTATACAGTATTATAATCAATATTCCCATTTCTAACATGTTCAACAAATGGTACCTAAATTTTTTACAGAAGTATAACCGCAGAGACAAACAAGATCAAAATGACTTAGGAAATGGGCAGTAACTGTTTTGATTTGTTTAGATTCCCAGCATATTGTAGGTTTGAAAGATGGTGCGCCTGGAATTGAAGTAGGCAAATCAAATCCAGTTTTCTCATAAGGTGTTAGGTGGGTCTCTTAGAGTAAACTTGTGGTAGACTGGGATTTGTATGGTGGAACAAGTTGCTGAAGCACTGAATGATCAGAATTACTCAATTTCTTTGTCTCTGTCACTGCAATATGGATTATGTAAACATTTGAGAAATCCAACTACCAATCATATGTAATGTCCCCATTTTGGGTCTTGGTTTGTAGAGAAGAAATAATTTAATTAATTAAATTAGGTTGTCCAAATCAATGTATTCAGGCAACTTATTTATATTAATTATGTTTATAAGTTGAATCAGTAACTATAGTTGGCCCCTTTAGCCCCCCAACCCCCTACTATTTGAAGGGCTTCCCACAATAATTGTAATGACCCTTACTCAAAGGGCACTAAAAACCTCCAATGCTGTAGTGTGGAATTTTAACAAACACTTGGCACGCAAACTGAATAGCACTGCTGAAATGTAAAATGCTGAAAGAGATAATTGTTGTGCAACAAATCCACTCAACAACTGATGTAAGGTGATGCAAAAATGAACTAGGCTGAACCCAGATAATTTATCAAACACTTGTCTCACAAAGTAAAGGTATAGCCGGAGACAGTTGTTTAAACTTCGCAAATGAAGTAGTTGTAGAAAGCAATATGCCAATACTCACTGATAACCAAATGACTACAAAATGTCAACTTACAGCCTGAATGAAAATTACTGAGTTTCTTCTCTCTTTCACAACAATCAATCAAACATTACATACGCTATTTATTTTCAGTCAGTATGCTAGACAAAATCTTTAGCATTCTATTTCATTTACTCAGCAAAAGATAGCCAACACAAACTGAAACTACTTGCTTCCTATGCAAATGGTTGTGCAATGACAACAATAGAAAGAACCTGGTAATTCGAACTGTATGCTGATAAATGCCTGAACGCTGACCTCCAAACTGATGAAGAAATGTTTATCAAACTGGGCCTGTACTGGACCTGCACACATGTGACTGTGTGTTGCAAAGACTTCCCTCAAACTGGGCGCTGCCAAATCAGGAAAACTGTGATTTTATTATGGCCAATTCATCATATTTTCTGACTGCTGTTGACTGGTATGAAATTCTGAAAATGCAGGACCCTGTACTGCGATTTTAACTTGATTTTTTTTTGTGCCCTTCTTAAGTGACGAAAATGCTCAGAAAATGAGCAGCAAACTCCAAGAAATACTGCGATTACTATCTGAGATTTTTATGATTTTTTTTCCAGCTCGAAAACGCCACAAAAATTTGCGGAAGCACTGTTCACGCCGTACGGAATTACTGTTCACAACGTACCAAATTACTGTTCATGACCGTACGGAAGGTACTGTAGCAGCGAATTAAAAATTGGAATTTTGATGGGAAATAGCTGCCAGCTCCAAATAAATGCCTGAAAGTGAATCTTCCAAAATTATCTCCACTGACTGGCTGAGTACTCCTAGACAAAATCGAACCCTTACTTGCAAAAATGGATTCCTCTTCTTGCCAAAATGATGTGAAATTGTGAACTCCAGGCTGAGAATAAACAACTGAAAAAAGACCTTCCAATTTAGCACACTTGAATTGGCTGAGCACCAATTCCACCAAGCAACCCTTCAGAAGATATTTCACTTCCTCAGTTATGCGAATCCAAGGGAGGTTCCGTTCCCAAAGATCCAATGACTACCTGAAACCCTTAGGCTCCACAATAGACTATGTGACTGAATCACAACCTAATGTCAAGAGAGAAAATACCAACTGGATGATGAGAATGAAGCCCTAGATGCCTATTTATTCTTTTTTCTCCACTTTCTCCAGAAACTTCTAGAACATTATTTTATTTTATTTATTAAGTGACTTTATAAGATATTTTATAATTCAAGTCACTTTATTAAATTAATTAAATATAAAGTTACCTTTTAATATTTATTTATTTGATAACTTTATAAATAATTAACTTAATACCACTTTTTATTTAATTAAAATAATTAATTAGTCATCCTCATAAAATATTCATTATTTTGGACAACTTAATTAATTAAATTAATTAAATCAAATTACCGCCAAAATGGGGACATTACAATAATAAAGATGGGGCCCTCCAAATGGCATCCCCATAGAATAGTAGGGGCTAGGGTAACTAATTTTAGTTGCTAGAGTAACAATTCCCTTTAGAATAGCAGGGGGTTGCGTCCATAATATAAGAAAGCGGGGCAGTGGCATCCCTGTTCGTTCCGGTTGAGAACCACTTGGGCAGATACCAGGGGCATTCAATAAACATAGGATCTTGCCCGGCTCTTTCCCATCCGTTCTTGTACGATGCCACACAAATTGTCCGGTTGGCTACGGTTGCGCGTGGAACTGGAATGAACCCATGGCCTTAACTTAGAGAGTTGGGGGATGATCAAGAATTCTAGTTGTGGGATTTGAGCGTGTATTGGAGGGAGATTGAGAGGATCGCTCAATCTTTGTTCCCTACCTCATGATCAATATTTTAATAAAGTGGTTTTACCTAGGGCCAAAATAAAACAAAATATTATAAAATCACTTTAATGAGCAAGTTACTTTAGGAAGGCCTCTGACACAGTTCCCAAAGATAAGCCACGGTGTAGAATAGAGGAGCTTGGCATTCCAATGCATTTTAGAGAGGTTGTTCATCGGTTCTATGAAGAAGTCTGTCAAAATTAGAACTAAGATAGGTATCTTAAAAATTTTTAGGAGTGATATTGGAATCAAGCAAGGGTGTCCTCTTTCCCCTACTAATATTGGCCTCTACATCGACAAACTTGAAGAAATTTATATGGTGGTGATGGGGTTCTGCTAGGATTAACCATTATATTGATAAAGCTTCTTTTATATGCAGATGACTTTATTCTGGTTGCCAAATCTGCTCATGGGTTACAAGAAAACCTTTTTGCCCTTGAGTACTCTTGTAGGGCTATTGGTCTGCGAGTCAATACTAATAAAACTTGTTGAGCATGTTGTCATTGATGTCAAAGGTTGATGATCAATGTCGTATAAATATTAGAGGATTGCTCAAAGTAATAGAATATTGGTTTGAGCTGCCTGGGTGTCTGCTTGAGCTGCTTAGTTACTTGGTTGAGCTACTTGGTTGTGTGCTTGAGCTACCTGGTTGCATTCTTAAGCTACTTGGTTGCGTGCTTGAGCTGCTTGGATGTCTGGTTGAGCTATTTGAGTGTCTGCTTGAGCTGGTTGGATGTTTGCTTGAGCTGTTTACCTGTCAACTTCACCTGCTTGCTTGCCAAGTCAGATTAATTTGCCAAGTCACTGGGTCAGAATTCAATAATTGCCTAAGTCTTGGTAGTGAAATGTGAATGTAGATGTTTGGGATTATTTGAACCATATTATTGGCCTTATTATAACGCGAAGACATTTGACGGAGTAAAGAAGAATTAATTGTGGCAATAATTATTTGGAGGAACCCATAGTAATTCAGTAACGACACTGTAGTCTTGGAAATAAATACTTCATGTAAATTCATGGATGACTTCAAACATTTATGCTTGGTGGTTTTGTCTCAAACAAATTCATTTATTCAATCAGTCTATTCTTGGTGTGACGGCTCTTGCATTTGGGAATCACAAAAATAATAAATCGTGTTTACTATTAAGGTGTGTGTTCTTACATTCGATGTAGTTATGCTTGGCAGACGTTTTGAAATGTTTCGAATGGTCTCTAATTTGTGCGTTGGCTATTCATCATTAGCTGGGCGTTCTTAAAAAAGGGAAAGTTGTGCATATTAACTGAAGCTGCACGTTGATGTTTTAGAGCCTTGGCGGTGTTTTGGTTGGTGTGTGCTAAGTTTTAAGTTAAGAAGTTGTGCGTTTCTTTCAGGGTATCATGTCTGCTATGAGAGGCAGCGCTCAGTTTCTGATCCAAACTTAGCGATATATATTATCTCTGATCGAGTATGGAGGTATGGGGACTAAGTCTTTCGTCTGTGTGTTGACTTATGATTATTTTGGAGCTGCATGAATATCTAGATGGAGTAGAACATGAGTTTGAAATATTGACATTTAATTTCAAATGAAAAACTGAATGGATGTGATATAGAGGAGGTGAAGGCAGCAGAAATATTGCTGAGTGTTGCTTCTCTAATTTGGTGATAAATTTTTGCAGGTAGATAAGTGTGCACCGTTTTTGGGTATAGCTTGGTTTTTGGTTGAAAAGGATAGATGTATCTGTTGATTGTGTGTAGATTTTGGAACTTGAAGTAGGAAACAGGTGTGTAGTGCTGTTAAAAATAAAGGTTGATGCATTTCTGTTATGTATGGTTGCTTTGAGTTGTGGTGGGTGAATGTTCATTGCTGGGCAGAATTATAAAGGACATTGAGATATCCTTTTTGAAATAGTTGAGTGAAGTTTTTTTTGGTGGTTGCTGGCTGCAGAATTCTGATTATTTTAATTTTCTTTGGTTCGGGTCTGCTGCATATTGTGGTATTGAACAGACAAGGCTGTGGGTTATGAGTTGAGCTGGATAATTCTCAAGGAAAAACGGAAAGAATATTACTGTTTTGGTCTGTTGCAAGTCTATACTCATTGATACATGTACTGCTGGAAAATACAGAGCTGTTGTGTAATTTTGGAATGGGATTGAAGTTCTAAGAAGTATTATTAAGTTTCGTTTCTCTGAGTTGGTGCTCGAATTGAGGTTGGTACCTCAGATGATCAGAGTTGTTGCTTCAAGGAGGGTTGGTGCTCGTTGTGAGTTGGTGTTCACATTTGTAATCTGGGTTGGTGCCCATTCTAGTTAATAAAAGCTATGGTATGCTGTTGTTATTTACCCGAGAGGGTTTTCCACAAGAAATCTGGTGTTTGCGTCTTGAAGGTTGCTCTCTTTAAGTTTTATGTGGTTTTGTGCATTTAAAAATTTAAAAATCAGAAATAATGGTTCACCCCCCCACCCCCCTTTGTATTTCCTGTCTGCTCTTCATGACCAATATCATGATTTTCTTTAACAAAAGGATAAAGCTTCAAAATTAGTTCTACTTTGAAGGAAATGAATTGAGAATGTAAATGAATACAAGCATCTCGACTGACTCCAACAACAAGCTTAGCTGGGAGGCCTTTAGAAAGAAAAGAAATTTGGTGGTTGGAAAGCTTTATTTGGCCTCCAAAATGGATGTAGAGAAGCAAAGTTATGGGATGGGAGAGCTGTTTAGACTCTTTTTGGTCTTTTAGTTATTATATGGTGCTTTATGGTTATGAGCTCTAGACAAGCAACATGTTTGTGGCAAAGTGGAAGCAAATAGAAAGAATTCAAAAGCCACATGATCATCAGTAACTTAGTAAATTCAAATTAAAAGTGTTAGCCCCTTATGAATTTTTACTAGCTGAAACATGGGTTGTTTGTATGAAAGCCATGCCTATGGTTTGTTTCATAAGGTATCTCAAAAGAATTGATAAGATGGAAGCAAGTAAAATATCCTAACGTTGTCTTCAACTAAGGCCCAAGTAAGAGAAAGAAGTCATGGATAAAGTAAAATGACAAGTGGATGAAAAAGTGGAATATTTATTTGAATGCTTGTCTTAGTGACAAGAAAAAGATATCAAGGCATTTATTATAGAGAAATTTCTTAGGGCTACGCGGGGAAGAATTATATGGAGAAATATGAAGTATTACCTTGAAGAATTTAACCCCACATGTTATCATCAACAAAAAAGCATACATAGGGGAGAGTATCCCTTGGAGAGCAAAGATTCTAATTGCTTAGTTGAGAACTAACTTGCATCAATTTCAACATGAAACCGAAATGTGGAAAATGCCAAACGAAGCTTGGGAAGAGAGTTTGTCTTTTTCTCTTCTGGGATAGTGGGATCCGGAAAACACTATATTTATCATTGCGGTGCCTGTAAGGACATTAGGCCCAAGTATGCTAGTATTTTTGTTAATGTTGCTCGAGCCTGTTTATATATTGAGGGGATAGTTGAGAGAGTTGGAGAAGTGTAACTGTTTTAGCTAAGGTGGGTAAGTTGGAAAGTATAAATGTTTTAGCTAGCCTTAGGCTCCTGAATCTCCAAGTTTAAATTCAAATTTAAATTCATCATTGTTATAAAAATCATGATAGGTGAGCATTGTACCCTACTTTTGCAAACACACTATACAAGATTTATTGAATTGTAAAATGCCATTACATTAATTTTGTGATTGTGTAATCTATTTGTGCATACTTATCCAATGTGTCACTAAAGCTAGAATTGTTAAAGATATTACAGTTAATTACATTTTGAATTGAGTTCCCATCAAGTCCTTGCTTGATGTCTACACCCTTCAAAACACAGTGTTTAATATGAGGAAGTTGAAAGAAAATCAGATTCTTTCAAAATATTAGCTGCTACGTGTACTTAGGAAAACCATTAGATGCTTGTTGCCCCTTATTATGTATCAATTTCTGTAATGTTCCAAACCTAGATGGCACGCCAAATCCCCAATCTCCTTGCGAAGCTTTGTACGGTCCCTGAAATGTATAACTCAAGTGGTGGAGTACGAAGGGATTTGTGGCTTGTACGACAATTGCCGTACGATGGTCCTGACTTGTTCGTACAACAAGGATACCAAACTGTATGGTCTAGTGTGGGCCCTCCCCGTTGTCTTTCTATCCTACCCGTCAGGTATTCCTCTTGTCTATACGGTGATAGCACTGAGTAGCCATACAACAAACCCAATCCTTCATTGCACAGCCTCCAAATTGTTCCGTACGATTTGTACGATCTTGTTGCAATCGTACAGTATGTACACTTCCTCCTTTGTACACCTTCGAAACACTATGTACGGTATGATGGTTGTATGAACTGGTCTACCAATGCCGTTGGATGACAAAGACTTGTCTTTCGGATTCTTGATGATGTCGCCGATTGAATAATTGGGAATATTATTATTGATGAAATAACCAATAAGTAAAGAGATGCTAATGGAATGAACATGCAAGAAAGTATTTGTATTCAATAATGAGGACAATTCAGATATCTTTGTCGAATACAAATTTGTCTTCAATAGAAGACTTCACAAATTTGACAATGAAGTACAGATGAAATATCAGAAGCGATATTTCCCTCGGCAGAGTAGGGTGGTCGATAACCATTGAAATTGTGACTACAGAATAGGGAGGGTCTTCCACCTCTGAAACTGCATACAAACCACCTTCAGCCTCCAACTTCTAGAAATACAAAGAAGAGTCAAATACATTCCGTGATCCTTTGCAATGCCCAACCATCTCCTTATAAAGGCCTCTAAGAAGCATCTAGAGATTTACAACAGGTCGACATTATTTTATTAGTTTATTATTTTATAATTTAGGCCCCCTTTTTATTTATTAATTAAATTAATTAATAAAATAAGTCCTTATGATATTATTAAATTTTTGGACCACTTAATTAATTAACCTAATTAAGATGCTTAAAAAAATTAGGGACATTACAAATCCTCGCCACCCAAATATTGTTTGCCCTCAAGCAATCCATCATCATACATTTTGCCCATTACAAAGCTCCAAGATCCCAAACCAAGCGCGGATGTTGGTAGCAGTATTCATTGAAATCTCCATGCTGCTTCGGGATCACATGCACGAGTAAACTGCCATCAAGCTTTTGCTGCACCACTCTGATATAAACATTGTCATGTCCGGAGTCACAAAGATCCCAAAGAAGCCGATCATAAAACACATCAATGCTCCGATCCAAAACCTTTGTGCCATCATGCTCATCAATCTCTTCTAGAATCTAATAGCTCAGGTAGATTTTGTTGTTTGCATGAGGAAGCCCCTCACATGGAGAGATTGTAATCATGCACGCTTCCTGTACAATTGAAGGATAAACTCCATATTCAACCAACTGTAGTTGCTCTTGCAAGAAATCATTGGTAGCATCTTCATGAAGTTGATCAACCACTGGTAGAGCATGCTCATTCGAAGGATCACTGATAGAGCTCGAATTTCCATCAAGTTGATCATCCAGTGCTGGTTCGACAAAATTTGTGCAATCATCTCCTTAACCCTTTTGGAAATTTGGATGTATTATATTCGAAGGGACAATTACTGACTCTTTCTTGTCCAAATCCTCCTGTGGCTACAGTGTAGTCATAACTTCATTCTTCATAGGCATAACTTCGTTCTTTGTAGGGCTCACAATGATAAGAACCTCATTGTCGATCACCCGACTGAGATTGATGTTGCAGGTCCTATCACCTTTGGAGTATGGGTACCTCAACCTCAGGTCTATGTAGTCCTTGAGAGATATGTATGTCTGCCATCCACCATCAATCCAATCCTTCTTGATTCTCTTCAGTGACTCAACCCAATCCATTTTTGTAAGCATTCCATAGGCTAGCAAGAATTTGGCTCTGATACCACTGTAATGTTCCAAACCTTGATGGCACACCAAATCCCCAATCTCCTTGTGAAGCTTTGTACGGTCCTTGAAATGTATGACTCAAGTGGTGGAGTATGAAGGGATTTGTGGCTTGTACGACAATTGTCGTACGATGGTCCTGACTTGTTCGTACGACATGGATACCAAGCCGTACGATCTAGTGTGGGCCCTCCCTGTTGTCTTTCTCCCCTGCCCATCAGGGATTCCTTTTGTCCTTATGGTGATAGCACTGAGTAGCCGTATGGCAAACCCAATCCTCCTCCGCACAACCTCCAAATTGTTCTGTATGGTCCTGTTGCAACCGTATGGTATGTACACTTCCTCCTATGTACACCTTTAGAACACTATGTACGGTATGATGGTCGTACAAACTGGCCTACCAATGCTACCGGATGACGAAGACTTGTCTTCTAGATTCAGATATCTTGATGATGTCGCCGATTGAATAACAAGGAATATTATTATTATTGATGAAATAACCAATAAGCAGAGACACTAATGGAATGAACATGCAAGAAAAAATTCGTATACAATAATGATGACACTTTATATTACACAAACAGATATCGTTGTCGAGTACAAATTTGTCTTTTATAGAAGACTCCACAAATTTGACAATGAAGTATAGATGAAATATCAAAAGGGATATTTCCCTCGGCAGAGTAGGGTGATTGATAACCACTGAAACCGCGACTACAGAATAGGAAGGGTCTTCCACCTTTGAAACTGCATACAAACCACCTTCAGCCTTCAGCTTCCCAAAATACAAAGAAGAGTCAAATACATTCCACGATCCTTTACAATGCCCAACCATCTCCTTATAAAGGCCTCTAATAAGAGTCTAGAGATTTACAACAGGCCGACATTATTTTATTAATTTATTATTTTTTTAATTTGGGCACCCTTTTTATTTATTAATTAAATTAATTAATTAATTAAGTCCTTATGATATTATTAAATTTTTGGACCACTTAATTAATTAACCTAATTAAGAGGCTTATAAAAATTGGGGACATTACAATTTCTTTCCTAGATTCCTCTATTTTTTGTTGTTGTAACCTGCTAAGTCTTCATTGTCTGTTTTACTTTTGGCATATGCTGTTTACATATTTCCAGCTTGACCTAACTATAATGCGCTTTCATTTAGGGATTTGGCTTTCTCTACTTGAGATTTTGATAACAGAGAACTTGTGCAGAACAATCTTCCTTTGAAACTGAATACTCAATTACTCTTCAATGACTTCATTTCCTTGAAAATGGGGCTTCAAATTTCATATAGACGTCTCCAACCTTATCTTGGGATGCGTCACAACATTAATGAGAGTACATTGTTCAGTTTGGATATGCGTAAAGGGTCATACATGAGAATTAATCATGTAACCCATTGCTGAGAAATAGCTTGATTTGGATTAAAACACACATGTAAATATACATATATATGTTAGGGTGAAAATATATATATATATCTATGTATGTATATATTACTCCAAATTTAATAACATATATATCTGCACATAATTGAACTTTTTATCGAATGATCTTATTCATATTCACGATGACTGTCATTACTATCGAGTGACCCGATAGTATCCACGATACAAACACTATTGGGTGACCCGATACATATCCACGATACATAACAAGTATTATTGTTAGTGGGTATCACCGATAGTTAGCATGATCAATAATTAAGGGTATGCCTACGTAGGGACATGACCCTACGTGGCTTAAGCCACGTATGGTCATGTCTCAACGTAGACATAACCGTTCACTTATATATATCATCATGTGCTTGCTGTGGAAAAACATCAATCACAGTTTATGTAATTACCACAAGCATACAATTTCAATAATCTCTGCAATTATAATATTTGATGATCTCTGTATATGTTATAGTAAATATCAGTCTGAGATAAATTTTGTAAACAACATCATTTAAAGACTATTAAATTTCTCTATATTAAGATCTGGATTCCTTAACATGGTATTAACCAATAGAGATTAATAAAGATAGTAAAATTTTATTCAGAATATCAGACATATATTTAAATTGAAGGAAGGACAATCATGGTGAATGGTGTTAGAGTGGAAGATAGACTCGAAGGCGCCTCCAACTTCGTCTCATGGAAAATGCGTATAATTGCAATCCTTAAAGAACTTGAATTGGATTCATATATAGAAGACAAAAGTATGCCTGAAGATGAACCGGAGAAAACATGGAAAAGACACAATAACAAGGCTAAGAAAATAATCATTGACGTTGTTAAAGATCACATTCTTCCAACCATAGCTAGATTATCAACAACATATGAAGTATTCAAAACCATTCAAACTACATATGAGATCAACAATGCAAGTAGACTGCTGACCTTAAAACAGAAACTCATGAACATCGAAATGAATAAAGGAGAAACAATTACATCATATTTTTTGAGAATTTTCGAATTGAGAGATCAACTGTCTACTATTGGAAATAATGTAGATGATCTAGAACTATCCCTAATTGCCCTACGAGGGTTACCAACATCTTGGGAATCTTTTATCCAATGCATTAGCGGTCGATCGCCACTACCTAAATTCGATCAACTTAGGGACGATTGCACTCAAGAAGGATCTCGACTAATCTCAAGAGGGATAGGTCCGAATAAAGAGGGAGATATTCAAGCACTTCATGCTACAACAAACAACAAAAGGAAAAATAATTTTAAACGAAAGAGAGGAAATAGTAATCGACATCACAAAAACAAAGATCTCTCAAAGGTCCAATGCTACAAGTGTAATAAGTTTGGACACACTCACAGATTCTGTTCGGAAAGAAAGAAAACTCAAGCAACCATAGTTGAAGTCAAAGAAGTGGAAAATCCTCTATTTTTCTTAGCCTTATCAAGTGAACTAAACTCAAACAAAAGTACTTGGATAATTGATAGCGGAGCATCAAGACACAACCGGATTTAGAGATCAATTCGAAGCTTTTGAAGAACACTCAACTGAAGAGGTCACAATTGGTGACAACTCCACCTACCCTGTGAAAGTAATCAGGACCTGTTCAATTAAATTAAGAAGCAGAGTTACATTACAATTAATTGATGTTCTATTTGTACCAAGAATCAATAGAAATTTGGTCTCTATTTCAGGTCTAGCTGATCAAGGATATCGTGTCACCTTTCATGAAGATAACGTTCTACTTTGGCCTAAAAATTCCAACATTAAGAATGCTATTTCCATAGGAACAAGAGATGGTAGCTTATACAAACTTTGTAACGATAAAAAACATGCTTTAAATCATGAAGTATCAAATCGTAATGACATTTGGCATAGAAGATTAGGTCATCTTCGGTATAGTGCCCTACCTACCATAGGGAAGATCACCACAGTTCTACCTCACCTAAAATC
This sequence comes from Chamaecyparis obtusa, assembly GCA_027943335.1. Classification (NCBI taxonomy): domain Eukaryota; kingdom Viridiplantae; phylum Streptophyta; class Pinopsida; order Cupressales; family Cupressaceae; genus Chamaecyparis; species Chamaecyparis obtusa. Next base: position 1,178,327 of record BSBK01003643.1, on the reverse strand, counting down.
TGAACATATTGGAATTTGTAAAGGTTGTGCTCTGGGAAAGAACTCAAAAGGGTCGTTTTCTTCAAGCGGACATAAATCAAAATTTGTACTAGAACTTGTCCACATTGATTTGTGTGGTCCAATGTCAACACCCTCATTAGGGGGATTCTTGTATTACGTGATCTTTGTTGATGACTACTCTAGGAAAACCTGGATATATTTCCTAAAACTTAAAGAATCAAATGAAGTATTATTGAAATTCAAAGAATTTAAAGCCCTAGTAGAAAATTAAACCGGGAAGAAAATAAAGACTCTAAGATCAGATAATGGGGGTGAAATATCTTTGAAAACTTTAAAGAATTCTACGTTTCTGTTGGGATTAAGAGGGAGAGTACTATACCTTATAATCCTCAACAAAATGGAGTTGCACAAAGGAAAAATAGAACCATCATTGAAGCCGCCAAAGCTATGATGCATGATCAGAATGTACATATCTCATTCTGGGTTGAAGCCTCAAACACAACCGTATACATTCAAAATAGATGCCCTCATTCAATCTTAGAGAATATAACACTTGAAGAAGCTTTTACAGGGAATAAACCAGACTTAAGTCATCTAAGAATATTTGGTTGTCCCATATACATTCATGTTCCTAAAGAAAAAAGGACCAAGCTAGAGCCCTACGGGAAGAAAGGCATATTTGTTGGCTATAGTGAAACCACTAAAGGATACAGAGTCTATATCCCAAGACAACGATCTATTGAAATCAGTAGAGATGTAAAATTTGAAGAAAATACTGTGTATAAACTTTCTCTAAATACAAAAGATGATTCAATCACAAAATTAGATGAAAATCAAACAATTGAGAATCAGAGGGAGAATATCATAGAAGATAATGAATCTCCAGCAACTAATTCTGAAAATATTGATGTTCCTAATAACAAGAAAAGACCACTATGAGCAAGAAAGATGATTGAAGAAAACAACATAGAACCTAATGAAATTTTCAGAGAGAATAAGAAAACAAGAAATCAAACATGCTATGTTGCACTCCTAACTGAACTCACAAAATCTGAACCTTCAAATGTTGAAGAGGCCTTATCATGTCAAGCTTGGAAAGAAGCAATGATTGAAGAATACCAATCTATATTAAAAAATGATGTCTGGGATGTTGTACCAAGACCAAAAGACAAATTAGTTGTCTCCTCAATGTGGTTATTCAAAATCAAATATGCATCAGATGGTAGTATTGAAAAAATAAAGCCAGATTTGTTGCTAGAGGGTTCTCCCAAAAGGCTGGAATTGATTACGAAGAGACATTTGCTCCAGTTGCACGATATACTTCTGTAAGAACTGTTATTGCCATTGCAACATCTAAAGGATGGAAGATACACCAAATGGATGTAAAAACAACATTCTTGAATAGTGTAATTGAGGAATAAGTATATATAGAACAACCTGAAGGTTTTGATACTCATGATAGGGATCTCCATGTGTGCAAACTGAAGAAAGCTCTCTACGGCCTTAAACAGGATCCTAGGGCATGGTATGAAAGGATAGATAGTTATCTCTCGATATTCCAAAAATAAAGTAGATCCTAACATATACTTCAAAATATCAGATGGTGATATGTTGATTCTAGTTCTCTACGTTGATGACTTTTTAATAACAGGTGAAGATCATCTTATTGCAAAATGCAAACAAGATCTTATAGCCAAATTTGATATGAAAGATCTAGGCCTTCTACACTACTTCCTAGGTCTAGAAGTATGGCAAAAAGAGAACTATATTTTTCTAAATCAAGGAAAATATACCACTGATATCTTGACCAAATTTGGAATGATGGATTGTAAACCAGAGTAACGAGAATCGCGACAATTCACGCGATTCATGCGATTCAGCGATCCGACTCACCCTTGCCGATTTTTTTTGAATCTGAATCGGAATCGGCCGATTCAAACTCAAGAAATCGCATGAATCACATGAATCGCGCATGATGCGCGATTCATGCAAAAATCGCCGATTTTCGGCTGCATGAATCGGCCGTGCCCAACATAAAGTTAGACTTAAAAAATTAAAAAAAACACAATAGTTTTTTATTATTTGTTTGGTCATTTGCCTTAGTTATACTTGTAAGTTTATACTCACCCTTGCTGATTTTTTTTGAATCTGAATCGGAATCGGCCGATTCAAACTCAAGAAATCACATGAATCGCGCATGATGCGCGATTCATGCAAAAATCGCCTATTTTCGGCTCCATGCATCGGCCGCACCCAGCATAAAGTTAGACTTAAAAATTAAGGATCAAGGTTAGACTTTATCGTCATCCTAGGATCAAGGTTGTTATCTAATAGACTTCATTTAGTTGTTGTCAATGATTAGATAACTTACATTTCTGAAATGTATTTCATGAGTAAGAAACTCAAAGTGATGTTCAAATCCTCTCTTGCTAAGAGGGAGTGTTGAGAAATAGCTTCATTCGGATTAAAACACACAAGTAAATATACATATATATCTGCATGTAATTGAACTTGTTATCGAATGATCTTATTCATATTCACGATGTTTGTCGTTACTATCGAGTGACCCGATAGTATCCATGATGCAAAGACTATCAGGTGATCCGATACATAACAAGTATTATTGTTAGTGGTAATAATCGATATCACTGATAGTTAGCATGATTAGTAATTAAGGGTATGCCTACGTAGGGACATGACCCTAAGTGGCTTAAGCCACGTACGGTCATGTCTCTACGTAGACATAACCGTTCACTTATATATCATCGTGTGCTTGTTATGGAAAAACATCAATCACAGTTTATGTAATTACCACAACAAGCATACGATCTCAATAATCTCTGCAATTATAATATTTGATGATCTCTGTAAATGTTATAGTAAATATCAGTCTGAGATAAATTCTGTAAACAACATCATTTAAAGACTATTAAATTTCTCTATATTAAGATTTGGATTCCTTAATACCCATAACTATGGTTGCTTTGATATCTGAGAATCTGTGCTTACTTGATCTTCATCATTATAATACTTAAAGGGGATTTCATATTTTTACTATTTACTTTGTTAATGTATTCAACTGTTTTACTCAATTAAACCAAAATATATTTTTAAATTTAGGATTTTATGCAATATGGTTATTGTCTGATGAAGTCCTCAAATTTGGTTAGATGGATCGTTTATGATCGAAAATTTATAGAAATTCATGTGGACCCTTGTATGATAAGATAAAGGCATTTCTAAAATTTATACCATGGTATTGGTACAGTTTCATATAATGCTGCCTCAATGTTTTCTGTAATGATACATATAGGTCATATCTTTTGTATGCCAAATTTTTTGTAGTTTTTTTATTTGCTATCATCAATAATGGTACAATGATTTGTATTTTGACTTGTTTAATGGGTTGGTGTAATGTCCCTTCCTAAATTATGACTTAACATATAAACTCTAATAAAAATTAAATGCGAAGACCCTCAATTAGCATTTAATTTCTGTCATTAATATTTCACTAAAGTTAATTAAATTATCAGTACATGTGAAATATTAATTGTTTTCTCTTGTATGAGGGGGCTCGAAATTAACGCAGGAATTCCAAGAGTTGGATTAAAGTCAGTTGCAAGTTGGTAGGGAATAAGAGGGAAAGAATCGTTCAGATTGAGGGGAGGAGAATATCATAAAACTTCTTGCAGAGTGTAGGCTAGAGATAGGGTTGGTGTTTCTGGAAGGAAGCTTCCTCCAATAGAACAATTCCTTTGAGATTGAAAGATGTATCTAGGGAATTATTTGCAAACTTACAGATTAATAGGCTATCGTTTGTATCTGGACTAGCAGTGAAAATTAATTTGTGATTAAGTAATTTTTGAAGCATAAACTCACCAAGAGAAGTTACGTGAAAACCATTCAAGGAAGGAATTGACAACCGTTCGAACAAATAACCAATACTATCATCGTCAGTTGTGTCAAGGAGGAATCTATGGATTGAGTCGGTTATCATCAACGATGAAAGATCGATTTGCATTGGTAGTTCGTATTTTGAGGAGTTAATGCAGCTGGGTGTTTCGGGTTGAGTTTTTGGGAAAGTTGGGTGCTGTTTTCTAAACCAAACGACCTGCTGGGACTTATTTGGATTAAGAAGAAACAACATCGGGTGTTGGAAATGTGCGGGCTGTTACTGTAGGAATATGCATTGTGCAAAGCTATAACAATAGTAGCGAAGTTGGACATTGAATCATTGATCTCTTCTGGAAAATGGTGTTTCACGATTAATATTTGAATACTGGTTGATAGACTATTGCAGCTTGTTCAGGATTATAACTGGATATTGGATACTCTACGTATGAAAAGTTCGGTGACAAGATGAAGTTTGAAGCCGCATGAGAAACATGCATCGATCAAGGAAATAGTTGACACACGAGCTTAGCTATTTCATTGGTCTCACTAGAAAAATCACCTACTGCGTGGTGATTCATTTAGCAGCAGCCAAAGTTGGTTTCTGGAGCATTTCTCAATATCGGGTTTGATTGGTTCTGTCTCTAGTTGATTTGGTAATCGTAGCTCTGATACAAGACTCACCAAGGGCCATGATATTGAAGCTTAAACAGCCATTTGGACATATGGTGTTGACATTGACAAAACTTTATTCTATTAAGGTCAGGCGATAATTAATCTGCTATATTTTGGGAGTTGTGTATTTGCAAAATACAAACGTGAATGGAATTTCAATTTCTTTCCTGTATGCTATTTATTTGAACTTATTTTAAAATTGGTTTGTAGTAACTAGTTTGTAGAATAGTTATATAGACAGAGAATACAGGGCAGAACTTATTATCAATGATACCAATAGTATATTAAACATCAATGCTAATACAACCTAATACCATACCATGAAATTAAGATACCAAATACCAGGATGGCAAGGAAATGCTATATTCTTTATTGATACCAAAAACCAAGAGTTTTACATCAAAGACCAAAGTGCTTATAAGATAGTCGGTTGGGAAAACCAATGGACGCACCTCCTCGCTCCTAACCACCCTTCCGACAAGACATAACTAGAAGTAATACAATATTACTTTATTTGTACTACATTTATCCCCCCCCCCAAAAAAACAGTTGTCTTCCAGACGACAACAGTGCTAAAAAAAAATTAGACTGCAGAGTTGGGTTGTGAAGACAACCCTGGATTCAAAGCTTGTTCCCGAATGCATGAAAGATCTCGTTCCACTATCTTCTGTTTGGCCTGAACTCCTTGGAGAACCTGCAAGGCATCCATCTTCTTTGCTTCCGCCTGGGCTACTCTCTCTTCCAGGTCAACTCGTTCCTTTTGCCATGCAGCCTTTTCTTCTGCCCACTCCTTCGTGCCACTAGTCAGGTCTCTTTCCTGTTGAAGTTCCAAGTAGGTCTGTCTAAAAGCCCCCTCTATTTCTGCCAGAGTGTGCATGAGTGGTGGCTGTTCCTCTACCTGTGGTATAATGCCTGGGGCTGTCCATAGTTCAGCAAGTTCTCTTCCTTTGTATCCCCCCTGCTGAAGTAGGCTCCAATTTGTCTAGCAAGCTCCTTTCATGAATGCTGCCAAGGACTCTGCTGCTCTGACTATGGCTTCCACGTTTTGGCTCTTGGCCTGCTCTATGATTTCCCTAGTGGCATGCTCCATAGCTACCAACTCCTTGAGGAACCTTGCTGCCCTATCTTCTAATATGATCATCCCGGCACCACACCCGGTTTGATTTTGGGTTCTTGCTGTGTCCTCTCCTGGTTCGCTGGGTAGTGGTGAAGGTGGGAGTACCATTCCCACTTCCTCCAGCAGTCTATCTACTTCTTCCAGAACTCTGCCTTCTCCCGCATCCTCCCCTTGTGTATCTTTCTTTCCCTCCATACCCTCTAGGCCCATTTTTCCTTCAGCCTGTACCGCCAAAGCAACCGGTTGGGTTACTTCAATACCTTGTGGGGTGTGGAGTCTTATCTTGTGTCCACACGCTTGTCCTCCTCTGAGGTCTATGACCTTGGTGTGAGTCTGTTGATCTGCAGGAACCAGATTGGCCATGCCAGGTAAGGAAAGTCTTGTGGTTCCCCATCTCAGAATCTTCTCCTGTCTACTCCCTTCTTCCTTCATGCCTGGTTTCCCTTTTTCTGATATGCTGTTCAGCTCCTTGTAGACATTTCCACTTCTGCCTGTATGGATGTCTTCCACACTAGGAGGGGTACGGATGACCTCCATACTAAGCCTGGTACTGGCACTCTCTCCTTTTGCCGTGGTGATGGTCTTGTGAATCTGCGCGTACTCAGGTACCCCTCCTGGCAATGGCCCTTCCACTGGTGGTAGAAAAGTAACATCTCATGGTGTGCCCTTCAGGTGGCCAAGGCATATTTCCTCCTCCCGAGAGTTTGATGATGTGTCACTCATCCTGTCCTCTTCCCCACTGTCTTCTCCTACCTCCTCTTGGCTGGAAGAATCTTCAACAGAGAGATTTTTCTCTACTTCCTGCCTTGGTTTCTTTTTCCGTGGTTCACCCCCGCCTGATCCTGTTCCCATGGTGTCCAAGTGAATCCAGTATGTCATGGCTGGTTTGTAGGGTTCCACTCTGTTGGTTGGAACCAGAGGTCCTCTGTGCTCTGCCGCCACCTGAATGCGAACTGCCTCCAGATATGATGCTACGGCATGATGGGGCATATAAAATGCTTTATGTTTCAACTCCATGAATTCCCGTAGCCTGTCTGAGAGAAACTGTGCCAAGTTGTATATCTCTCCTCTGTTTAACCCATCAACTACTGGCAACATCCAGATGGCTATGTCCGATGTGTGACTTCCAGTAGTAAGTTTGCTTTTTACTAGGTCCACGCATCTCCATTCTGCATTAGCTATGAAAATCTTCTTTAGGCCCCTACTATTCCTTTTGCTGAGAATGTCGTTCCATACCTGACTGGTGAGATTCTTTTTACATACTAACTCCAGCCACTTCTCCTCCATGGCCATTGGGGTTTTTGGAGTTTTTGTGATTTCCTGTCCCCGTCCGGTATTCCAAATACCTTGTTTATTTCCTTGGCAGAGTAGGAAATAGTTACAGCTTGATGGGAGTACTGAATAACTGATTTGTGAGCCTGCCTGTCATAGCCAACCACCATAGCCCGCAATATAGATTCAAATTCTTTTAGATAAAAAATGGGCATGAAAATGATTTTGTCTACCTCTGCCTTGCGTAATGCTTCCTTAAGGATGTGCTTCTCCTTTGCATTCTCCCACCATGCGCGACATTCACTTCCTATTATACTCCCAAAACTGATATTGGTAGCTGTGGTCTTCTCAGGAACATTCCCTTTGCTCTTCTGGCCTGTCATCTTCTTCCCCTTCTTCACCTGCAAGGCCTGATTTTTCTATTTGGAATCAATGATTTTACCTTTGCTCGGGTTTCCCACACTTATCTTAACCATCTTATGGTTTCTGGCTAACAACGGTGTGTCTTTATTGCTTGTTGCTGGCCACCAACCGTTTTTTCCCCATTTCCTTGACTGGCGATTCCAATGTATGGTAAAAGATCTTCCTACTCCCAGGCGTATGGCCCTATTCTTCTTGGTTGCGTTCCTCACTGCTTTCGTATGGCGTACGACCTTAGTTCTCTCTGCTACTTTCCAGATTGCTTCCGTATGGCGTACGACCCTGCACCCTCCTAGCGTACGACACCTCTCCTTGTTGTACAGTCCTTTTGCCGTCCGTATGACTTGCTACGTACGGCCCCTTGTATGACCTTTTCCGTACGGCCCCTCGTCCGGCCCTGCATGATCTTTTGCTTTTCGTACGACCTCTTCTTCGTACGACCTCCTTCGTGCTGTCCGTACGACCTCTTCTTCATACGACCTCCTTCGTACGGCTCTTGCGTGTGCTTCTGCCCATAACCGTATGACCTCTTCCTCGTACGACCTTGTTCGCACATCCTCCTTCTCCGTACGGTTGTGCTCCCACTGACCATACGACGTACGGCCCTGCAACCCGTGTCTGTGCCTTCGTACGACTACCTCCCCTCTGCAGCCTTTGTTTGTATGGCTTTTGTGCACTGCTAGCTTTCTTCCCTTTGCCGTCCATACTCCTTCCCTTTCTGGTTGAATTCTTCCTGGTGTTGGAAGGTAACTTCTCCATTCCCTTAGTCCGGATATAATTTATGAGTGCACGCCTTGGTCTATTATAACACTTATGAGTGTTAGGGTTCTGCTTTATTCCTCCCTCCACTTGGTTTTTTACTTTTTCCTTTACTTCTATTATTTCCAAGTGACAAACAGGGAGTATTTCTTTTTTCTGAGTATAGGGTCTTAATTTTGATCCATTTACTAAGTCTTTTATAGGATTATTATCCAAAGTGGATAATTTTATAGCTCCATTATCTCTGACTTCCATAACTTTGTAGGGTCCCAACCAGTGCATTTTGAAGTTGCTTGGTTTAATTGCATTTTTTCCATTATACTTGAGTACCAATTGGCCTGGTTTAAAATTCATCTTTTTCAAGTGTTTATCATGCCAGAATTTTCGTCGCTCTTGTGCCACCTGGGTGGCCCATTGGGCCAGTGTCCTCTTTTCATTGAGCTTTATCAAAGCATTCAGCTTTTCCTTTAAGCTTTCGGTCTCTCCCAGTCTGTGTTCCACTGCTATTCTCAGGCTCGATACTCCAAATTCCATAGGCATCACTGCTTCCTGCCCATACATTAAGTGAAAGGGTGTTTGCCCCGTCGTGGCCTTGTAAGTCGTCTTGTAGGCCCAAAGAACTGTTGGTAGTCTTTCTTCCCAATCTCCCTTTTCTACTCCACAAGTCTTGTATAAGATTGTTACTAATATTTTATTTGTGGACTCTTGCTTGACCATTTGCTCTTGGGTAGTATGGACTGGAGAATGAGTGAAAATTTTTATACTCACTTGTCATTGTCCTGATAGTCTCATTCACAAAGTGCACCCCCCTGTCACTTGTGAGTTGCAGTGGTATCCGAAACCTTGTTACTATATGTTCATAGAGGAATTTGCCAGTACTCCGGGCTGTGTTGTTTGGGAGCGCTCTTGCCTCTGCCCATTTTGTGAGATACTCTGTCGCCACCACTATGTACCTACATCTGTGGTTATTGCTCACAGGCAGGGGCCCCACAAAATCTAGACCCCATCGCTCAAACAATTCCTGCGGTTGCAATGGAAATAGCGGCATAAAGTCCCTTTTCAAGGGTTTCCCTACCCTTTGACATGTATCACAACTCAAGACCCATTCTCTAGCATCCGCGTACAACGTAGGCCACCATAGACCTGCCAACAATACCTTTTGTGTTGTTGCATCAAGCCCCATATGGCCCCCTGCTAGTCCTTCATGAGATTCCCTCAGGACTCCCGAGATCTCCTCCATGACACATTTTCTTAAAATCCCATCTGGCCCCTTTTTGTATAGCAATCCCTCAATCAACTGGAATGTCCCACTTTTGAGTGCAATATTCCTTCTTTTTTGTATGCTCATTTCCTTGCGAAAGGTAGTCGTTGACAGGTACTGGCCTACCCCTTTGTACCATTTGGGTAATACGACAATTCGAAATAAATGGGCATCAAGAAAATCCTCATTTATTCCGCTTCCAGGAGCTTCTCCAGACTTGATTCTTGATAATTGGTCTGCAATTACATGGTTTTTCCCTGGCCGGACTATGATTTTAAAAGTAAATTCTTGTAAGAGGATTAGCCATCTGCTTACTCTCCCTTGGATTACAGGTTTATTCACAAGATACATGAGTGCTTGATGATCCACAAAAAATTTAAAGGGAGTCGCTAGTAAGTAATGTCTAAATTTTTGTACTGCATAAACCATACCTAGTGCCTCCCGCTCGGTGGTACTGTAATTCTGCTCTGCTTTGGAGAGTAGTTGACTGGCGAAGTACACTGGATGGTCCAGTCCTTCCTTCCCCATTTGTGTCAAGGTGGCTCCTATTGCGTAGTTGGAAGCGTCCACATGGACATGGAATTCTTTGTCCCAATCTGGGTATATGAGTATTGGAGCGTTTACTAGTCTCTCCTTTAGTTCCTGTAATGCCTCTTGTTCCTTCTCCCAGCAAAACTTTTCTCCTTTCCTGGTGAGCTTTTCTAAGGGCAGAGATACACCGACAAATCCTTTTATGAACCTTCTGTAGTACCCCACATGTCCGAGGAAGGACTTCACCCCCATGACGTTTGATGGAGCTTCCATTTCTAGTATTACCCTGATCTTGTCTGGGTTTGTTTTTAGGCCTTCCTTGCATACTATGTGGCCTAGGAGTCTGCCTTGAGGTACCATGAATCTGCATTTTTTCGGATTCAAGGCTAGTCTTGCTCTTCTGCATCGATCCATGCATTCACCCATGATCTTAAGGTGGTGCTCCTTTCCACTATAAACCGACCAGTCGTCGAGGAAAGCTCTGAAGTTGCCCACAGACATACCCTGAAAGATATGTAATATGATTCTTTGGAAGGTGGCTGGTGCATTGCACAACCCAAATGGCATTCTATTATAAGCATACACCCCATCTTCCACCACAAATGTGGTTTTCAGCTTATCCTCCTCAGTAATGCTGACTTGGTTATAGCCTGAAAACCCGTCCATAAAGGAATATATTTCATGGCCTGCTACCTCTTCGAGGATACTATCAGTAAAAGGAATTGGGAAGGGGTCTTTTATAGTTACCGCATTCAAGCACTTGAAGTCCACGCATATCTGAATTTCCATGCCGTCCTTCAAGGATGACTATGGGGGAAACCCAATCACTGGTTTGTACCTTGAATATGATCCCTGCTGCAAGCATCTTTGTGATTTCCTCCTGTACCTTGGCAACATAGTTCTTGTTCATCTGATATGGTCGCCTACGCACCGGTCTTGCACCTAGTATCAATGGTATTCGATGGACACACAATTCTGGTGGTACTCCCTTTAAGTCCTTATATGTCCAAGCGAATATATCCTTGTACTCCAGAAAAATTTTGAAGGCTGTTGTCTTCAACACTGGGTCCCAATCGTCTCCTATTAGGATTTCCTTGCATTCGCCCTTTCCACCTAGGTTAATAGTTTGCAATTTGGCTTCCTTGTACTCCACCTTTTCTTTGAATGTGTGCAGGTTTATCATTGATGGTTGTCGTACCCTCCTTGTATTCCTTGTACCCCTCCAAGTAACTTTCTTCTGCTTCTTGAACTTGCAACATATTGCACTCTGGCTGGAATACCTCATAGTCTCCCATTTGCCAATGAAATAGCCCGTTGAGGGAGCTAGTTTCATCTTCGGAGCATTCTCCCAACCGGAGTACTCCATCATCTAGTTCTGCTCCTTCTTGGTCCTCTTCCTCCGAGTTAGATGCCAGATCCTGACTCACACACTGATTTCTCAAATCTATTATATATTTTCTCCCATCTACCTCTATGGATAGGGTGTTTCTTTTCCAATTGTGGGTGGCCTTTGCTGCAATCAGCCAACCCCTACCGAGCAAGGCATCGTATCCCTTCTTTTCCAAGTTTATCACCACAAAGTCGAGGAAGAACTCTTGTGTACCAATTATTACCTTTTGTCCCACCAAGGTTCCTATCGGCTTGATTCCATGTTGGTCTGCTCCGACTAATTGGAATGTGGGTGGCCAGAGTGTGGGTTTCCCTAGCGCCTTCCAAATCTCCTTTGGTAAGACGTTCACACCAGACCCCCCATCCACAATAGTGTTAGATAGTTTACATCCCATTATCTCCATTTCCACTACTGCGGGTGTCCTGCCTGTCCCAATAGTGAATAGGGTATCTCTTTTTTCCACTGGTTCCTCTTCTGGTTTCTTTGTTTTCTCTTGCCTCCTGAGATTTTCCTCTTGATTCCTTATTCCTTGTGATATTGCTACCCGAAGCTGAGGTACCGTCTCCAACAGATCCATAATTTTTACGGGGATGGTAGTTTCCAGAACTTGTTTCATGATGTTTGGTACTGGCCCCTTGTTTGGGGTTTTAGCTGTACTTTCTCTCCTTTCCTCTGTATTATGCCTAACGTCTTTTGTGGCTTCTTGAAATCTTTCTCTTTCTGTAGCCATGTCAGGGTATTCAAGTTTCCTTGCCTGCATTCTTGTGATGGCCAATACTTCCCTCTTAGAGTTTGCAATGTCTAGCCTGTTTACCCCCTTTTGCTTAGGGCAATTGGCATCCTCATGGTTGCTTGGTCCACACCATTTACACAACATTCCTTCATTTCCTCCCCCATTCTGGCAATCTCGTGCGAAGTGTCCCCATTGGTTACATCGCCTACACTGGATCATGGGTCTTCCTTTAGAGTTGTACTGGATTGCTCTCCGAGGTGTGTTGTTATTACTATTGTTATTGCTTCCCCGTCTATTGTTCCGGTACCCTCCTGGTGATGCTTCCATATTAGTGTTATGTGGAGGCGTGACAGGTGGTGTGGATTGTTTTCTTTGTGTGAAAAATACTTGAGCATTCCGTGTCTTCAAGTTGTAAGGGCAGTCTTTGATTGCGTGTCCTAACACTTGACAGATGTCACAGAAGGCTTTGCACGGGCAAGTCCCTTTTGTACGTCCCTCCTCACAATCTGTGCACCAGAGTTCCCTACCCTCTTTCTTTTCCTCCTTGCTTCCTGCCACTTCCTTCATTAGCCACATCATGTCTTTCCTCAGGGCTTGGATGGTCTTGGATTCATCCCCACTTTCTTCTGAACTTTCACTTCCGCTTCCCTGTTGCTTAGCCTTGGAAGTTTTATTCTCACTTTCTATGTCCATAGCCCGGGTGCATGCTTCATTAAAAAATGCTAGTGGCACTATCTTCATTTTCCGCTTTAGGGATGGGGCTAATCCTTCAATGAACCATCTTTTTTTTAATCCATCGGCAGGTTTGTTATCCAACTTCCCTACCAATTCTCTGAGTTTCCTTGTATAACTTCTAACTGACTCATTTTTCCCTTGTTTGGTGTTATAGATTTTTGTAACTATCTCATCATCATCCTGTAAGAGTCTGAATTCCTCCTCGAATGCAGTACAGAGGTCCTTCCAGGTGGCTCTCTGACCAGCCTCCAAGTCTGTGTACCAATCAATAGCAATCCCTCTTAGGGTGGCCGGGAAGGCTTGTAACCATTGATCTGCATCATTTTCTCCATTGGCCTGCCATATGGTGATGCACGTTTTGCAGTGTCGTGCAGGGTCCTCCGACCCATCTCCAGTGAATCTGGGAAGTTTTTGCTTAACTCCTGCCATTTTCTTCTCTCTTGCCGGGACGCTCCCTCCTGCTGGGACGCTTCCTCCTACCGGGACGCTCCCTCCCGCCGGAACACTTCCTCCTGCTAGACTAGTATTCTCTATGTCCCCTTGGGATTCTTCTTGCCCACCTCGTGGTTGTTCCCGGCATGCCGGAGTTTCAGGATTCTTGCCCCCTTCCTTCCTAAAGTTTCTGAAATGGCTAATTTGGCTAGGCCTTCTATTGTGTGTTCAATAAGCTTTTCCTCAGTTTGGCTTGTACTTTGAGATGGATTGGCCAAGCCTCTCAAATAGCGACACCTCTCTTCCTCTTGGTGTAACCCTAGGATCCGCCTCGCGGCTTCCCCTTCAGTTTCTTCTTTTGGTCGTCATTTGGAATACTTATTCAAAAGTAGGGGCATGAATTGTTCTAATACCTCGTTGTCTTCCTTGGTTTGTCACGCTCCCCCACTTCCCGTGTACTTCTTTCCGTGGACTGGTGGAGTACTTGTCTCTTTTCCCTTTCAATCTCCTCTCTTTCTTCCTCCACGCGTAGCAGATTTCTTGCCAATAGTTGAGGGATTTGTCCAAGTAGATCGTACACTACTGGTGGCACTGAAAGCTCGTCCCGTACTGTGCTCTCTGGAACCGCTCTCTCTCGGGCTTCCCTTTGCACGTACTGGTCAACTGAGACTTCCCAAGCCGACACCAGGTCTTGTGTCACTTGATCTTCCCTTGTTATTTCCTCCTCTTCCTTGTCACTATTCGTTATCAGTACACGTGGTAGGAAGGGCCTTCCCATTACTCCATCTTGCCCAGGCCGAGACCTCCAGGTTCGAACTTAGGCAACGACGTCAAAATGTAGAATAGTTATATAGACAGAGAATACAGGGCAGAACTTATTATGAATGATACCAATAGTATATTAAACATCAATGCTAATACAACCTAATACCATACCATGAAATTAAGATACCAAATACCAGGATGGCGAGGAAATGCTATATTCTTTATTGATACCAAAAACCAACAGTTTTACATCAAAGACCAAAGTGCTTATAAGATAGTCGGTTGGTTGGGAAAACCAACAGATGCGCCTCCTCGCTCCTAACTACCCTCCCGACAAGACATAACTAGAAGTAATACAATATTACTTTATTTGTACTGCATAGTTTAAAGGAAAAGAGAGTGTCTTCTTTCCTAGAACTTAAGCAAAGAGAAATCTGAACAGTCAACCAATTGATTATGAATTAGTGCATTAAGAGGGGCCAAAAAACTTAAACAAGTTTGAGGGTGTCATCTTACAGTGGTATCAGAGCTCAGATTGAGTTCTTGCAGCTTATTGGTTGTTATGTGTCCATTAAGTCATCACTATTACCTTCAGAGAAATAGATCGAATCCGAATTTAGATCAGCAAATAGGGTTTGGACAAACATAGACTCCTACAAGAACAATGGGGGATAGGGATGCTGACAATAAAAATGGTATTGAGAATTTATTGGGGGAGTTGGCTAGAGCACAAAGAGAAATGATGAACATGATGACACAGTCCCACCAGAAAATGGCTCAAATGATTACTTAGTTGGTGCAATAAAATGGCAATCAGGGTAATGCTGGACAAAATGTTAACAATGGAAACAATGGAATTCATGGACATGGATCAGCCAATAATGGGAATGAGAAGCCTAGAGCTTCTGGTTTTTACAGTGAATTCTAGACCATTAATGCCCACATTTACTCAAGCCAACAATCCACTAACTGAAAATGAACCAACTGAACAGGAATTTCATAGACAAGTTTGGACTGATTGGCAAGGCTTATGCGATGAATTTCAGCAGGAAATGCCTTTTGCAGATTATCTAGCATTTATAGAAAAAACTAGACCACATAGAGGAGGTGGTGGGAGAATTCAAAATCAAGAGTTGCAAAGGAAAGTTGGCAAGGTCACTATACCATATTTTGATGGTTCAAGAAAGGTCATAGCAAGGTCTTGGGTTAAAAAATTAGATACCTTCTTTCAGCTCAAGCCTATGTCTAAAGATGAAGCTATAAAATACACAACTTTGCATTTGGAAGGTAGTGCTCATGAGTGGTGGTATCATGGGCTGATTACTTTGGGCTATGATCAAATTGTGTCCTATGCTGAGTTTATTGAGAAGCTTATAAAACATTTTGATAAGGACCTTGAGTTAAATATCAAGGAGTTGGTACAGCTAAAACAGTGGGGTCCAGTGGAGTCTTTCATTGCAGATTCTCATAAACTTTCAGTGTCAATGACTGATATTTCAGAGAGAAGATGAGTAGTACCCTTTGTGGCTGGCTTGATAGAACCTTTAAGGGGCTGGGTTAAAGCTTTTAACCCATCAAATTTGTAGGAGGAAATCAAAAGAGAAAGGGAAATGGAAGCTTCAACTTCAAGGGGTAAATTTCAGTCAAGAACATTTCATCACAAAAAGGAAAAAGACAAAAAACATTCACATAGAGATTCAAATCAGAATAAGAAATTGCAGCCCAAACTTGATGATGATCAACTTAATGAGCTTAGGAAGAAGAAATTGTGTTTCCAATGTAGGGAACCTTGGAACCCAACTCATAAGTGTGCTATCAAGGCTAAAGCTAAACAACTTGAGTACTTTACGGACCCTAAATCTAGTTTTGAAAATTTTGGATAGCAAACTGAATCAGGCACTAGTGAGGATACTTCATCAAAAGAGTCTGAAAGGGAACAAGGAAGAAGTAGTACCATGGCACAATTGACCAGCTTGTAGAAAATAGGTTCATTTAGAGTTAGTGGTGTGTTATGTGGACAATGTATAGTGACACAGGTGCAACACATAATTTTATTGATGAAGGTGTTGTGGCAAGAAGGGGATTGAAGACGAAAGAATGTGAAGGCTTTAAAGTGATGGTTGCTGATGGTTTCACTCTTACTTACACCAAGAGGATACCAGATTTATGCATTCAGTTGGGTATGTGTTGAGAGATGACATCTATGTGGTTAGCATTGGTGACACAGATGCAATGCTTGGGATTTAGAGGTTACATTCACTTGGTGAGTTCAGGATGAAGTTACAAACTATGGAAATTAAATTTGAGGTTGATGGGAGAAAAATTCTTCTTAGAGGCATGACAAATGGTGGTCCAAAGGTGATATCCTTTAAAAGAATGGAAAAATTGATGAGACATGATCAATTGGAGTGGGCAGTTGAATGCATTATCATGCCTACTGATTAAGGACAACAAAAGAGAAGTTATCAACCTGATGTTGAGGTGTTGTTAAATTAATACAACAAGGTGTTTAGTGATATTCCACATGGAGTTCCACTAGATAGAGGCATTGAGCACATAATCAAATTTTAGGAAGGAGCTAAACCAGTCATAATTACTTATAGGCACTCTTGTCGGGATATTTGAATGTATAGGTTAATATCTTAATTAAATGTTATGTTAGCCTCGGTCGTTAGTGGCCGAGAGGTAAATAGTTACGTCACAACGTTTCGGTCATGTCCCTTCGGGTAGTTTATATAACTTCTTGGAGGATGGACACATGATATATTGTATGATGCTATGATTGCACTAGATGTACTGGGATATATTAATAAAGCATATGGCAGTTCTCTGAATCGTGTTGCATTTGTTATTTATTAGAAATTCCTTCAATATCATGTGTAAAACTTAGTTTGCCACAGGCAGAAAACATTTGGTGCCATTGCCTTTAAAGATTCCGGGCAATAGTAAAAAAGAGTGGATGGCGGAAGGAAAACAATGGGCCAGCCAATAGAGAGCAACCAAGACGAGGAGAACCAGAACGAGGAACTCTTCGAAGGAGAATGTGTGTTAACCAACGACTTCACTGCACTATTGCAGGCATCCATCGAGACACATGTCCGAAGGGAAGCAGAGCGAGAGGAAGTACCAAAAGGCGCGGTGTAGGATGCCCTTCATGTGAATCGTGTGGTGAACCATCTGTTGTCTCATCTTCCAGAGTTGTTGGCGCAAACCTTCCTGGCCCTTCAAAATCGGCATGAGGAGGTACACCGTGAGGCCAGGCGGCAAGAAATTCTGAGTGAGTACTACCGTCGGAGAGAGGAAGAAGAACAAGATGAATCCTGTCGGAAGGGAAATATGAAATAAACCTCGAAGAGAGAATGAAGAAAGGGAACACATTGTCATGACTATGTCCTAAATATATGTAGTATGGGAAAAAGTCTGAATAAATAAAAAGTGTTATTTGATTTTCTATCATGTGTTGTGACTTCTTGTGGAGAAATAAATAAAATATTTATGCCAAATGTAATGGACACCCCTGAATGCCCCAAAAAACTAAACCCACTGCTGAAAGGAATTATGTCAAACAGTTTGCATGCAACTTCTTATTTCTCCATTTAATGTTTTAAACCCCTTATAACACTGGAAATCAAACATTTATTTGTTTGTTGTGTTTTGTGCATGGAATAGGAATCATACAACATAAACAAGAAATAAACTACAATAATATGCAAAGTGGACAATGAATTGCTGCTGATAAAATGTTATTTTCAGAATTAATAAAACCAAATACATGGCAGATTTATCAACTCACTAATTACTCCAGCATTAATGAAATAATACTCCAGCCCATGCTTTCGAACTTGTTGCTACAGTGACGTGAATAGTACCACGTGAATAGTGTCGCGTGAATAGTGCCGCATGAATAGTGCCACGTGAATAGTGCCGCATGAACAGTGCCGCTACAGTACTTTGTCCTTCAATCATTCCACTACCTTCATAAAATCATTCCCTCAAAGCGGCATAAGCATTGGACAAGTAGTGAAGAAGATATGAGTAAAATACCAAATCTGCCTGTAGCTGGAAATGCAACTAAACTGCTTGATAATGAAACTGATAACAATGGATTCCAAAGGCCAAACCCCAAGGGAATGACGTCTAGAATGTCACAAGAGAGGATAAACGCCCTCAAATGCCAAGAATGGATCTGCAACTCACACACCAATTTCTTCTCCTATTCAACTCCCTCTAATGAAGCCACAAACGCTTCCTTTTATTCTATTTCCAAGGGTCGGTTCAACTCTCATGGGCAATGTGGGATAAAAGATGAGCAATATAAAACATATATTAAAATATCCCCTTATGTCTCCCTTGGGTACACATCCCTATAAAATAAATATTAAAGTAACACTAATACTTTACAATTAAATTAAATGTTACTTTAATAAAACTTCAGGCATTAAAATGTATTAGCAATCGGACTCCGAATAATGCAAGTGATAGCTCGTCGGAAAGCTCTCACCGAAGAGTATCAAATCCAATCACCAAAACTGGCCTCCACTGTGTCCTGTTGACTTACTAAAAATAGTAAGTATGCCTGAAACTGAGTAAATCAACTTCATTTTGGCCCAAACTGGAAATGACTAGGCCAAAACACTCCAGGATCCCCTTAAACCCTTCGTTAGCCCTCGGGACCATGTAGAACAAGGCTAACGCACACACGCTTGGTCAACTGCTAAAGTGGGGACATTACAGATTTGGTTTTATTAATTCTGAAAATAACATTTTATCAGCAGCAGTTCATTGTCCACTTTGCATATTATTGTAGTTTATTTCTTGTTTATGTTGTATGATTCCTATTCCATGCACAAAACACAACAAACAAATAAATGTTTGATTTCCATTGTTATAAGGGGTTTAAAACATTAAATGGAGAAATAAGAAGTTGCATGCAAACTGTTTGACATAATTCCTTTCAGCAGTGGGTTTAGTTTTTTGGGGCATTCAGGGGTGTCCATTACAGTGGTATCAGAGCTATAAGTCCTGCCATCCTGTGGAGGTCTTATAGGGAATTTGGAACAGCCGGATAGAGGGAAAAGTGTTTGACGAAATGTCAAAACACTAAAATCAGAACTAAAAAAAAAACAAAAAACAGGCTAAGCATTTATGTTTGAGCATGCGACAGGGGCCTTATAATTTTCGCAATACTAGAGCAAGACAAAACAGGATTTTAGACTTGCAGAGCGAACAGTCTAGTTCATCCGTGCAGGTGGAAATAGAATCCAGTCATACAGACACAGAGGAGATATTCTTTGATCAAGACAGCAATATGGGTGACCGAGATGACATGAATACAGGATTAGGCGGAGGCAGGAACACTGGTCCAGATCAGGGGGATGTAATGTTTAGACAGTTACTGGATACATTAGAGCAGGGGCAGCGTATGCAGCAGGAGCAGAATAGGCGAATGGACATGATGTTGCAGCTCATGGCTAGACAGATGGGTGTCAATATTAATCCAGGTGATGCCAACAACAGAAACAATAACAATGGGGGCAATGATAATAATGGAGGCCAAGGTAACAACAATGGTCCTGAGAATAACATAAATGGTAATAATGGACACGGCAACAATGGGAATGAGGCTGATAACTTTAGACACGTTGCACGCCCAGCTCGGACAGCGAGCTCGA
Source organism: Chamaecyparis obtusa (assembly GCA_027943335.1). Taxonomy (NCBI): domain Eukaryota; kingdom Viridiplantae; phylum Streptophyta; class Pinopsida; order Cupressales; family Cupressaceae; genus Chamaecyparis; species Chamaecyparis obtusa. The sequence goes on along the minus strand of BSBK01003643.1, from coordinate 1,158,674 downwards.
GACCTCTTCTACCCACCTTCCCACCCAGAGATCCGGTTCAACCAGTAAACGAACCGCAGATTACCGAGTTACAGGATCAATTCAGGAGGGACTGGGAGGCTAGTGGACCGGAGTTTCAGGCGGATATTTCCCTCAGAGATTATATGGACTTGAGGATGAGACACATGCCTAGAGCAGGAGGGAGGAATCAAAACTTTGAGCTGAGAAAGAAAGTTGGAAAACTTTCTTTACCTTATTATGATGCTTCAGGGAAGATGACTGCACGAGCTTGGGTGCAGAAGGTAGATACATACTTGCAGCTAAATCCTATGCCTGAGGAGGAGGCTATCAAGTATGCGGCTATGCACTTGGATGGCGTTGCACATGAATGGTGGCATCATGGCATGGTGACTCTGGGGCATAATCAGATTACATCCTATGAGGAATTCACCGACAGATTGATTGAGAGATTTGACACTAGGGATCCCGAGTTACATTTCAAGGAGCTAGCACAGTTAAAACAGTCAGGTTCTGTAGATGCTTACATCGCTGAGTTTCAGCGCTTGTCTGTACTTGTTACTGATATCTCTCCTAGGAGATTGGTGGTGTTATTTTGTGATGGGCTTGCTGATCCATTACGAGGTTGGGTGAAGGGACATGATCCACTCACCTTAGCTGAAGCAACTAAAAAGGCACGAGATTTAGCCCCTTCGGTATACAAAGGAAAATACCATTCAACAGATTCTTCCTACCGCAAGGACAAAGACAAAAAACCATTTCAGAAAGAGTATAACAAACCCAAAGAAGGATCAAAAGGACTAGACAATGAAACCATGAATGAACTTCGAAGGAAGAAGCTGTGCTTCCACTGTAGAGAGCCTTGGGACTTATCTCATAAATGCCCTCTCAAGGCTAAGGCAAATCAAATGGAGTATTTTTCAGCAGAAGAGTCAGAGTCAGAGGGGGAGGATCAGCACTCCGATTCAGATGAAGGTAACACTATAGAGGAGAGCAGCATTCCTAAGGATGATAGATCGTTGGCACGCTTGACAGGGGCCCAAAGGGCAATCACATTTAAGGTCAGGGGTACTATCCAGGGGCAGAAAGTGATATCTCTCATTGACACTGGGGCTACACATAACTTCATAGATGCACAGTTGGTAGCTAGGAGAGGGTTACAGACCGAGGAGCATGATGGGTTTAGAGTCATGGTGGCGAACGGTGACAAATTATTGTGCACTCGGAAGATATCTAATCTTCACATTAGGTTTGGAGATGGCTATGAGTTGGAGGATGAGTTCTATGTTGTGGACATGGGAGATTATGATGTCATCCTCGGCATGACATGGATGGCTTCGCTAGTTGAGTTCACACTCAACCTAGCGAAATTGGAGATGAGATTCCAGCATGAGGGTAGAACTGTGGTACTTAGAGGACTTTCGGATGGAGGTTGCAGACTAGTGTCCTTGAGGAGAATGCAGAGACTTTTTCGTCATGATGACATAGAGTGGGCGACAGAGTGCTACATTATGCCAGCTTCACCAGAGCCACAGGAAAAGAGTCATCCACCAGATATCCAGAAGATACTTGATAGACACGCTAAAGTATTTGGCGATATTCCTCATGGGGTTCCTCCTGACAGAGGGATAGAGCATGTTATCGAGCTCGAGGAGGGAGCCAAACCAGTTATGATTACTCCATATCGTCATCCTAAGAAACACAAGGATGAGATAGAGAAGGCGATTAAGGATTTGTTGGAGATGGGGCATATCAGGCCCAGTAAGAGCCCCTTTGCTTCAGCAGTAGTTTTGGTAAAGAAGAAGGATGGGACGATGCGCATGTGCATCGATTACAGGGCACTGAATAAGAAAACAATTAAAAACAGGTATCCCATTCCTCGGATTGATGAGCTGATTGATGAGTTGCATGGGGCATGCTTCTTCACCAAAATTGATTTGCGGTCCGGATACCATCAAATCAGGATGAGAGCAGAGGACATTGAGAAAACAGCCTTCCGATGTCACTTTGGCCACTTTGAGTTTATGGTGATGCCATTTGGACTAACCAACGCACCCGCTACATTTCAGAGTTGTATGAACCAGGTATTCAGGAAGCAGTTGAGGAGGTTTGCCTTGATCTTCTTTGATGACATTTTGGTCTTCAGTAAGACCTGGGAGGAGCACTTACATCATTTGGAGGAGGTGTTAGCTATTCTGGAGAGAGAGTCATTGTATGCCAAGGAATCTAAATGCGAGTTTGGCATGACCGAGCTCCTTTACCTTGGGCATATCATTAGTGCAGATGGTGTTCGGGTTGATCCCGAAAAGATTAGAGCTATTGTAGATTGGCCTACTCCCACAAACCTTACACAGCTTAAGGGGTTCTTTGGTTTATGTGGTTTTTATAGGAGGTTTGTTAAGGGATTCTCACAGACTGCTGCACCCTTGACAGATCTTACCAGGAAAGGGGCCTTCGTGTGGACAGGGGCAGCACAGAGGTGTTTTGAGCATTTCAAGCAGGTAATGTCTTCATGTCCAGTTCTAGCTCTACCGGATTTCACGAAGCCTTTTGAGCTTCATTGTGATGCATCGGGTGATGGGATTGGAGCAGTATTGATGCAGGAGAAGCATCCCATTGCATTCGAGAGTAGGAAGCTCCGGGGAGTTGAGAAGAGTTATTCTATCTATGACCGAGAGATGTTGGCCATAATGCATGCATTGGCCAAATTCCGATCATATTTGGTAGGTGGGCGTTTTGTGATCAAGACTGATCACAACAGTATTAAATACTTCATGAGCCAGCGTGATCTTAACGACCGGCAACAGAAATGGGTTACTAAATTGCAGGCTTATGACTTTGACATAGAGTTTGTCAAAGGTAAGAAAAACGTGGTGGCTGATGCCTTATCTCGGAGACCTCACTTATGTGCTCTGGCAGAGATTTCAGGAGATTGGAGAGATCGGATTATAGCAGAGTATGTCGGAGATGCTTGGGCTTCTGGATTGATTTCAGGTACCATACAGGATGATCGCTATGAGGTGATAGATGGATTGATCAGAGTTCAGAACAGGGTTTATTTGATTCCGTCGTCACCCTTGAGAGAGGCGATACTGAAGGCATTTCATGATGCACCCACAGCTGGGCATCCAGGGGTCTTCAAGACCTACAGGCAGATCCGAGAGCGATTCTCATGGAGAGGGCTCAAGGATGATGTTCAGAGGTATGTCAGGGAGTGTGCAGTTTGTCAACAGAATAAGGGAGAGCACACATTTCCTGCAGGGTTATTACAGCCCTTGCCCATTCCTGATAGGAAATGGGAAAGTATTTCGATGGACTTCATCACTGGTTTACCACGAGTGCAGGGAAGGGATTGCATCTATGTGGTGGTGGACCGCTTGACGAAGTTCGCTCACTTCTTTGCTATTCCGTCCACTTACACAGCAGCACAGGTGGCAGATCTTTTCTTTAGAGAGATATTCAGGTTACATGGGCTGCCCAGATTCATTGTTAGTGACCGGGATAGTAAGTTTATGAGTGTTTTTTGGCAAGAGTTGTTTAGGATGTGTGGTACAGATCTTACACCTAGCACTAGTTATCATCCACAGACAGATGGGCAAACAGAGATTGTGAATAAATGGGTGGAGGGATATTTGAGGAACTATGTAACTGCACAACAAAAGGCTTGGATCAGATGGTTGCATATGGGAGAGTATTGTTATAACACCACTTATCATATGTCCATCAGGATGACTCCTTTCATGGCACTCTATGGTTATGAAGCACCTAGCTTCATGGATTTAGTTTTGGGGGACAGCAGAGTGCCCAAAGCCAAAAAATTATTGCAGGATAGTCAGGACATCCTGAAAGTGCTCAAGGAGAATATACAACAGGCCCAGAATCAACAGAAATTGTACGCTGATCAGCACCGAATAGAGCGCAGTTTTGAGGTAGGGGATATGGTTTACTTGAGGCTACAACCATATAGACAGTCATCGCTCAAGAAGAGTGGAGCTGAAAAGTTGAAACCTAGATTTTATGGTCCCTACAGGGTAATACGCAAAGTGGGCGAAGTGGCCTATGAGCTTGAGCTTCCAGAGGGCAGTCGGGTGCACAATGTGTTTCACGTGTCTAGGCTTAAGAAAGCCATTGGTCAGAGTGTAGTGCCTTCTTCAGATTTACCCCCTTTGGATGAGGAGGGGAAGCTTGTGTTAGTACCCGAGGCTATTTTGGACACCAGAGAAAGGAAGCTTAGAAATAGGGTAGTGAAGGAGTATTTGGTCAGATGGAGAGACCTGCCGGAGGAGGATTCTACATGGGAGAGTGAGCAGGTTATTCAGCAGGCTGGACTGAGATTGCTTGAGGACAAGCAATTTCAAGGGGGGCGGACTGTAATGTCCCCACTTTAGCAGTTGACCAAGCGTGTGTGCGTTAGCCTTGTTCTACATGGTCCCGAGGGCTAACGAAGGGTTTAAGGGGATCCTGGAGTGTTTTGGCCTAGTCATTTCCAGTTTGGGCCAAAATGAAGTTGATTTACTCAGTTTCAGGCATACTTACTATTTTTAGTAAGTCAACAGGACACAGTGGAGGCCAGTTTTGGTGATTGGATTTGATACTCTTCGGTGAGAGCTTTCCGACGAGCTATCACTTGCATTATTCGGAGTCCGATTGCTAATACATTTTAATGCCTGAAGTTTTATTAAAGTAACATTTAATTTAATTGTAAAGTATTAAAGTGTTACTTTAATATTTATTTTATAGGGATGTGTACCCAAGGGAGACATAAGGGGATATTTTAATATATGTTTTATATTGCTCATCTTTTATCCCACATTGCCCATGAGAGTTGAACCGACCCTTGGAAATAGAATAAAAGGAAGCGTTTGTGGCTTCATTAGAGGGAGTTGAATAGGAGAATAAATTGGTGTGTGAGTTGCAGATCCATTCTTGGCATTTGAGGGCGTTTATCCTCTCTTGTGACATTCTAGACGTCATTCCCTTGGGGTTTGGCCTTTGGAATCCATTGTTATCAGTTTCATTATCAGGCAGTTTAGTTGCATTTCCAGCTACAGGCAGATTTGGTATTTTACTCATATCTTCTTCACTACTTGTCCAATGCTTATGCCGCTTTGAGGGAATGATTTTATGAAGGTAGTGGAATGATTGAAGGACAAAGTACTGTAGCGGCACTGTTCATGCGGCACTATTCACGTGGCACTATTCATGCGGCACTATTCACGCGACACTATTCACGTGGTACTATTCACGTCACTGTAGCAACAAGTTCGAAAGCATGGGCTGGAGTATTATTTCATTAATGCTGGAGTAATTAGTGAGTTGATAAATCTGCCATGTATTTGGTTTTATTAATTCTGAAAATAACATTTTATCAGCAGCAGTTCATTGTCCACTTTGCATATTATTGTAGTTTATTTCTTGTTTATGTTGTATGATTCCTATTCCATGCACAAAACACAACAAACAAATAAATGTTTGATTTCCAGTGTTATAAGGGGTTTAAAACATTAAATGGAGAAATAAGAAGTTGCATGCAAACTGTTTGACATAATTCCTTTCAGCAGTGGGTTTAGTTTTTTGGGGCATTCAGGGGTGTCCATTACACCAAATCAGTTGAATAAAGATAGGAATAAGAAAAAGGAAGTAGAAGAAGGGGAGGCTATTCGGAGAAACTTGTTATGGCAACAGGCCGAGAGAAGGCAAAGACTTTGGAAGATAACCGAAGGACAATCAGAGGAGGCTGATGGTGAGGCCATCGGAGAGGGTTGGGAGGATTCCGTTGAAGAGACTAGAAGTTTGCTTGGAAACCTAACCTTAACTCCACGTACGGAGGCAAGTGAGGCCCGAAGGAGGGAGAGAGAAGAGGCCGAGGGCAGAGAAGTTGAGGATACCAGTGCCGCCACGAGTATTGAAGTGACCGAGGGGCACAGGGATCAAGGCAGCCTGCCAGGCTCAGACACTCCTAGTGGTTTAGAGACACCAAGTGAAGGGACACAACCAAAACGTCGTGACGCAACTGTTTACCTCTTGGCCACTAACGGTTGAGGCTAACATAACATTTAATTAAAATATTAATGCATACATTCAAATATCCCGACAACAGGCACTCCAAAAGACACAAAGATGAAATTGAAAAGGCAATAAAGGAGCTTTTGGAAATGGGACATATAAGGCCAAGTAAGATCCCTTTTGCCTCTTCAGTGGTTTTGGTTAAAAAGAAGGATGGGACAATGCATATGTGCATTGATTACAGGGCATTAAACAAGAAAACAATTGAAAATAGATATCCAATACTTTGCATTGATGAATTGATTGATGAGTTGCATGGTGTTTGCTATTTTTCAAAGATAGATTTGAGATTGGGTTACCATCAAATAAGAGTTCAAGATGAGGATGTTGAGAAGATTGCTTTTAGATGCCACTTCGGTCATTATGAGTTTTTAGTCATGCCATTTGGGGTGGTTAATGCTCCAGCTACTTTCCAGTCTTGTATGAATAGGGTATTTAACAAGCATTATGTAAGTTTGCCCTAATATTTTTTGATGACATTTTGGTATGTAGTAAGACTTGGGATGAGCACTTGAAACATTTGGAAGAAGTGCTTAGCATTCTTGAGAGGGAGTCTTTGTATAATAAAGAATCAAATTTTGAGTTTGGGTTGATAGAATTGTTATATCTTGGCCATAGAATCAGCTCTAAAGGAGATAGTGTTGACCCTCAAAAAATTAAGGCAATCGTTGATTGACCTCCTACAAATTTGACATAGCTTAAAGGTTTTCGTGGATTATGTGGATTTTATAGGAGGTTTGTAAAAGGATTTTCACAGGTTGTTGCCCCATTGACTGATTTGACCAAAAAGGGGGCCTTTGCATGGTTTGAAAAGTTCAAAAAACACATAAATGTTTTGATCAGTTTAAACACTTAATGAGAAAATGTTCCGTATTGGCAATTCCTGAATTTTCTAAATCTTTTGAGCTTGAGTGTGATGCATCCGATGAAGGAATAGGTGCTATTGTAATGCAAAATAAACATCCTATTGCCTATGAAAGTAGGAAGTTGAGAGGAGTAGAGAGGAGTTATTCAGTTTATGATAAGGAAATGTTGGCAATAATGCATGCATTAGTTAAATTCAGACCTTATCTTGTGGGAGGAAAATTCACAGTAAAAATTGATCATATTAGTCTCAAATATTTTCTAAATCAGCAAGATTTTAGTGAAAGACAACAAAAATGGGTGAGCAAGCTGCAGTCTTATGATTTGACATAGTCTAAGTCAAGGGGAAAAGGAATGTAGTGGCTGATGCGTTGTCTAGGAGACCGCATCTATGCTCCTTAGTTGAGATTACAGCGGGTTGGAAGGAAAGTATAACAGCTGAATATGCAAAGGATTCATGGGCCTCTGGCATCTTGGAGGATGCCACACGTGATGACAGGTACATGGTTAAGAATGAACTCGTCTTCTATAAAGATAGAATTTTCTTAGTGCCTAATTCTAAGTTTAAAAAAGTGGTCCTAAAATGTTTTTTTGATAACCCCATGGCTCGTCACCCTAGTTTATTTAAGACTTACAAGCAAATTAGGGAGAGGTTAAGTTGGAAAGGACTAAAAATGAAGTTCAAAAATCTGTTCAAGAATGTCCCATTTGCCAACAAAATAAATATGAGAACACATACCCTGCTGGCCTATTGTAGCCCCTACCTAATCCCAATAAAAAATGAGAAAGTATATCTATGGATTTTATCATTGGATTGAACCCCATGGCTCGTCACCCTAGTTTATTTAAGACTTACAAGCAAATTAGGGAGAGGTTAAGTTGGAAAGGACTAAAAATGAAGTTCAAAAATCTGTTCAAGAATGTCCCATTTGCCAACAAAATAAATATGAGAACACATACCCTGCTGGCCTATTGTAGCCCCTACCTAATCCCAATAAAAAATGAGAAAGTATATCTATGGATTTTATCATTGGATTGCCTACTGTTCAAGGGAAGGATTGCATATATGTTGTAGTTGATAGGCTAACCAAATTTTCTCTTTTTTTTGCAATTTCAGCAATGTTTACAACAATCCAGGTGGCAGATTTATTCTTCAAGGAAATTTTCAGACTTCATGGGTTGCCTCGGAATAAAGTGAGTGACAGGGATAGGAAGTTTATGAGCTTGTTTTGGCAAGAATTGTTTAGATTGAGTGGAACAAAACTTACTCCTAGCACAAGCTACCATCCACAAATTGATAGTCAAATGGAAATAGTTAACAAGTGGTTGGAAGGCTACTTGAGAAACTACATTTCAGGGTAGCAGAAGGTGTGGGTAAAATGGTTGTATTTGAGTGAGTATTGTGACAATTCTACATACCATATCAAGATGTCTCCATTTATGGCTCTTTACGGGTATGAACCACCAAGCTTCATGGATTTATAGTTTGGAGATAGTAGAGTGCCTAAAGCTAAAGAGTTATTCCAGCAGAGCCAAGACATCATGAAAGATTTGAAGGAAAATATTTAGCAGGCCCAAAATCAGTAAAAACAATTGCAGACCAACATAGAGTTGAGATGCACTTTGAGGCTGGTAATTTGGTATATTTGAAGTTGCAGCCCTACAAGCAGTCCCCACTTAAAAGGAATGGCTCAGAAAAGCTCAAATCTAGGTTTTATGGTCCTTTCTAGGTTGTAAGAAGAATTGGAGAAGTAGCATATGAATTGGAGTTACCAGAAAGCACAAGGTACATAATGTTTTTCATGTATCTCGTCTCAAGAAAGCTTTAGGACACAATGTAACTCCTACTGTATTGCCGCCTAGGGATGAGTAAGTAAAGTTGATTTTAATTCCAAAGGCCATCATTGAAACTAGGGAGCGTACTCTTAGGAAGCATGTAATTAAAGAGTACCTAGTGAAGTGGAAGAACCTACCGGTGGAAGATGCAACTTGGGAAAATGATGAGATCTTGTCACATACAGGATTGAATTTGCTAGAGGACAAGCAAATTGAGGGAGGGAGGACTGTAATGTTCCCTCCTAAATTATGACTTAACATATAAACTCTAATAAAAATTAAATGCTAAGACCCTCAATTTGCATTTAATTTGTCATTAATATTTCACTAAAGTTAATTAAATTATCAATCCTTGTGAAATATTAGTTGTTTTGTCTTGTATGAGGGGGTTGGAAATTAACGCAGGCATTCCAAGAGTTGGATTAAAGTCAGCTACAAGTTGTCAGGGAATAAGAGGGAAAGAATCGTTCAGATTGAAGGGAGGAGAATATAAAAAAACTTCTTGCAGAGTGCAGGCTTGTAGAGCTAGAGATTGGGTTGGTGCTTCTGGAGGGCAGCTTCCTTCAGGAGATCAATTCCTTCAAGATTGAAAGATGTCTCCAAGGAGTTATTTGCAAACTTACAAATTGACAAGTTATCGTTTGTATTTGGACTAGTAGTGAAATTTAATTTGTGATTAAGAAATTTTTGAAGCATAAACTCACCAAGAGCAGTTATGTGAAGACCATTCAAGGAAGGAATTGACAACCGTTTGAGCAGAGAAACAATACCGTCATCATCAATTGTGTCAAGGAGGAATCCATGGATTGAGTTGGTTATCATCAACGAGGAAGATCGATTTGCATTGGTAGTTCGTATTATGAGGAGTCAACACAACTGGGTGTTCTGGGTTGAGTTTTTGGGAAAGTTTGGTGCCATTTTCTAAACTAAACAACCTGCTAGGACTTATTTGGATTAAGAAGAAATAACATCAGGAGTAGGAAATGTGTGGGCTGTTATAGTAGAAATATGTGTTGTGCCAGGCTATAACAACAGTAGTGAAGTTGGACGTTGAATCATTGATCTCTTCTGGAAAACGATGTTTCACGATTAATAACTAAATACTGGTTGATAGACTATTGCAGCTCGTTCAGGATTATAACTAGATACTCTACGTATGAGAAGTTTGGTGACAAGATGAAGTTTGAAGTCACGTAAGAAGACATGCATCGACCAAGGAAACAGTTGCAACACATGCTTAGCTATTTCGTTGGCCTCACTGGAAAACTCGCCTACCACATGGTGATTCATCTAGGAGCAGCCGAAGTTGGTTTTGGAGCATTTCTCAATATCGGGTTTGATTGGTTCTGTCTCTAGTTGATTTGGTAATCGGAGCTTTGATACACGACTCACCAAGGGCCACGATATTGAAGCTTAAACAGGCATTTGTACATATGGTGTTGACATTGACAAATCTTCATTCTATCAAGGTTAGACGATAATTAATTTGTTATATTTCTGGAATTTTGTATTTGCAAAATACAAATGTGAATGGAATTTCAATTTCTTTCCTGTATGCTGTTTATTTGAATTTATTTTAAAAATGGTTTGTAGTAACTAGTATAAAGGAAAAGAGAGTGTCTTCTTTCCTACAACTTAAGTAAAAATAAATTTGATCTGTCAACCATCTGATTATGAATTAAAAAATTAAAAGGGGCCAAAAAACTTAAATGGGTTTGAGGGTGTCATCTTATAGTTGGGTATTTTGTACTAGTGCTTGTATAAGATTTTAAATGAAAAGAATGACAATAAATTTCAGCATCTTCTTTTGACAATACTACCTCATATTGGCATGAGAAAATCTTGAACTGTAATAAACCATGTCACCTTGAGTTTCCGGGATAGGAATGGCAAGGCACGGGGGCATGTGTTCCCAAGTCCGTGATTTTTCGCGCCATTTTTGGGGAAAGCCAAGGGATGGCGAAGGGGCTGACTATATACATAATAGGGAAAATTTTAAATAGATAGGGGAATTCTAAATATTCATATGATAACATTGTAAAGCATTTACATATACATTATAGAACCTTAATACATAACATTTGTGTCAAATTGAGAGTTCTCATGAGAGTCAAGTGAAACAAACTAGAAAATGTGGCAAGGTCAAAACTTTTCTTTAATAGTGAATTATCAATATGCATATGATATTAATAAATATTATACAAGTTGCAAACTATCATACTTGCTGCAAGATTGTTAATGGAATAGAATAGATCACTCTGAGTTCGCTTATGCACCTAGAATTGATCCTTTAACAAATGATTCAAAATACTCTGTGTTTGGTTGAAACTTGCTGCTTGTTCCTTCCCAGAACTTTGACATCATAAGATGAACTACCACGATAGGGTACATTAAATAAGGTTTTCAATGATATATGCTTTGGTAAATAATTGAATGAATTAAATGAATGATCAAATGATCATTTATAGGAGCACAAAGACAATGTTTCTATAATGAAACAATCGTACATTAGAAAGTATCTAATATTTACATAAGTGACAATATTGACATTAAATAATAAATAATAAAGATATCATTCTAATACCCTCCCTTAATGGTCAATCTATCAACTCCACCAAGTTGCCCCATGAATTTTACAAACTTGTCCAAGCTCAAAGACTTGGTGAGAATATCTGATGTATGATGCGCAATCAGAACAATCGAACTGATCCATCTTTAGCTGCTGAATGAAATGACAATGAAAGTCAACATGCTTGGTTCTCTCATGGAAGATCAGATTCTTAGTTAGTTTTGAGCACCCCTTGATTGTCACAATTTTAGTATGGGGGAGTAGGATCTACTTGAGACATTTGCATGTTTGAAAGCATCCTTCGAAGCCAAACTGCCTCACAAGCTGCCTTAACTGTTCCTCGATATTCAACTTCTATTGAGGAAACAACCATCGCATGCTACTTCTTGCTAGTCCATGTGATTACACCAGATCCCAAACTGAAAACATATCCAGATGTTGATTTTCTATTATCAATGGAACCTACTCAATCTAAGTTTGTAAAACCAATAAGTCCAAGATTGAGACTTTTGTTGTGTAGAAGACCAAAATCAGAAGTGCCCTTCACATTGCGTAGCACACGCTTCATTGCTACCCAATGATCAACCTTGGGGGCTTTCATGAAGCATGAAATGTAGCTCACTACAAAACTGAGATCAGGCCTAGTAGCAGTATAGTAGACGAGACTGCCCACCAATTGCTTGAATGTTGATTCTTTCATCACAGGTGAATCTAATTTGGCTGTCAGCTTCAACCCTTTCTCCATAGGTGTTGATGCAGGTTTACAGTCTTGCATCCGAAACTTGTCTAGTAGACTACAAGCATACTTAGATTGAGATAAGAAGATACTACTTTCAGTTTGCCAAACTTCAACACCTAAACAATAGTGCAAAAGTCCCAAGTTTGTCATGTCAAAGGATTGATACAAACTTTGTTTGATCTGATCGATCAAAAGTGCCGAACTACAAGTGATAATTAGGTCCTCAACAAAGACAACAAGTAGAATATCACCACTAGTGTTTTTGACATACAAATTAGAATTAGATGGACTCCTTTGAAAGCCATTATTTGTAAGGTACTTGTCAATTTTGATGTACCAAGCCCGAGGAGCTTGTTTTAAGCCATAGAGTGCTTTCACTAGTTTGCACACTTAATGTTCTTTTCCATCAACCTTGACACTAGGAGGCTATGTCATGTAGACTTCTTGCAACTTAGCATTGAAGAAGACACTCTTAACATCCATTTGATGGACTTTCCAACCAAACTGAGTTGCTAAGGTAAGGACGAGCTGTATGGTACTCATTTTGGTTGTAGGAGCAAAAGTCTCCTCATAGTCAATGCCCTCTTTCTATGAGAATCCCCTAGCAACGAGATGAGCTTTGTACTTGTCAAGGGTTCCGTTAGCTTTGTACTTGACGTCATACACCCATTCGTAGCTAATGGGATTCTTTCTTGGAGAAAGATAAGAAAGCTTCCAAGTGTTATTCTTCAAAAGACTATGATTTTTAGCTTCCATAGCCTTTTCCCACTCAAGAATCCCTTTAGCCTCAAAATATGTTTCAGGCTCAAAAACACTATGAATGTTGGCCATGTGAGAAAAGTTGACTATATTTTGCTGCTCTCTCTTGTTTTTGGAAGATCTACACTCGATGAGCTCATCAAGACGAAGATCATTGATGGTCTTAACCCACCATTTAGGCCGAAGAGTAGAAGAGCCAACATCAAATGCATGGGGAATAACTGGAACATGATTTGGAACAAGATCAACAAGAGGAACATCATCCAGAGGAAAGTCAGGTAGTGCATCATCAAATTTAGAGTCTGCATCATCCCTCCCATTAGGTGAACTAAATGGAAGACAAACACCCAAATCAATAGCCTTGAAAGGTTGATCGTCAGAATTCTGCACAGACGAGGAAAGCTGAAAAGGTCCTCTTTCTTCATCAAAAACATCACGACTGAAGATAAGACGATCAGTGTCTACATAAATCAGCCGACAAGCTTTATGGTTGTCACTGTAGTCTGTGAACATAAGTGTTTGACTCTTGGAATCCAACTTGGAGCACTGGGCATCTGGGATCCAAACATATGTTAACGAGCCAAAGACTTTCAAATGACTGATCCAAGGTTTGCAACCAATCCAGGCTTCCTTAGGAGTCTTCTCCTTAACAACCTATGAATACTGCTTTTGCCCAAAATTTTTTAGGAACTCCTATATTCCATCATTGACCTAGCCATTTCAATTATAGTGCGGTTTCGACGTTCAACAATGTTGTTTTGCTAAGGATTGTAAGGTGTGGTTAATTGGCGTTTGATGCCATGTGTATCACAAAAGTTGGAGAAAGCATTAGAACAAAACTCCCCCCCATTAGTTGACCTAATAGTGACTATGGGACAACCTGACTCTTTTTCTACTAAGGACTTAAACTTCTGAAATACAATAAACACATCTGATTTCTATCTAACAATGTACACCCACATTTTATAATTGAAATCATCAACAAAAAGCAAGAAATACCTGGCACTAGTAACTGAAGATGTATTCATTAGATCGCATTCATCAGCGTGAACCAAACCAACTGCAATACCTTGGAGGCTTGCCATGAGTCACCATCCTTGAATGGTGTCCTGTGCTGCTTCCCAGCCTGACAAGCTCCACAAATTCAATGATTGTGAGTATGAAAATTAGGTAGGCTAACAACTAGATCCTCCCAAACAAGTTGAGAAAGATAGTGAATGTTCAGGTGGCCATATGCTGATGCTAGAGATTGCTGATTGATGATGATTTAGTTGCAAAGGCATGCTCAAGGGAATCACTTGTGTCCACAAGTCTGTACAGACCATGATCCTTGATATCAACAACCACAGTAGTGCGAGTCCCACGTTCAACAATCGAACACTTGTGTGAACTAAATACCACATCAAGTTGAGGAGAATGCCACATAATCTGGTTCATAGAGAGAAGATTTAGTTCCATACCAGGAACATAGTTGATAGTATACATTGAGGAATATGAGATTCCTACCAGATTGTATCTGCACGTTGCCTTTGCCAACAACAGTGTACTCTTCTCCAAAAATGACTGAATCAATTGAAAGGTGAGAAGTCTATGAAACAATCACGCCGATGAGTTAAGTGTTGAGAAGCACCAAATTCTATGTACCAAGCATAAGACTTCACATGATCTGCAGGGCATTTCACCATGAAAGCATAAAATGCAGATTCTTTTTGCTCAGAGTGCTCTGTGACATTGGACTTAGGTTGAGACCCTCCCTGCTTCTGTTGTTCAGAAGCAATCCGACTCGACAGTCCTTTATCAAGTGACCAAATTTGTGGTAGTAGTTACACTGAACTTTCTTCTTCTTTGAGCTATCCTATGGCTGACTGGAGCCTTTCTACCAAGCTGATAAAGATTTGCCTTTATCCTTGTGAAAGGATTTGGTTGCGAAGGCTTGTTGGAGGAGGATGAAGTTGCACTGCTACCAAACTATTGTTTCCAATGGTCATGTTGCGGAAGTTTGGTGTACAAGTCTGAAAACTTTAATTCAACATTAGTTGCAGTAATGTTGAGCGTTTTGATGAATTGCTCAAAGGATTGAGGTAGACTCTTTAGGGATATTACTACCATATCCTCTTCCTCCATTTTCCGTCCAATGGTCTCTAGCCGATCTCAAATGTCCTTTATCTTTGTCAAATGCTCTTGTAACGACATACACTTATCCATCATGATGGAAAATAGCTAGTTCTTCAGGAAGACCACATGACTCTTATCTGATGTCTCATGGGGATCCTTCAAAATAATTTAGATCTTTGTAGTTGTCTTGCTAGATGGCACTTGTGGCAGCTGATCATCAGTAATTGAAAGCTTGATAAGCATGACTGCTTCTCAGTTGTGCTCATCAAAGTTATCCTGATCTTGTCTAAGTTTGGTAGGACGCGACTTTACCCAAATGAGTTCATCAAAACAACAATACTCAAAGATAGTCATCATTTGTTGCTTCCATGTGTTGTAATTTTTGCCATTGAATCGCTGACTACCTTCCAACATTATGTTGATCAAAGATGCCATCTGCACGTTTTCCAAGGCACAAAAAATGAGAAATTTTGAAGAGGCGACAAATAGATTACGAAACCCAAGGCATGGATCCCAATGCACAAACAGAGGCAGATTCAAGTACAAACTTCAAGAAGGATTAAGTATGATTGGCACAAATCTCAATGTATGGATTTTTTATAGACCCAAATTTTTTTGTTGAAGACCCATAAATCTTCGCAAAAAGCCCTCAAAGAATATGATGGTTAAATATTAATCTGACCAAAAAATTAGAGTGTTTTTCAAAAACCTTAGCTGGCTGGAAAAAGAGGTTCGCAAACATTGAAATATTGAAGAAAGCTAGAAAACCCACCACAGATTTGTGAAGAAAAACGTGTTTTAAGCCATGGATTTTTGAATAAAAATGCATTTTTAAAACGCGAGCAAAGTCTGCAACAGAAACGACCACGGAGAAGGTCGCGAGAGCTGAAAAACTGAGAAAACGACCCATCTGTTGAAATAAAATAACCCAGAAAATCGTAGTTATAAAACGTGTTTTGCAGAAGGAAAAACATCTACAAAAAAAAAAGGGTTGCAGACAAAAACGACTCTTGCAAAGGTCGTGAGTAGATGAAACACGAACACGGGTTGTCACAATGCCAAAGAATGAAAAAAAGCTAAAGGAAATCTCGTGCTTCAAAAGGACACAAATATACTTGTGTCAGTTGGCAAAAAACGACCCATAACCGAAAGAAAAATACATGAAATTGTGTTTGTACTAGGCCATGAGTTAGAGAAATCCCCGTCTCCAAAAAACTGGCTTACAAAATGCGATTTGAAAATGTGAGCTAAGTCTACAACAGAAACGAGCGTTTTGAAAATGTGAGCTAAGTCTTCAAAAGAAACGACCACAAAGAAGGTTGTGAGAGCTGAAAAATTGAGAAAACAGCTAGTTTTTTGAAGAAAAACAACCCAGAAAATTACATTTATAAAACGCGTGTTTCGCAGAGGGAAAAATGTTTGCAAAAAAAACAAGGGTTGTAGACAAAAATCTACTTTTGCAAAGGTTGCGAGCAGATGAAACATGAACATGGGCCGTCACAATGCCAAAGAAGGAAAAAAACCAGAGGAAATCTCGTGCTTTAGAAAGACGCAAATATACTCGTGTCGGTTGGCAAAAAATGACCACAAATAGAAAGAAAAAAACACAAAATCGTGTTTGTACTAGGTCGCGAGTTGGAGAAATCTGTCTGCAAAAAAACTGTTTCCAAAACCCTCAATAAAACACAAAATGCAGGCCTGAAAAACTTTTGATGGATTTTTCAAAAACCTCAAAGAAGAAAAAATTGTTTTTCAAAACTTTAAAAAAATTTCATTCGAAATTAAAAAAAAACAAAGTTCGTATCCTAAGTTTTGATACCATGTTTTGGGAAATAATTGAATGAATTAAATGAATGATTAAATGATCATTTATAGGAGTACAAAGATGATGTTTCTATAATGGAACAATCCTAACTTAGAAAGTATCTAATATTTACATAAGTTACAATATTGACCATTAAATAATAAATAATAAAGGTATTATTCTAATAATATAAAGCATCATAGCTTAGTGGCAAATACCTTGCAATCCCAAAAGCGAGGATATTATCACACAACCAAAATTCAAACTTCCAAGTAGAATTAGAATCAGATTTTAAAAAATACCACAAAATAGAATCAACATATGAGAATTCTACCCAGAATTTATGTTGCAAGACCTTCCCAATAATATATGATATGGCTAAAATTAGAAAAATAAATGGATGAAGGACACCGCACACACAAAGATGAGTAGAAATGCTAGCATGGACATGTCCAAGAGGGCGAGTGTAAATTCTCTAAATGAATACAGAGCATTTTCATAACTTCTCAACAATAGCTCCTTTGACATATTTAAATATTTTACCACATTCCTAGGAAATGAGGAACTGCACTTCATGTTTTCTCAAAATAAAAATATTAGCCATAATTATGCCATATATATGCACGTCACCATCTCCAAGGTATAATGAGTATGCAGCATCAAAACAAAATTCATTTCTGCATCCTTTAATGTCACTTTTTGAAGGGAATGGCTGGTTTCCCCTAGACATCCCCAACCATCTCGGGGATGATTAGCTGTCCCCTGCGTTCTTGCCGCATCCTCCCGTTTCAGGGATGTTTCTTGTGATTTCCCAAATTTTGGGGATGAGTAGGGGACGTCCCCTAGGTGTCTCCACGTCTCGGAAACAATGACGCGCCTAAAAAGGCCAGGGAGGCATCGGGAATCTTGGTAACAGATCAATAATCATGGTACCCCATTGCATTAATCTTTGTATGTTGTTGAAATTAAATGGTACGTTTCATAAACAGATCCTTGAGATTTGCTTTACATTCTTTTCTTCACTAGCCTGGGCAATTCATAAAGGAAATGTGAAAGGAAACATCCACATGAAATTTGAGTGCCCTCTTGTCCATAGCAGCAACAAACTTTTAGGAAAAAAATTGGGAAACCAAAAATAAAATATTCTTGAAAAACTAGGATTATCAAATAAATAGGAATACATAATAAAGGGAGAAAGACTCGCTATTTTAATTTAAAGATATTTCAATGGTATGGGGATAGAGGGATAAAATAAATAAGACGAGGGATCTAGGGTGGCAACTCCTAGCATAGTTAAGGTTCAAAGCCTCTAACATGGTCAAGGGGCAATATCTCACATGGGGTTTTGGGGTCGGTGCTTATCATGGGGAGTTGGGGGGTAGTGCCTATCATGGGGAGTTGGGGGTAGTCCCCTTAGCAGAATCCTTGGGTAGTGCCCTTTGCATGGTCCCTGTGGTGATATAGGTTGGGATTGAGGGGCAGAGACCCCACTACCAAGCCCAAATTAGCCTTTGAAACCTTATAGACCTTCATGAGGTATGATATTTTTCATAATTTTATTGCTTAATCAAGCTCAGACTCTCCTCCAAACTTACAAAAAATGCTTGATTTTCACACCTAGATTTGACTATTGTCAATTTTTTTTCCTTTTTTAATTAATAATTATACAGTATTAATACAATAAGATCATTACAGCTTTCAAAAACATTTGAGACCCTAAAACCTAACACTTAATTTACAAATGGAACATTCAAAGCCAATGAAACCCTAAATAAATTTAAATCCACATTAATGTTT
Organism: Chamaecyparis obtusa; assembly: GCA_027943335.1. Classification (NCBI taxonomy): domain Eukaryota; kingdom Viridiplantae; phylum Streptophyta; class Pinopsida; order Cupressales; family Cupressaceae; genus Chamaecyparis; species Chamaecyparis obtusa. Next base: position 1,140,128 of record BSBK01003643.1, on the reverse strand, counting down.
TACACAATTTATTCAATCGCAAAGAGTCTAAACTCCATGTAGTGAACAGTTGACTTGAAAAATGAATATTGACGAACACAAGTAGAGGTTTCCAAAGAAGGAATAACGACTTTAAAAATGACAAAAGATGAGTTGCCAGTCTTTGTATGGGAACGAGTAAGTTTAGGGCCTCAAATATGATTACCGGTTCATATATATATCATTGGTTTCAGTCTTATTTGAAAAAGAAATGAATTAATTCATTTCTTTTTTAAAAGAAGACTGAAACTAATGATTTGCCGATGATTCCCATTTCCCATGAAAAAGAGAGGTCTTGAATAGCAGTATAGCTAAATAAAAACTATGCAGCAACTAACCCCTGGCTTCATTATATAGAACATCTATATATTAGCCCTTTAGCCTATATGACATGCACAACCCTACCATGTGTGGATAATATATACTGTGCAAAACATTCAGTTGAAATCCATTGAACTAAAATGTTGAAATCGCAAGTAAACCCTACTGCACAGATAACTTCAAAATAAAATAATGTTTAATTGTGAACAAATTGGGTTAAAATCAGTCCAATCGCCAGTCAATGATTTATTTGGAAATTACAATTTAAATAGCAAAAAAATTACCGAGTATGCTGTTCCATGGTTAATTGCAAAATTTAAACGATTTTTGCTTCTTTGCTCTTGTGACTTGTCCATGGAAGAGTAGACACCTTCGTATATTATTCCCAGCCTACTTTGAACCTTAATTTCATTGTTGGAATACCTTAGGCCTTTATGTATATTGCAATTATTTTGAGATCTTTGGCAAATACTACTTTGCACTTGCTTTTATATTCGTTTTACTCCTGTAGGGCTATATGAATTGATATTGGCTGATCTATACACTGTCAATTGTCTTTCCATTATTCAATACGTAAACTGAATTAGTTGCAATCAAATTGTAATACTCAGCGTTCTGTATCATAAAGCATCTTGAAATATTAAATTTGCTGTGTCTGATTGCTTGTAGGGTCTTTATGCTGTTTCATTTCCCTTGGAACCATTTCCTTCATTGTATGTGATGGATGAATAATAACTAGCAACAGTTAGAAAGCTTTGCATGCCCATTACAAGCAATGCAAAAGGTAAGTGATGATGTTTGTATTCAAGGCAAGATCTACTGTTCATTATCCTCGAGGTATTTGTTATTGAAGCAAATGGGTCAATATATTAGCTGTGTTGGTGTTATTCATTGATAAATTCAGTAGGCACTGGAGCTTGTGACGTTACTTACATATTTGGTTGTTTGAAAGGAAGCAGATGGCAAAAGGGATGTCGTGATTGCTTCAGATGGCTTGATATGAGTTTATGTTAGGATAGGTCATGCAGTGCATAATGTTTGAATGGCAATAATATACAAGAACAACTAGATAGCAAGTCTTATCGTGTTACTATGACTGAAAATGAAATCCTAAATTAGTTCAATTTCACCCTGCTAAGAATGCCCTTGATGATGCTACTTAACAGGGCTTATTTGATTTTCTAGTTTGATGGAGCAGTTTGGGAAAATATCTATTTTTAAACCTCTGTTAATTGGAAGATTTTTATGGGCCACATTGGGGTGCTGCTTCCATTGTTTTATATTGATTTCCTATTCAAGTGTTCCCTGCTGGAGAAATGTCAAGGGCTGGTAGATTTTCTAAGCATCCAAGTTTTCCACCGGAGTTTTAAATGTCACGGGAAACAATTGTAAATTAATCTGAATATCAGCAAATGTATATCTTTTAAAGATCTTATTTTTCATCCATTTGTCCTTATTACGTTTTTTGCACTGAATTGTTTACAAAATTCGTGAGCTATCAGGTTCAAGCTTGCCCTCCTTTGTGAACCCCGTTGTAGGTATTTTGTAGAATGATAATGGATTCTTTAAAACAAAATTCTGATAGTAATTAGAATGGTAAAGCAACATAATATTTGTCAGTCTTGCTATTTTTCATTTTCAATTGATTGATTGAACTACATTATTCACGATGAAATTTATCTTATTGCCTGTGAGCAGGCTACATGTAGATTACGGAAGGGAAGATGTCAATATGTTGTCTAATGATCGTAGAATCGTCTTCATATTGCTTGAAACAGTCCTGGGTGTGTTGTCTGGTAACCCAAGCGTTGCCTTCATATTGTTTTGAAACAATCCCTGGCAGTTCTCTTCGCATGTCAACTAAATTAATAAATTAGTTTTCTAGCAGGCACCCCTTTCTTGCGAAGCTCTATCTTGAGTGGGGATTATTTTTAAATAGCTTCTTAACAATAGTGAATTTGGTGAACTCTTCCATCAAGTATGTTTGCAAAGTGTACATGGGAAAGTACTTGCAAAGTGTACATGGGAAAGAAGGCTTTACCTTTGTTGGTAAGATCTCAATGTGGATGGCAAATTTTGACAAGTACATGCCATTCAGAATACTTTTGGAAACTTAAATCTCATGATATGTCCGAAGAAATAATCGGAGACAAATTTTTTGGTGACGAGATAAAGTTTATAGGAGGGAATTTTTTTTTCAAAATTTGCATAAAGATTAGTGTTAATATGGTTTGTATTATTGTTAAGAGATGCAATTACTCCGGCAGTAAGGAGGTTGTAATGGTGTGAATGTGTTATAAAAAAGTAGTTGATAGCTGATGTAATTTTTTAAAAAAATAATATTTATTATCTGTGGTAGACCTCGACAAAATAATGTATATTTTATGACAAGAGTACACATAGAAGACTAAAAATATTGACATTATACAGACTTAAGATAACTCCTAATTTATTAAGAAGTTAATTTTTATAGCTAGTTTCGAATTCTAGCTAATAATAAATTAAATTAATCTAATATTTTAATTTATATATTTAATTTAAATTAAACTAATAAAGGCTGGGCCCCTTCTCTATGCTCAATCGTCTTTGTTTTTGGCGCCAAGTTTATTAATTCAAGGCTGACCTTACCTTGTATTTGGTTCTCCCTCATATAAATGAGGATCTTCGGGTGTAAGAAAGAGAATCATCTACAAGGCTATTTGCGACACATATCTTTGCTACAGGAACATTGAAATCTCTCTGCCCTACTGCAATACGATTGCATATCATGCGAATCTCCTTCAGCTGCGAATCAAACTCTAATTCCATCATACTTGATAATCTTGATTAGAAGCAGCAAAATCCTCTGCAAATTAGCAGACGTGTGAACTGTCATTGAAGTGAAATACATCAGTGCAAAACCTTTCATCATGTGCTATTGGATACTCAATCATTTGCTATCTCCTGATGCGAATTCCTGAGTTTGATAGATGGGCTTGGATGCTCAGTCATATACTACTTTATGCGAATTCCTGAGGTTGACTGTCAACTCCATCAATTCATATGCCACAGCAGTAAACAAGATTGTATGCTTTCAGCATACATTCAACTAAAGATCTTGACAACGACGTGTGTATTGAAGATCAGTAGTTAATAAGAAGTGAAGGTCTGGTTCGTGTTGAATACATCTTGGAGATCCAGCTCACATCTGATTGCACAGTACATCTAGGATTCATCCACAATCAGAAGTTAGATCTGGACAGTTGCTGACATTTACTCTTCATAATCAATTTGCTTCATGGATCGGGGATCCTTAGCAAATTCTTAGCGATATTGTTGTAAGTAAATTGGAAATGATAATCAATTGGATCTAAATGCTAGGTTTTCCCTTATAAAGGTTTCCTAGGGTAAAATTGTGTTGTGCCTTGTCTTATTTACTGTTATGTTATTAGATTAGATCTATTTACTCAAAACTTTAACATGGTATCAGAGGCAGGTTCATATTGAACTAATCAGATCTGACAGGTCCCAGGTTCTTGCTAATTGTATCAGATCTAACTTGTATTCTTTAGATTTGTTGTCTTTGCGTGTTTCCTTGTGTCAAAATGGTGACAGGATTGAAGGTGGAAGATAGACTTGAAGGTGCCCTCAACTTCATCTCTTGGAAAGCACAAATTTTGATTGCTCTTGAAGAACATGACTTGCTGGAATTTGTTCAAAATGAAAAAGTTGAAACACCCACAGATCCGGAAATGCTTAGTCAATTCAAGAAGAAAGCTATCAAGGCCAAGAAGATCCTAATAGATTCTGTTAGAGATCATATTTTTCCTGTCATCTCGAGGATGTCTTCAACTAGAGATATGTTCAAACAATTGGAAGATATGTTCGAAGTAAACAACATGAGCCGAGCACTTACCTTAAGAAGAGACTTACTTCAAATCAAAATGAAAGGGGATGAGTCAGTCATGGAGTTCTTCACGAGGATTTTAGAATTAAGAGATAAAATAAGTGCTATTGATAGTGAAATTGTAGACAAGGATCTCGTCATGCTTGCACTCAATGGTCTTCCTCCCTCGTGGGAACCCTTCATTCAAGGTTTAAGCGGTAGAGGTAACTTTCCCTCCTTTGACCTCCTTCGTGCTGACTGCATTCAAGAGGAATCTAGGCTCATATCAAGAGGGATCAAGTCTACCTGTAATGAAAAAAACTTAATTCTTGCTACTCAATCGGTCAAAGGTGATCATTGGAAGAAGAACAACTTCAAGAGGAACATTGATTTCAGATCCAATGATGCTAACAACTCAAGGAAGAAGCCAAGAGATCTCTCTCATATCCAATGCTTCAAATGTAACAAATTTGGCCACTATGCCAGGGATTGTCAGGTTCAACTCTTTCATCAAAAGGCTAACCCAAGCGAAGTTGTCAACCTTGAAGATAAGGAAGACTTTCTCCTTTAAGCATTTCTTGTTTTAGATAGTTTAGAATCAATGTTGTTTGAGATCTAACTATTTTTTGTTGAAACTAACTTTAGGGAAAAGATATGTGTTGTAGATTTCTTTTGGTTGTGCAGGAGCGAGGATCAAGAGGGAGTCACACACTTTCTCATCTTACTTGAGTTTGATATAGTCTAACCTATGTGGTAATGTGATGGTAACTCTCTTGGATTAGAAGTGTTTCTTTTGGCTTAGTAATCTTGGATCTATTGACCTTTTGAACTAACTTGGTAGGTTGAGTATATGATTTCCTAACTATAAGTACATGAATCGTCAATTGCTTGGAATGCTTCAGAATCAGGGTATATTGCTTCTTCAAGAGAAGCTATTGGGATTGATTTTCTGTCACTTGAAGGATGTCTGAGTGCTTTTGAAGTTATGTAGGGCTCAGCTACTGCTAAGAGGGAGTCTTAGCCTCATTTGATGTATCTTGTATACCACCCTTTGCGGCAATGCAAGGTGGAATTGTAAATCTTAATTTTGTCCATCCTTTGCGGGAAATGCAAGATGGTGTTGTAATAATTATTATAAGTCCACCCTCTGCGGGCAATGTAAGGTGGTGTTGTATTGAAGTCCACCCTCTGCGGGCAATGTACGGTGGCAATCACCCTCTGCGGGCAATGCAAGGTGATCTTTTGAGGCTTGTCCTCATCCACCCTCTGCGAGTAGGTATGGTGGATATGCTTTGACCATCCTTTGCGAGTAGGCATGATGGGAATGGTTGATTTGTTTTTAGGTATGCATCCATCCTATGCGAGTAGGCATGATGAAGATCATGAAAGGAGTTCATGATATTGGCTAGAATTCTCCCTAAGAGGGAGTGTTAATTTTTATAGCTAGTTTCGAATTCTAGCTAATAATAAATTAAATTAATCTAATATTTTAATTTATATATTTAATTTAAATTAAACTAATAAAGGCTGGGCCCCTTCTCTATGCTCAATCGTCTTTGTTTTTGGTGCCAAGTTTATTAATGCAAGGTCGGCCTTGGAGGCCGACCTTACCTTGTATTTGGTTCTCCCTCATATAAATGAGGATCTTCGGGTGTAAGAAAGAGAATCATCTACAAGGCTATTTGCGACACATATCTCTGCTACAGGAACATTGAAATCTCTCTGCCCTACTGCAATACGATTGCATATCATGCGAATCTCCTTCAGCTGCGAATCAAACTCTAATTCCATCATACTTGATAATCTCGATCAGAAGCAGCAAAATCCTCTGCAAATTAGCGGACATGTGAACTGTCATTGAAGCGAAATACATCAGTGCAAAACCTTTCATCATGTGCTATTGGATACTCAATCATTTGCCATCTCCTTGTGCGAATTCCTGAGTTTGATAGATGGGCTTGGATGCTCAGTCATATACTACTTCTTTATGCGTATTCTTGAGGTTGACTGTGGACTCCATCAATTCATATGCCACAGCAGTAAACAAGATTGTATGCCTTCAGCTTACATCCAACTGAAGATCTTGACAGCGACGTGTGTATTGAAGATCAGTAGTTAATAAGTGAAGGTCTAGTTCGTGTTGAATACATCTTGGAGATCCAGCTCACATCTGATTGCACAGTACATCCAGGATTCATCCACAATCAGAAGTTAGATCTGGACAGTTGCTGACATTTAGTCTTCATAATCAATTTGCTTCGTGGATTGGGGATCCTTAGCAAATTCTTAGCGATATTGTTGTAAGTAAATTGGAAATGATAATCAACTAGATCTAAATGCTCGGTTTTTCCTTATAAAGGTTTCCCAGGTAAAACTTTGTTGTGCCTTGTCTTATTTACTGTTATGTTATTAGATTAGATCTATTTACTCAAAACTTTAACAACCTCGACAAAATAATGTATATTTTATGACGAGTACACATAGAAGACTAAAAATATTGACATTATACAAACTTAAGATAACTCCTAATTTATTAATAAGGTAATGGATGGATAGTTGAATTGGGCTGCTTGCTCATTAATGAGTATTATAACTATAATTTTTAAAACTTTTTCACAATATTACTATTTGTAAGGTAGGTCCTTATATGAAGTTATCTATGTAAAATTTGAATTAATATGTAATATACACAATGGTGAAAAGTTGTGTGCACATGCTCTTTGCCCTTATGTTTTAGGTTTACTTGTATCAGAGTAACCTTCATGCTTAATAAATATACAAATGATGTATTTTCAATTAAATATGGGGTCACAAGTATTAATTTATGCTCATAGCTAGGGATTGGTCTTGATCCATACTCACTCCTTTCTCGCTTGAGGTTGGATTCATAGTTGTGAAAGTAATTAAGGTCACTTATTGCGTTCATACTTGTGAAATGATCTCCCATAAAATTTAAATCTTGATTTGGGACCAACTGTACTTATTCATATCATTGTTGTGTGTCGATTTGATGTGAAAGTTGATGTTGTACTTAAAGGGCTAATCCCAATTCATTTTGAAGATTATGTTAGATCTAAGAATCTCCTAGTGGCATTCTAGTAGATATCATTTATTTCTTGCTCTCATTATTAGTAGCATACAATTGGAATATTTCCATTAGACAAGTAACCAATACATCTTTTATGTTTGAGAGAGTTGTTATTGATTTTCACCTAATAGTTAGATTGGGCACAACATAATATTTTTCATGTGGGATTAGACAATTGACATCAACGCAAGACTAAGGTGACATTGTTGGTTCCCCAACATATATTCCAGTAACTCTTAAAGATATATCTAATTCCTATGCTCAAATCATTGAAAGTTAAGCCAACAAACATGAGCACGTTAAATTTTGATTTCTTTTGCACATTAGGCATCGCAAAACTTGGATGGGCTTGCCTTTATGACATTGAATATAGTTGTGCTTATGGTAAGAATTTATGAATTAGATACTTAAAACACACAAGCTTCTTGCGATCAATTTGTTTCAAATACAAGGATTTCAAACAAATACAAAAATAATGAAATGATTGATTTTAGATTTATTATTTTATAATCAATTCTAAGGCTATATGAAAAATTAGATTGATTAGTGCCTATTAGGGTGAGAGTCAATACAACATAAATATTCATTCACAACACATCAATATTAGGGTGATAGAGTCAATACAACATTAGTATTCATTCACAACACATTAATATAATTCAATGATCAATCAAGAACCATTGACTTGTAATAATTTGACTTGCAAAGAGCTAACAGTGTGATCTCTGTGTTGGTGAGTACTTATTACATTATTAATAGTTACTTGGTTGCAATAAGTTGTCAATCATCATCTCATTGCTATCAACTATTTTTCTTGTTTAAAAGATAGTTTATGGTTGTTTAATGAACACCATACATTCACTCTTTCGTTGCTTCATGTGGTATCAAAGCCTTATCAATCGTTGTACTTAAGAATTTAAATCTGTAAGAAAGTGAAGGTGTCTAATGCCCGCGGATGAGAATGACGTGATAATCATGCGAGAGATGGAGGCATGACATTTGTAAGGCGTTACACATAAATACTATGCTAGAAGAACCAGATCACCATGAGAAGCTTATGAGTTGTTTGAAAATTAGAGTAGTGATAATATGTTTTGACACTTTGAATGAGAGGTAGTTTGTAGAGTGAATAAGGAAGATTCATAGTCACTATGAATCAAATAAAGAGGCCATGAGAAAGGAGTTTGATATGCGTAGAGAGAGGAGGATGGATGATGCTTAAGTAGTCTTGGTACAATATTCATTGCTTTTGGATGCATAGATATTGAAGTCATTGAAGTTAGTATGATTTGATGAAAAGAAGGAAAGAGCCCATGCTTCTGTCGCAACAATTGTTGACTTTTGAATAACACAAAGTAGTCGATTGCTCAATTTGCATCCTATAGTTTTGTTTCTTGTTCATGATTAACTTAATCATTTGCAAGTCAAAATCAACTTTATTTGGCTCTATAGTTTGAAATGATATCATTTTATGTCCTTGTGGGAAGCTGGTTAATCTAAGCTTTGATATTAGAAGTAGCAAATATAAAAGAAACCTTTTGCATAAAATAATTGGAAGCTTGATGAGATTTTTGGCAGGAGATAGAGTTTTGTAGAACAAGAATAGATCACTGTGAGAATGCACTTGAATGGTTTTGCCTTATGAAGATGCGTTTGGAAGTCTTCCAAAGCCAAGCATTTATAGAAGTTGTGTAATCAAAAGATATGATAGATCTTATGTGGATGGCTCAATGAGAGAAATCCTACTACTAGAGATCTTTATATTTCATTACTACACTATTGAATAAGCAAGTTTTTCTTCTCTTGTCAATAAGCCATATTTTTTTTATTGTGCATAAAAGTTTGTTTGGAGATGTTGGAGGAAATTGTGTAAACAAATATTGAGTTTCTTCTCAAACACTTCTTGCTAAGAGTGGTTGCATGCGTGACAAAGTGTACATCATGTGAAGGAAATGAAAATACAAGCTCCAATGATAGGCTATGGTAGGCAATCCATTTTAGATAATGCAAATAATCTTGTATAAAAAATTAGAGGGAATTTGAAATATCTAATGAAATCTATTTATGTAGATATCTTAACAAGAGTTAGTACTTTCTTGGGTCCAAAACAACATAATTATGGTAAATTTGTCTTCACTCACAAGGTATTATCAGTGACATAGGATTTATTCCTTTCATCTCTTTAGGCATTGAAATTGGTGGTGAGACTATATTTACTAGTGATCATGATGTGAAGTTGGAATAGGCAATATATTGGATAGTGATAACAAGAAGTGCTATATAGGGACTGAATTTGGTGATGTGTATATTACACTTAGGAATAAGCTAGCATTTATTGAAGCATTGGATCAATTTATGCCTAAGTTTGATCTAGAGATAAGGAAAGCACAATATGTTTAGTGAAGGATTAAATCTAGAGGCCAAGAGGATGAGGACCTAATAGATGATTTGATAAAGAATTAGACATTCATTCATTTACAACACATGAGGACTCGCACATGGCTACATAGTCATTTTCATGCATCTCCAATTAATGGTAACTTGGAGGTGCTAGTGCTGTTTTTGAAGGATAAGGTGTAAAAGATTAATCTTGAGGCTGGTGGCACTGGAGGGTGGATGAATTTTCATCATCTCAAGCAAGCTTCTCGCTTAGAGATAGTGCTTCGTGTGAGAACTATTTTTGGCTTTTCTTTCATGATTTCTATTTTTTCCTTCTTTTTTCATGCTGACAGATTTGACAAATGCATATATTATGAATGTTTATTTTGGAGACAAGGTTTGGAGTTTGAAGAGCTCAATTATGGATGCTTTCCTAGAGAGTTCATGAGTCTGTGATTGAGAATTATCACCCTTATGAGGGTCAATAGACAATTTGGATTATAATTGTCCAGAATGATTTATTTTTTGGTTTAAGAGCTCATTTTAAGAGTTCAAGACTAAGTGCTCAAGGATTCATCTTCGAGTTACACCTTATGAGGGTCACGAGGCAACTTGGAGGAGTTCCAATTTATCTAGATTTTGGTTCTTCAAAGAAATATATTCTCAAAGATATGTATTTATGTTATGTAATCAACATGTTTTGTTGTGTAAGCCTCAAGGGAGGGACCTTAGGGCAAGGTGAATTTTAGTGTTTTCAGGAAAATGTAATGGGGGAAGGGATGGGGAATCTTGGCAAGTAGTTATTATATTATTGATGATTGGTTGTTATTGTTTGTCAACCATTATCTCTCCTTTATCAACTATTTTTCTTGTTTAAAACATAGTTCATGGTTGATCAATGAACACCACACGTTCACTATTTCATTGCTTCACTTTCTTCAAGATCCCTTTTCTAATATCAAAATTCTTTATTATTTTTAATGAAAAAAATTGCGACGTTGCTTGAAAATGACTAATAATGAAAACAACAGAGGTGTAGCAAATGTGTAATGGAGAACATCACAATGCTTGATTAATTTGCTCAAAAAAATGTTGAACAATAAATTGGAGAAGACACAAACTAAGAACAATTGTTCATTTATGCATAGATTCGAGTATGCACGCTTATTACAAAAAGCTACATTTGTTGACTATGTACCTAGAAAAATTGAATGTAGAGTTGGCAAGTGGTTAGCACATACACACATATGCACATGTATGCACATGCACACATATGAAATGTTGTCATTTATGGCAACACTTATCAGTTTTATGGCTGCACATATGAATATGTTTAATACAGTTGTTGAATGGAAAAATGCCTAAGTCCACAGATTGTTCCAGTAACCCAGTATGACAGAGAAGCCTAGTGAGATTTACATAAGTTGTATTAAGGCTTGCGATCTTAAGAACATACTTGCAGGACACCAATGAACACATGTGTGAGGTCGCACATGTTAGTATTGAAGGATCAAAGAGATATGTTCAGTTGATTGGATGCGAAGACAGTAAACATAGCATAACATGTTAGTGATCATTGAGGCTGACCTTGTGAGCGTTTGGAAAGATATTCTTGGATGCTATCTTGGATTTGAGACCGACTAAGGATGATAATAAAGCACACAATTGTGCTTGAATTAATACGATGTTTAGCTAGAGTAATGCCGACTAGATTTTCTAATTATACCTCTAACAGAGTATAAGTATAAATACACTTTTGTATAAGTGTGTGGCAATGATTATGATGATCAATATATGGTTGGATGTTAGATGCGAAATGTGAAGACATAAAAAGGTAGAGATCAAGAGAAAGGAGGACAAGAGTTCTTCTAGCAATACTTTGTTAACTCTTTGTATTCAGGACAACAAATTTATTGTAAGTGTTGTTGCACCTATTTAGTTTTCCTTTAACAGGGCTACAACCTTTAACATGGTCGATTCCTTATCAGGGATCTCAATGTATACATCCCCTTATAGGGATCTGCCTATATTGTATTAATCAACTCCTAACAGGGTTTCAAGATTCATAGTGCAAAATTTTGTGGGTACCATCCCCATTGAGGTTTTCCCTTGGCCAAGGTTTCCTCAAAAATAAATACGGTGTTATGAGTTCTTATGTGTTTATCTTTGTTGCATGGTTATTCATTTTCTGTTATATCTTTATCTCTTGCTTAAAGAAGAAATTTTTTTTTAATAATTCAATAAAGTACTATAACACTGATTCACCCCCCCTCCCAGTGTTACCAAATCCTAACAATTGGTATCAGAGCATCAGGCCTTTGAAGGAAAAGCTTAACAACTTTGGGGAGATCAAGATGGATTTGAAAAACTTAAAGAAGAATTATGAAATGGCCTTGGAAGATGTGGACATTGCTAATGCAGATAGAATGGATCTAAAGTACAAGCTAAGGAAGGCAGACGACTTCATCAAAAAGTTGAAGCAGCAACTTGAACATGAGAGAAAATTGACAGATGATCTTATGGAAGTACAAACCGAAGAGTTATCAGACCAAGATCAAATTGAGCAGATGAAGCATGAAAAGGTTTCCTTTAAGGATGAATTGGAGATCACAAAATTGAACTTGATGCTGAGAAAGAAGTAAATGAAAAATTGCAAAATGAACTGTCAAGTACAAATGATAGGATGCAAACTTTGGAAAGCAAGCTGAATACATTAAAGACAAAGTATGACAAGGTAGCGAAATACTATGTCGCCATTACTAGTGAACTTGATCAAACTAAAGGTCACATAGAGAAACTTCATGAGAGAAAACATAAATTTGATGAACAAATTGACATATAGAAGCATGTTGGAGATAAGACAGGAGTGAGATTTAATGACAATCCTGATCAGAGGAAAGATAGAGTTGTTGTAACCTTGATTCACCTAAGAAGTCTGAATCTAAGGTTGTGATAGCAGAACCTAAGATACCTCCTTGCAAGGACAATGACAAAGATTGCAGCCATGAAGATCAATCAAGGAAACCAATTGAAAAAGGTATTCCTAAGACCAAGTTTACTGGTTTCTGTTTTAATTGCTACTTGTATGGACACACGATAAGAGAATGTAGAAAACCAGATATGAGATCTAGCAAACCTACATATAATCACTTGGATGATTTTCTTAAGAAGCAAAAAGAAAAAATATTGAATGAGGCAAATATGGAAAAAGGTGAATGCAATAAAAATGATGAACTTAGGCAACCTGAGGATAAGGAAACAAGTAAAGCTAATGATATTGTGCAAGGTAATGTTTCTAATACTAGTAAGGATGAAGCTAACAAGAGAGTCGAAGAAGTTAAGAAACCTATTGCTAGACCTAGAAAGATTGTGTGTTACAAATGCAACAACTTTGGTCATATTGCTAAATATTGCAAGTTGCAAATTGATTACAGTCAATTGAAACCTAAGAAGAAGGTGACACGTTTTAAGTGTAACAATGATGGACATGTAGTGAAGTATTGCAGATTTAAATGACCAATGAAGAAATCCTTTAGACCATTCACAAAGGAAAAAGAATTGAATAAAGAAGATAGAGAGCTAGCAGAGCTGAAAGAAAATTTTAAGGAGAAATGGGTCAAATAGAAAGAATCTGTGGAATTTGAGGTTAAGATAGACGAAGAGCAGAATGAAAGCATTCACAAGAGTCCTAAGAGTCTTGTTGAATCGTTTCTAGGGTGCATTGCTTCACCATCTTTATGATGGGCAATGTATGCCTTAGGGAGAGCATGACATATTAACACCAGCCATATACAAAGCCCCTATCTGGATGATTTAAGTTGTGCGAACTTGAAGGCAGGTTAGTTACCATGTTGTGTGATCATGGACAAGATCACATCAATTTTGGAGATGTCTGTGAGAAGGTCCACCAGTTTGAGCCTGCACTGGTTTCTTGCATCTTTATGAACAATTTTTGTGCCAAATTGTCTATAAGGTTAATACTGTGGTCAAATTCATGGAGAGATTTGAATTTGATGAATTAGACTGGATCAAGATTGTACTTAGTAGAACACATGATTAATTCATATGGATTGGTGGAACTCCCACTAAGATTGGCAAAGAACTACTACATGAGATTACTGGATTGCCTATGACATGTAAAATACCTACTGCAGAGAAGAACATAATGTTTGAAGTAGAAAAATTGACAAAAAACAAATTGAACAAAAGAGCCATGACTGTAAATGACATCACACAAGAAGATGTCAAACTAGTAGCAATGACATTGGGATACAAATTCCAATATAGCAACAGAATAAACAATGTGTCAGCCAATTTTGTTCACATGGCATACAAGATGGTAATTGAGGATGAAGAGTATGACCTATGCGAGGTCCTAAGGCAGTAGTTGATGGAAAATCTTGCAGGAATAAAGATGAACAAGACAACACATTTTAGATTTGGATTACTGATTATGTACATATTCTTTCATGTTATGAGAATATTTCCTAACATGTACCTATGGAGATCTAATAGATGTTCCATGTAGATGATTAGTGATTGTTATAGGAGAAGTGATGAGCCAAACAAGTATGTTGAGATTCTAGACACGATGAAACTCTTTCAAAAACAAATGCATGAAAGGGAAAGAATCCCTTGGAGACTAGTTGATAAGTATAAAAATGACATATGTTTCATGGTAGAGACTGACAACACATGTTTTGAAGCAGTAGAACCTAGAACTTTATGGGCTATGAAGTTGATTACACCATTTTGGAGCTTCACATTCAACATGTTCTATAGTCCCCTAAAGACCCCAATGCTCCTAGATGGGGCACATATGAAGAGAAATACACATCAGGAAAGGAAGAGATGGTAAAAGAAAGAAAGGAAAAGAAAGTTGAGTCCTTGGTTGATAAAATAACAGGGCAACATGGAATAACTAAAGAAGAGATGAAGACTGTCAGAGAAAAAGTGACACAACTTGGAGAGAAATATAATATTCCCCCTCCTCAACCTAATATTGAGGCACCCCAAGTGGTGGAGATCGAAGAAGAAGAATAAAAGGACAAGGATGACACTCCTACACCTAGTAGGAGGACATCACAGAGGTAGGCTGCACCTGTAGCTACACAAGGTCAAGCACCTCCCAAAGCTAAACCAAAGGCCATGGCTAGTGGACAAAGAAGAAGGAGGATCCCAATCACTTCCAACTAACTTAGAGGATATGGATGTCACAGATCTAATGCACTGGTCAGTACTTGCTTTTGATAAAGCAAAGGAGATATCAGAGAAGAAGACTGATAAAATTGCAAAGACAATCTAGCGAGCAACACAAGTGTTGAGTAAGTTTTTATCACACCTCCTGTAGATATTGGAGATCCTATAATTATTTAGATAATGTTCTAAGTATAGTAGAACAAAGTTTTGATACATTAGAAGAAGTAGCAAGAATAAAAGTGGTAGGTGACTTTAAGAGGTTAAGGATGAAAGATACCCTTGATGGGATCAAGAGTGATCTTAATACATTGATTTCCACTAAAAAGGCAATCAAATCTTGTCTTAAGGATGGACAAGACCTATATAGACTCTGCATGACTTTACATAAGCATGTAAAGAGTATATCGAATATTATAGCTTAGGATGAAGAGGCTTTGGAAAACCTCTCTAAGGATTTTGAAAATAATTTTTTTTTGGACATAAATAAGGAAGTAAACAGGATCATGGATAAAATCCATGCCTTACAGTTGGAAAAGGACAAAGTTCAAAGAAGATTCACAGAATTAAGGAGCTTTTTGACTCCAAAGATCAGTTTCCTGGAGAGTACCCATAAGGACCTTCAGCTTGGCCTCAAAACATTTCAAGGATTAGTACCTACTAATGTAGAGGAAGTAGACAAGACCGCATTTGGTCTTAATGGAATGATTCAGGTAGCATAGGCAATCAAAGTAGTTTGGGATGCAAACATGCAGATTTTGAAGACAAATTACAAAGATGTACTGCAGACAGTTAAGCTGTAATCTTGCACACTCCATTTTTGTTTTTTTGGTCACGAATTTTTACATTTTGGCACCGTTTTCCATTGATGTCAAAGGGGGAGAGAGATAGAAGTAAAAATGCAAATGGTAATGTGAGAGAGAAAGTATGTGTATGTAAAATGAAAATACAACAAACATAAATAAAGGGAAGTTTTCTTTTGAAGGCTATGTGTTGAATTTTTATGTGTTGCATTTCTGTCGATATATTTCCTTTTACATTTTTCCTTTGATGATGCACTTAGTTGTTTTTTCACTAAGTGTTGCCATTAATGCCAAAGGGGGAGATTGTTGGCAAGTGGTCATCACATACACACATATGCACATGCACACATATGGAATGTTGTCATTTATGGAAACACTTATCAGTTTTATGGCCACACATATTGGATATGATGAATATGTTTAATACAGTTGTTGAATGGAAAAATGCCTAAGTCCACAAACTATTCCAGTAACCCAGTCTGATAGATAAGCTTAGCGAGCTTTACAAAAGTTGTATTAAGGCTTGCGATCTTAAGGACATACTTGTAGGACACCAATGAACACGTGTGAGGTCACATGTGTTACTATTGAAGGATCAAAGAGATATGTTCAGTTGATTGGATGCGAAGATGGTAAACATAACATACCATAACATGTTAGCGATCATTGAGGCCGACCTTGTGAGAATTTGGAAAGATATTCTTGGATGCTATCTTGGATTTGAGGCCGACTAAGGATGATAATAAAGCACATAATTATGCTTGAATTAATATGATGTTTAGCTAGAGTAATGCCGACTAGCTTTTGTAATTATACCTCTAACAAAGTATAAGTATACATATACTTTTGTATAAGTACATTATAATGATTATGATGATCAATATATGGATGGATGTTAGATGCAAATTGTGAAGACATAGAAAAGGAAGAGATTAGGAGAAAGGAGGACAAGATGAATTCTTCTAGGAATACTTTGTTAACTCTTTGTATTCAGGACAACAGATTTATTGTAAGTGTTGTTGCACCTATTGTACACCCCTAACAGGGTTAGTTTTCCTTTAACAGGGCTAAGACCTTTAACATAGTCGATTCCTTATCAAGGATCTCATTGTATACATCCCCTAACAAGGATTTTCCTATATTGTATTAATCAACTCCTAACATGGTTAGATTTCCTAACAGAGTTTCAAGATTCATAGTGCATAATTTTATGGGTACCATCCCCACCGGGGTTTTCCCTTGGCCAGGGTTTCCTCAAAAACAAATATGGTGTTATGATTTCTTCTATGTTTATCTTTGTTGCATGGTTATTCATTTTTTGTTATATATTTATCTGTTGCTTAAAGAAGATAAAGAAGTTTAATAATTCAATAAAGTACTGTAACACTGATTCACCCCCTCTCTCAGTGTTACCAAATCCTAATAGAAACAACCAAGTTGTTTCCAGAATTTTTCGCAAATCCCTCATAGCTTTTCTAGAATTTCAATAATGGTGTTGAATTATCTACTTAAAAAAAAGAATCCAAATTCAAGTCATTGTGAGAAGTTGTCTTCATATCAAACGAATATAACAATGTATGTAAATTGAGAATTCTTTGTCATTATAACATATTGTAGATGGAGATTTTGTTGTTTATCCACTTATGCACATGCTAATTTGACAATATGAGAAATC
The DNA here is from genome assembly GCA_027943335.1 of Chamaecyparis obtusa. Classification (NCBI taxonomy): domain Eukaryota; kingdom Viridiplantae; phylum Streptophyta; class Pinopsida; order Cupressales; family Cupressaceae; genus Chamaecyparis; species Chamaecyparis obtusa. The sequence continues at coordinate 1,122,783 of BSBK01003643.1, read as the reverse complement.
AAGTGTTGCATTACACAAATTATAATTTTGGAACATTTCCAAAAGAAATTGTGGAAATCCATGCCTTCTTGCACCATTGCAAAAATTTAGGGGTCATTATGCATTACATAGATTTAGGACCACTTTCTTATTGCAGAGGTTCATGGTCATTTCCCCATTACGAAGATTTTAGTATCTTTTTTTTTCTTGTTGTAGAGATTTAGGGGCCATTTTTCCCATTGTAGAGATTTAGGGGTCACTTTTCCTATTGCAGGGATTTAGGGGTCATTTTTCCCATTGTGGAAATTCAAAGGGTATTTAGATATATCTCTATTAGGGTAGAAATTGTACAATTGCATAACTTCTTTGGTTGGATTTTCCAAAAAATTGAAATAGAGATACCCAATTCGATGTTCTAAGGGATAGAACCCTTGGTGATCCTCACACTTAGATTTTTTTTTTTATAAAAAATTGGTTATCTAGGACAAGAAAGGAGAATTAAAACAATGAATATAATATAACCAAAACATCACAAATTCATTAAAATTTCTTTGATTATTTATATATGGTGAAGAATTAGATGAGGGTATGAAAACTTGCAAGACTTAAAAGTTGCTCTTCTTTGTGGATGTGTGCTTTAGAAAAGCATGGTGAGGATTTAGAAAACTCTACGATGTAGACAACACAACCACACTAATTAGGAAAGAAAACATAGTTCATTGTGTTTTTATTAAATCATAGTTGCAGAAGATGAAACAAAGGAAAAACCTAAACTAATTTGCATGGAAAAGTGAGTAGAGCTCAGGAGAAGTAATTTTTAATAATTTTCCATGCATTACCATCCCTGAAATTCTACATTCATATTTCCTAGGAAATAATAATTTCCCCCATGAGTGTTAAATGGAGCACAAGGCCACAAGTAGAAAAGATAAAATTTTCCATGTTTTTAAATTTATCTTGAGCTATTGGATTCCACATCAATACTAGATCACTAACCTATAATTTTTTGACACATGTTATTACCAAACATATACTTGACTTCTTGTTGCTTCCTTAGGTTGTCAATTGATTAATCTTGCAAGACATTGCATCTTCACCATTCTTGGATAAATTTGTAAACATGCAAGAAGTTGTTTACATGCAATTTCACTACATACTAACTCCTATAGTGACTTTCTAGTGAATTTATTTAACATAACCTTGCCATGCCTTAGAGCTAGCCTTAGATTTGATCTTAGGATTTCTTTTTCTTCCCTATAATCCTCTTTATAATGTTCATCAAATTTATATTACTAATCTCAACTTATCCATTCCCTTGTGGATAGTAGATAGATGAGTATGAAAGGTTAATACCATACCTAGGGTAGAAATCTACAATCTCTTTAGACTTGAAGCACCTTTCATTATCCATATCACCTTTCTTGGGATTCCAAACCTTGTAATTATGTGCTCTAGTACAAAATCCACAACTACCTTGTTGGTTGCTTTCCTAGTGGAGATAACTTCATTCCATTTTGTGAAATAATAAGTGGCTATAAGTATCTAGTAGAATTCAATATTAGACTTCTTTATGATCTTCCCAATGAAGTCAACCCCCACTACTAGAAAGAGACATCCACAACTATGAATTTTAGAGGTAAGGTTGTAGAATTTTATTTATTTATTTTGAGAACCTTAGACATGCATTACACTTCCTTACCAACTTTTGAGTATCAAAAAATAGTGTTATCCTCCAATTACTTTGTTTTATTAATTTTTTGGGTTCTTGTCTTTGTTGTGAAGTTCCCACCATGATTTATATTATGTGTTTCTTAACAAAACCTTAAAATATTGATCATCATTCAAACACTGTAAGGGAACACCATCTGTGTTCTTCTAGTATGAATTTACCATTAGTGGTGACATATTTAATTTCTTTAAGTTTCAAAGTCCTTTTTAGATTTCTAGTTAAGGTTTTAGGTTCTCATATGTTGCACATATAACATTACATCTTTTTACCATGGGGGAGATTATATATTACATTCTTTCACAAGGATTTGTCCTTCCAAGGTATTTAATTGAGAAACCTCTAGGTTCAATCAAGTTATGAGCTTAGGAAATCCTTGTTCTTTGACCAATTTAGTGATCTTAATAACAATGTTGATTTCTTGGATCTTATTAATCCATCTACATCTCCTTCTAATGACCTATTTTATGAAGACATTTTTCACAACTACATTTGGAATGTCAATTGTGGCCCCTACCAAGTAAGGGTTACATTTTTATATTTTTTTTGCTAGTGCACATGTCTACTCAACATATTTCAATTTTGCAGCTTGAAGGGACTTGTTGAAATATGAAACTAGTTGCTCATACCCTTCATTGTTCTTTTGCAACAGAACTAAAAAGATGCAAATGAAAACAATTCAAAAGGATTTGAGAAGTAAGGTGAAGTAAAATCTAGAGCCTTCTTAATGAATTCTTTGATGATTTGGAATGCCTTAATAGGTTCATTATGCCAAGGTATAGTCTCCCTTTTCTAAACATTTTTTAGATAACTTTTGTCTTTTTTGCAAACTTAGGAATGAATCTTCTAACAAAGTTAATTTGAACAAAGAGTGTTGTATACATTTGACCATCTCTGGTTTTAAGATTCTTTCAATTGTTTCTACTCTTTTAGAGTCAATCCTTACACCTTCCTTGGAGATTATATGCCCCAATGTAATTTCCCTTCTTACCCTTAAACATGCATTTCTTTGGGTTCAAGGAGATTCCATATACCAAGTCTCTAGTTAAGAGATTTTATAAGTGCATGTAATTTATAAGAGGATGTCTAGGAAGGAGTTAACATCATAGCTCTCATACCATATATAAAGAGCACCCTAAAATTAAAATATTAAATTACATATTGTGGACCAACTTGTCCAAAATACATAAAAATAATTACATGAAATGTCTTGTTACATAATATTATATAGGCTTGCATTTACAATAGGAACATTCCTTTATAAAAATATCACATGGTCATTTCCACTCTTTTGACAAAAATGATACATCAATGTTTTTACCTATCAAGTACTCATTTTTTTCAAGTGCACACAAACATGTCTCAATAGTTAGCCATGAAGCTTTCATTTTTTGGGTATTCTATGATTGAATAATTTTTTATCCTATATGAAGGGCCTATAAAGAACATTAATCAAGAAGATGAGTAGCATTCGAGATGGTATGGTTTATGGAATGAATCATGAAGCACATTATGTATTAGGGTAAGAATAGGTGGGAGATAAAGTCAATAGGAAATTGGAGATATAAGCACTTCCAAGACTTCAAAACCCCCCCAAGATATAGGTGTTTCTTGATTGATTTTCTAAAAAAAGTCAAACATTTTTGTAGTTTTGACTTTAAGGAAGATCTTAATATATCCAAAAGATAATTGTCTTAAAATTCTATTCTTATTGTTATAGTAAGACAAGAATCTAGAAGTACAAAAATAGTCTTCTACTAATGAAACAATAAACACAATCATATAATCTATCGCAATAAATAGAGTGTAAAATTTAAATATATTCCTTTCATATATATATAGGAAAATTAGATGAAGTAGGAGGATATGATTGAATAATTGACTAATCCTTTGAAGGTACAACAATTGTAAGCTCACTTGACAAGTGTGTGAGCAAGTTTCAAACATGCATGTGTCTCAAATGATGATGATACATGTCTTAAATGATGAAGACACGTTTATCAAATGATTAGGAAAATTGTCTCAAATGATGAGGGCACATGTCTCAATGCTAGGAGGTGAGACAAAATAATGAATAAATATAAGAAAACATAGGCTAAGTGTGAATAGGTCATTCATTGGAAAGATGATTAGCTAAATAGTTGGATAATGACACTATTTACATCAACACCCCCTTTCATTTCAACTTAGAGAGTAATGCATGTGGGATGACGAGTCTCGATTACTAGGTCATATTAGGTACTTAGGTATGATTTTTTTATATAGGAGAGGAAAAGGAGAAAACCCAATGGGAACGAGACACATTTCTAAAACATAAATGATGCATGAAATAAAATGTAAAAGTGAAATAAGAGAAGAGATAGAAGGAAGGACTCATGATGACCCTCTGAAGACTATTACTTTCACAATGTACAAGAATGTTCCCCCCACAAAAGAGAAAGGATAGAGATTGCAGACCCCCTATAAGATATTATAACTAATAGCATCGAGTGATGCTCAAATAAGAATATAGAATGTGATCCTTGAATGTAAGACACCATTTATTCCTCATGGAAGAAAAATAATTGTCAATTTGTGCATGAGGTCATCCTATGTGAGACACATATTAGTCTCTAAAAGATGTATTATATCCAAATACATTGAAGAAATCTCTAAAATTCACTTAACTACTCTATGCAAAGGTTGATGTAGAACATGACCCAAAGATGTAGATGTGCTAACAAAATTGGTGATGTGTTTTTCATCAAAATTTCCTACCAACTCTACAAAATGAATCTCAAAACAAGTTTAATGTTATGTGTAAATAGTCACCCCAATACGTTGTAGTGGAAACACAATTGTGAATATCCAATTGCCTTGAATCATGAGAAACCACAATGTAGGAACACTCAACAAAAGAGAGGCAAGAGGTGAAAGATATGTGATACCTTGAAGAAAGATGTAGGAACTAATTAGGAGGATATAACTCCAAGGTTCAAATAGCCAAATTATATCTCTTTTTGTATGCTATAGTTATGTAGAGTCAACCCATCATCAAAGTCAGTAGAATTGAAAGATGAAAAGGAATCCTATTTACAGTCATGATCAACATGGTTCGTGGCAATGATATCTCTGCTTTGTAAATATTTGATGATCTTGGAATGTGGTGTGAACTTGATAAAGGGTACTTGCCTTATAAACCCAGACACAACAACATTATAGAATTAAACAAAAATTCAAGAAAAAAAGAACTACTTTCTATTATCTCAATGAAATGAAGTTACATCATTTAAAAAAATTACAAGATACAACCACATGAGATTTTTGATTACCAAAATCTACAAGTTGGAACCACAATCTCTATTCTATAACCCTCACACATCTTCTTTATCCAGGATGTGTAACACCCTAAATTATTATAGAACATGTAAGTTTGATTTGGATGCCATAAGCCCAACCATCCATTTTCCTTTCTAGAAGGTATTTTAAAATTTGCATTTTAGTAGCTCAACTTCTTGGGGTCATAACTTTTGATTTGACAATTGGAGTTTCAATTATCATATATTGTTGGAAAGCTTATAGGAAGATCATTGAGGTCACATTTTTGCTTATGATAATTTTTCAGGCCCATCTAAAGCCTCTAAGTGCCTCAAATTTGAATTTTACTATATAAAATATATTTTAAAAAGTAAAAATATTAATATCACACAAATGATAAATGATATTGAAGGTGTTTCTTCACCATTGAATTTTCATTATTTTTGAGGGTTGTGGAAGATTTTGTGTCCCTGCGTGCACAAATACTAACTTACTTAAAATAATTGTCATAACATTTTAGCCCTTATTGATAAAGAAATAATATTTTTCAATGATGCAAGATTTATTTTACACCTTGGATGCTCCTGCATCACACACAAGAGGTAATTTGTCACACCTAAGGAGTTAGAGGGAAACTAAGATGAACAAACTCAACCTTAGGTGACTAGGATGAATCTTTAACACACCTTCCTTTCTATTTAACCATATATTTCTCATATTACCTATTTCTTGTGCTTCTACCCACATGTTTATATAGAACTTCTTTTATCTCCTCCTTTTTTGTTGTAGGTACTAAAATATTCCATTGCTTCTATCAATCCCTCTTTATTTACTCCATAACACTTTGTCAAATATGAAATATTAAATGTAGGTCAAATGCTAATTTATTAAGAAAGTCTACCTAATATCCATTTCTTGAATCATGTTTTTTCAAGATTTTACATGGCCCAAACATCTTCATCTTCAACTTATTATATGTGCCAATTGGAAACTTCTTTTTCTCAAGTGAACCATGAATTCATCTTCAATATAAAATTTCTTATATCTCCTCTTCTGATTTTCCTTAGCCTTGTACTGAATATTCATCTTATTAATATGTTGTCCCACCTCATCACGTAAATTATTTAATATGTTGTATCACTTAATGTAAATTCTTTAGGTCCTTTATAAGTTCTTTAGCTTCAACACTTTTATTTTGTCCTTTATCCATTTTACCATGCCACCATGTGTAATTTGATAAATAGAAAGGAGATTGATGGATAATAAGGTCTATAAAGTACATCTTCAAATGTTCCTTCACCAATTTAAATATATCATTTTGCAAGAGCTAACACAGGTATTATTCACCATCAATATTGGTGGGAATGAGTTAGTCTCAAATGTACAAAGTAGTTCATTGGATACAACCATGTTGTGTGATGCTCCAAAATCACGAAACCGCTTATGTGATGTGTTTTTTTTAGAAGCAAGGAGTGCAACACCCTTATTCTTAAAATTATCTAAATTTGCGGATAATAAAGATGGATAAGAAGATGAAACACCCATCTAGGATGTAGCTAGCTAAATGTGATGTTGTTGAAGAAGATGCCTCATTTCATCACTTTCCTTTTTAAAACAATTTATGCCCTTGTTTCTTACAATAACTACATTGGGACTTATCATTGATTTTTTTTTCTGTTTAAGAGGGTGATGAAGTCTCTAATTTTGGTCCCTTAGCTTGAACCTTGGCTTGTTTTTTTCCCTTGATTTGGAATCCCTTTGTTTAGTTAGAATAAGATCTCAAGGGTCAGATAGTTTCATGGTACACATTTGAATTAGCTTTTCTTTCTCTTTGGTTAGGTTAGTATAAAATTCTAAAAGAGAGAACATGGTGTAGTGTGCACCAAAATAATTTTTTATTTAATAAAATATAGAAAAAAATACTAAATATTGAGGATCTAACTTTTGATAAGACACTTGGGACTATTTGTTCATCTTGTTTTTCTCCACATTGCTTGAGTTGGAACCTTAATGAATTTAGCTTAGTGAAGAAATCTTGAATTGTGTTACAGTCTTGTGGATTAAGACTTATTAGATCATTCTTTAATTAATGTATCCTCATTACATCTTTCTTAACAAACAAACTCTTTGATGTTGTCCATACATCATTAGGTGTTGTCATATAAACAATGTGAGAGAGGTCTAAAGAAAAAGATGTAAACAACGTTCTATAGCATGCATAATTACAATCATGACATTTATTTATTTTAGTTCTCCTATAGGTATATGTGCCAAACCCATAATGACAAAATGCAATCCTAGTTTCTTGAGCTTTATCACCATTAATATCTTCCATTCAAAAAAGTTAAATGGAGTTAGGATTAGGTCCATTTTTCAAAATAACACAAGACAACCTCCTTGATTCAAGATTAGGCAACCTCCAAAATTTTGGAACTTTATAACTTAGTTTTTTTTACAATGTAAATAGGTGCAATGTGTGATAAATGAGAAAATATAAACTTTTGCAAAAAAATAGTATTCAATTTTGAGCTACCAATCAAAAGTTATTACGCAATCATTTTTTCATAAAATTGGCTTATTTTAAATACAACTACGTTAAAGTAAAAGATGCACAAATATGAGAGTGGACCTATCCTTCCAACTAGTCATTGGAATCATGGAAAAATGAGCTTCTAGTTGACTATTGACACTTCAAATTATGACTCCCTATTTATGAATTATGTAAAAAAGGAAAAATCCCCCACTTTTATAAGTTTTTAGCTTGACTATCAAATTTAATCAGTGGTTAAATTGTCACAAACATAAAATGTTTTCTTATTTCATTTTTGTATTTCCCTTTGGCTCCTTTGGAGTTTGAAATTGAGGAACATAGAAAAAAACCAAAACCCCCCGTGCTGCATGAAGGGATTATTCTTCAATTATGGAATTCATGATTATTACCCTAATTGATACCAAAATGAAATTTGGAGCTCAAAGGGAAAAAAAAAACCTTTTGTGACTCACTATTTTGACATGAGCACTGATATAGTGGACAAGGACATTTATGAGGAGTGGGTGAATGAGGAAACCTTTAATGATATATTTTCTCACCCTGTGTTAGAAGATGATAAGAGAAAAAAGAAGAAATCAACCAAAATGATGGAATGGATTAATATTTTTATGATTGGGGGCTTCCATACTAGTGATGAGAAGGATGATGACAATGAAAAGTCTACAATTGAGAAGAGTAAGAAGATTACATCTTGGGAAGGGTTGGAAAAAGAGAAATTTAAAGGTAAAGAGAAAGTGGGGAAAATATAGGTAGTCTGATGCAGAGGCTTGGAGAACTCCACAAATTGGACAACAAGAATCAACACCTTTGTAAAACAATCCCAAGGTCTCACCGTGTACCCAAGGGAATCCACTTGCTCCAAGAGGTCAAATGACTTCCAAATAACACATAACTAACCAAAAGACTTCCTAGGGTCCCAAAAAAATTGTCTTGACTAGTTACAAGTTCCCTTTAAGCCTCTTGATCAAATATCTCAAAATGAGTTACTAATCTCAAGTGTCCTCTCCTAGTAGTCCTCAAAAACTTGATTTTTGGACTTTTTCCAAAACTTTCCCAAAACAACCCAAAAAAAAATGATTGACTTAGATACCCTTTTGGAAGTTACACAACATATGTCTAAACCAAGTAGGCTTGTTTTGGAACCTCAATCCCAAAAATTGACTGTTCACTATCTTCAAGAGGGCTAATTTGAGTGCATTTACAAGTACCAAAAATATTTATCCCTAGACCCTATAAATTTCAGCAGTCCCTATTTTTGTCTCAAAAAAAAGGATTATGGTATTGGTTTGCACCCAACAACTTCCCAGATGGTCAAACTAAAAAACCCTCACCAAATGGCTCCAAAAAACTAGGCCCTTCTAAAAAAGGAAGCAAAACTCAGTTCTAGAACCCCTTCTTCAGGATTCACCACTTATTTGACATGTACTTTTTCTATTTAATGCAAAAACATGCCTTCCTTAAGTCCGATCTCCCGCTACTACACTTATGAGATCAAATTCCATGCATTTTCATGCACCCAAGCACTCCAACTTGCCCAACTGGATGATCAACTGCATTCTTTGTCTTATTCCTACATTATTATGCATAATTACATATGATACATATCATAAATCCATCCCCAAGTCACATGTAGAACAGAAAGGGGATGGTTACACCATTTTGCTTGAGAAAAACAATGTGAAAATGGCTATCTACAACACTTATGCTATGTGACTGACACTTCAATGCAAAAATCACTTAAAATGAATTAAAAAAACTTCAAATACATCCTTCAATACATTGCAACAATAAAAAAATGAAGGAAATACAATAGGATATCAAAATATGCAAAGGAATTTATGATTTATTGTATTTATGAGACAATCTGCACATTCTCCTTCACCAATTCGTACCATACCTTTTCCCAATCATTCCTGGGTGTTTATAAAAAATTTTATAACTTCCACAACCAATCCCAAGTGGTTGGAAGTGATTACAACTTGTTTAAAACTCCTAAACATATTTTTCCCACCAAAACAAACTAGCCGTTAATATTCAAATATTTGAATTATTAACTTGTGTTTTTAGTATTTTAATTGCTTAAAACTTATTTAATTCTACTTCTAGGGTCTATTTGAATCCCTTAGACACTTCTAAATCCTAATTAGACTCTTTGGGCACTTATTGACCCAACTTACAATATTTTTGATGTCCTAGTCCTCTACTTGGACCAACAGGACTTAAACACATTTCATACAATTTTTATTGTCAATTGCCATTATTGTCTCTAATACACCCCAATTCACATTTATGGATGACTTTGGTCCTCTGTCTTTGACTTGCTTCTTGGTGGATCTATGTGTTTTCATGGGTGCTCCTGCACCAAAGTCAAAAGCGCTATGTCTAAGACTGGAAAAGTTAGGGAGGAATAAGACATTTCTATGCCTAGTCTCTTGGAGGAATTATCTTATGTACATGCCAATAGGGAAAAAATTTATGATGTTTTGAGTCTTTCTAGATAAGGGTTTGTGAGACAATTTAAGTTATCTAAATGGATTTTCCTTGAAATTAATAAGATTGATGTGAAATTAAGGGCCTTGAAATTTAAGAAACCTTTCCACACCTAAATTTTAATGCTAGTACATGATCTGTGTTTCTAAAATAGGAGACATTTCCTATGCGAATGGGGTACCATGCAAGTAGGATGAAAGAATACCACCATTTGTTTTGACCAAGTTAATGTTGAATGAGCTATTGTTACCATAGAGTATGGTGCGTTTGAACTATGAGGAAATTTCCATACACAACAAATGGAAAGGCTAAAACTTTCGTTAATAGAAACTTGCAAACATAAACCTCAAAGTGGGTGTGGAAGATGATGGATGAATTTAAAGAAAGAGGATAATCAAATGCCTCCAAGAGGCAAAGGGACTTGCAAAAGATTCTAACTAAATTAACAAATGAGTAGTGGGTAGATCAACCCTTTGTTTGTTTTTTCTACAATTTTTTATATAATATTAACAATTGAAAAAAGTGAATGGAGCATGGTCCTTTGCATAGGATAATGTTTTATTCATAAACTGCTATAGGTTACAAATGTGAAAGATAATATTGTTAAAGTTGACAATTTTTTATTAGATAGAGTGTTTTAAGCATATCTAGTCCAATGATCACCCCTTCTTCAACTCTATCCCAACTGATAGGAGAGTGAAACTTTCAATTGAACAAAGCCTCAAAAGGATTAATTCCCAAATATTCTTGATTAGAGTTGTACTATTGATTCATATAATACATCTTGATTAATTATTCAACTATATGACTTACCTGCTTTGTCTATCCATCTATTTGTGGATGACATGCTATGCTAAAATTTATTCATGTGCCCAAGGTAAAATTTTAAAGTTCTTCGAAAACTTAGATGTCAATTGAGTATCTCGATATAATATTATGTAAATATTTAGTCTTTTGGTTTTTAATTTATAAGTGGTCTTAAAAATAGAAAAATAGTATTAAAATAATGACTCAAATTGATCCTCAAAATAATAAAATAGTGGTAAAACAATAGAAATCAGCTAATTTAAATCTTCTTGTTCATAATTTTTCCTATAGAGATATTATTAGTTATGTTGCTCAACTACCTGCTTAATTGAGTTGTTAAGAGAAACTAATATTTCTATTATATTTGTTAAAACATAATTAGGCATTTAAATTAATGTATTGAATAATTAGAATAGTTAAACTGACAAAGGAATTATTTAGTAATTTAACTTTGAATAACTAAAATTAAGATGTTAGTAACCAATCACCAGTAAGGGAATATCATGTTGCTAAGGAAACTCAACAAGTGGCCTGTGAAAATGATGAAGGACAAGGATCTGGTTGGGAGGCCCGTGCAAACAATGTAGAATATGAAACTATTGGAAAAATGGTTAGTGCTCCCCTCGGGATTCATGACATGATTTAACCGCCTCTTGTGTCTTCTATAAGTCTAGTGGTTGTATTGGGCATTAACATGTCAATATTTTGGTGCAACAACAACTACTACTTGTAACAAGTGGTATCAGAGCTTGGTCATAGGTTCAAATCCCCTCGGGGGGAGATTGTTGGAAAAATGGTCAGCACTCCCCTCGAGATTTGTGACACGGTTTAACTACCTCCTGTGTCTTCTATAAGTCTAGTGGTTGTATCGGGCATTAACAGGTCGATCTTTTGGTGCAACAACAACTACTACTTGTAACAAAAACTAGTTGGGAGGATCATGCAAATAATGTAGAATAGGGAATGGGTTGGGATGATGCTATTTCTGATGATGATGCTCAACCAGTGGCCATGCAAGAATAGCATAGTAAATATCAAATCAAATTTTTCTTGTTTTGAGTAATGATGCATATACAATTTGGGGTTTTTTGTATAGATTTAAATTTGACAAAGCCTTTGTGCTATTTCTGGTCAATCCAAATGATGACCTCTATATGTCAAAATTTTGATGTAATTCATTAAGAGTTACTTGTGTTTAGGAGTATATAAGCTTTAGGGTTTTTAGTTTGGCATTTTCATAGTTGATATTCAAAGGATGTAATTTGGCTAATAAGAGCCTTTATTTTGTACATCATACTTTAAAATATTAATATAAAATATCAGCATTCGCCTTTTGCTTTAAAAATAATAATTTGATATCCATTAAACTTAATGATTTACATCATAGTCATCCCTCATTGATGTTTATAGTCACCGTTGATAATTTATTATAATTAGACACTAAATTAGAATTGGACTATTATTTTATTTATTGGGAAGAGAAATCAAGTTATTATAGTTTCATAACTTAGTTACTATAGTTCCATAGCTAAATGGAGCATGGTCCTTTGCATAGGATAATTTTTTATTCATAAACTGCTATAGGTTACAAATGTGAAAGATATTGTAGTTAAAGTTGATAATTTTTTATTAGATAGAGTGTTTTGTCATTGGTAAAAATTAAAACTTTAATCATCTTTCTAAAATTTATAGTTGGAAGGATGTCAGATATAAAATAATAAATAAGGGTAGGCTTTATGAAATCTATCTGTTAAACATGACTTAAAGAGATGCTTTGTCTAAGCTTGTAAATAATTATTAAGTGTTACTATTTGATTATTTTTCTTGTCATATCATGATATTAGTTCATTAGAATCTTGTTATGAAATGACATGTTAGAGATGTCATGTTGCATTACATTCCATCACAATCACTAGTTTCAATTTTCTTGCATCATTTCATCTAAATCTTCTTTTGAGATATCATTCATACTTTTCTTGCATAAAAAATCTCTCGAGGGGGCATCATTTACCTCGTTGTCACATTGTTCCCATCGGGGCATAATTTTATTATTCTTTGAAACAACGCCTAAACTGCATTGTATCAAAGAGGGAAAAATGTAGACACTTAAAAATAGACTATTGCTTGAATGAAATGACATTATTGACATTCCTCTTAATTTATTAAATAATATTTATTGTTTAATTAAATTATTTCTTTCTACTATATTCTAAGATCAAAATCATCATTTCTCCTTAAAATTACAAGCAAGATCTGTATTTATTCACTAGAACTCAATTACAAACAGTCAGAAACATACATGCCTTCCTACATGCTAGGATACAATAGGCTTGCTTAATTACAATCTCCGGCCAGAGACCTTAGACCCCAATTTTAAAGATTATCCTTGATTACTAACTGAGAGTCGTCCTCCAGAGAAGTATTACATTACATATATAGGCATTGTGACACACAAGTCAACCCAAGAACAAAGAGCATTCCCCAAGAATAGGAAATGAGTTAAAACAAATAGGGCAGGTCCTAAATCATAAGGGACCTTATCCATACACCATGCAAGGCCCAATAAACTGATATTTAGGTCCACACACAATCCAAGAACAAATGTGTTTGCGCCATTGAGCTTCGCAAGCCGTAGACTTCCATCACAAGATTAGGATTGACCAACAAGTTATAAATAGGCAAGAACACGCTACCGAGAGAGAACCAATCATAAATCAAACAAAAATGAACCAAATGAGCTACTAACCTAGGAAAGTGGTCCAAGATAGGTCCTAGATACAATCCAATCATCGCATAAGCTAACTTGAACATATGATAAATCACCAACTTGATCTCTTAGACTAAAAACATGAACAATACTGAACATAAATATTTTTGGTTGATGCAAGATTTCTCTAAACCCAAGATGGTCATGCATCATCATTTCCCGACCTTGTATGCTTGTTATGAAAGGAATGCAACATCTTGTCGAGGACACAGGGGTCCAATTGGAGTAGACCAAAAATAATCGAGAGTGAAGCCCCCACAAGACACTAGGGGATGGTATCCAATGTCTTACACATTATGGATAATCCCTTCATGCAAGAACTTCAGATATTTGTGAACTACCAAAGGGACGACTCCCATGGAGGTCAACCAGGGGATACTTAGCTTGACCCTGAATAGGTTCAATTTGGGAATCACTACGAAGGTTGAGAAGACCTCCTTGGGTCCCACTTCAATAATCAACATGGCTGATCCCAAGGCGGGTAAGGAAATTCCATCATGCATACAGATGGTGGCATCATACTCATCATACTTTCCCTGGTTTAATCCATTCACAAGGAGTACCTCCTCCATGATTATGTCAACTTAGCACAAGGGGTCCACCAAGACACCCTGATAGTGATGTCATTAATAGAATCTGGTACATATAAGGGAGTAGGATCTTCACTATAGGGCTTGTCCAGGGGGTTAAAAGAGATAGTTATTTCAGGAATGCTTCGAGCTTGTGAGAAAATGAGTGATAGTCACTATCCTCGCAATGTAACTGTCACAATTATTTTTGAGAAGTTTCTTGGTTCACGTTGGGCTCACCAGAATGTGGAGAAGAAAATAATGCACCTACCAAGAGGCTAATTAGAACCTCAAGGGATGCATGACTTCCTTGCACCACCTCATGTTGCTAGATAGGAATGCTACAGAGATCAAACATGAGATTAAGAAAGTGTACTTGGTTGTCTAGATAATAGACATATGAGTTTGATTACTTAAATGTCCAAGTAAAACTAAGTTAATTAATGCTAATTACTTAGGTACACAGGTTGATAAAAAAAATTTAACTACAAAAAATGAAAGAGCTAACTGAGAGAGCCAAACCTTGAACTCCATAAACTCACTACCTCAGACAGAACCACGATCCTAGGACTACAACGCGATGGATGGACACCAATGTGTTGCACTGGCATTTCATATAGACAGAGTATGGACTTAGTTAGAATAAAATGAAAAGATGTGTACCAGATAACTAATCTATGAAAGCATGAAAAAGGCAACTAAACATAATGTAAACAGATGAATTAAAACTAGACTCATTACATGCAATGAAAGGGAACAATGATAAAATAAACATATTAACACTATTTGATGAAAATGATTCAACAAGGTGAAGGATTAAATATATTATGAGTGTTTTATGAGTAAATGAGAAGGGGGAGAAAGATAGGAACAATGACACCTGATTCAACAGTTGATAATGTGCTCCAACTAGAGTTTTCAAATCCACAATCTCGTGATAGAAACCTGCACACAAGTGAAGATGGAAAATGGTTGTGGTTGTAAAGAGGCTTGCCCCAGTCAAACCCCTGCTTTGGTGTTTCTACCTCCACGGATAGTCATTAGACATGATAAGATCGGTGATAGATAAATGAAATAGAATATATCAAGTATGATAATATAAGATAAGAATGATAAATATGCTCAAGACGCAAAAGGATATGGAAAAAAACTCCCCAAGTTAGGACAGAGGGCTTAGATGCATGAGATGAAATTGAATGCAAGATCTTGACGAGTTGCTAATGGATAACTTGCAACAAAAATGGTGTTTGCAGAGCCAAGAGAGTCTATGAAATGTTCAAGAAGCTGTGTATGATCACCAAGAAGCTATAGATAGAAACCAAGAAGTTTGTGTGAATGACCAAGAAGGCCAAATGAATATGAGAAAGAGGTATTTGATGGAGCGGGACTGATTCCACGCAACGAAACCATCATTTCATAGCATTACAATGTAGGGTGGAAAATTTGTAACACTCCAATGATTGCCTGCACATTTGCATATTTGTGAATGAGAGCATGCTGCGCGGACATCTCTGTAATGTAGACGTGTCCAAAGATTGCCAGGGATCCATTACAGGGATCTTGAGTTGGATAATGAGTTGGTTTATGACAAGGATAATGGGGGTGACAATATTTTGTATCTTATGCTAAAGTGGACAAATGCATAAATGGCATTCTACTAGGGGGTGTAAAATTTATGTCGTTATATAGCTTCCAATCAAATCATCAAGATTGTTAGTTGGATCTCCTTATCTATGTGTCAATTGGATGTTATCTAAAGTACCTCCTTGAAAAAACCCATGACATGAATCTTATCAAAGATGTTAAACTCTTGAGTGATTCCTATGTATTGAGCTTATAGTTCACAAATGATTGTATATTATTCTTTATGATATCAGTGACAATGTGATTAATCCCTTGGAATTCCTAGACCTAGACTTTATTGTGTCAATCTCTAATATCTTAGTGAAGGAAATCTATTGCATATTTTTAGAAGATGTAACCGCACCATGGATCCCAATTAAATGACACAAAATAAAATATGGGGAAATCATATGATATCTTGGAACACTCTTCAATCTATGTGTTCTGATTAAGTAAAAATAGGATTTGAAAGGTCCCGAAACCTTATACAAAAAGCATAAAAATATATGATATTGAAAGACCAAAATACAATTGTGGTGCCTCGCCAGTCAAACCAAAGGAACTAACCGTAGTTCCTACCTAAAGGATAAAAACATCCTTGCCTGACACAAAAAAGGGCTATCAAGATTTATATTTTTGCCCTTCCTTATGAGAGTGTAAATTCGTATCAAAAGAAGGTGTAGAAGGTTTAAATTTCTTTCCCTTAACTGTCATCCAACCATCCTCTACCTTAGTAGCAGCCTTCTGCCAAGCCAAGGAGGAACAAGAAGAGCCCACTAAAGGGCCAGTTGCATCAGAATCTACGGAAGGTACAGGAATAACACTACTACCATTCCCCAAAACCTTCCTAGGAGAAAGATGGACAGAAGAACGCACAGGACCAGCAATCAAGACAACATCAGAAACAAAGACAACATCAAAAATCCGGTCAGGAATAGTAGCAGTACTAGAAGGGACAACATCAACAGGCTGAACCAAATCATTAGGATCAGCGGCAGAAGTGTCATCTGAATTTGACTCCGTCGAAGAGTGGCAGGCATCCCCAACCAAATCCTTGGAGACTTTATGAACCGTATAATGGTCGACAGTAGCCCCTTGGCACCATGTAGAAGTTTTCTTAGATTTATCTTTATGTGAAGAGCACCGTGCAACAAGATGACCAGTCTTATGGCAAGATCTGCAACGAAGTCTTCAATCTATGTGTTAGTCTTAATATTAATCACATAATAATAAAGTAATGATAAAAGTTCTTGGTTAATATTTTTTTTCAAAAGCAACTAGATAGTTGAGATTCATGATCATGACCAATCACATCTACTATTCATCATACCAATTTCCATCTAAAGCTTCTCATGAAAATGTTACCAAGCCAATACAAGAATTCATCTTGGCCTTCAAGTGGAAAGGTAATATAAGTATGCATCTTATCTCTTTGTCTCAATGCATCCAACTCAAATTCAAAGGTGACATTAGGATCATGGATCCCCTTATTGATATTAAATATCTTGGTGGATGGTAATTGTCTTGTCACTAATAGATAATTTATATTTTAAAGGGTAGTGAACCATGGAAGACCTTGATTTACCATATAATCTCTAGAACATTGCTATTGATGGTGTGTAGAGAAAAGTTCACTTGAATGCCATAATATTATTGCTAAACATTATTGTATCTTCAAGCTCACTCAATATCATGTGAAAGGTCTAGTAAAAGAATATTGCGCAATTCAAATATTTTTGAAATGCCCACTACATAAAAATAGAAAAATTGAGCTTAACTCAAATCTCTACTCAAATTTTTTCATTGTCATTATTAACTTTAGACTCCTCTTACTATTAATGAAACCAACTTGTACTTGACCACTCTACTTAAAAACCACTCTCTTCATCAATCGACAGAAATTTTCCTCCCCATTTCTACTAAAACATCAAATAATTATCCTATCTTTACTAACCAGAATGCCCTACTTAACTCAATGTGTCCTCATTCCTACTAAAACATTAAATAATTATCATACTTTTACTAATCAAAATGCCCTACAGAACTTAATATGTCCAATAATGTGACATCTGAATCTTTTAGCTGTCTGATACTATCTTTTAGCTGCAGTTCCCAAAATCCCTCCTAACATTCTTCCACACATAACTCAACTTTCCAAGTCTTACATTGGAATCTACAGAAGCTTGAACAAGATGAGGTCACATCACCATAAAAAGAATTGATCAACTGAATGTCAATGCAATGCAATTGTCTTCTATGAGGTGTCACTTCATGACCGAGGCAGATTGAATCAACCCAGGCTCTATCAACACCTTATCAGTCAAGAATATTTCTTATTGTCCTTGTTTTTGAACTGTTCAACTTTTCCATGAATTGTGTGGTCTCCCACACACACCAAAAAAAGGTGTGTTTTCCATGTCAATGTGAGTTGCACATTCATCATATAAGCCACGTTTTGAAAAGCATACATAACTTCATTGTATGGAATAAGAGTGAGAAGGAATGATCTGTGCGTGTGGGTCCTTAGAATAGCGCGTGGGAAACAAAATACATGGCGTGTTTCTTCTCTGTGTTTTTTAACGTACCAAGTCAAGTACTGCAAGTTGGATTGCACGTTTGATCAATCAAAGGAAAGTTGAATAACAGCTCATACAATGCGTCC
This sequence comes from Chamaecyparis obtusa, assembly GCA_027943335.1. Taxonomy (NCBI): domain Eukaryota; kingdom Viridiplantae; phylum Streptophyta; class Pinopsida; order Cupressales; family Cupressaceae; genus Chamaecyparis; species Chamaecyparis obtusa. Next base: position 1,104,312 of record BSBK01003643.1, on the reverse strand, counting down.
CACAATGCTCTCCAATGTGGTCAGTATACCTGACAGAAAACAACTTATTCAAATGGGGTATTTTTTAATAAACAGGACAATTTGTTTATGGTTCTGTGTTGTCTTGCATATTATTTTTTTCGCCATACAATCTTACAATTGTATAGTATGTTTTGGTGGATTAGCAGCTTGATTGATTTTGCTTTAGGTGTTTTCAGATGAAAATTTGGAGTGTGATTCGATTCTATTATTTGAATAGTGTATTGTATTTTGGTTTTTTTATATAAAAGTATATAGGAATATTCATCATAGAAAATAATTATATATATATAAATGTTAAAACAGTATTAATCTTATTTATTAATAAATATGTCATATTGATCTTTGATTTGAGAGAGTGCAGTGTATAAGTTATTTGAATTCATTATTAACATATTATTTAAGCCAATTTAACTCTTATAATCCATAGACCTAATTTTGGCCCTCCCCTGTTCCTCAACTTTGATAGAATCACTATTTGATTCCATTCCTTGGATAGAGTTATTGGCACAATTCCATTCACCTTCATCAAAGTTTAATTTGGCATTTTCTCTAGTCAAACATGTTCACAAATTCGGTCATTCATGTTCATTTCCACACAAAACTTTCAATTAGACACTGGATATGAAATTCTAAAAAGCATTTTATAACAATTATATGACCATTACCATAAGAGTAGTGCAATATCAATTCAAATCAAAACATGCCTATGTCCTAGAGTGAGTGTCAAATATGTTCGATTTCAACATCCAAATACTTGTAATTACATCTTATGAACAATGGTGATTTTGGGCTTGATTTTGACATAACTGACAAACATTAAACCTAGCATAGCAAGCCCAAAAGTTGTTCATCAACATTTTCTTCACTTATTGTAGCAAAGACACACAAATTTAGGATCATATGATGATCAAGGATGCTACCATAGAATTTACATAGAATCATAGATCAAAATTAGTATTTCTTCATCACACCAATAATTACATATAGCTATTATGCATGGGTTGAAAACACATTTGTTCTAAAGTAGGCATCTCATATTTGAAAGTAGAAATTGAAAAATAGTTCAAAAGAGTGATATTGGCTGGATGGAATCATATCAAAATCTCACCCTCATTGAAAGGGCCAAGATTCCTATAACCTCTTCATTTCAATCTAGCGTTTACTTGTCTTATATGTAATATAACTTTCTTTTATGTTGGTTTGGTATAGGGTTTGATTTGTTTGGTAATCTTTCATTTATCTTTAGTTTAGCATGAAATAAAGATAGTAGTCACTTATTCCTCTTTATTTGGTGAAACCAATACATTTATTCACACTTATTGTTGTTTGTGGATTTGATTGTGTTATTTTTTTTACATCAAAAAGTATTTTGGATCACACTTTGTAACCCATCATTAGGATGTTAGAGAGCTTAGGAGTAAAAAAATATATTGTTCTAGAGCTAGGGATAGTAAAAATAAGTGGGAAAAGGGAATGGAGGGAGTAGATAAAATGTCCCACAAAACACTATGTCTCAACTTTAAGAAACTTTAATTCATAAGTTGCAATTAATATTATATATGAGTTCAATTAATGTTTAATTATAGAAGAAAAAAGATCAACTAAATAAAATAGTAATTATGTAATATGATTTAAATAATATATATTTAGTAATTATAAGAAATTGTTGAATATCTTAGATAGAACAACAAAAATGAAAGTTAAAAACTTATTAAAAAAATATTAGACTAGGTAATAATTGAGAGAAAAGATGTTATAATAATGTTGAATTTTAAAGAAATATTATACAAGAATGTGTATGTTGTTTTTGATTACGTAAAATAGGTTTTGACGGGTACATGAAACTCGAAACAAGGTTAAGATTTTACATTAAAGCTCCACAAAAAACAGAGCATGCATCCAGCCAAAAAGGCCAACAACAAGGCCAATGATCAAAAGACAACAAAAAAGGACAGGGTGAGGACCAACACCAGAAACTGCACAAGCAAAAAATAATAGAGGAACAACTCAAGAAATCTTCTCGAGTAGATTGGCCACTTGCACCTCCAGATGGTCAATTTTGTCGGTCGCTTCCTTGATCTAGGTGAGATCTTCAGGGGAAGTCATGGTGTCCCTTTTCCTTGTGCTATACTTGGTATGCATTCCCATTCCCAAGTCTAGGGTGACCTCTAGCTCATCAGTAGTCTTCTCCTCAGCTTTGTCACAGGGGGTAGCTTCCATTTTGGCCATAAGAGTCTTAATATGCTCATTGGAGGCTTTGAGGATATTAAAACTCTTCTTAGCAATGCCCTTGAGGGTACACTCAATACCTAACACCTTATTCTCCATTTCCAGCATGTAGGCCTCCAGCTTGTAAAAGTCGGCCATGTTGAGGATGGGGTCAGGGGTAGGCTTATCCCTATCAGTAATCTCTTCTTTTTTCTTGTCCATTTCTCCCATCCTGGATTTCAAATCTTCCACTTAAAAGAAAAGCCATTTGATAGATCTATAGTTGTTAAGCATACTGTTCCTAGCATTATTGAGCAAGTTAAAATCAAATTCCCTAGTGGCATCACTCAGGATAGCCAGCGAGGGATCAATGAGTTTGGAGGCCTCAATTTTTCCACCTTCCCTGTCAAGCACCATGGAGTTAATCAATTCTCTAGTAATGCCCAATTTGGTGGTGCGGCAGTTGAAAAGCTTCCATGTAGTGTTCTTACCTTTGGTATTTGGATGGGGTTCCGACAGGGACATAGGAGGAGTGTCTTGTGAGGCAATATCACCCTCAGAAGTCTTCTTCTTCCCAACATCTAGGAAACCAATAGGAGTGGTCTCATGGGGAACAGGGTGGGAGCACAAGTCTTCTTCTTCCTTACCATCCTCTTTAGAGTCTGCAGAGATCTGGTCTAGGCTCGTCTCCCTTCTCTTGTTCAGTTTGATCTTCTTGGAGTGCTTAGGAGCTTTTTTCATAGTTTTCTTCTTCCCCTTCTCCCTCGACTCCTCCTCCTCTGTGTCCATATCCTCCTCATCCTCATTGTAATCCCCGTCCGAGGATATGGAAATTATTATCTATTTTTGGGGGGAAGGACCCTTGGCCTCTTTCTTAACCTTCTGTAGATTACATTTTCTTTCTTTAGAGGAAGAGTTGGAAGCCCCTTTCTTAATCTTCTCTTCCTCATGGTCTTTAGAAGGCATCCCAATGCTATCCTCGGTATCAGAGGGCTCATAATAAGACCCCGTCTCATCCTCCTTGACCCCCTTATCCTTAACAGACTTGCTCACCATTTTCAATTTAAAGTATTCATAAATAAGCAACAACAAACCCTCATGAAAAGTAGGGTTAGCTTTAGCTTTTCCCCTAAAACTGTTGATATTTTTATTTATGGATGAGTAAAGGTAGAAGGGAATGGAAACCATCTTACCATGTCTGAAATAGTTGAGCAGGACAATGTGGTAAGTGCGAATTCTAGAAAATCTTGAATCCAATGTGATGTAGTAGATAATGGCCCAAAGCATGAACCTCTAGATTTTTTTGATGCCCTGAGGATGGTAGTAGGTACCCGTCCTTTTAAGAATCTCTTTCTCCTCAGGATCCTTTGGGAAATCATTCACTATAGGGTTCAAGATCCTATGATCTCTGTAGAACTTTTTCCCAATAATGGGGATATTGGTTACCGTGGAGATGATTTCTTCCGTCATGGTAAACTGGCACCCATTATTATCAATGCTTCCCTCATTCCAATTCTTAAGAAACAAATTAGTGACTTTCTGGTAGCCACCATGAAGTCTCTCCATGAAAGGAGTAATACCACCCTTCTAAAAAATATCCCAAACAATGCTTCTTTTCTTCCATTTTTTATAATCTGTGGGTTCCCTCCTAATTCTCTAGCCACCCATGGTGAGATTCTGCCTAACACAAGTGTTGCACTTTAGAAAGCTTCAGAGCCAAAAGAAAATAGGGGCACTGATATTTCTCTTGGAATTTCTTCAAGATTAGGATGAAACTGAAAATCAAGGCATAAGTCTTTGGCTCTCTTAAAAACATAGAAAGTGTGCAGATTAAATGCTTTATAATTGTAGGTAATAAAATCATTGTACTTCCCATGCTTGAAAAAAATCATTAGAAAATATGGATTAAATGTCATTATTATCACATATGGCTCCTTTATTGCCATGAATACGATCCCATGTGATCAGAGCCTTCACCTCCTATAGGATGTCCTTTCCATTATGTCACCTCACCATATCTTTTTACTTGACAGCCACGTTGGATAGGGCGTCAGCCACTTGGTTTGATTCTCTGAATATGTGAGAAATATGGACCTTCTCAAAGGTGTTGAGAATGATCTGGGTCTCCATAATTATGTTGTCGATAGTCCACGAAGGGGAGGAGCTATTCAAACACCTAATAATATTATTAGAGTCAGCTTCGAGACATAGGTGGTTAATCCCCAAATCGCGAGCCAGCTTGGTGACCTGGAGGGCAGCCATGGCTTCAGCATAATGATTCATTTGGGTGCCAATGGGGAGAGCAACATCAAAAATGCATGCACCATGGTGGTTTTTAATCACACCTCCACTGCTAGCCGGGCCAGGATATCCCTTCGCCACTCCATCGAAGTTATCCTTATACCACCCCATGGGGGGAAAAAGCCAAGTGCAATTATCCCTTCTTTGATCAACTTCATTTGAAAGGAGGTCCATGGAGTTACTTGAAAAAATGTTAGTACCACTACAAACAGAGAAATTTTCAAAAAGAGCGTGAATAATTTTAGAAGAAACCACTTTGGAAGGATCGTGTAAGTCTCTAAAAATTCTATTATTACACTCCTTCCAAATGCCCCAACAAAGATGGGGAAAGGCCTAGGACAAAAGTTTTCTGAAATCAGGAGAGGAAGGGAACGAGGGGGCCCATTGGGAAAAATAATCATGGATAGTCAGAGGGAAAACTTAGACCTGGCAAAAAGAGGAGAGGAGGGTGAACCAAACATCCACCACGAAGGGGAAGTGCATAAAGAGATGATGCACAGTATTGAAGTCATATTTAGAAAGGACACACATATTGGGAATAGGAATGCCCCGCTTGACAAGGTTGTCAACAGTGAGAATACGGTTTTGCAGAAGCAGCCAAAAGAAGATATTGATCTTAGGGATTAAACCAGGAAGTCAAGCTTTAGCCCATCAAGGGTGGGGGAGGATTGAGAGGATCCAAAAAGGCTGAGGTAACTGAGAAATTATCATTAGGAGAAACTTCCCAAACTAAGACATCTGGGGATTGAGATAAGGATAGGGCCGAGAGAGACCTCATGAGTGGTTCTAAGTCTGGAAAAAGAGAACAAAGGTCCACCCAATAATTACCAGCTCTGTAGTTACATACCTGAGTCTTAAAAAGTAGTAAGAAAACATCCTTCCATCTATCAAAGGGCTCCACATTAGCTAGAATTCCAAAATGGAGTCAGTTGTCATTCTAGAAGTTTATAGATTCTCCATTTCTCACTTTCCATTTGGCATGAGAGGTAGTAATCTCTCTAGCCTTGAGGAGACCATTCCAAATAAAGGATCCTTTAGGGATATCTTTGTAGACTAAGATATTTTTCAAATAATTATTGGAGTGGAGGTATTTAGCTACAATTATATCACGCCAGTCTCCCATGTCCTGAAAAATGTGCCACACTTGTTTAGCTTGAAGCACCTTATTGAAGGTCCTAATACTCCTGAGACCAAGGCCACCAGGATGCTTCGATATGCAAACTCTATCCCCAGAAATAAGGGGAAGCCTCTTGTGGTCTACCACCCCAGACCAAAGAAATCTTTTTTGAATATTCTCCATGACATCAACAAATTTTGAGGGAATTGTGAAGAGGCTCAAATCATAGGTAGGAAGGTTTGGAGTGTAGATGTTAGAAGCTATATCTTTCCAGCCTGATGAAGCATCACACTCTTCCAACTAGCCAACTTACTATTGAATCTATCAATTAAACTGTTCCAAAAGGACTCGGGAGGTTTCATCCCTAAAGGAAGACCCAAATAGGTCGAAGGGAAGAGATCCAAACCATAGCCCAAGGTCTCCGCAATCCTTTGATGCCTTATAGGGGGTGTTGATAAAATAAATAGAACTCTTATTCCAGTTGATAATCTATCCAGTTAGATTTGAATAGCTATTTAGCAAACTTTTCATAACTCTAGCTTCTTTAATTGTGGCCTCTCCCCCTAGAATAGTGTCATCAACAAATTGTTTGTGAGAGAATTTAGAGTTCCCTGAGGAAGGGTTAATTACTTGCAAGGGCCCAGAAGAAATATTCACCGAGATAAGTCTTATGAGGCATTTAGCCACAATAATAAAGAGGATAGGGGAAAGGGGGTCACCCTGTCTAAGGCCTCTGGAAGGTTTGAAGAAATTTGACAAGGATCCATTGATCAAACCCGCCATAGAGGGGGAGGAGACCAGCTCGTAGATGATTCTACAAGGGCCATGGTTGAAGCCAAAAGCTTCCAAAATTTTCAACAAAATTTGCCAATCCATCTGGTCATAAGCTTTGGAAATATCAAGTTTAAGGAAGAACCCTTCTTTGTTGGTCGAAACAAGGGAGTGAATGACCTCATGAATAGTAATTATGGAGTCGATAATCTGTCTCCCCATAACAAAACCAGATTGATGATGCAAGATGAGCAAGGGGAGCATCTTGAAAAGTCTCATGGTAAGCACCTTGGAAATGATCTTGTAAAAAGAGTTGCATAAGCTGATGGGTCTGAAGTTCTCCATATCCTCTGCACCAAGAATTTTGGGGATGAGAACTAGGAAGGTAGCATTCAGCTCCTTCAGAATGTTCTTCAAGCTGAAGACTTCCTGAACAACTTGAACCACATCCCTCTTAACATTGTCCTAGTAAATGTGAAAAAAGAACATGAGAAATCTATAAGGGCCAAGCGCTTCATCCCTTGACATAGATTACACAACTTTGAAAACTTCCACCTCCTTGGGGATAGAGAAGAGAGATTTATTTTGGTCTTTAGAGATAATATTAGGAATATTACCCAAAATCATGGTCTGGTCTTCCAAAGAGAGGTGTTGGTCTTTAGATAAGAGGGATGAGAAGAAGGAAACAACTTCATTGGCTACTTCCTTGTCCTCTAAAAGAATCTGATCCTTTCATCTGAGTTTGCTAATTCTATTAACAACTATGTTCTTCATGGTGGTAAGATGGAAGAGCCTCGTATTTTTGTCCCCTTCTTTCATCCAAATAGATCTAAACCTTTGTTTCTAGTATAATTCCTCCTTTCCAATCACATTATGATAATTAGAAAGTAAGGCTTTCTCTTTTTGGAGGTGATCAAGATCATATCCAAAGTTCTGAATCTCCCCTTGAATTTGATTAAGATTCATAAGAATCTCAGCTTTGGAAGAAAAGATATTACCAAAATCATTCTTGTTCCAAAGCTTGATGTTATTCTTAACATTCATGAGTTTTTTTAGCAATTCTGAACATGGCAAAGCCGTCAATATGAATATCCCATGATTCCTTTAACTTCTTTCTCAGGTCTGGGTGGGTAGTCCACATTTTTTCAAATTTGAAAGGAAAACTTATCTTTTTAGTGAGGGGATTAAGGATAAGAGAAATGGGGGAATGGTCTGAACCAATTCTAGCAAGGGTTGAAAGAGTACAAGAAAAGAGATGGAATCAATCAAGGGTAATAAGGGCACGATCAAGACATACATGAATACAATCAATACCAGTTCTTCTATTAGACCAAGTATAATATGCCCCATGGAGGTCCAAGTCAAAAAGGCCCTGATCATTGATGAAGTCCATAAGATCCATTCTTCTTTCCAGATCCGGAATACTCCCTCCAAGTTTTTCCCCTTCTTTAAGAGGAGTGTTTAAATCTCCCATGATAATCCCTCTAGAGAACTGGAAGGTATAAGTAATAGTCCTAATCTTCTCCCAGTACTTAGATCTAGCCTTTTTTGAATTAGGAGCATAAACATTCAAAATTAACCAACTATCATTATCACGTTTACTCATGAATTTCATAAATAGAAGATTACCTTCCTCATGTATGATATCCCCTTTGAAGATGGAAGAACTCCATAAAATAGCAACATCGCCAAAAGCCCCATCAGAATTTGTTCCCACAACCTCCATGGATTTCGAGAGTTTGAGACCTTCCACCTTCTCTTTATTCATCTTAGTTTCCTGAATCGTCAAAAAATCCATTCTATGATCCCTAATCATATTCCTAATAATGTCTTTCTTATGTGGTGCATTCAGACCATGAATGTTCCAAGAGATAATCTTCATTTCTTCTTTGCAGAATAGGATTCACAGAAGGTAAGTTGAGTCCCATCCATGATATTATTACTAGCTTCTTCTTCTCTGATTTGGCTAGATTTCTTCCTACCTAGTGTTCTAGGTTTGGATCCCACATCAGCTTTGTTTTTACTTCTTGTTGTCATTGGTGAGATAGGAGACGGGTCTCTATTGTTCTTTTTCTTTCCTTTCTTTGAAACTGAGATCCATCCTCCATCTTCCGCCCCTTCCCTGAATTTACAAAACAACGCCTCTATTTTAGAAAGCTATCCAAGAGAGACCGATTTGAACAACTCCTCCATTTTACAAAGCTGGTCGGGAGAGCTAGGGTTTTTGCAAGAGACTAAAATCTGCTTGGCCAGAGAGGGGATAAGGGTATTACAACCTTGTCCCTCTTGGAGCTGAGCACCAGCTGGGGTATTAAATCCCACAAGACCAAGGATAAATTCTCCTCCTCTGCATTTTGTATGTTGAGAGAGAAAGGGACAAGAGAAATGCAGTCAGTATTAGAGTCACCTCCTTCTAGAAACCTTTGTTCTTTATCACCATCCTTCTCAGGAAGTAAAGGGAAAGATCCACCAACAACCTCAACAACCTCCTCCCAAGAAGAAGGGAAAGTCTCAACATTAACCATAGCCTGCTCATGGCCATTCAAAGAAGGGGCCACTCAACTTTATCCTATACTATGGTCTACTCCAGATCATTCATCAATGGAGTCCTTATCATGGTTTCCTTCTGGAGTGGACCAAAACCCTTATTTGCATGCACTTCTTCCTTAGATAGGATTGTCATTTCCTTTTTCTTCCAGGCTTTCTTTTGGGATTTTCTATATTTTTCCTTAACCATGAACTTTGGGCATGCCTTGGCCAGGTAACCCACCTTCTTGCAATGGAAGCAATAAAAAGGCACACTTTCATAGTCTAGCTTCTGCAATCTTTTCCCTAGATTAGAATGAATCTCAATAATCTCTGGCATGTCTTTACGTTTCTCAACACCAATGCAAATTATAGCATAGGTCATCCTACTTCTTGCTATAGTAATGGGGTCAATCGAGAGGAGTTCCCCAAAAGACCTAGCATTCTTTTTAAATACATCCTCAAACCAAAACTCCAGAGGAAGTTCAGGAAGCCAAAACCACATCGGGGCCTGGACAAAGAAAGAGTCATTCATATCCAAGTTGGGAGACCGTTTCTGTAAAGCCAGAGTAGCATTTCCTATAGTCCAAGTCCCAACACAGAGAATCCTATCAAATTTCTCTTGACAAGAGAATTCAATGGACAAGAAACCCTTAGCCATGGCAGTAATACTCACATGGCCTTTGAGAATCCATTTTTTCTTAGCAAAAGCTCTAACGACATCAATATTAGGCCTAGCTCCAACAAATTTAACAATTAGTGTTAGAGCCATCACAACGATGTTATGGTCAACTTGCTCGTCAGGAATGGCTATAACATATTTCCCTTTCCCCTTATCAGATAAATCCTTAATACCAAGGAAAGAGGATTTACTCATAGGTTTGACCTCGAACAAGGTGGATCGGGGTTTGAAAGGGGAGGCCACATCCTGAGCACAAAATGGAGTAGACTCAAAGAAACCTGAGGGCTTACCATTTTATGGTCGGAAAGGGGGTTGACCATCCTCCCAGAAATCCATTTTACCAGGGTCTTTGATCTTCTCGCGTGGGACCCCATCCTCTTTCGCCTTATCCTTTGAGCCCGAGTCAGTAGGAATCTCCGCACCATGGGTGGAAGCATCTACAGGGGCACCCACAACATGTGCAAGAGAAATCCCACCCAAAACCAAGTTTGAAATTCTTCTAGCTCCGTTCATCTCCTCTCTTAACAATAAGACTGTTAATTCCACTCTGTTAAGAATGTGTATGTTGTTATTATGTAGGATAAAATAAATTAGATAAGATTTTAATGTATAACAGCCAAGAAAAAAATTAAATTAAATGATATAATTTGAAATAAATTTAAAAATATAAATAATTATAGAAACAAGAAATAAATTTGTTAAAAATTAAAAATTAAAATTTTAAAAAAAGGTGTTAAAATTACTTCTTTATATATTAATTAAGAAAGAAATACAAAATGAAAATCAATATATTGCATTTGAAGATGCACCATATAATGTATCATAAGGAAAATGATAGTATAATATAACGAGGGGAAAATTTTGTAACAATGAAATAAATTTTAAACAAGAGGGAAGAAGAGAACATAAAAATGTCCACTAATTGAAAAGTAAAAACATGATTTTAATATTAAGAAAATGAATACTAAACAATTGAGTCAAGCAAGAAAATAAAAGTAAAATACTTATGATGACAACCAAATATATGCAAACTATATTAATTTATTATATCTTGAAAAACAAAACTATACAACATAAAGAAATAAAATGCTACAACAAATATTATAAATTTGGGTAATTAATAAAAAGCATATATTCTATTGTGACAATGAGCCAAATTAATGTTTAATAGTGACAATTAGAACAAAAATTGAGATAATATTTTGCAAAGAAAGAAGGAAGGTGCAATATATTAGTTAGTAGATAGATAAAAATGAGGATATTAATCTATTATTAATGTTGAAGTTGGTATTAACATTATACGTATTGATATTTATATTATTGATGTACGACTAGTTTCAAAAACAATTGATTTTAGAAACAATAAGAAGAACTATCATGAGTTGTGGAAAATTGATATCATTTATTTATTCACTCTATTTCCTCATAGGGTTTTTTTTCTTATGTTTAAAGATTTGATCATTTTTTATTTTTTATTTTTAAATAAGATCTAAATTTTTTCTGTTTATCAATGCTTTATATTTTCTGGATGTTTTGATTGTATACCAATTTCTCAACCTATCTCATGTTCCACTAATAAGCCCTAGATTCAACCCTAACATGGCTATAAATCAAGTGGAGGGAGTTATTTTTAAAAAACTATATACTTTTTTTCACTTAATGAGGACTTTTTTTTTATCATGGCATCCATTTTAATTACATGGATATTCAAGATATTAGTCTCGCCTCCCAAATGATTAGAACATATTTTACTAGTTTGGATAATCATGATAATCCTTTTGAATTAATGGACCATCTTCCTAATATGTCCATTCCCAAACCTCATAATGACACATCACTTCCCCTACATTCTCAACCTTTGTCTCTCAATGTTCATCCTTACACCTATCCTACATTGGTTATGTTACATGCTCGGTCCTCCTTTCTCTTCTTCTCTTTCATCTTCTACACCCTCACTATATATAATTCCCTTATCATTCCCATATTTCACATCTAACCTAATCCATTTATTTCCTCCTAAACCTCCTATTATATTATCCCACATTTTTACACTATTTCCCAACCCATTTTCACCTAACCTATCATTTCAAATACTATTTCCACTCATTCTCCCCTTACACACATTGTCCACCCTTCCACTATTGACATCATAGTGAAAATGGTGTATGAAAGGAAGAGAAAATGTAATACCTTATTTGCAAGTACTAAGAAGGATACTAAAAGTAAAATAATTTAAACAACCCACACTCTTATGAGATTCTTACCTATACATTTCCAATGGGGTTTATGGCTAATCAGTTTGACATGTATAATGCTAAGGGGGCCTTGTAATCCACTTGATATTCTTAATGCTACTTGTTTAGATTGTGCATGATGATAATCTATTTTCTAATATTACCAATAATTTTAAAATATACATGCTCAATTGACTATATATATTTGCAACATGATTTCTCATGATCATAAATAAAATTAGCTAATGAATTTGTGCACACTACAATGTTAACATTGGTTTTTAAGTCACTTATTTTAATTCAATAGTAAAAATGTTCTAATGAAAGAGTTCATAAGTTTTTCATTCTATCTTAATACCTTTTTGTTAACATCTATTAAAAAATTTAGATGATGAGCTCCAATGATTTTTATTAAGAATTTATGTTTATTTCCTAAAATCCTAGAGAAAGTGAATTTTAATAGCTACACCTAATTTGAATGGACTTATATTGAGAAATGTTGAATTAAAATCAATAGAGAAAAATTCAGTCAAGCATTAATCTTCTTATCTTCCATCACAACGATCTTACCCTTCTATATCTCAAACTTTTTTAAAAATTGGTGGTGATCTTTCACATAAAATTAATATGAGACCCTCTCTAATTAATAATGTTTCTACATGTTCAATGGCCTCCAATGTCATTTTCATTAAGTTGAAAAATTTAGAAATTCAATAAAATTCCATGATCTCCTTTATTTTTTATGGATAAATTTATATGAAAATATTATTATGGATTAGGAAAATTGATCCACCTTTATGTGACAAATGTTTAAAATGATAATAATTTTTTTACTTAAGCGTGTAATTTTGAAACATAAAACTCAAGATATAGATAATATTATGATTTATGTCAAATACTTCAACAAAAAATCAATTTATAACTCCCCCTAATAAAAATATGTAAATCTGCATAAATAATTTTCCACCTCATACTCAATCCAATAACAATATGAGGAAGACATGCATATTGAGGAAGGTCAAATTGGAAAGCCTTCACGTGATTTGGATCACTTTTTCGCAATATTGAAGAATAACCTAAGTTAACCTCTTACCCCATTGCACTCATTTATACCTTCTAATAGTGAAATCTCTAATAATCAATATCATTGGTTCATCTATCTTCAAGGAAAAATGATGAGAAGAATGGTAAGCGGTTCTCCATCTCACCATACCTTGGCAATTTTAATAATTACATAGAGGATTTTCTTTTTAAGCATTATTTCCAACAAGATCAATATGTATTTATAGCAATTTGTGAACTATATTTTCAATTGTATTATACAATATACCCTTGGGTGTTGTAATTCCCACCCTAGTATCTACATATTTTGGATTGGCAGGATGAGTACTTTGATACCTCGGATTTTATGTTTGGACTATGTTATTTCATGATGCACATTTTTATTGGTTAATAGAGTTTATTATGAGATATTAAATGATTTGAGATAAAACGATGAATGGTTAGCGATGCCTTAAATGTGAAATGTTTATACTTGATTTATGTATTTATATTATTAATAGATCTAACCCTGCTAACCCCATTATGTTTTGATAGTTACACTGGTTGATGTGAGAGTAGGATGAGGAGAGGCAGTCATAGTTACTCCTATGGGAAGTCCACATGATGTCACATTCTCCCTCATTGTTTGCCACTGTCTGTTTATATATATATATATATATATATATATATATATATATATATATATATATATATATATATATATATATATATATATATATATATATATATATATATATATATATATGTGTGTGTGTGCATGTCGGTTGGTGATGCAAGATGCAGCTACCAAGCATTGTCTCCACTTGGCTACACAGGTTTGAGCGCGCCTTCAAAATCCTCAAACTGTTGTTGTGTGGAGATTTTACCAAGCTACTCTCAAAGTTACCCTTGGACTTAGATTTTTGTTAAGGAGGTTACCCTAGTTGGGGGATTGGAATACAGTTCATGATGTGGTCTTGTGATTTATGTTTCAATGTTGTTATGAGTTTTATGTTGTGAGTTACATTTATTCTTGTATATGTATAGGTTATTTATTCTATATCTATGTTATAATTAAATGTATGTTATATAGGTATGTGTATATGTGGGTGCCCACGCATATACCCATGCTTATATAAATAATATTATTCATGTGTTTTAATTGCTTTTGTAAATGGTATTTTAATGATTAAATAAAGTGTATTAAATAGAGTATTAATTAAAATGTATTAAATTAAAAGTGAAAATAATAACAATAAATAATAAACAGAGCTCTTTTTGGAAAAACTAGCTTTCTATGGGGAGTTGAACTTGAGACCTAGAAGTTAGCCTAGTTGGTTTCCTATTGTGTTATGTGTTTTCCTTGAAAGTTTTTTGTTTATTCTTCTTGTTATAGGTTTCTTTGGAGGCTATTTTTAATTAAATTTATTAAGAACTTTGTTAAGTGTTTACGGGAATGATTGGTTTGATTTTACAACCAACTATGGAAGTTGGAGAAGTTTCTTCCCATAAAGAAACTCCTCCAACCATATAGTTGGAGGTTAAATATTTGTATTTTGTGTGACTTGGGGATTAGAGCTTTAGGGAGATTTTGAGGTTTTTTGCATTGATTTTTCTAGAAAGTTTATTTGAAGTTTTTCTGTGAGGTTGAGAATTCTCTGGTTTGGTGAGGGAAAAATTGTGTGGATTGTTTGAAGATTGGTTGCTAGAGGAAGCTATCCAGGAGGCTACCAACTCAAGGCTTGTAGATTTGCAGAGAGTACTCTAGCCATTGGAAGAGGATTCTCCGCAGGACCCCAAGTAGGGTCTAAACTGGGATGAATCTCCCTTCGTCCTTGTATGTATGTGTTAATGAATGAGGATTCAATGTAGTAGGATTGGTATATGATAGATATACCATGAGTTTAAAAAGGAAATTTAAATATTGTATTTTTTCTTGTATGTTCATTTATGCTTCCGAGAAGTAATTAAGCTTGCTTGTATGGTTTTTGGGTTATGAAATATTTCCTAGAAGTTGAGGAATGCTTATGATTCATTCTTATTATGGTGTATTTCATTTTTATTGAATGGATTTGGGAAGTTTAGGAAGAATTAGGAAGGGTTAGGGAAGGATTGCAGTTATATTTTCTCATTTTTTCTTCCGCAGGCTTTCTTTGTGCATTATTGTTTTTATTAGATTATTTTTTATGGGACTTGGGATTGTGTTGAGGATATGTTCTGGATGTGGTACTGAGGCCCCTGCATTAGGTAGACCTTAGGGAACCTTTCCTAGGCACTCTCCACACCCTAAAATGTCAGTTTTGGGAAGTTTTCAATTTAGTCTCGTGAAAGCATCCTACAGTGTCGTACGAATATATTCTCATACCCATATAAAACTTGGTCAATGTCATATGGGAATCACTGGAATATCGTATGGGTATCAATACAATGTCATTTGGGATTTTTGTGGGTTTAAGGGGCTCAAAATTTGTATTTTTTGGGATTAGAACCTTTGTAACTTATTCCCTATGATTGGGCTGCATTTGGTATCACTTATGAATGTCTATCTATGGTTTAGTTGGAATTATAAAATGTTACTTATGTGATTACAGTACTTGGCTTATGTTTGAGTTCATAATATGAGGCTAGAACTCGTCTTGGTGGCCTGAGTGCATAGGAGGGTTTCCTAAACCTACAAGATGAACCTTTGGAAGTACTTGATGATTCCATGGCTTGTGTGTGTGTGGGTATGAGACTAGGTACCCTAGGTGAGTGGCCTACCTTAGGTGATTGAACCCTAAAGTGGTTGCCATAGAATCCTATGGGTGGGTTAGTAAAAAGTGATAACCTAATAATGAATTTGGGAATGGGGCGGAAATAAAAAATAATGAAAGACACATAATAATGTCCACATAGTCATGTTGGAGTATCGGGACCATAGGTAAATGTTAGGGTGGATCCCTATTCATAAAGGGGGTACCAGGGGTTACATGGTTTCCAGGGAGGATCCCAAAATATAGGATATGTGATGACACTCACCTAGAGGGCATGCTAGGATATGTGAAAACCATCAATCCACAAGTCTCAATATTCTCTACACAGCTCCCCCTGAACCAGCAAGGCTTTTTACCAATATCTCTCCCCATTTGACATCAATGGAAAAGGGTATCTTTGCAAACATCCTTTTATGCCTTCTTTCCTAGGTGTAAATTTTTCAAATCTTCAAGACCTTTAACTACTAGGTGAAAAATCACCTCGATCTGATCAGCTATGTTCTCCTACACAAATCTCATCTCGCAAGAGCTAAGTCATCATACACTATCTATAAAATTCTCTGTAACTTTTCTATCCAATTTGTCTACAACTTCTAGATTCACTCACTGAAACATATGTTGACATCAATGACAAAATAATGAATGCAAACATCATAGACTGCAATAATTCCAACAATTTTTTTTCACATCCTTTACTCCTTGAGCATTCTCTGTTTTCCTTACACTAGTTCAAATGAATTCATGCATTACTGTCTACTGGTAGGAGATTTTACTATTTCTCCACTTCAACCTTTTCAATATCAACACCTGTAGCACTAGATGTGTCTGAAAGCACTGCTTCATAACTTGCCTTCCATTATCTACTCAACTCCTTTTTGTAAATTCCTTCAACTGTTAATATTATTTAGAACAACACAGAGGGGGGGTGAATCAGTTGTTCTCAGGTCCAGATGTACCAATTGAACTTTTAAACACTTCAACAATTTCAGATCTAATCACCAACACAACTCGGTCTCTAAAGTATTGTAGACACCTAAATTTATTTTTTTAACATTAATTAAATTTAATTTAATTAATGATCTCAGATACCATTATAGTTAATTTTTTTAATTAATTATATTTATTAAATTCATCTATTTATTTAATTAAATAAATTCACTAATTAATAGTATTTGAATTAAATTTAAATACTACATTTCATAATGTATTAAATTTAATTTAATACATGTTCCTCCATAGTCCCATTTTAAATAAATTTTTAATTTATTTAATCCCCTCACATTCTTTATTTCTACTAAACCATGATTATATTAAATTTTATTTAATTTAATCCTAAAGCCAACCTAGATGCTATCCTACACACATCACTTTCTGTCTAATAAGCCTACTCACTAATTAACTAAGGTTAATTAGATAAATTTTTAGATTCCTACATCCATTAGTCCTAATTATTTGCTCACACATGTGTGAGCAAATTTCCAAAAATAACCCTTTTCAAAAATTGCTAAAATTTGCACAAACAAGGCTTCTTACATTTTATGACACTTCTTACACATTCTAAAATAGTGAAAATAGACTTTTTCACTTACACATCTCTTACACACTTACACATGTACTTGAAGTACACATTGACCTTTCACATCCCAAGATGCTCACACATGTGTGAGCAAGTCTTGGACTTTACATGGCTTATGTGTCTCCTTGGTGGCACCTATGTGGATTTCACATAGATGCCACCTCACCCCAGCCCTCCAAAATCTTATAAATAGGACCCTTGTCTCAAGCAAAATCATAGATTTCATTTTGCATTAGAGTCATTATGATAGTATATGCTTAGAATTTTTCTTAGATTTTTTACTAACCATTTGGTAGTTGCTAAATTTCTTTCAAGTTTGTAGACTTAGTTTCATCTTAGTGATTTAGCTTCATCCATTTTCATTAGCATACTTGCATGTCATAGAGCTTGAGGATTGCTTTCATAGCTCCTCTTTGAGCTTCTTTTGGCCTCATGCATTGAGTGCTTGAGAGTTGTTTTTATAGCTTCTTCTTAAGCATTTCAATCTTCATTATACTTTGCATTTTAGTGGGATCCATATTTGTGTTGGGAGAGCACACCCACAAATATCTCTAAGAGTTGAAATCAAGCAAGTCTTGGGTGCACTTACTTATTGTTCATCGGAGGTTGTGGTGAAAATAAGTGTTTTTTATAAGTTTATGAAAATGCTAAAATAGATTTGAATATGCTCTTTATCATTAACGTTTGCATGTTTGAACTTGTTATTAATAGGTGCATTTTCATCATATACATTTTGGCACGCCCGGTGGGACTAAAATACCTAGCAGCAATCTAACCCCCTATCCCATCGTCCGCTGAGTACGGTATACACAAATATGAAGGTCATAATATACCTATGCTAAAATCATATATCCCTAGCAAAACTCTATACCATCCTCCTCCAACATCTGGCTCAACACCCTCACCCATCCAATCGAAAATCCATGCCCTGAGTGGTCCAGCATCAGTCTCCCTCCTACCAATCCAGCTAAGTACAATGCTAGCTGAGGAAATCTTGCCTCCATCCCCCCTCGCCATGACATCCATTGTTGATCAATCGATAGCTGGTTTGCCCGCCGTCTGAAGCTCTCCTCCATAAACTGCTCCACCCTCTCTAACTGATACTCTGCCATCTCCCCTCGAATCGGTATCTGTAGAATCCTCCACATGTCTAGCAATGTCACTGTTGCCTCCCCGGTTGGCAATTGGAAACTCAATGTATCTAAGTGCCATCTCTCAATCAATGCTGTCATCAATGCATTATGCGCTCTTATGCATGGCCACTCATGCACATGTTGTAGGCCACATAAAGTCACCTATCCCCATTCCGCCTCTGTCAACTCCTCTCGCAACGTCATCGTGTTTGGCCATCGCTCTTTCGAGCGAATCCAATAGTCCAACTCCTGCATCAAAGTTACCCAAAACACATTCATTAGTCTCCATTTTTCCTCCATCTCTACCCTCAAATTGCCCCATCTTCCATACTCCACACAGGCTTCCCCCTTCAACGGGTAGCTGCCCTTTGGCAGGTCTCCCCCCTCTTTCTTGGCAAGCACGGGTCCCCTTGCCCTTGCCCTTGGACGGTGGAGCCACCCGTCTATAGACAGGTGGTTGCGCCCGCCCGTCACCTACATCCTCATACTGACTTTTCTTCTGAGGCATCTATATTTTCTTTTCTTTGACGCAATGTCATTTTTGACACCACATCAAAGACGGGCAAAATGTAGACACCTAAATTCATCCTTTTAACATTAATTTAATTTTTTTAATTAATTATATTTTTTAAATTCATCTATTTATTTAATTAAATAAATTCACTAATTAATAGTATTTGAATTAAATTTAAATACTACCTTTCATAATGTATTAAATTTAATTTAATACATGTTCCTCCATAGTCCTATTTTAAATAATTTTTTTATTTATTTAATCCCCTCACATTCTTTATTTCTACTAAACCATGATTAAATTAAATTAAATTAAATTAAATCCTAAATCCAACCTAGATGCTATCCTACACACATCACTTTCTATCTAATAAGCCTATTCACTAATTAACTAAGGTTAATTAGGCTAATTTTTGGATTCCTACATCCATTAGTCCTAATTATTTGCTCACACGTGTGAGCAAATTTCCAAAAATAACCCTTTTCAAAAATTGCTAAAATTTGCACAAACAAGGCTTCTTACATTTTATGACACTTCTTACACATTCTAAAATGGTGAAAATGGACTTTTTCACTTACACATCTCTTATACACAGTTACACATGTACTTGAAGTACACATTGATCTTTCACATCCCAAGTTGCTCACACATGTGTGAGCAAGTCTTGGACTTTGCATAGCTTATGTGTCTCCTTGGTGGCACCTATGTGGATTTCACATAGATGCCACCTCACCCCAGCCCTCCAAAATCCTATAAATAGGACCCTTGTCTCAAGCAAAATCATAGATTCCATTTTTGCATTAGAGTCATTATGCTAGTATATGCTTAGTATTTTCTTAGAGTTTTTACTAACCATTTGATAGTTGCTAAATTTCTTTCAAGTTTGTAGACTTAGTTTCATCTTAGTGATTTAGCTTCATCCATTTTCATTAGCATACTTGCATGTCATAGAGCCTGAGGATTTATTTCATAGCTCCTCCTTGAGCTTCTTTTGGCCTCATGCATTGAGTGCTTGAGAGTTGCTTCTATAGCTTCTTCTTAAGCATTTCAATATTCATTATACTTTGCATTTTAGTGGGATCTATACTTGTGTTGGGAGAGCACACCCACAAATATCTCTAAGAGTTGAAATCAAGCAAGTCTTGGGTGCACTTGCTTACTGCTCATCGGAGGTTGTGGTGAAAATTAATGTTTTTCATAATTTTATGAACATGCTAAAATAGATTTGAATATGCTCTTTATCATTAATGTTTGCATGTTTGAACTTGTTCTTAACAAGTAGATTTTCATCATATACATTTTGGCACGCCCAATGGGACACACAATCTCGTTTACTAACTATTTCTCTTAATTTTGTGAAGGTTTCCCATAAATTTTTTGGATAGGCGTCTCCGCACGACTAGAGGCGTATTCACCTAGAAACAGGAGTCTCTGCACACAGGCGTCTCTGCCTGTAAACGGGCATCTCTACACACAGGTGTCTTTGCCTGTCAATAGGCATCTCCACCTCCCGAAAGACGTCTCCGCCAGAAAGAGTTTTTCTCTCATTTTAATTTGTTTTAATCAACAAAACTTCTATTTGGAAATCACATTAAGGCTAATGATCATTAGTAAAACACCTAAATGTATCTACAAATGAATAAAAATACATGAAACTAATGAAATCTTTGTTTTTGTTCAGATAGGTGTCTATGCATGCACACAGGTGTCTCTGCTAAAAGATGGAGTTTTCCTTTGTGTTGTTTTTTAAGCTGATTAAGTAAAAAAAAAATTTAACATATTAAGGTTAAAAATCACTGTATTTTCGTCATTAGAAACCTTTCTATGCATTTAAGACTTAATGAGAAGATAAAACTTTCAAACATTGGTGTTTAACTTTTGGTTTTGTGCAGACAGGTGTCTCTGCTTGTACACAGGTGTCTCTGCTTGTACATAGGTGTCTCTGCCTATAAATAGGCATCTCTGATAGACAGACATCTCTGCCTATACATAGGCGTCTCCGCCTGGAAACAGGCTTCTCTGACAGACAAATGTCTCTGCTTGTAAACATGCATCTCTATCTGATTTCTGCATGTTTCTATAGTATCTTGCACTTTGAGTTTTTTGATATGAGTTTTTGGAAGATATTGACATTTTGTGACTTCTAACAATAATTTTGTAGAATGTTGACCAAGATTTGACCACTCTAAGACTACTAACTTGCTTGTTTTGTAGGACGTTGTTAGAAGACCAAACACACTAAACTACTTATCAAAGTTGTTTTGTAGGTTGCCAAGGAGATTCAATCAAACATTGTGTTTTCTTAATGATTTCTTAGGCACCTAGCATTAAATAGGAAGTATTTTTCTATAGATAATGATTCATTAGCTAGGGGATTATGCTCTTTTCTCCAAGTGAGAAAACCAAAAACCCAGAACCTTTTGGATTGTTGTCTTGAAGAAAAGACTTGGAATTAATCATTTGTTTGGTGTGTTTGGGAGAAAACCTCGTTGGATAGGAGATTATGTTCTTTTCCCCTTGAGGGAAAACCAGAAATCCAGACTCCTTCTTGGGTCCAATCCATGCATTTACTTTCAATCCTTTAGATGGGCCTTCCGACAAGTTAAAAAGCTTCCGGGAATGACCCACGTGAGAACAAGGTGTAAGCACACTACTCCAACTCATGTTAATGAAATTTTATTTTTGGGGTTAAAGCCTCGGAAGCTGGATGACATTTGAGCTTATACATGGCTCTCACCTAACATTTAGTAGGGCTTCGCAATCTGAATTATGTTTATGTGACTTCTTGTGCCAAGGTGCTTTGTGGGGCTATATGTCCTAGTCGTGCTTGCATAGACACAAAGAGTGTGTTCCAACGAAGATCCTTACTAAAATCCATTAGTTAGAAGCCACTTGGTTCACCTCCGAAAGGTTGATAATCTGTGTGTGAGGAGAATAGTAATCTCCGCAAGACACTCACCATATCGAGCCCCCTTCAACATTAATACTATGATAATACAGTATCATGAAGCCATTGCGTGCTTGGTGATGGCCGTATTCTAAGGAGTTGTTGGGTGTATTCCTAATTCAGTGAGCAAAGGTTTTCAATCTTAGCCAACTTCCTTCTAGGTATAAAGAGTGTGCTTGTTACTTTCATTGCAAAAAAACAAATCCATACACTTGAATCCTGCAAGATTGCTTTGTCCCTTGCAGGACTATTTTCAACAAATGTGCTTGTAACCCAAACGTTTGATGTATGTATGAAATCAGTTCTTGCCATGAACATCCTTTGATCTATCAAGATATTGTCCTAAAGTCATGACCAATAGTGTTAAACATAAGAAAGAAAAACTCCCAATTACACGAGACCATAGAGAGAAGAAAATCGCCGATCAAAGGATTAAAGCCAACCAATCTTATTGGAAACCCATTTGAGAATTTCTAGAGGCTATCAAGAAAGCAAATAAAATCATTTACAACAATCGAGTTGCTCATTTGTTTGCCAATAACAAAGTGAACATGGCTTTTGTCACTTGGGAATCCTACGACTAAGTACCTTTGACCTTCATTCTTCACCTTCTTCAAGTCATTCATCCCTTTCGTCATCCACATCCCAAAACATTAGGAGCATTAATCAGAATCTTGGACTTTAAATCAAAATCAGATCAATCCATCTTTCACACCTTCATCAAGCCATAGGGTGAAATAATCATTCCAATAGTGTCTCATAGACCTTAATTCCAAAGCAAACATAAATCACGTACTACTTTGAGAACTGAGCCTTTCTCTAGTAGTCCTAATCCAATCCAATTTTGTTTGGGGGATCCTCAATCTATCACCCAAACACAAGAAGACTTTAAATCGAAAACAATCCTATGTTTGCATAATCACAAGCTCTTGTTTCACCTAGGTTTGTTCCAAAGCTTTAAATCCAATCAATCCTTGAGGCTTAGTCCCTCTTTAATCCAATTTCATCAATCAATCCAATCCAATTTAATCTAATCCAATTCAATCAATCCAATCAATCAACAAGACCTAATCATTAGTCCAAGTTGCTCCTAGTTCACCAAATCCTTTTGTTTCCATACCTCATCAACTCTTCACCCTTCTTCAATTCAACCATCCTAAGGCCACTCATGCATGGTACTTACCCAATCACAAGAAAAGCTAAGACAAGAATCTCTCATCATGGATAATGATCAAGAAACTGTCTATCAAGAAGACTTTAATGATGAAGAAGAACCCCACATAGAATCTGACATAGTAATACCTGAAAGTGTCAGTGCCAATCCACAAGCTAAAGAACTTTTTGAGGATCCTAAAAACTTAAGCTTAGTGGAAGACCTAATCCAAGCCAACAGTGCCAATGTCTTCATGAATCTTGTCCAAAGAGGTGTTACCCTCCCTGATAATTTCGATGAATCTTTGCTTGAGAACAAATTGATTTGAACCAACAAAAGAAAAGTAGGGCCATCAACATCTGATAACACAACTCAACCTCCTCCTGATACGCTTGAGTTAATCCGACAACTCCTAAACAAGCCTAACTCAAACAATGGGGTGAGTAACGATGGTTCAAATGTGGGTCGTGTACCTAAACAACAACCAGGGTCCTCAGGATGACACTCTACTTCTATTTTCTTGAAACCTATTAGAGTCCTAAAAAATACCAATCAGAGACATAACACCAATCTTCCCCCTTTAGGGGGACATAATACATCATTAGGCAGAGGAACACTTCAAGACCATACAATCACCACTAATGCTCCTGAATTAGTCCAACAAATTGATGAGCTCAAAGGCATGATGTTGGCTATGCAGAAAGGCGGGAAGAAGGAATTTTCTTTTGCATAAATATGTCCTTATCATGTTGACAAATCAATCACTCTCCAACCATTCCCCGCCAATTTTGAAATGCCAAAGTTTGACAAATACAAGGGAGACTCATGCCGTGCACAACATATCAAGGAATTTTATGTAGCAGCACAAGAAGTTTCCCACAATGATCATCTTCTCCTAAGACTCTTCACTAGGAGTCTTGGAGGACCAGCCTTAGAGTGGTTATTGAACCTCCCTCCAAGTTCCATTTCCACCTTCCATGATCTCGTTGAAAAATTTGTTACACAATATTCTTATAACATGGAACATCAAGCATCCCTCAGTGATTTGTGTAACATGAAACAAAGAAATGGAGAAACCTTTGCCAATTTTCTCCAAAGGTGGCAATATCTCACCAATCGCATGCCTTGGAAAATCCCAGATTCACATCTAGTTGATATCTTTACTAAGAATCTGGTTATAGAAATGTCATTTCAAATGAAGATGGCTGCCCCGGATTCCTTCAAGGCACTCATTAAAAAGGGGAAGTCTATTGAAGATGGACTTTTGATGAAAGGAGCTATTAAACACTACACCCATAATTCATCTAACAATACTAGTGATAAACCCAAGTTCTGCTCTAAGAACAAAGGTGTTGTTAATGATGGAGTGAATGATACTAAAAATGTCCAAAATGTTCAAGCATCCAACAATAGTAACCAAGGCAATCACAATAACAATGATCAGAACAATCGCAACAATAATCAAACCAATTCGAATAACCAAAACAATAAGAACAGTTCAAATAACTAGAATCAAAATCAAGGATATGGTTATCGTGGCTCTCTATTCTCACGATATGATGGCAATAACAACAACAATCGACAACAACCATGATGACAATTTACACAGCTGGCAGATTCTCTTGATGTGATCTTCCGACATCTAGTCGATCAAGGGATGTTGGTTTATCCTAACACCAGGCCTTTTGATGAAAATAAATCTAAACCCCATTGGTATAAGGATAATGAATACTGTGATTATCATCGCATAAAAGGGCATGAGATTAAAAAATGCATGAAGTTTCATCATTTTGTGCAAAATTTGATCGATGATGGTAAAACTGAAGTAGAAGGACAAAATACCTCTACTTCTAATGCCTAGTTAAAAATGTATTCTAAACCTTTTCCAGAACATAATCAAAATGATGCATCCACATCCAAGGGCTTTTCGTACGATTATTCAACAAACAAAATCTCAAGAGATGAATGCACTTGTGGAAAATTATCTGAAAATGATGTCTATGGTTTTGACTCACTGTGTGGCCATATTGAATAATCTGACACTCATGTAAACACATTGACCTTAAAGAGCTCAGATTGCAATATCACTACTCGTTGTCCTCGCATAGCTGTACAAGTTGTTGCCAATCTGCCTGTTGTAGATCCACCTGCAGCACCATCTACCTCGACATGACCTGCGTCACATTATGACTTGCTTTCCCAGTTGAAGAAGACCCCTACATAGATATCCATACTAGAACTTTTACATACATCCCCCATTCACAAAGAAGTCCTTGAGAATGCCTTGACTGAGTCTCGCATCCCAAAAAATATCAATGCCTCTCAATTCCAAGCAATGATAAAAAATTTGGCTGCCCAACAACACCTGGTATTCACTAACAAAGATTTCTGAGGTCCTGACCCCCATCATAATAAACCCCTGCATATCCAAGTCACCATCCATAACACCCCAATCAAACGAGTCCTTATAGATAATGGATCCAGTTTTAATCTTTGTACTTTAAGCATGATCTGCAATATCTGTCTTTATGAGGATCTCATTGATGTAAATAAGAGAATAACAATAAAAGCATATGATGAAAGAGAAAGGGTGAGTAAAGGTCTCATTGCACTCCCCTTACAAGTGGGTCCAACCCTTATTGACTTGGATCTACGCTACAATATCCTTTTGGGTAGGCCATGGATACATGCTATCTCAGGTGTCCCATCCACATTTCACCAGTGTTTGAAATTCCCACATCATGGAGCTGAAATAACTATTCCTGGAGATCATGAACCCTTTCAATATTGCAAGAGGTTGGAAGGAAAATAATCAAACTACTACCCATTGAGTGAATGTGTTCGTCCACCTTCACCAGAGGTTCCCATCTAGCACACTTCTTCTGAAGAACAATTGTCTAAACAAGCCAAGGGAAAAGAAAAGGTTACCCATGAAAATAATATTGAGCCTGAAAAGAAAGTTAGATTCACTGATCAAGGCCCAGGGGAATACAAGTTTGAAAATGCCCTATGCATTGGTTAGCTCCCCCTCTCTCCTAGGTCTTATGGAAAACCTTCACAGCTCTTCCCTAGGGAAAATAAAGAAACTATGAAGTGTAAATAGACTAGATTTTAACATTGCGGATGTCTCTCAGACGAACATATGGAGCATAATAATCTTTCCTAGCTTTTTGATGAAGAAGAAGACAAACCTGCAGACATTCCTAAAGGGAAGTATATAAAGGCCACACCCATTGTTGAAAGAATGGAATATCACGGCACTGGCCTTGGAACAAATGAAATAGGAAGAAAAAATCTCATAAAAGCAACTGGATACCCTCGAGGCCGAGGATTGGGTTCCATAGAAACTAAGAAAACCTTTGCTAGTGACTATTGTTTGATTGAATTTGATTCAGACACCGAGGAAGAGTTCTTTGAAGTCCCTTTCGAATATATTGAAAATGACCTTGATACCTGTGTCCTCCATATCAACCAAGCTGAACTTTCCTCACTCAAACTTCCCCTTACCAATCTTGAACTGATCGATTGGGACCAACAAGATCACCACCTGCCTTAGACATATGTGATTCGAATGAGGCAGTTCTAGCACTTTTTAGACTAAGAAATCTCCAAGACAATGAACATCAGATTCACTATA
The DNA here is from genome assembly GCA_027943335.1 of Chamaecyparis obtusa. Classification (NCBI taxonomy): domain Eukaryota; kingdom Viridiplantae; phylum Streptophyta; class Pinopsida; order Cupressales; family Cupressaceae; genus Chamaecyparis; species Chamaecyparis obtusa. Next base: position 1,077,698 of record BSBK01003643.1, on the reverse strand, counting down.
GTGAGCAAGCCTACTTCAGTAGCCAAGTCAACTCCCTTAGTCACAAAAATAAAGAAAAAAAAATCAAAAAATTGATAAAACATCCTTGGGTGAAAACCTTTCTAAGGCACCTTTGGATGGAGAAAAAGATAAAATAAAGGACGTTTCCTCTAGTGAAAACCTCTCTGAGGCACTAGAGGAGGGGAAGTTGACTTTCCCTTCATGTCATTACCATCATAAAAATATTCTATCCTCATAGAAGAAATAATTGTAGTTAATCTGGGCATAGAAGTAGATCCTAAGATCACCTACATTGCAGCCTCTCTAGATGAGATAGAACAAGAGTCCATGACTACATTCCTTAAGAAAGCCTACATTAACTTTGCATGGACATATAAGGATATGCCTAGACTTGACACTGACTTGGTTGTGCATCATCTTGTTGTGGATCCTAAAATCAAACCTATCAAGCAAAAATTACACAAGATGCATCCACAAGTAGCACTCCTGGTTAAAGCTAAATTGCAAAAGATGTTAGATGCAGAGTTCATCATACCAATAGACTATCCTGAATGAGTCTCAAACATTATACCAGTAGGCAAACCCTCTGGGGGCATCCAGATTTGTACTGATTTCAGAGATCTTAATCTCACCTGCCCTAAGGATGATTTTCCACTTCCAAACATTGACATCATAGTGGATTTGACTGTTGGGCATGAGATGTTGTCCCTCATGGATGGTTTTTCTGAATATAATCAGATTTGCATAGTAGTGGAAGACCAACATAAAACTGCATTCACTACACCATGGGGTACATTTTATTATCAGGTCATGCCCTTTGGTCTCAAGAATGCAGGCGCCACATACCATAGAACCATGACGACCATATTTCATGACCTCCTTCATGTGATCATGGAAGATTATGTGGATGATATCTTAGGAAAATCTAAGACATGAGGATCACACATTGATATCCTCACTACAATATTTGACAGATTGGAAAAGTATAAGGTTCAATTGAATCCCAAAAAATGTGTCTTTGGTGTGCAATCAGGAAAGCTCTTAGGCTATATTGTGTCTTGCAGAGGAATAGAAGTGGATCCTAAGAAGGTGAAATCCATTTTGGAGATGCCACCTCCTAAAACTTTGAAACAATTAAGGATCTTGCAAGGAAGACTTCAATCCATCCGAAGATTTGTGTCACAACTAGTAGACAAGGTGCATCCTTTCTCTCACCTACTAAGAAAGGATATTAAATTCATTTGGGACTGCTTGTGTCAAAAGGATTTTGAATAGCTCAAGGTATATCTAGCTAATCCACCAGTGTTGGTCCCGCCTATTCCAAGAAGACCCTTGATTCTCTACATCTCTGCAACTACAGTAGCACTGGGTGCTTTCCTAGCACAATTAGATGACAATGGAAAAGAGTGTGCCATATATTATCTTAGCAGGACTTTAGTAGGTTATGAGCTCAACTATATAGCTATTGAGAGAGCTTGCATGGCTGTAGTCTTTTGTATGCAAAATCTATGCCATTATATGCTTAATCATAAAGTACAGTTGATAGCAAAGATTGACCCACTTAAGTACTTTTTAACTAAAGCCGCTCTAACAGGTCACACAGCAAAATGGGTCATGATCCTTAGTGAATTTGATATTGTGTACACAGAATGCAAAGCCATCAAAGGACAAGTCATAGCAGATCAACTTGCAGAATCTCCCATTCCTAGAGATGATCCTATTGTCACAGATTTTCCTGATGAAACTATTATGACTATCACTCCTAGCAATCAATGGAAGCTTCATTTTGATGGATCTTTTACCCAGAAAGGATCGGGGGCAGGAATTCTATTTGTGACACCTCAAGGGGATCTTATCCCTAAATCCTATAAACTTACATTTGCTTGCACAAACAACATAGTAGAATACAAGGCCTTGGCCACAAGGCTTCGCCAAGCTCTCAGATGGAAGATCACAAGTTTGCTTTGTTTTTGGTGACTCCCAATTAGTTATCAAACAAGTCAATGATGAATTTCACACCAAGGATGACAAGTTGCTCCCTTACCGACGCATGGTTGAAGACCTCAAACAACATTTTGCAAGCATCAGCAAATCCCAAGAGCAAACAATAAAGCAACAGATGCCATGGCTACCATTGCTTCACTAATATCTATGCCCAAAACAAGCACACGATGTGAATTGCTTGTTGAGAATATTATGGTCCCTGCCTATGACTAGCCGGATTCTGATATGGTGTGTGAAATTGTTGGTCCCGAATCACCTTGGTATCAGGAAATCCTTGCCTATTTTCATGATAAAACCATTCCCCTCATGCTTACGCCTAACCAACAAAAAACCTTCATTCACCACACTTCTCATTACACAATCCTTGGAGACACTCTTTTTCATAAACACTTTGATGGAACTCTTCTTCGATGTCTGAATTAAGAGGAAGCACACACAACCTTGGAAGAGGTACATCAAGGAATCTGTGGAGCCCATTCTAGTGGTCTCAATTTAGCAAAGAAGTTTCTCCACATTGGATACTATTGGCCGACAATGGAGGAGGATGCCTATCATTATGTGAAGAAATGAATTCCTTGCTAGTAGCATGGTGATTTGATACACGCTCCCGCTCAATCCCTCCAACCCACCATCACACCTTGGCCTTTCTCCCAATGGGGTTTTGACCTTGTAGGAAAAATATTTCCAAACTCTATCAGTGGTCACAAGTATATCCTAGCCGCCACTAAATACTTTACCAAATGGGTCGAAGCAATCCCCCTCACCTATACAACTGGTAAGCAAATTTCCAAGTTTATCCTGAATTATATCATTTTTCGCTATGGCATCCCCAAAGATCTCCATATTGATAATGGAACACCCTTCAAGAATCAGGATGTCTCTGACCTTTGTAAGAAAGTTGGCATTACCCAGCATTGTTCCTCCAAGTACTTCCCATAGGGCAATGGTCAAGCTGAGGCTACGAATAAAACCATCTTAAAAATCCTCAAAAAGACTGTCGATGACGTTGTTCATGATTGGCACCTACAACTCAATCCCTCCCTCTAGGCTTACCACACCTCCATCTATACTCCTACTAGAACCACTCCATTTTCCCTTGTCTATGGTTCTAAGGTTGTCTTACCCATTGAAATTGAGCTCCCTTCCCTCAGGATTTCTCTCAAGAACCTGATGTCTGAAGAAGAATATACGGTTGCCTGCTTGCAAGAGCTGCAACTCCTCAATGAGAGATGCCTCAATGCCCTTAACCACCTCAGTGTGTATCAAAATCCAAAGCGCTTACATTTCAACAAGAAGATCAAACTCTGTGAGTTTGTTGTAGGTGATTTGGTCCTGCAACATAACCTGAAGAATCTCCAAAACCGAGAAAAGAAAGGGAATTTTGAACCCAATTGGTTGGGCCCATTTGTTATTACTGCTAAATTTGGTTTTGGGGCATATCAGATTGCAACACCTAAGGGAGATCCACTCCCTGATCCTATAAATATCCTACATTTGAAGTGCTTTTATGTGTAGCTCAGTATTCAGTTCCTGTACAGTGTTATTCAACAAAAAATCCTAAAAATTAGAAAGAGATCCTAAAAAAATCCTAAAAATCAGAAAAAGATCCTGAAAAAAAATACTAATTTTTTTTAAAAAGAAAGTCCTGAAGAAATCCCTAAAAATCAGAAAAGCAGAAAATCCAAAAAAAACAAAAAAACATTCGTCCACAAGTGAAAACTTGGCAAACAAGCACTTTGAGCAAGTATTATGGTGAAAACCTGTCTCAGACACCATGATAGTAGGCTTGGATCCATTGTCTCCCCGTCCATTGTACATATCCATCCTCCTCCTAGTCCTAGTCCTAAGTCATCACTTCCTGCATTGTCATAAAGATCCAATCGCAGTTCCCAGCAAGCTGAGATTAACTCCATCACACTCAGCTTTTTCCAAACATAGTAATCGCAAAAGTGCTTATCAAAATCAACGTTGAAATCAAATCTCCGAGTTATTGTTCCTTTCACACCTATTGCCAGTGAATATCCATTTCAGTCAATCAATCTTTGCCCTGCAGGATGCATCCTTCCTCAGTCGGCTCAAATCAATCTCGTCAATCCTATCCCGTTCATGGGAAGAATTGTGGACTGAATGACCACTTGGTCAGGAGGCCTTCTTTGTTGATTTTATCTTTTTGTATCAATAGATCCTACTCATGATTATCTCGATCTTCCATATCTTGGTATATTATGACTGGTGAAATTTGATGCAAGTGTTGATTACGATATGATTTATTTGTGGATGTTTTAGGAATGTTTTGTTGGTTTCTTAATTATGATTATGTGTATCCTAATGGGGGAAATGGGTTAGCATACTTATGTCCCTTGAAAGACCTAAGTGTGCCCAAACCTCTCCACTAAGTATATGTCATAGGTTCTATCATAGTCGGGAAATATAAATCTCTGTTTCTACAGCTATCTGAGAGTCTAGTCCACATAATGGAACAATGTCATCTGTGCTTTTATAACATATGATGCATAATTCCTATTGCAATATCAAACTAGGGTGTGCTCTCCAACATGAACACAAGTGATCCCACTAAATCATGTAGTTAGGTTGCATTTTAGTTTGTTTCTTTTTTTGCATCTTTTGTTTGAGACAAGGGTCTTGTTTATTCATCATTCCTCTTCTCTAAGTGGTTTAGTTGATCCTATTGGTTATATCGGATACACAAACAAAAACATCATAATAATAAAGTAATACTAGCTCATTCCATTGCATTCTACCTCATATAGTTAAGTTCATTTAGTTACCATTGCATGTCAAATATATCTCATTATTCATTAATCATTAAATACATATTGCATATATACCTCATTAATCATTACTCATTAAATACACATTGCATGTCAAATATATCTACTTAACCATTAATCATTACTTATGCATTGCACATTCATAACCATCACATATGCATAATAAAACATCCATTCATATAAACTTTGCACATCATATAGTACACATTTCACTTAATCCCACACATCCTGCATCACACATGTCAGTATCATAATATAGTATTATGCATCATCTCATAATCCATCAAGTAAACTCATGAAATAACACCACAAAAATATTTGTATATATATATCATAACATCATGGTACATCAAAAAATGATACATCAGGCACCTCAGTGCTGCTATGCATATGCATCTCATCTAAAATCCACAAAAAATGTATCTTGTATAATCAACTAGATCACATAACCACTGGAAGATGTCCCTGTCATCATGTGTCCCCCATATCCACCCCATGGAGTAGATCTCTCTGCTCATCTCCCACTCTCACCACCTGTCATCCTCTCTCTCAATGGCCTGGCTACTGATCCTGATGATGCCCCTTGAGTCCTCTCTAATATCCCTCACTCTGAATAAGGCAGTTGTCTCTTCTCTAGGGGTACTACCTGCTGATAAAGGGACATGTAAAAGGCCACCTCTCTCCCCATCCTCGCTACCTCTCATTGTGCATCCATCATGCCTGTCACTAACTTCCCTATGCTTGACACTATCACTCCCTGTCTCAATAACTCTTGCTCCCCTCAGTAAGTCTCTACCCATCTCTACCACGTGTCCCTATCCTTTGTCAGTCATTGGGTGTGAATGTTTTCCTATCTCTGCATCTCCTCCATTTGGCCCAATAATCGGGCTACCTCCCCCGTCATCCCCTATGTCTCAGTGTCAGCTCCTATCGTGGTAACCTACCCTATACCCACTCGACTCTACAGTATGCTCAAATATCATCGCATAGCCTCCATCTGAGCCCCTTCTCTCTCTCTCTCTCTGCCACCCTGGTGGCCTCTACCTTGGCTACTCTATCCCTCTCCGCTACCACCAAAGCCTTTAACTGTCTCACCTCTGCCTGTAAGGTGTCTCCCTGCTCCTGATCGCCCTACCTCTCATCTCCTCCTGATCCTCCTAGCCCCATCTCCTCATCCTCTGACAATGGCTCTTGGGCCACCTCCTCTCACTCCCTCCACACCACCTGTGCAAGGCCACTTGTCACTAGTCTCTATACTATCTCTCTCTGACACTGTGTCATTTGCCTATGTGCCCCAAACCTGAATCCTGACACTACTGCTAGTCTCTCCTCAATATCCTCCTCATCCTCCTCGCTGTACTCCCCCTCAGACTCTATCTCAAACTCTGTTTTCTCTATCGCCTCTCATGCTCCTGGCTCTGTTAGCCTCGTTGGCCTCTACCTCTCCCACCAAGTGGCATACTCAGTTGTCACCCCTGCATCTGCCACTTGTCCCTAGGCTATTGTCCATGGTACTAGCTGCATATCTCTCTAGCTAATCTTGGCATTTCAGAGATCTACTCTGATGCCCCATACTGACCCAATCTCCCTCGAGATGATCGAATGTGGATAACTATCTGGCACTATACCTTGCCTCCGGCTAAATTGTCTACATACTCGAGATGACATGTATCTCACTATCTAAAAAATCATCCTCCTGATCAACCAACAATCTGTCTGCACATATCCTAGGTACTCTGCATCTAGAGCACCATCCTCTCTCCCTGCCTGCTCATCCCAGTACCCCCATGCCTCACACCCTCTATACAGTGTCCACTCGAACCATATCATCTCATCTAATATCCTCCTCCAGGTCTCCACTAATCTCACATCTCCATATGTCAAGGGAGTTTGGTACAAACACGCAAAAGGCTCATAGCGTTGTCGTCGGCCCTCTCCTTGCAGCGGTCGTACCACTGTAATATGCTCCCATGCCTAGACTAGCAGCAATGTAACCCTTGGTCCCATCATCTGCTGAGTACAGTATACACACATATGAAGATCATAATATACATGTGTTAAAATCATATATCTCCAGTAAAACTCTATACCATCCTCCTCTAGCATCTAGCTTAGCATCCTCGCCCATCCAATCAGAAATCCATGCCCTGAGTGGTTCGGCATCAATCTCCCTCCTACCAATCCGGCTAAGTACAATGCTAGCTAGGGTAATCCTGCCTCAATCCCCCCTCGCCACGACATCCACTGTCGATCAATCGGTAACTGGTGTACCCATCGTCTGAAGCTCTCCTCCATAAACTACTCCACCCTCTCCAACTGATACTCTGCCATCTCCCCTCGAATCAATGTTTGTAGAATCCTCCACACGTCCAGCAACGTCACTATTGCCTCCACGGTCAGCAAATGGAAACTCGATGTATCTAAGTGTCATCTCTCGATCAATGTTGTCATCAGCACATTATGTGCTCTCAGGCATGGCCACTCATGCACATGCTGCATGCCACATAAAGTCATATGTCCCCATTCCACCTCTGTCAGCTCCTCTCATAGCGTCATCATGTCTGGCCATCGCTCTTTCGACCGAATCTAATAGTCCAGCTCCTGCATCAAAGTTACCCAACACACATTCATCAAACTCCATTTTTCCTCCATCTCTGCCCTCAAATTGCCCCCTCTTCCATACTCCACATAGGCTTCCCCCTTCAACGGGCAGCTGTCCTTTGGCAGGTCTCCCCCCTCTTTCTTAGCGGGCGCGGGTCACCTTGCCCTTGCCCTTGGGCGGCGAAGCCGATCTAGCTCTTGCATCAAAGTTACCTAGCACACATTTGTCAGTCTCTATTTTTCCTCCATCTCTGCCCTCAAATTGCACCCTCTTCCATACTCCACACAGGCTTCCCCCTTCAATGGGCAGCTACCCTTTGGCGGGTCTCCCCCCTCTTTCTCAGTGGGCATGGGTCCCCCTACCCTTGCCCTTGGGCAGCGGAGCTGCCTGTCCCTAGACAGGCGGCTACATCTGGGACCCCGGGCAGAGCCGCCTGTCTACCAACGAGAAGTTATGCCCATGGCTCCTTGGTGAAGTCACCCATCCAAGGACAGGTAGCTACGCTTGAGCCTCCCAGGTGGGCAGAGCCACCCATCAACCAATGGGCGACTACGCCCATAGGCGACGGTGCTTCCATAGCAGGTAGGCGGAGCCGTCAATCAACACTGCCACCTAACCCTTTTTCCCCACCCAAAAACCCCACAACAACCCATGTACCAATCACTTTTCAAAAAACTCAAAATAACCAAGATGAGCTCAGGCACTTACCGGATCACCCCTGTCAACTACTTACTGATAGACCCGCACCCGCTCACCCAACTGCATTATGTCTCGTCACCCATCCATTCTTCCTTCTCCTCTCCTCTTTTTCCTTCTCCTTTGGGGTAAAAATGAATCACTTTCCCCTTCTCCCCCCTTTTATAAAGGGTCCCTTTTTTCAAAAAAAAGAAAAAGGGTCTTTTTGACTTTTCTTTTTTCTTTTTCCTTTCTTTTTAAGTCATGCAAAGTCCTTTTCTGCCCTCTTTTCACAAAAATTGACCAAAATTTATAATTTTGGCCTATTTTCCTAAGGGGGCACATCCTTATACTGACTTTTCTTCTGGGGCATCTATATTTTCTTTTTTTTGACACAATGTCATTTTTGACACCACATCAAAGAGGGGCAAAATGTAGACACCTAAATTCATCCTTTTAACATTAATTAAATTAAATTTAATTAATGATCTAAAATAACATTATAGTTAATTTTTTTAATTAATTATTTTGTTAAATTCATCTATTTATTTAATTAAATAAATTCACTAATTAATAGTATTTGAATTAAGTTTAAATACTACCTTTCATAATGTATTAAATTTAATTTAATACATGTTCCTCCATAGTCCTATTTTAAATAAATTTTTAATTTATTTAATCCCCTCACATTCTTTATTTCAACTAAACCTTGATTAAATTAAATTTTATTTAATTTAATCCTAAATCCAACCTAGATGTTATCCTACACACATCACTTTATGTCTAATAAGCCTACTCACTAATTAACTAAGGTTAATTAGGATAATTTTTGGATTCCTACATCCATTAGTCCTAATTATTTGCTCACACATGTGTGAGCAAATTTCCAAAAATAACCCTTTTCAAAAATTGCTAAAATTTGCACAAACAAGGCTTCTTACATTTTATGACACTTCTTACACATTCTAAAATGGTGAAAATAGACTTTTTCACTTACACATCTCTTACACACACTTACACATGTACTTGAAGTACACATTGACCTTTCACATCCCAAGTTTCTCACACATGTGTGAGAAAGTCTTGGACTTTGCATTGCTTATGTGTCTCCTTGGTGGCACCTATGTGGATTCCACATAGATGTCACCTCACCCCAGCCCTCCAAAATCTTATAAATAGGACCCTTGTCTCAAGCAAAATCATAGATTCCATTTTTGCATTAGAGTAATTATGCTAGTATATGCTTAGAATTTTCTTAGAGTTTTTACTAACCATTTGGTAGTTGCTAAATTTCTTTCAATTTTGTAGACTTAATTTCATCTTAGTGATTTAGCTTCATCCATTTTCATTAGCATACTTGCATGTCATAGAGCTTGAGGATTGCTTTCATAGCTCCTCCTTGAGCTTCATTTGTCCTCATGCATTGAGTTCTTATGGTTGCTTCTATAGCTTCTTCTTGAGCATTTCAATCTTCATTATACTTTGCATTTTAGTGGGATCTATACTTGTGTTGGGAGAGAACACCCACAAATATCTCTAAAAGCTAAAATCAAGCAAGTCTTGGGTGCACTTGCTTATTGTTCATCGGAGGTTGTGGTGAAAATCAGTGTTTTTCATATGTTTATGAAGATACTAACATAGATTTGAATATGCTCTTTATCATTAATGTTTGCATGTTTGAACTTGTTCTTAACAGGTGGATTTTCATCATATACAAGTATATGTACCAGAAACATATAACATGCAGTCCACTATCCAAAAGTAATTAACTTGTAGAATATAGAAACATTCACATCAAAAAATTCACACAAGTATAACACCAGGATTTATAGTGGAAACCCAACTTGGGAAAAACCACTTTGTAACATGTTACTGATACATTTTCACTCTTCTAAAGTGAGCTCTGTGAAAAGCCAATCTTGTTAAAGGTTTACAACCACAGTGCTAGGTGTGACCCTGTTAAAGGATTTAAACATTGTCAAAAATGACCTGGTTAAAAGATTTAAGTACATTCCATTAGAATTTCACCTTGATTAAAAGATTTAAACAATGACTATTAGGTCAACCTTGATTAAAAGATTTAGACTAATACAATGATTAGAAAGTAGTAGTAGTTTCTAATCTGAAAAACATACAACTCACTTTGCAAATAATAGACACATATATGCTGATTTACTAACTGATTTCCATTTCCATCTCCATCACTGATCTACTTGGAATTCGCTTAAAGAAATCACAACTCTGATCCTTCAACCTTTTGCTTAGACTTATCAACCAATAACATCAACAACTTCAGCATTCAGCCTCTTGCCTCATACTGTAACCTCACACTTAGGTTTTCCTTTATACCTCTTCAATCAGGTAGATCCTTCTTTTGCCAATTAATCTCCTTTGTAGATTTTAGGTTTAGTTCAGATCCATCGAATCCTTCCATCATTTAAGTTCTTCATCCTTCCTTCTAGATACATCTTCAAACTTCTCATTGAATCCATAATAAAATGATTTACCATGCATTAAATTATCCATACAATCAATTAATAAAGTCAACACGATTTACATAACCGAAGAATTCAACTATGTCGGCTGGGAATTTGAATTCTTTCTCTAGATGTAAATTACTGAAACTCGGTCAATACTGTGTTCATCTCCTTGGTCATCACTGCGTAACTCGGTCATCTCTTCAAACTGTCTTCCTCGACTAACACTGTCTTGCTTGGTAATTTCATGTCAATCGACATAAATTGATGTTCAGTCAACACTAAATTTACTCGGCATGTACTGGTGCTCGGTCGACACTAACATCACTTGGCTTAAACTAGATTTCTTCAATTTTGCTCGGTTAAGCCTACTTCTTCAGTCTTTCTTCTTACTTATATAAACAATACATTATCTTATCAATGTGCCAAATAATCAAGTACTCATTGAAGTATCAAATAACTCAACCTTTCCTTAGGTTCTCTTGTTATCTCCATTGCCCTAATCCTTTTCACCAATCAATAGATATAGTACTTTCTTAGATAGCAATTGTCTTACCAGTTAAGGTTTGATATCAATGACAATACAACAATTGTTTCAATTGCAGTTTCTAACAATCTCCTTTTTTGGCATTGATGGCAACACCACATGAATAACACATGATTTACCAACCAATCCAAAAGTATTAGTGCATTAGAAAAATTTATAATATCCTTAGCTTCATTCTGATTCACAACAACTTAGCCTTGCTTGACCGTTCACACAGTAACTCCCTCTGAATCTCTGAAGCTTGGAACATATACCTCAGTGTTCTTTATTTCTGTGTTTTCATCTCAATCTCTCCCTCTTTGACAATAATGCCAAAGCAGTATCTAGAACTTACATATTTCATATGTAAATGTTATCTTGTCAATTTAGTATCAGTATTTCTCCCTTTGTCATCTTTCTTATGACTGATTATCAACTTTGCTATTCTTTTCACAACTCTATGCATCTCCTAAAGTGTGACCTTTCCTACATCAATTTGTCAGATATTCTTTGTAGCACATTTGATGTTGTGCTCCTAGTTGACTAGGAAGCCTCAATTAGGGGAAGCACCCCTAATTTACCTCTAAGATATTCATGAGCATCCTTAGGTAAAGCTTTTGTGAATATGTCTGCTAATTGCTCCTTTGTATTCACATATTCCATTCTCACTTCTTTCTTTTGTACCAATTCCCTCAAGTAATGATACTTGATAGCAATATGTTTAGTCTTTGTGTGCATTATTGAATTCTTTGATATGTTGATAGCACTTGTGTTATCACAGAAAATAACAACTGGCTCAGTGATTTCCTCTTTCATCCCTTTCAACAATTGCTTGATCCGTACTAAATTTGAATAGTTTACTGTAGCTGCAACATACTCAGCTTCTGATTGCTCAGCAGCATCCTCCTGATGCTCGGCATTACTTACGTATGACTCTGCATCTAGTGTAAGTGTGTTACTTGCCTCTCCTTCTTCCATATAGACAAAAGATATATAATCTTCAAGTTCTTTATTAGCTTCTTGTTCATTTTTCTCTACAAATTCATCAACTCTCACATTTGCACTTTCCACAATTTTGTTAATGTTAGACTTCAAACACTTATAAGCTTTACTCTCAGTGGAATAACCTAGGAATATGCCTTCATTACTTTTTGTATCAAACTTTCCATTCCTATTATCTTTCAGTATATAGCATGTGCTCCCAAAGATTCTAAAGTATTTCACATTAGGTGCATACCCATGCCATAATTCATAAGGTGTAGCATTTGTACCTTTCTTGATTTGTACTCGGTTTAAGGTATAAAAAGTTGTACTCACCACTTCTCTCCAGCATTTTTGTGTAACATTCTTCTCAATCATTAGTGTTCTTGCACAATCCATAATTGACTTGTTTCTCCTCTCAGCTATACCGTTCTATGGAGGTGTTCTAGGTGTAGACATCTGTCTCTTGATTTCTCTATCATTGCATAATAGATTGAACTCATTTGATATAAACTCTCCACCTCAATCAGATCTCATACATTTCAGGTTGTTACCTATTTCTTTTTCAAGTTTTGCCAAGTACCACTTAAACAACTGAAATACATCAGATTTTTCTTTCAAAAACATTACAGTCATCATCCTAGTGTAATCATCAACAAATAGAATAAAGTATTTAGCACCATAATAACTTTGTACACCCATAGGTCCATAAAGGTCAATATGAACCAAATCCAAAATATTTTCAGAAGTAAATATCTTGCTCTTGAAACTAGACTTTGTCATTTTTCCCAATTGACACTGTTTACACATCACATTATCAGGTTTCTTCAATCTCGAAAAACCTCTAACTTTCTTCCTTTTACTAATATTTAGCAGATTGTCAAATTTTACATGACATAGCCTCATATGCCATAACCATACATCATCAAATTGTGAAAATAAATATGTCTCTTCAGATAGATCTAGATAGAACAAGTTACCTCTAGTCTATTCTCCACTTCCAATTAGTTCACCAGTAGCATCAAATATTTTAGCCTTTCTGTGATGAAATTCCACTCGATAACCAGTGTTGTTAAGTTGTGCAAGACTCAGCAAATTGTAGTTAAGATCTTCAACCCAATAGGCATTTTCACATGTGATCTTATCAATTAGCTTAATTGATCCTTTACCCCTCATAGGACATGGTGCATCATTACCAAACTTAACACTTCTACCTTTGTAATGATCTAGGGTTTCAAATTTACTTTTATCACCAGTAATGTGATGTGAGCAACCACTATCAATAATCCATTTATCACTTTTACTCACATAAGAAATAAGTGCAATTTTCTCATCCTCATCAGAATCATCTTTCATAGAAACATAAACTACTTCAATATCAAAATCATCATTGTCACTGTTAGTTTACTCTTCAACAATATAGAAGGATTTCTTACCTTTATCCTTGTAGTCTCTATACCTTCGATGATCTCTGTTATCTCTCTTATCCTTGTACTTGCTTTCTCTTTCCTCATCCTTGTCATTCCTGTCAGGACATCTTGCTACAATACGGCCAACTTTGTTACATGAAAAATAGATTATAGGAAGTTTAACTTTATATTTTCCTTTTCCTCTTTTTAATATTCTAGCCATGAGTGCCTCAAGATCATCTAGTTCCTCATCAGTAGTGTCATTGTCACTATCACTATCACTTTCACTTTTCACACATTTTTCTTTTTCTCTCTTAGATTTATGCAAAACCATTTGTGACTTAAATGCAGATTCAACATTAGGAACAGTGTAGTTATCATAATTAGAAAGCTCAAAAGCAGTAAGCTTACCAACTAGACTTTCCAGAGTTAGAACATTACTAGGGTTACATCTTGATTCTTGTATTGCAAAAATTCTGATAGCATAGATAGGAAGAAAAGTTCTCAATACCTTACCAATAATAGTTTCATAATCATTGATTTGATTAGCTCCTCTTATAGCATTCACTATCTCTTTACTTCTACCACGGTATTGATAAATATTTTCACCTTCTTGTATTTTCATTTCATCAAACTTACGTCTCAAACTTTTAGCTTTTTCTCTTAGTACATTTGTATCTTCACCATAGATGGTTGCAAGAGTATCCCACATTTGCTTTGTAGTAGTGAAATCTTTGATATCTTCAAATTCAGGATATCTTAAGGCAGATGCAATCTCCAACATTGCTTGATTGTGTTCCTATTTTGCTTTCATCCCCTCGACAGTCAAAAGTGCAGTAGGTATAACATAGTCATGTTGAACATAGTATTTCGCCGAATCTCCAATACCAACTAGATGCAGTTTCATCAGACTCTGCCATGCAGGGAAGTTCTCCTTTTTCAACTTCGGTACCTCCTTTTTATACATCTTGATCATTAGCTTCAAGTACCTTTAAACTTTTTCTTTGTAAGCACCAACAACTCTGATACCAATTGTTAATATTATTTAGAACAACAGAGAGGGGGGTGAATCGGTTGTTCTCGGGTCTAGATGTACCAATTTAACTTTTAAGCACTTCCACAATCTTAGATCTAATCGCCAACACAACTCAGTCTCTAAAGTATATATACCATAAACATATAACATGCAGTCCACTATCCAAAAGTAATTAACTTGTAGAATATAGAAACATTCGTATCAAAACATCCACACAAGTATAACACCGGGATTTATAGTGGAAACCCAACTTGGGAAAAACCACTTTGTAACATGTTACTGATATATTTTCACTCTTTTGAAGTGAGCTCCGTGAAAAGCCAACCTTGTTAAAGGTTTACAACCACACTACTAGGTGTGACCCTGTTAAAGGATTTAAACACTTTGTCAAAAGTGACCTAGTTAAAGGATTTAAGTACATTCCATTAGAATGCCACCTTGATTAAAGGATTTAAATAATGACTGTTAGGTCAACCTTGATTAAAGGATTTAGAACGATACAATGATTATAAAGTAGCAGTCATTTTTTATTTGAAAAACATACAACTCACTTTGCAAATAACAGATCCAATTCGCACATATATGTTGATTTACTGACTGAGTTCCATTTCCATCTCCATCACTAATCTTCCCAGAATTTGCTTCAAGTAATCACAACTCTGATCCTTCAGCCTTCTGCTTATACTTATTAGCCAATAACATCAAAAACTTTAGCATTCAGCGTCTTGCCTCATATTGTAACCTCACACTTAGGTTTTCCTTTATACCTCTTCAATCAGGTAGATCCTTCTTTTGTCGCTTAATCTCCTCCATAGATCTTAGGTTTAGGTCAAATCCATTGAATCCTTCCATCATTTAAGTTCTTCATCCTTCCTTCTAGATACATCTTCAAACTTCTCATTGAATCCATAATAAATTGACTTACCATGCATTAAATTCTCCATACAATCAATTAATAAAGTCAACACGGTTTACATAACCCAAGAATTCAACTTTGTCGGCTGGGAATTTGAATTCTTTCTCCAAATGTAAATTACTGATACTTGGTCAATACTGTGTTCATCTCCTCAATCATCACTGCGTAACTCAGTCATCTCTTCAAATTGTCTTCCTCGGCTAACACTATCTTGCTCTGTAATTTTTTGTCGCTCGGCATAAACTAATGTTTGGTCAACACTAAATTTACTCAGCATGTATTGGCACTCGGTTGACACTAACACACTCGGATTAAACTAGATTTCTTCACTTTTTCCTAGTTAAGCCTACTTATTCAGTCTTTCTTCTTACTTAGATAAACAATACATTATCCTATCAATGTGCCAAATAATCAAGTACTCATTGAAGTATCAAATAACTCAAGCTTTTCTTAGGATCTCTTATTATCTCCCTTTCCCTAATTCTTTTCACCAATAAATAGATATAGTACTTTCTTATATAGCAGCTATCTTACCAGTTAAGGTTTGAGATCAATGACAATACAACAATTATTTTAAGTGCAGTTTCCAACAAACATGGTGAATTTATTCACTTCATTTCCTTATTTCTCTTAGTCATTGATTAAACATAACGAAGCACATCTTGTCATTTTAGAACTAATTACTGATAGGAAATACTCCATGTAATACAACCAAACTTTTCCTCTTATAAAAGATCATCATAATGCATCTAATATATGCAGATAAAACTTACCACTCATTCTTCTAGGGGGTCTCAGATTGATCTGACCTTAATTTCTCCCCCTAAGCCAAAACAAACTTAGTTTGTTGATGAATTCTCCACACCTAATGTACTGGATCTCTTTATCAATTCAGAAGAATTGAGTTCACCTTTCTTAATAGGAAAACTTTATACTGCAGTAGTAAAGATTTGTGGGTGTAATCCCCACCCCAGTTTTACCTTTCAAGGGTCTCTAGGTAACCAAATTTCAAGGTGAAATGGATTAAAAATGTACTAAGTAGAGTACATAACATAAAAATTTGGCTAGAGGATGGACTAGTTAAAATTAAAAAGACATGATTCAACGGGTAACTATATACCCTAAACTCCCCGGTAAGAAAACAATGAAATATAAAAGCAAGGAGGAGAACTAAAGAAATCTTTAAGTAGAAGAAGAGAAATTTCTATTCAATAGAATGAAACACTATACCAAGCTTCTACATGCACAAGGAAGGATAGCCAAGTTAATGGCTAATGATGGTAAGCTACGAGCTTGCCTACTCTCTATTCAAACAATCCTGACACCTCATCTAGAGGCCATACAATGAGAGTTAGCTAAGGCAAATGAATTAGTATAGAAAGATCCTCATCTTTCTACTGTCAAGAGCTTAGTTGATCTAGTTGTCGAGCTAGAAGTAAAATCAGAAGCTTTGAAGATTGCCACATCAGATTGGGACTCTACATTGCACATGGTTATGATGCTTCACAAACCAATTCTAGAGAAATATTACAATCTCCCTACCAATGAAGAACTTCAAGTGACAAAAACAAGGGGGAAATAATAGTGTTACGCTATTTTTCATCATGCAAAATAATAGACAAATAGTAAGGGTGCATTTAGGTTCTTTCATTCAATAGTGCTTTTCAGGTTATGAGAATCAGCATTTTTGTTATTGCATTCATATCAGATTGATAAATTGTACTCTAAGTATTGATCACATGTCAAAACTTTCAAATTCATAATTGATCATTACATTGTGCATTCATATTGAATGTAATTTACAAATGTTCATTCATACTTCATATTTATTATCAATAAATAGAGTACAAACTGTAGATTATAAAGAAGAGATAGGGTATGAGTGAGTCCTCTCCATTGCCTTGAAGAGTCTGCATCTCTGGAGCTGGTTGTCATGTCTGGTCCTAGTCCTCCGGGTCTTCATCTTGAGTCTGCATCTGTTTGGTTCTAGGTCTTTTATGGGGTGTCCTGCATCATGGTTAAGGGTTTGTTAGATCCGATTGGATCTAAGCAATGCAAAGAAGGAACGAAACATCATACATTATCAATTCTTTCATGGCTGCATATACTTCTGATATTCAATGCAATAGCACAAGGAGCATGTACATAAAGTGAAAAGCAGTGTTAAAAAGACAGTTGTGCAACTTTAAGTTAGTGAACACACCAGTGGTCTGATGGATGCCCAAAATTGATCACTGGGTCATGGTCACTAACATAAAGTGTTATTGTTGATGTTTTAAGCTTAACAGAGAAATGCATTGTTCAGAAATAGACTGGTATTCTTCATAGTTGAGAAGTAATAGAGATGCAGAATATAAATTTATATTTTGTTGCTCACAGAATCAGTATCATATTTAGATATTATTCATTTTCTGAAAAGATGTTTAAAGATCAAACACAGGAACACATGAATCTATTTATGGGTGTCACGAGCCCGTGCTCGAACCCCATAAACATATTATGTTGCTGAAATTGAAATTTGTGCTATAATCTTGTCATATTTGAAATCTTGGATTTATTGTAGAATATAAATTTGTATCTTGGTGCTCACTATTAAAAGTGATAAAGAATGATATACTTGAAGCTTGTTGCTAGTAAATGCTACAGGAAATAGATCATGGCACACAAATATATGAAGATAGCTAAGGTTGAGCTCGAGAATGGTAAATAGCTAAAAAAAATGATTGTTAAACTATCTAAGTAGCTGGAAATGGATAACAATCAACATAGTTAAACAAAGCACAAGGAAAATGAAGATTTTCAAACAGCTAGTAAATGGCACCAGTCAAAGCCTCAATAGTTTGATATCAATCACAACTACAACACTCGCTAGCACCAGCCCAAGATCACAAGAGAACAGCTCGTGAGACCCTCAACCAGCTAAGGTAATAGTTAACATTCAATTAGAACTTGTGAATATGTAGATACAGTTGAACCAACAGGAAGTTGAGTTTCAAATAGTTCAAACTCGTGTTGATGCAAAGTTGGGCTTCTCATTTTCAATGTAATAGTCACAGCTCGGTATGATAACAGTCAGAGAACAATGAAGCTCGTGGCATGAGAATAGTCGAAATGGTAAGAGAATCAATAGTCAAGTACCGCATATGGCATGCGAACTATAGTAGCAAAGTTTGGGTTCATGGACTTTCGAACCCGCATGAGAAAGATAACTAGAATATCAACAGTAAGTCAAATAAAAGAGAGCAACACTAATGCATGGAACTGTGTTGAATAGACTTATATATTATGCAAGAACAATAATGAAGCTGTGGTATCAACATAAAGAAGAAAGTAGAAAATACAAAGAACAATTCGGCATATATAAGTAATGGATCTAAAGATATGTGCCAGTAACAAGAAAATGCCAGTCATTCGACTGTTAACACAGTGTTTTAAATAAAGCTTCTGGTTTATAAGATGTCGTGAATCATGGTATGTGCTTGATGTCAATACAAATTAGGAAAGAGAACTTTCAAGTATATTCGAGCTTATGAAATGTGTGAGTTACAACTTACAGCTTGATTATCAAATAAAAATTCAACTCTGAATCATAAACCGTGAGTTCATCTTCAGTCAAAGGAAACAGCAATAAAAGTATTAGTTACGCATGGAGAGCCACGTTTTGGCTGAAGATTACATAGCAATAGCAAAGATAAATAGTGAGTTTCAGTAAATGACTTACAGTTTGATTTGATTTGAGTTTGTTTCGATGTTGAGTTCCATGGATACCAGAAACAATGATCTCCAATACAAATGTGAGCGATTTCTGGCAAGGTTGAGCTTTTTTATGGTGATGCCAAACATTCTCAGTAGTTTTTGAACCCTTTCCAATATGTTAGGGTTTTCATTTTCCCCAAATTTTCTATGAAGAATGAGATATCAAATGCCGGGAAGCAAATGGAGATAATGAAATTTGGGATCCGCCAAGTAGAAGAGTGCATTCAATGCATGACAGTGCCAGCAAAGCTTTGAAAACTGAACATGCCACCTATTACTCTCGAGACATGTGTCTGCAAGTGGATTGAGTCTTGTCAACTCTCCACTTTGTATAATTTCATACTTAGATTTTTATCTAAGTTTAGAGTTTAGGCTTTTTAGATTTATGTCTAAAAGTTATTTTCTTTTTATATTTTAATATTAGTCTTTTCTAATATTAAAATTAATAATGTTTTGGCAATTATCATTTGTAAAAGGATTTAATTCCTTTATATAAGCCAAAAATGAGGGAGAGGGCATTTTTTAGACTGAGATCTTTTAGGCTTAGTTTAGTGGCACGTTTTTGGGCACGTTTCTAGGCTGAATTGAGGAGTTTAAATTTTCGGATTTGAGGCTAGGCTAGCTTATAAAATTGATTTTTCATGATCAATTGGGCATTGCAAATGTTGGAAAGAGAGCCCATAGTGAACTATTTTGTTCCTAAAAGCTTGAAAGTCCATTTTGTAGCCATTTTTGCAGAGATTTTGGAGGAAATAAACCAGATTTGCAACTCATATTTTGTGTTCAAATTTTCAATTCTTGTTCTTCTTTTCTTGTAAGAGTCATAATTTTGATTATAATCTGGAAGTGAATGACATACTGTTCCTTCCTAATTAGTTAGATATATCAGGCCTTGCTTGAAGAATGTATGTTTGTTAAGTATTTGAATTATTTGTGGTTCATCCCTAATAGTTTGAATGCATTAGCCTATACGTTGAGCAGTGAACCAAATTGTCTAAGCTTCATTATGTGAGTTAAGTCTAGAGTTGATATTTCTTTACAGAATATGAATTATTCATTGGTGTATCACCCTCATTTCTAAGTTTTAAGTTTTTCTATTCTCTTTTCCCAACAAGTCTTCAGGTTTAGAAAGTGATAACCAACATTGTATAGGAACCGGCCTAGAATCCGAAGATTCCTCTCTAATCATAGTCTACCCACAACTAGGAGAGGTTTCCATTGTCAGCTAGAATTGTTGTTCTACCTTATTGCCTGATATAGGTAACAATTCTAGAGCTGAATAGTTTTTGGCATGCCCGGTGGGACACGTTCTTCAATGAATGGGTCAAATTACATTGTAGTACTTGTTGGTTCTGGTGTGCAATCAGCAAGATTCAAACCTAAAAGAGGTCACATTTTTCATATTTGGTAGATTTGTGAAGGATAGTCAACTATTTCAAAAAGAGAAGAGCTGGTATGTTTCAAATTGTTTTATTTTCTGATTTCCAGCCTTTTAGATGAATAAAGATGTCAAGTTTTCAAGGAGGGTATGCTTACCTAAATGGTCAATTTTCAAGTTTTCCTTCATTTCAAGAAATTTATGTTCAAGAGAATCATTCTCAATCTTATCAAGGTCAGCAATCCCAGTATGATTTCTATTATTCTACAAATGATAATGGTTCACAAACTGGAGATACCGCAAGTATGTTGTAGAATTTGCATATGCAGATTGATGAGTTGAATAGGCAGCTAGAAGAGCATGCTTATTAGGCCCAAATCCAACAACAGCAAGCATTGGCTAAGCAAGATCAAGGTTACAAGAAGTATCTAGCTAAACAATATAAAAGAAATGAAGCCAAGCTTGCAGGTGGGTTAGAGACACAGAAATATGTTTATGAAAAGAAGCTTAAAAAAGGACGAGAGCTCTTAAAAGCCATGTTTGATAGAGGTAATGAACTTCATTTAGAGAAAGAAAAAGAATTAAGAGCTCATCAGGAGTTTCATGAGAAGTTTCAAGAGGAAAAAGAAAAGGAACTGAGAGCACAACAAGAATTTATTGAGAAATTTCCAGAGCTAATAGGTGCCATGTTAAAACATGGTCATGAATATCAGTTGGAAAAAGAAAGAGAGTTGAAAGCTCAAGAGGAGTCCTATGAAAAAGAGCTACAGGATCTCAAGCAAAAGATGGGATTCCTATCTTCTACAGCTAAAAAGTATAAAGAAGCTTATCAGTTGTAGATTGAAAAATGTCTTCAGCTGGAACAAGAGAAGGAGACCATTCAACAGAAGGTTGTTGATCTAAAGAAGGTTCTTTTTGAGCAAGAAGAGATGATTAAGAAGATTTCAGCAAATCAGAACATTTGTGCTAATAAGAGTATACTTCTCCTACAAAGCAATAAGGAAGAAGTAGAAGAAGATCAATTTTGGGATGAGATGGAGCAGTTCTGCTTGCATCTTGATGACAACCCTTCACTTTTGGAAAGTACTTACAAGCTACAGAAGGAGATTATTCCCAGCCAGCATGATGAGAAGATCTATCAAATTGAAGTTATTTCTCAGGAACCTGAAACTATCAAAGAAAGCTCCAAGATCACTCTTTCTCATGGCTGTCCTATCAAGCATTTGGCCAGAATGGAGGCTATAAAAGGAAGACAAGTTGTACCAGCACCTCTGCATGATGTCCTATCAAGAGATGAAGCTGAGAGGGAATCAAATTAGCTTGTTGTCCTATTTTTTCAAGTAAGTAAGCCTCTATTGGATCTTCACCAAAAGTTGATGCTTGTTGATTCTTTTCAATATAATGGTGATTTCAATCAGCTTGATCAAGTAAGTAAACTTCATATCTATCAGATCCTTGTCAAGAAAATAATCACGTTCATCTCATATGCTCATTTCATGATGATTATTTGTAATCATGTAGATTATTGTAAGCTGAGAAGGATGGGAAGTTATTTTTCACAATCTATGAATGGTTTTGTTTAACCAGGCTTCAAGCTGGTTAAAGTAGTTTAGGTTTAGGTTTTCATTTCAATAAGTGCAGTCCAGCAATAGGTTTTAGGTTGCATGAGTTTAGGTTTAGGTTCATTTTCATTTCAATAAGGTTGCATTCATGCATGTTCCAGTTATCTGACTCTATTTGCCCAATGATAAGGTCTGAGTCCGTGTCTAGCAGAAAGACATCTAGCAGAAGTTGCCAAAAATGTTACACTATTTTTCATCATGCAAAATAATAGACAAATAGTAAGGGTGCATTTAGGTTCTTTCATTCAAAAATTCTTTTCAGGTTATGTGAATCAACATTTTTGTTATTGCATTCTTATCGGATTGATAAATTGTACTCTAAGTATTGATCACATGTCAAAACTTTCAAATTCATAATTGATCATTACATTGTGCATTCATACTGAATGTAATTTACAAATGTTCATTCATACTTCATATTTCTTATCAATAAATAGAGTACAAACTGCAGAATAGAAAGAAGAGATAGGGTATGAGTGAGTCCTCTCCATTTCCTTGAAGAGTTTGCATCTCTGGAGCTGGTTGTCGTGTCTAGTCCTAGTCCTCTGGGTCTTCATATTGAGTCTACATCTGTCTAGTTCTAGGTCTTTTAGGGGGTGTCCTACATCATGGTTAAGGGTTTGTTAGATCCGATTGGATCTAAGCAATGCAAAGAAGGAACGAAACATCATACATTATCAATTCTTTCATGGATGCATATACTTCTGATATTCAATGCAGTAGCAAAAGGAGCATGTACATAAAGTGAAAAGTAGTGTTAAAAAGATAGTTGTGCAACTTTAAGTTAGTGAACACACCAGTGGTCTGATGGATGCCCAAAATTGATCACTGGGTCATGGTCACTAACATAAAGTGTTATTGTTGATGTTTTAAGCTTAACAGAGAAACGCATTGTTCAGAAACAGACTGGTATTCTTCATAGTTGAGAAGTAATAGAGATGCAGAATATAAATTTGTATTTTGCTGCTCACAGAATTAGTATCATATTTAGATATTATTCATTTGCTGAAAAGATGTTTAAAGATCAAACACAAGAACACATGAATCTATTTATGGGTGTCATGAGCCCATGCTCAAACCCCATAAAGAGATTATGTTGTTGAAAGTGAAATTTGTGCTATAATCTTGTCATATTTGAAATCTTGGATTTATTGTAGAATATAAATTTGTATCTTGGTGCTCACTATTAAAAGTGATAAAGAATGATATACTTGAAGCTTGTTGCTAGTAAATGCTACAGGAAATAGATCATGGCACACAAATGTCTGAAGATAGCTAAGGCTGAGCTCAAGAATGGTAAATAGCTAAAAAATGACTGGTAAACTATCTAAGTAGCTGGAAATGGATAACAATCAACATAGTTAAACAAAGCACGAGGAAAATGAAGATTTTCAAACAGCTAGTAAATGGCACCAGTCAAAGCCTCAATAGTTTGATATCAATCACAACTACAACACTCACCAGCACCAGCCCGAGATCACAAGAGAACAGCTCGTGAGACCCTCAACCAGCTAAGGTAATAGTTAACATTCAATCAGAACTTGTGAATATGCAGATACAGTCGAACCAACAGGAAGTTGAGTTTCAAATAGTTCAAACTCGTGTTGATGCAAAGTTGGGCTTCTCATTTTCAATGTAATAGTCATAGCTTGGTATGATAATAGTCAGAGAACAATGAAGCTCGTGGCATGAGAATAGTCATAATGGTAAGAGAATCAATAGTCAAGTACCACATATGGCATGCGAACTATAGTAGCAAAGTTTGGGTTCATGGACTTTCGAACCCGCATGAGAAAGATAACTAGAATATCAACAGTAAGTCAAATAAAAGAGAGCAATAGTAATGCATGGAACCGTGTTGAACAGACTTATATATTATGCAAGAACAAAAATGAAGCCACGATATCAACATAAAGAAGAAAGCAGCAAATACAAAGAACAGTTTGGCATATATAAGTAATGGATCTAAAGATATGTACCAGTAACAAGAAAATGCCAGTCATTCGACTGTTAACACAATGTTTTAAATAAAGCTTCTGGTTTATAAGATGTCGTGAATCATGGTATGTGCTTGCTGTCAATACAAATTAGGAAAGAGAACTTTCAAGTATATTCGAGCTTATGAAATGTGTGAGTTACAACTTACAACTTGACTATCAAATAAAAATTCAACTCTGAATCATAAACCGTGAGTTCATCTTCAGTCAAAGGAAACAGCAATAAAAATATCAGATACGCATGGAGAGCCATGTTTTGGCTGAAGATTACATAGCAACAGCAAAGATAAATAGCGAATTTCAGTAAATGACTTACAGTTTGATCTGATTTGAGTTTGTTTCGATGTTGAGTTCCATGGATACTAGAAACAGTGATCTCCTGTACAATAGTGAGCGATTTCTGGCAAGGTCAAGCTTTTTCATGGTGATGTCGAGCATTCTCAGTAGTTTTCGAACCCTTTCCAATATGTTAGGGTTTTCATTTTCCCCAAATTTTCTATGAATAATGAGATATCAAATGCCGGGAAGCAAATGGAGATAATGAAATTTGGGATCCGCCAAGTAGAAGAGTGCATTCAATGCATGACAGTGCCAGCAAAGCTTTGAAAACCGAACATGCCACCTATTACTCTCGAGACATGTGTTTGCAAGTGGATTGAGTCTTTTCGACTCTCCACATTGTATAATTTCATACTTAGATTTTTATCTAAGTTTAGAGTTTAGGCTTTTTAGATTTATGTCTAAAAGTTATTTTCTTTTTATATTTTAATATTAGTCTTTTCTAATATTAAAATTAATAATGTTTTGGCAATTATCATTTGTAAAAGGATTTAATTCCTTTATATAAGCCAAAAATGAGGGAGAGGGCATTTTTTAGACTGAGATCTTTTAGGCTTAGTTTAGTGACACGTTTTTGGGCACGTTTCTAGGCTGAATTGAGGAGTTTAAATTTTCGGATTTGAGGCTAGGCTAGCTTATAAAATTGATTTTTCATGATCAATTAGGCATTGCAAATGTTGGAAAGAGAGCCCATAGTGAACTATTTTGTTCCTAAAAGCTTGAAAGTCCATTTTGTAGCTATTTTTGCAGAGATTTTGGAGGAAATAAACCAAATTTGCAACTCATATTTTATGTTCAAATTTTCAATTCCTGTTCTTCTTTTCTTGTAAGAGTCATAATTCTGATTATAATCTGGAAGTGAATGACATACTGTTCCTTCTTGATTAGTTAGATATATCAGGCCTTGCTTGAAGAATGTATGTTTGTTAAGTATTTGAATTATTTGTGGTTCATCCCTAATAGTTTGAATGCATTAGCCTATACGTTGAACAGTGAACCAAATTGTCTAAGTTTCATTATGTGAGTTAAGTCTGGAGTTGATATTTCTTTACAGAATATGAATTATTCATTGGTGTATCACCCTCATTTCTAAGTTTTAAGTTTTTCTGTTCTCTTTTCCCAACAAGTCTTCAGGTTTAGAAAGTGATAACCAACATTGTATAGGAACCGACCTAGAATCCAGAGATTCCTCTCTAATCATAGTCTACCCACAACTAGGAGAGGTTTCCATTGTCAGCTAGAATTGTTGTTCTACCTTATTGCCTGATATAGGTAACAATTCTAGAGCTGAACAAATAGAATGACATGTAAAGTTACAAAGGGAGGTAATAGAATGAGAGAGAAAAAGAAGAAGAAGAACCAAATGGTATGACATACTCAGTTTTGTATATGTATATGTATTAGAGTGTATGTCATGTAAAGATGTCTTATATATACAAATGTAAATTTCTTTTGTTTTGTAAGACCAAGTTAAGTTTTAGGGGGAGTATTCTATTTACTTTTGTTACTACTAAAGTACTCTTGCAAATGTAATGTAAATGTCATGACAAAGTGTTTTTGTCACTAATCTCAAAGGGGGAGATTGTTGATCCCTATATTTTTATTGTCTATTAGTGTCTTACACTTAGTCATTTTTTAGGAAATGTTGGTCGGTCATCACTATGACTGAGTCATCATGTATAGGCCGAGTCATGTATTCTACATTTACTGAGCATTAGTCACTGCCGAATAAATCAGTGGTCACCGAGTACTTTTATATTAGTCGAGTCATTTTTTGTCGAGTTATGTAAAGAAGGCTATGCCGAGCACCAGAGTATAGAGAACATTAAATGCTTAGTGCCAGAGACATCCAATGCTGAGCAAGCCAGAATTGACAGATGTGTTTGTCATGGCACAAACTCTTAGAATTAGGGAAAGATTAAGCGGCAAAATGAGACAATCTAGATCGTAGATCTTAAATCTTGGAGGAAGTCAATTGTCTATATAAGATAAGATCAGGACCCTAAAATGTAATATGGAAGAGAGGAGTATGAATGAAAGGATATAGAACTGAGAGAATATCTTCAACCAGTGAAGTATTCTAACAAAGTTCAATGACCGAGCATAACAGAGTTAAGCAGTGAAAGAGCAGAATAGAGATATACTTGATAGATAAGATCAAATCAATACTGGAAGGAGAAGATCTGTAATCAACAAATATAGTACATACTGAAGGATTGGGTACTGAGACATTCTAATAGGTGTATCAGTTTTAATCTCTTAACAAAGTGGTTTTAACAAACCTTAGTTAATCTCTTAACCTTGTGCTTACTTAATTGTAAGTTATAAATCATTTTGCAAGGTAGATTGTATAAATGTTATAGCTCTTAACAGGGCAGACCTCTCACAGGGTAGATCATAATTTGTGATCAAATTTGTAGCCCTAACAAGCAAACTTTATAATGCTATGCAATTTTTTAGTAATGTTAAAATGGTTCAATAGGTGATATCTGATTCACCCCCCCCCCCCCCCCCCCTCTCAATATCACATTTCCCAAATAGATTTCCAACAATTGTCTTCATCTATATCTTGTTTTCATTGACATCTAAATTTTTCTTTCCATTTTGATCCTCTAACCAGTTCACTAGTTGGTTTCCCTAATTCCTTGATCTACAAAATGTTTATATGTGTCCAACCTTATGATAATGAAAACATTCAATCCTAGTAGATCTCCAAGATCCATAAGTACCTCTATTTGACCTTAATTTACAATTATCAACTACATGATCATACTTGTGGCAGTGTGAACATTGGACATTTGATCAGTTCTAATTCAGATAAGATCTCTATTGGTACACAAGGATTCCTAATTTTTCACAATAGTACTTTAATCACTAGCTATATGACCATACTTCTTGAAATTATAAAAATGAACATTAAATACATTAAGTTTATTCCTCCAAACCCTAAAAATATGACCTTCTTCATGAAATATTGAACAAGTAGGGGTAATAGGTTTAGACTTGCATTCTCTTGCAATATCTCCTATTTTATGACAATTAAAAAAACATGCTTATGACCTTTCATACTAAGACTTTTCTTTTTCACCTTTGATGGAGACTTATCATCTTGATTAGACTTCTTAGATTTAGATGATTCACCAATTTTAAAATTAGTCTAACCGATATAACCTAGACCAGTTGAGTCATTGATTCTTCTTTTATTTTTTAGCTACTCATCAATCTTTTCATAACTTTCATTAAACTTGTTTGCATCATCAAGTTCTTTCTGTAATATTTTCTTCTCTGTGCATAGTCCTTCAATATCTCTTACCATATCTTCATTTTTCATCATCAAATTGTTAAGATCTCCTCTTAGATCTTGTATTTCATCTTTGGTCTCACAAAGATATCCTTGCAAGTTGCCAACTTCTTGTTCAAATCTAGAAAGTTCATCCACTTTTTCTTTTAGGGTATCTTCTGCCATCTTCTTAGCTTCTTCTGCAACTTTCCTAGCTTCCATTTCTTGACACAAATTAATGGACAAAGATTCCATTTCCCTATTGAGATATTTCTTTTCCTTGTACATTTTTTCATTTTCTTTAGAAAAGGTTTCTATGGTTGCTTCAGATTCCTCAAATGTTCTACCTGTTGATAATTGCTCAATGTAGTCATGACTCTCAATAAGTTTCTCACATAGTTATTTTATTTTTGCAAGTGAATTATTTTTCTTTCCCTAAAACTCCTTGATCATCATGTTTTCATTCTTGAGATCCTTCTCATACCTTTCTTCAACTACTTCAAGTTGTCTTTTGTATCTCAATCCATCCATATATGTCTAAGGATATTTCCCTTAAGATGTTAAGCTTGTCACCAAGAGGACCAATGCTCTGATACCAATTATTATTGTAGGAATGATTACTAAGAGAGGGGGTGAATCAGTAATCACCAATTCAAATTTAAACTCACCTAGTTCAAACTGATCAATCTGATAAGCAATTTAACCTTTTAAACATTCATTCATCACAATACGTAAAGTAGGCTTTGAATAACATGTAAACACATAAAACTCATCCACACAAATTTGACGCCAGATATATCATGTGGAAACCTGATCAGGCTAAAAACCACGGTGTGAGAATGATGCTCACAAATTGTGTTCTCTTCTAGAATACACTCTATTAGGAGCTTTCCCAATTAAGGGTTACAACAATAATTTTAAATGCTACTGATTAAGGGATTTTCCTTTAGACCTATTAGGATCTTTTCCCTATTAGGACAAGCCTTGTTAGAGGAATTTAAACACTCTTTAGAATGTTACCTGGTTAGAGGATTTTATAATTAAGATCTATTAGGATCTACCTGATTAAGCTATTTCACTATTACAATGATTAGAAAGCAACAAATAAGATGATCTATGAAATTGCACTATCTTTGGATAATCAAATCCTTTTAAGCTCAGTATCTATTCACCACACGCTATACTCTTTCCTGTCTTAATCATACTTGATTCCTTTACTTTCTCTGTCAACACACCCTTCTACAATTCACAATTAGCAACTAACTCTTTTTTCAACTTTCCAATATATAGACTTCTTCCACCAACTTGAAATAGACCCTAGATTTGAGATATGAATGATCCAGATCAAATTAGGTAAGATACAATGTATCTAACCACTCATAAAATGTTTTTCTCTGACCACGTCGGCTTCTACTTGGATTCCACCTAAAAAATTGAACCATCTTCAAAAGCTAATTTGACCAAAAGAAACTTCCTTAAGAATGCACCTCAAATGCATACCTCAGGCAATATGATGTCAAATACTTTTCATAAATCATATATCTGACTTAATACACTATAAACATCATCGATCTCATTGCCTCTTCGGATTCCTTCACTGGCTCACAAATCTTAATCACATGTTCAAGAACTTTGTCTTGTTTTCTTATTCATTCTTTCAATACTTCTTCCATTCAATTAAATCATCTTCACCTGTCAACATTACAATTCATGATCCTGAACATAGTATTTAGACATTATTATCTATCATCGCCTATGACCACTCCATCCAAAACTTTATCGATTTGAAAAAACATTCAAATCACTTACAGTTAGTCACTTATTGTTCTAGCAGTTACACTACCAACCTTTTTCCAATCATAACTTAGATACCGGTCTTCACCAACAATAGCGGTCTCACACTAGACATCCAGTGACAACCCTAAGTCTCTCATATGAATTGCACCAACTGATTTGACACAATAATCAAATAACCACTCCTTGGCCTCAACCTATTATTTATGTCTATTTGACATAAGTTCAAACAATCATAGCTCACTATATACATAAGATAAACTTATGTGGTCATGTATATAGCATCTAGATACATTACATATACTTCCTTTACGATTGCACATGTGAACTCATACCATAGCTCAGGATTCAACCTCTTGAACATATCTCAGCATAATAGGAACATTGTCAACCAATAGTCACTAAGTTGACATCAATGAAAAACTCAAAACTGAACACCTATTCGTTATACCTACATCAAATACATGACATAACATACTCATTTGATCTCTACATTAATTACATTGGTTATTCCAACAAACTCTACCATGATCAACACAATGTTCATCCACCTCCTTATAAAGACCTCCAAAAAAGAATCTAGAATATTACAATATGTCAAGCTAACATCATTTTATTATTTAATTATTTCGGCCCCATTATTTAATAAATTAATAAATTAATTAATTAAGTCTTTATTATATTATTTAAATCTTAGGACTGCTTAATTAAGTAACTTTATTAGAGGCTAAAGGTGGTTTAGTTGTATGCATTTTTGAAGGTGCAAGACCCTCCCTAGTCTATATTTTTAGTTTCAGTGGGATTCATTCCTCACCCTAGTCTGTCATTGGAAATACATCTGAGGTATTTCATCTTGTGCTTGATGTCACCAATTTGTGAAGTCTTTAATTGAAGACACATTTGATGTAACTTGAGAAATATATTTATAATCTGATAACACAAATTCTCTATTCTTATAGATTCATTCTAGTCGATGGTGTGTGCTTTGTCTTAAGACTTTATTCATCAACAATAATATATTTGGCATCTGTGAACCATACGTTTGAATCATATGATCAACTAAGAGTGTCAAGTGTCAAAGGGCGTCAAAGGTTCCAAACTTGGTACAAAAGGTTTAGTGTCGAAGGGTGTCGAGTTTTGAAGATGGTGAAGGGTGAGTTCCAAAGGGTGTCGAAGAACACCGACGAAGTGTTGTACAATTGGGATACTGTAGTGTGGAGTGGGTACCCATAGTTTTGAGTTTGTCTATTATTTCATTTTTGTGCCAAATTGTGATCACCATATTGTAATGATATATTCAATCTAGATTTGATATTATATTAGATGTTATGCTCCAAGGTATTAGGAACTAGGGTGAGAGTATGTCAAGTACATGATCAAAAAAATCAAATTCAAACATATTTTTTGTAATACCATGATATGGGAGAGCATGATGTCTTTCTAGAAATAGGAGGCAAACAACATGATATATGAGAATAATGAGTAAAAAAACAAGCACTAGACTCCATTTGAAGTTGAAAACCAATTGATTTATTGATTGAGGAGGATAGTAAAGTTAATAATAAGAACAATGTTCAACCCAAGTATTTTTAGATTAAAGTGGATCGATAAACTTTCACTCGATTAGGATTAAATGAATAATAGACTAATTTTAAATGAGGGGTTAGATTGCAAGATTATATTGCATGGAATAAGATTGACTAAATTGGATGGAATGGATTGCATTGGATTGGGATAGTTAGAGGATATACTGGTTAAGATAGAGGGATGGATGGTAACCAATGACAAGGGAGACCTAAGGCATGTTAAAATATGAAAGAATGGAGCTTAACTAGGAGTGAGAAGGATTAAATGGATATATGGGAGGACTTGGGAGAAGGGAGCTTCAAGGACTATGTTATAAAGGAACAATATGCGCCACTCTAGGGGTAGTAAAATCATAAATAGAATATGGTGAAGGAATATTAATATGGGAGGATGTTCATTAAGGGCTTATTGAGGAAGTAAGAATTCACATTTTCCAAAACATGCATGAATGTTTTCCCCTAACCTTATCAATATCAAAGATGAAAAGGGAAAGATGGATGCCAACTAATGCATGGAATGGATTGAATGAGATTAAGATAAGGCATATAGAATGGAAGACATTGGAGGACATAGATAAGACATGAATGCAGGATAGCATGGATAGCGCATGTATATTTATCCCCTAGAACCTCCTTATTATGATCAAATGCGGAAATAAAATATATGTTTTGGATAAGAGGTAATAAGGAGATAAGGGATATGGTATGGATGATAACTTAGAGGAAATGGATAACATAGACATGATCAAGTGGTTAAGGTGTCAATGAAATCAATGGTAAAAGTATATTATTATGTGAATAGGAAAAAAAATGTATTTATGAGTATTTCTACCCTTTCTTATCAAGGTCAAAGGAAGAAAATAGAGCGCAAAAGGATATAGGTTGATAGATAGGGTGAGGGATATGTAATAGAAGGATTAAGTAATGGATAATTAAGATCAAGTGGGTAAGATATGGTAGAAAATATATAATGATGTTTATAAAGATCCTTAGCCTTGTCAAGATCAAAGTTGGAAAAAGGGGATGGACTTGGATAGGATGATAGATAGGGAATGGGGAATAATGGAGGATGTGGTAGGTAGGGTAATGTGGATGAATGTTTTCTCCAAGTGGAAAGTGCAAGAGAATAGGATATCACATGTAATTTGGATAAGTAGATTTGGAAGATAGTGGATGGATAATAGGGAGATCGAGGAATAAATCAAGAATCTATTTCTATTTATGGAATACCTTGAAGATGTGCTACATTGGACTATGAAAATTAGAACTATGCTCATAGAAATTGGTAGAATTATGTTCTAGGATAAAAATGGATAAGGATTTATGCAAAGGATTGTATTAGAGCGGGATGGTGGTGGATGAATGTTGGATGATGAATGGCATGTTCAAAGACTTGTAGATCAATGGATGGGAATGGTGTCAATACTAATAATGCCACGTGATCAAAAGGGTGGTAGAGCTGTGAAGAAGTGGAAATTAAGAATTAGGATATTTAAATGGAAGAGTGGGGATGGTTGGGACATAGGTACCTAAAATGGATTTGGGGGATGGAGGATCTTTAGATGGAGTGGAGGACTTAACATTGGATGAAGCTTTTGAATTAGAAATTTTGGATGCTAATTTGGAGTATTCTTTGGGATGCATTGATGATAAGAATCTGGGAATCCCCATGATTCTTAAATTTGATTTTTATTCATGGGACTTTGTAGCCTTTTGGATTTTTTATTCTGGATCAAATTTTTCAATTTTTTCTAGGATATATTTTTGAGTGGACATATTGATCCTTCAATGTATCATGTGGATTTTTGGCTTTATGAATTTATGTTTGGCATCCGAATTGCTTCCAAGATAAATGGGATTGGTGGATGTAGAGGAATTGTATGGATGTCTTATAAATGGATCAATGTATTTAGGATCTTGGAAGGATTTGAAGGATGTGTGTCATTTTTTATCTTTTTTTATGATAGGATGAAAAGGACTTTGAGATAGGTGGGATGAGGATAGTGGATGGAGGGATATACTTGGACCCAAGATGGAAGGAAGGGATGAAGGAGTTGGCTTTGGTATATAGGAGCCCAAAATGAATGAAAGGGATGAAGGATTTAATGTAGGGAATTAAGGACCCAAAATAGATGGTAGGGAAAAAGGATTAGGATTTGGAACATAAATTCCTATGATGGATTTAGAGGATGGAGAATATGGATAGTTGGATTTGAATGATGGGATGTGGGATTGAGATGGATGAAACTAGTACCAACATTTTGAGCATGATATTCATATCCAAGGCCATGGTAATTTTGGTTTTTTTTTATGCAAAGGGGTTCTTAAATGCTTTGTTCATTAAGGCCTAATCATATTCATTAATAATGCATATTTTGACAAATCCTTTTTCCAATGTGATACATATTGTCAACATAGTTCAAATCTACAAGCACAGACTTGACTAGGTAATTTTTATAGTCATTGACATAAACCTTTAACATTTTAAATGTAAATTCAAATTAATTCCTAACATCGTCTTCCTCCTACTAGTTGTTATGAATTGAACTAGTACATGTATCTTTGAGTTGATTTTTGTTCCATGTTTTCGTATTTAAAGATATTTAGTAGTTACAAGAAAGCTAGTATTATCAAAAGAATTGTCATAACAAAATTTGTGAGTATCATAGCAACATTATTAGAGCATGACATAACCATACATCAACCTAGGCCTATCGTACATTTTTTTGTTATGCTAAGTCCTTATTCTAAAGTTGTTAAATCAATTCAAACAAGGGTTTAATCAAAGAGAAAATGATACCTACAATTCATCTAATTCCAAGATGTCATAAACACTACCACTCTATAGTCAAAATGAAATGTTAGGAGATTGAGGCTTGAGAATTCACGCTATCAACTTTTAGTCACTTAAATCTCATGACTTGGGATTTAGATCCTCACATTGGTTATAATCCTACACTTGCAAAGATCA
This sequence comes from Chamaecyparis obtusa, assembly GCA_027943335.1. Taxonomy (NCBI): domain Eukaryota; kingdom Viridiplantae; phylum Streptophyta; class Pinopsida; order Cupressales; family Cupressaceae; genus Chamaecyparis; species Chamaecyparis obtusa. Next base: position 1,043,557 of record BSBK01003643.1, on the reverse strand, counting down.
ATTCCACACTGATGTAACTAAATCAAAGTGTAATTTAGTTAGAGTGCATATACTAATTTACCCTCTTTTGATCTAGTCTTTAAAATCTAGCATTGTAATAAATTGATTCACGGCATCTTTTGCATCAATCTTACCTCAAAGTTCAACGAGTTATTGCATTTAAATTCACTGAACTTATAATTTTAATTCAACATTTAATATTTCTAGTCTCTACTTATTTATTTCAAATAATTTTTATTTAATATACTATTCATTTAATTAGTTTAAATGTCAAGTTGAGCTTTATTTATTAGTGAAATTAAATAACTAATAAAGAACCTACCATAAATTAAATCTTGCTAAATGAAAGATTTGTGATGTTAAAAAAAACAGATCCTCAGTCATACCACTTACACTTTTACGAGATTGAATAGGTCTGATTCTTAAACCTGGACTAAAAATTTCAAAAACATTCATCTTTCTTATAAAAAGATAGTCTAGAGAATTTTATGTAAGAGTGCATATTACCATAGATTAAAAGATAAGGTTTGGGGGTGAAGAATTAAATACCCTGGTTCCTCCCACATAAAACATATTGTTTGTCCTTGACACCTTCCAAAATCACTGTCACATTATTCAGACATGGCCGCACAGAAATTAAGAATGATAATTTCCCATACCAACAATAGGGAGGCCAGCAGTAAGTAGCGTGAAAGATTTACCTTGCCTTGCCTTGCGACGAGTTGAAACTTGAAATCTTCAAAAGCAGGCTGAAATTCTTGAGAGAACAAAACCGAATTACCATCAATGCGTGGCCTAACTGATATTTGTTTTAACAAATTCGAATTCAAATTTCGTTCACGGTTCAATTGCCCAAAGGACCAACAATTATTGAAACCTCTTAATTGCTTCAACGAGATTGGGTAAAACATTGTTGTCTTTATTATTATGAATTCTTCCACAGACTCTGTTGAAATGAGAAAGAGTGAGCCATGCAAATCATCATTATCTACGTTGAAGTTAAAAATCTAGTTTTTGTTTATCATGTCTGATCAAGCAAAGAAGTAAAGAAAGAGCAAACTCGTCAAAGAGGAAGTGGCTCAGGTAAACCCTGAAAAGGCTGCATATTGTAATTGCATGAAATCTAAGCAAAGCAAAGGTATTTAGTGGGTCCAAATTTCCCAAAAGAAAAGGAAAAGACCATAAACTTTGATATTGAGTGTAGGATATGTTATTTCGATTATTTTTATATATGGTATTTAATATTAAAAGTAAATTTTGACTAATAAAAATAATTTTGTTATATGCAACATTTTATTTTTTCTTTTATGCAAAAATAAGGTTTGAAGGGACCTGGAACCTCTTTTACAGACATATTAAATAAGATATTCAATAAGCGCTGACATCATGAAACAAGCTTAAACTAAAATTGACAAGCAAAAACAAACCTAGCCTGTCCCCAAAAAAACTAGCAAAAAGCTAGCCGAAGGCCAGCACCAGCAACTAACAAAACCAAAAAACCAAAAAACTAAGATAAACTAACCCAGAGTTTTTAAGGTCACAATGACATCTTCTTCCAATTGGCTCATTCTCTGAGCCACTCTCTTAAGTTCCAGGATCTCCTTCAGGAATGGGTTTGCTTTCTTTTTCGTGATGCTTCTAGTCCTCTTCACTAGGCCCTCCATAATACCAGCACTTGCCTCAGCTTCCTAATCCACATTCACAATGGCTTTGTCTTGATAAGAGCCCTCCAATCTAGCCACTAGAATCTTCATATGATCTGCAAAAGTCTTAAGGACTTTGTGACAATGCTGCATGATTTTCTTGATGGTAATGTCAATTTTGTCTGCCCTTTGAATCAAATGCTCCAGTTTTACCTCATTAATTTCCTTGGCTTTTTTATCCACTTCCACAAAGTCCATCTACATCTTCTTCTCTTCCAGAGTCCATAGAACATAAGAAGATGAATCTGGAATGGAGGTGGAAGCAGTAATGTCATCTTTCTTTTGTAGCTCTTCCACTTTGGTTGACAGGGCACGATATTTTAGGTTCAAGCTTTTGATTTCATCCAAAATGCCCACTTCATAAGACAGAAGGAATAAAAAGAACCATCTTTAGCAATCTACAAAACCCTGTGAGTCATTTTTCTTTTTTATCTTCAAGGTAAAGCTCCACAGAAGATAGCCTAATAATATCCTTTTGTTGGGTATCCTCGAAACTAGGCTACAATATAGGCACATCATGCTCTACAAAACTTTCATAGTCCACCAAAATAGGAACTTTACCTTTTCCAACATCTTTTTTACCATCACCGGCTTTGGTAGTTGGAGAACCCTTATCCACCTTATCATTATCAAGCAATTTTCTCTTAGAAATGGAAGGGGGGGTACTAACCTCCTGGGTTTCTTCTTTGGATGCCCCCAAATTCAAGTTCCTAACTACAAAAATTTTCTTGGCAACTAGAGGATAAATCTCTTATTCTTCCTCTTCCGTCTCCATCCCCTGTTCCTTCCACACGCAATCGTGGCTTTAGTGGGACCAACCTTCTCCTTAAATGGGTTTTATTCTTATTCTAAGAGGGATTTTGGGGTTTCCTCCTCCTCTTCCTCTATGTTCCACCCCTCTTATTCCTCTACATATTTTCCTTCCCTAACAACACCTTTCTCTAAAGAAAATTTTAGATGAGATTGGGGAGTAGCAGCATGCATGTGCTCATAGATTAACAAGATGAGAATCTGGTGTAAAACTTGGTTTTTAGGGTTTCTCTTGTGAAGCTTAACACTAGAACTCAATGTCGACATAAGAAAGAAAGGGAAGGAAATGAGAGTCCTATGGCGAAAATGGTTCAACATTACAAAATGGTATCCATGCATCCTAGTAAACCTTCCATCTATTTATACTAATTACTATAATAGTAAAGAAAAACTATATAAAACAGAAAGATAGACCTACTAACTTCATGGGCATACAACTATTGACGAGGAATTTTTTGAAGAGATTGTTGTTGAAATGTATCTTACTTAAGCTTATTAAATTAATGAATATTAACAACTGTAATTCACTTAAATAGAAACATGTGATCAAGAAAGGATTAATTTTTTTGGAACTAATAAGCTATTCTTAAGATAAACTTCTCGGTAACTTCCAAAATTTTATTCAAATGTCTATAAAATATAGCACCACTTGACATCCTTTGTTCAAAGGAAATTCATCGCACTATTAAGCATTTACCATCTTTAGGATTCGAAAGTTAATGGATGGAAAAATGAGAATAACCATATACACATTATTTCCTTGAATTCAAATCACTATCATTTAAAATGTCTAATGTCTACCTCATTTAATTAGAAATAAAGTAAACACTAACAACTTATTATCTTTTTTTATGACAATAGAAACAATAACATAAATGTATTCCTATTCTTTTGTTCTATTTATTCAAGGAGTTGAAGCCTCTATCATTATAGTTGAAATTGATTATGTGAAAGAGATTCAATATGTTTTACTATTCTTCAAGGTTGAAAAAAATAGAAGGAAATGTGATGAGGAAGCTTGACACAGCTCATGCATGTTTGATGTTATTCCCAACACTATAATCAACAAAAAATGTGATTTATTTTCTCTTAATTAGAACTCAAAACACCATTGATTTTGTTCGGTACCATTTTTTTAAGTTTTCAAGGTTTGTCAATTTGTTAAACCTACTAGCCAAATATTTACAAATTATCTCTCTAGTCTCACTATAATGTTGTCTAATTACCATGAATTAATAGAGCTCAATTATCCTACCAATATACCTATTTGGATGGATGGGTCATAATCCACTAATGGAAATGGGTAATTTACAATAAGTTTTGTCGTTGTTTTGTCTTGTTTGATCATTTTTACTAGCTACCAATAGGTTGTAATAAATTGATTGCACAATGGCAAGAGGATCACAATTTTTAAGAAGCATCACAAAGAAGTCTAGTGATACATCTATTTTTAAAGACACTTCAAGCCATGGTACATGAATTTAGCAAGGACCCAAGTCTTAATTGACAGTAGTATAATAAATCATAAAATTTTCTCTGTGTTTATAATGAGAAAGCCTTTCAACGATGTTCTTTTAGTATCCTCTATTTAAAAAATTTATTTCAATCTAATTTTTTTATGGTTTTGGCATTTATGTTAAGAAAAGTTTAGACTTTATGGTTTCTAAAACTAAGATTTATAATATCAAATTTGTTAAATTCATTAGATTTCCACAGTCCAAAACAATAGTTGCAAATCATTTCTGGTTTAATTGTGTTAAAAAAATTAGTATCAACATTTTGAACCACACTCTCTGATCCATCATTAGGATAGAAGAGCTAAGGAGTATATAATGATGGATAACATAGCGTGATCCAAAATATTGATACTATTTTTTTTTTTACATAGTTAAAATTGAAAATGATTTGTGAATATCAAATTGTTTTTCAAATTGCTATTAAATTGAGATCATAATGCAGATAGTATCTAATATATAATGATGATTTCTTAATTAATCCAAGTCAAATTCTACCACAAGAATCATGTTAAGATATATATAGTACATGTCCTCTTTTCTTCAACATGGGTGTACAAGTGTTCATTTTAATATGTTCATCTCATGTGTACATGGTTCTAAGTATTATTTTATAAGTCATTTTGCATCTTTATTTTTTGGTGTGTGTGAAGTTGTGTGTATAGTGAATATCATGTTTCTACTAGGTGTACATATTCACTATTCCATTTTCTCCTTTTAACCCAAACTTAATAACTTAACCTTTAAAAACATTTTTTTCTTGTAGACTATCTTGAGTATGGTGAATACAATTACAAGAGTAATCTATAAGCATGAACCCACAATTTTTGGATGAGAGCTCATGAATGATCCCCATAATTTGACTAATACTTCTAGAAGTACTATTTTAGAGAGTCAATTTTCCCTTTAAGTTTTATATATATATATATATATATAGGATTAGTATATGTTTATTACAAATATTTACTTTAGATTTCTTATATAGTATATCTTCTCAAGTTCATTTGAATAAATTTCATTTTACATAAATTGACTATTCTAATGAGGAAATTTTGCATTATTGTAATGTCGAAGTAGGCATAGATAGAATAAATAATTTCTAATATCAAATCTACTAATAAAATCCATGTTGTCAAGGTGGGTCTTTAAGTATCCTATGATGATTAAGTGAGGTCAATCTAGACTTCTCTATAGGAATAAATTCTATTAAATATTCATTCATAATCAAATATTTGGTAATTATTTAATGTTTTATTTAATTTTTGGTTCTTCAAGCAAAAAATATGTTATCAATAAGCCTATAAAGATATAGATATTAGACATATTGAGATGGTGCTGGCATTTTTGTCATTGATGGCAAAACCTCCATATTGGTTGCTTGGTGGTATTAGTTAGTTGTTGGCAGTATCGATTGGATGCTTGTGGTTATCGGTATATGTCAGTATGCTATCAATGTTTTAGTTTTGCATGTTGAACAATTTAAATATGTGTAGTTTTGATGTATGGTGTCAGGTGTATTTGTTTCTACAAATGGAATACATCTTTTGGTACATCTATATATTTTGGTGAGTGTAGTTGGTTGGAGTTTCTTTCGGTACATGTTGATTGTTGTGCTTATAGTGCTCCTCCAGGTGTTCCTGCTACCTAGACATTCTTGCAGTTTATTATATTGTTTTAGTAACTTGTTCTAGACAGGTTTCATCAGTTTCTATCTATCAGTTGGTTCAAACATTTTGTTGATCAATCTATGGACTTGGTTGTGGTGTCCTAGCGACTCCATAATCTTTTTGTAAATGTGGTATGAGGCGTATGTATATTAATTGTGACCTATATTTAGGTCTTGTGGTAATGTGTTGTAAAGATTTATTAAGTATGACCTAGATTTAGGATCGGTGGTAGCGTGTTAAATGTAATTATAATATCTTTTGTTTTGTGGATGACATGTATTTTTGGCTAGACTGACATGTTTGGATACCTTATCAATTTTCTATATAAATAGAGACACTTTTGTATCGGATGGATGTGTGTATGATTATGTGTGCAAACTAAAAATAGACATCCAAAGGTGTTATAGTGTGAAGTTTGTTTTTGTGAATATCTATCAATGGTGTGTAAACATAAAGAAATTGAGTGAAGTATTGTTGTGGAATAGAGAGTGCTTACATAGTGTGTTGTAAAGGAGTTTTATATGTTGGCACAAGATTTGTATCAAATCTATTGCACTCGGTGATCATTGTGATTTCAATGGAAAATATTCCATGCATAGTTAGATGTAATTCTATCAGTTCACTTTTTATCAGTCAAATACTTTGTAATACATATCTTGCATAATGGTAGTTAGCCCGACTGATAATGAGCCAAACCACAGTGAGGAAACTAGCAGTGAGCCCTTATATAGATCTCTATAATCAGTGTCACCTTAATCGATGCTCATTTCATGAGAATTATTCTCCATGGTTTTTCCTAGTTTGGGCTTCCTTGTAAATTCTAGTGTTCAATGTGTCGATAGTTTTGTGCTTTCATGTTTTTATCAGTCTTAAATATTTGAATGGTTTATGTCCTTATAAGTTGACCAAAAGTTTTAAAAGTTATTTATGAATACCTAATTCACCCCCCTCTCATTTATTCGACCTGTTCAACAATAGGTTTATATTATATAATCTAGGCAAGTAATGTTTAAACATGTTGATCCCTTGTACAAGAAATTTTTTGATATATACTAACTTCACTAATCAATTGTTTCACAATTTTATGTGCTCATTTGTGATATAATTTGTTTAAATCATGTTAGGTTTTTTTTCTATTCAAATATTTGATTAACTAACTTCAAATCTTATATTAGTCTACTAGTATTTCAACCTATGTTCCTTTTGATTGTCTTATATGATATTTTTCTCTATTTTTTACAATTATTTATTATTGAATTCAATTAGGTATTGACATCTTATTTCATAGAACCAACATTTAGTAAACATGTGCATGTGTGTGTGTGTGTGTGTGTCATGTTTAATATATTTCCTCTTTTGAAATAGCGAACGGGCAACTAATACTCCCGTTATACAAATACACGTCACTATCATGCCCTTTCCTCCTGAATTACTTAGTTCTTCACTTTTATAAACTACTGCTCAATCTCATAAGTTACTCATATATGTATCAAAATATATAATTGAGAAGGTAGAAAATTTATGTGCACATAGGAGCTAGACTAGATGGTACAAAAACTTATATAGAGGCTAATTTTGACATTAGAGGTTAAGTTTGATAGTTAGCTTGTAGATATTTATCCATATTGAATGTTAAATTTAACTTCTAATGTCAACATTAGAAGTTAAATTTGAAGATGAGAAGCATGTCCTCACTTATAATTCATTTTTAAAAAAATAATATTGAAACTAATAATTGATATATACATGCATGCATGTATGCATGAACGTATGTATGTATGTATGTATGTATGTATGTATGTGCATACACACGTATGCATAGTTCTATTCCAAGCTAAGTAGTAAATAATTAATTATTTCTTTCCTAGGTGATTTTTTGTCATAGATTTGAAAACATGAAGATCACTATCTTATTTATGGGCGATGCGCATATTAAATTTATTATAAATAACAATGTCTGTTGCTAACTAACTATGTCAAATGATGAGAGTTCTTGGTAATAGGCCAAATTTGAATCTGCATTGAGTGAGAGCTGAAAATTTGAATTTGAATGGTGGTGATGGTAGTGGTTTTGCAATAGATGAGGATGTGATTAAAGCTAGTGAAGTGGATTGTGAGGCAGGTGGGGAAAGTCACCTAGACTCGAGAGGATGATCAATTCTAACTTTTCTTTAAGTGCTCAATTTTATTGTTTTGCCTAAATGACAATTTCATAAATGATATTTTTATAGAGCTCTATAAATCAAAAACAAGTTTTTTGAAAGATATTTTGATGTAGAATTATTTTATATTCTAGAACTATTTTATATTATACTAACTTGCACAATTACAAATATTTGTATCTTAAAGTATTTGTAACACTTTTAAATGACATTTATATTTGGAATTTTAATCTTTGTAGCATCTTTAAATGCATTGTGAGATCACCTACATACATGCTTTCAATCATTGCATATCATCTTTCCTACCCACACTACTACAAACACATTGTTCACCAAGAATAATGGCATGACAAAGAGTGTTAAGGGTGTTGTTTATTTAACATATGTGAGATTATGTTCAACTTCTAATCATTGTTACATTCTAGTCTTATGCTTGTAATTAATTAAATGTATTTATTAGATATTTTCTAAAGTGTGAAAATAGTGAAGATATTACCTAAATGAAATAAGAAAGCAAACTAATCAAATACGTTTAGAAAGAAATATAAACATATAATAATTTGATTAGAGACTTTCAATTTGAGAAAACTCCGAAAAAGAGAAGACATGCTTCCCATCTCCAATGTCATATCCGAACTTTTTTAGAAACTAACTACTTAATTTGAGACTTCCTATGAATTGTAACTTTTTCTAGCTACATTGCAACCATGTCATAGTTTGTAATGTTTTAAATCACTTATTTATTCTACATGTTTGATTGTTGCTTTCAACTCTTCTTAATTGTACAATCATAGTAGATATTATTAAAACATCTTTAACAACTTTAATAATCTCAAAACACATTCTCTTATTTTTCTAGAATATATTCTATAATATGATCAAATGACCTATACATGATGAAAAAGAAAGATCAATTCTAACTTCATTGTCTTGTCTGGTATGGGATGATCTCATAAATGATATATTGATAACCTTATAAATAAAACACAATGTTTGGTGAAATATATTTTTATAAACAATCATCTACATTATACTTAACCGGCAAATCTTCGTCTTTTAACTATTTGTTAACATTTGTAAACACTATTATATTTGCAACTTGTATATGAATAATTTACATCTTTCGGCCATTGAAAACACTTTTAAATGCTGGCATATGCATGCCAAGTGTCTCACAATCACCACGCGGATCCTCCCGTCTTTTGGGTGGAGAAATTTAGTGATTTCCTCTGACAAAATAAAATACGACAAAATCCAGTAGCCCACCCTGTCCGACATGTAGATAGTTACCATACCACACAGTTAATGGCCGTTTAATGTGAATGTTGATAGATACTCACCCATTGGAGAGACTTCGGTTGGAAAAGCTTTAAAAGGTGACAGAAGAACAAGGTGGCCAGCAAATAAACAATGGTCTCGTGGATAAGTACATAATGCACGTGTGGGTGATAGTTTTTTTCTTATGGAAGCTTGCTTAAGCCATTAGGCAGGCATTGCAGGAGGGTTTCTTTCCACAATGCAGCAACTGGGTATTGTTTGTGTTGCAGGTTGGCATTTGGGTTGTGTTTTGTTCTTCTTATATCAGCTACAAATTGTGTTGGGTGATGTGGGAAGGCCATTCACAGCTTCAAATAACATATGCAGGCAGGTGATGGCCATGGAAGAAAATGAATCAGGGTTTTACAAGAGGGTTATGGTTGACCCAAGTCTTGTATTCGCTAATCCAAGGCTCGGGAATGCTTACATTGCTCTCCAAGCATGGAAGTCTGCTATTTCCAGTGATCCTTCCAATGTGACTGGCAATTGGGTTGGAGCAAATGTGTGCGGCTACAATGGTGTTTTCTGTGCCCCTGCATTGGACAACAGTAACTTTCAAGTTGTAGCTGGCATTGATCTGAATCATGCAGACATTGCAGGGTATCTTCCAAAGGATCTTGGTCTGCTGACAGATCTTGCTCTGTTTCATATCAATACCAATAGGTTCTGTGGCACTCTGCATCGCAGCTTCAAGAACCTCAGATTGCTGTTTGAGCTGGATATCAGCAACAACAGATTTGGTGGGCCATTTCCTAGTGTAGTTCTCTCATTGCCTTCATTGAAGTTCTTGGACATCAGATTCAATGGTTTTGAAGGTCAGTTGCCATCTCAGCTCTTTGACAAGGATCTGGATGCCATCTTTGTTAATAACAACAGGTTTGAATCTGAAATTCCCTCAAATCTGGGAAACTCGCCTGTTTCTGTTGTTGTCCTGGCCAACAATCCCATGAAGGGATGCTTGCCTTCCAGCATTGGCAACATGGGTTCTACTCTGAATGAGATCATTGTCCTCAACAACAACTTAACTGCTTGCCTGCCTTCAGAGATTGGTTTGCTGACATCTGTGACAGTTTTTGATGTGAGTTTCAACAAGTTTGTGGGTACTCTGCCAATCAGCATTGGAAGAATGGTGAGCTTGGAGCAGCTGAATGTTGGTCACAACTTGCTTTCAGGAATGATTCCTGAGAACATCTGTGCGCTGCCCAACTTGATCAGCTTCACATATTCTTACAACTTCTTCACAGGGGAGGCACCCAATTGCCTGGGTCTGCCATCCAGAGGAGTTGTCTTCAATGACAGATCCAACTGCATTCCTGGTAGGCCTGCACAACGTTCTGTCAGGCAGTGTGCTTGGTTCCTTTCTCATCCTGTTGATTGTTCTTCATTTAAGTGTAATGTTGTTACCACCCCATCACCAATTAAGCAATCTCCTGCTGTTCCATCTCATCATGTATCTTTCCCATCGCCTGCAAAACCAAGTCCATCCCCATATTCACCTTCACATCCTCCCGTTCATCAGTTTGCACCACCTCCCGAAGATGATGCAGATCCAATAGAGAACTAGAATGTGACACATTTAGCCATCTTTAAAATGTATTGAAAGAACTATTAGATAGAAAAAAATTATTAGTAAAAATTTTATAGGTATTAATGTATGTTAATTTCATGTTGGAGGTGTAATGAAGAATTCTTTGTATAGATTATTAGGGTTTGAAAATATAAAATATTATTTAAAAAAAATTATATATAAATATTTTGTGGAGCTGGTGATCTTATGAATAGAGAAATTTGTTGTTTTTTAAACAGTTTTTTTAAATAGTATTTGTAAATGAAATGTTTAATACTTTTTCTACAAATAAAATTTGGAGGTAAAATTGAAGACAAATAAAAAGAAGAGGGAAAAAATGGTGAAGTCAATCATAGAGATATGAAGTTAGACATCTAAAGAGTATAAATGCATGAGTGTGTTAGCAAAAATTATTAAGAATTTATATACCAACTTTACAATATATTTGTCCATAATTATTTTTATTTACCTAAATTAATAATTCTTTTTTATAAAAGATAGTAAGTTACAAGTAAATATATAATAGCTATTATGGGTGAATATATGATTAGTGTGCCTATATTTAAAAAAAATATCTAAGAAGCCAAGAGATATCATCTCAAGATAAAGTATGACAATATGTATATTGGCATTTTTCTTATAGGAAATTTTTTTTTAATATTTTCTTAGGGTTTGATGAAGGATCTCAAATATCTTCAATAGTACTTGAATGTGGGTAATAGCTTTGTAGTTTGAATGACAATTATTTTGGGCAAATATGTGATAATTTTTTAGCAAATAACCATTGTAACAATCAATAAGACATCATAAAATTAATTGTTCAAAGATCTTAAAATTCAAATAACCATACTTATTGGCGGGCAGGTTGGTTGAATAGAGAATTTCATTGAGATGCTATTGTTACCAGAACCTTAGTAGCCATGTACACAAGATGAGGAAATATGGACACGATAGGTGAGTTGTAAAAGAATACATAAAATAAATGTAGCCTCACAAAGCGCCATGATTGTAAGATAAATGCAATTTGGATGATTGAAAAGGCTTTAGAAATGTTGAAGTGAATGCAAGTGGCAGGCATAAAGCCAAAATTATTTGTGAGTGTCATATCAACCTGTGCCAAATGGGAGGTTTTCAAATAGGCTATGGACATGCATTGGGGCATAACAATAGGAGATTTTTATCAGATATTATAGTTTGAAAGGCTTTTTGTGGATTTATAAACAACACACCTAAAATGTTTGACAGATTGCCTCATGAAATGCAATGACTACAAAATTTTGTAGATGACAGAGTTAATGAAAAGCTTTAGAAAATTGCTATGAAATGTTTGGTGAGCTAGATGATATTTCTAGATGATAAGTAAGAGATATTTTCCACAACAAGTCAAATTGTGATATCGATATCAAGATTTAACTCTGTAGTTTTTTTACTCAAACTCATTGACTCATGTTTCATGAGTAGTGGTTCACAAGAACCCATCTCTCAAGATAATGAATGGAACACTTAGCACTCATTGCATCTAGGTCATTCTCACAGACGTGAAGCATCAGGACTTCCTGGGAGGTCACCCATCCCAATATTACTCCATCTTAAGCACGCTTAAGTACAAAGTTCTCTCCATGGTTAAGCCCACTCTACTTGCAAAACCTTCAACAAGTTGTGCCTTATAAACCATTCATCATAAATCCCCTTAAGCTCATCAATTGATAAGTAGGAATATTTCCCACAACAAGTCAAATTGTGATATCGCTAACAAGATTCAATTGTGTAGTTTTCTGACTCAAACTCATTGACCCATGTTTCATGAGTAGTGGCTCAAAAGAACCCATCTCTCATGAGAATGAATGGAACACTTATCACTCATTGCATCTAGGTTATTTTTGTTGATGATATTATCTTTGGAGGAGAAGATGAAGCTAGTGATAAATTTGCAAATGAAATGAAGACTGAATTTGAAATGAGTATGATTGGTGAGATGAAATACTTTTTAGGATTTCAGATAACACAAAACAATGGTGGAATCTTCATAATTCAAACAAAGTACTTGAATGACTTGTTGAAGAGATTTGGAATGGAGAATTGTAAACTAGTTGGAACACCGATGGTAACCAGACACAAGTTATCTAGCACAGATGAAACTCTTGCAATTGAATAGAAGAAGTACAGATCTATGATTGGAGGATTGGAATATTTAAGTCATACAAGACCAGATATATCACATGCGGTTGGAATTTTTGCAAGATTTCAAGTTGATCCCAGAGAATCACATTATGCAGCAATAAAAAGGATACTGAGGTACTTAAGAGGCACAATTGAATATGGATTGTGGTATGAAAAATCAAATGACTTTACCCTATGTGCATATACAGATGCAGATTGGGGAGGTAGTGTTGATGACAAAAAGAGCACAAGTGGTGGAGCATTTTTCCTTGGAGGAAGATTGGTTTCTTGGCTAAGCAAGAAGTAGAACTGTATCTCACAGAGCACAGCAGAAGCAGATTATGTAGCAGTAGTGAACAATTGTAATCAGATAATTTGGATGAAATAAATGTTGAAGGATATTGGTATAAAATTTGTTGAGCATGTTATTATACATTGTGATAACACCAACACAGTTAGTATGTCTAAGAATCTTGTACTACATTCTAAGACAAAGCATATAGCAATAAAATATCATGTAGTGAGAGAGAAAGTGGCAGAAAAAGAAGTTAGATTAGAGTATATAAGCACAGAAGAGCAGATTGCAGATATATTTACAAAGCCTTTGCCTAAGGATACATTTGAGTATCTGAGAGGTATGCTTGGGGTTATGCCCCAGCCTACTTTTGAGAAGTGATGCAAATTGTTGCATCCGTCCAGTGGTATATGAGCCTTATTTTTCTTCGGGACTGGATGTTGGTACTTCCTCTGTGGGGGAGTATGTGTTTCTGAGCTAAGTCATGAGGATTCTAGTGAATGTATTTTTTGAAAAGTGTCTTTTGACATTAAAGTTGTTGTTGACATAGTGATGAAGCATTTGTCATTGATGTTAATGGGGGAGAAGGATACATGAAAAAACTATCTGTTAAAGAGAATTTGAGGGAGAAGGTTACAAGCAATATAAAATGGAAATCTAAAAGATTTGAACAAGAAAAGAAAGCAAGATTTGATTGATGAAGAGGATTTGAAAGCGTTTCAGAGCAGCAGTGTTGCAGTGTTGGTATTCATGGAACTTGGATGTTTTTTCATCTATGTTTCCATCAATGCCAATGGGGAAGATTGTTAGGAATGAATGTTGAATATCCTTTGGGGGAGTATTCATGGTCATTCTTTAGCAGTTGTTGTTTCATTCATGACTGTGATTGTCATTGATGTCAACACAGTGATCTACTGAAGTTTAGCAGAGAAGCAAACAATGTTTGAGTTAGCGCATGTGGGATATTGAAGATCAAGATATGCGGAGTTCAGGACTTACTCTATGCTATTTTATATGATCGTGGTTAAGAGCATGTATGGAAATTCATTTATTCAAGACAGTTATGTATAATTCAGTGGAAGCAGTAGTCAGGCAGTGTTCCTAAGTATTAGTTTTTGGAAATCAAATGATATCTCCTAATCGGGATAGAATCTAAGTATGCGAAGTTAAATAGATGATGAAGACATGATAATTATGACATGGACATGATAGAAAGGTCAGAGGTCTTACAAGTGAAGAGTTATGTTAATTGGAAGCCGATAGTTTTATGTAATTATGGAATTTTTATGTAACGTGTGAAAGATTTTATTTTGTAATTTGTATGCCGAATCATTTGTAATTATTTGAGTGTGGTATAAAGAAAGGAATGTTTTCCTTATTGTAAAAAAAAAGGAAAATGTGGAATGTAAGATTGTGAAAGTGAATTGCAGAATTGTGCAATATTTGTTGAAAGAGGATATGCAAAGTATAAAGATCTGATATTGAGATCTGATGAAGCAGTTGGTGTGGTTTGGCACAGTTAGAGGAGAAGTGATAAGTTGTCGAGATCAGTAATATTTTGGTATTATTCTATTGAGTAATACAGAGATCAATTGGATAGTGTGTTCAATGATCTTGCCCTTGAAGCTGTTTGGACAGTGGGTCCTTCTGTCTTCCATAACTCCTAATAGAGTTAGAATCTTTTATCAGGGATTCAAAGTCTCCTAGTAGTGACTGATATGTACTAAATGTATTTCATAAGACTCCTAACAGAGTCCATCCTCTCACAAGGAACTTTCATATTAGTGCATCTTTTGTGGGCATCATTCCCATCGAGGTTTACTCTTTGATCAAGAGGTTCCCTAGTCAACATATCTTGTGTTATTGTGTTGTTGTGTATGTATATCTTTCTATAGTTGTTTATAACATTTCTTACATGGTTAAAATCTATTAAAGTTGATAAAGTTGTATTTATCTGATAACTGATTCACCCCCCCCCCCCCTTTCAGTTATCTTTGTGGACTTTACTTTCTAACAAAATATTCATTAATCAACATTTGAATAGAAAATGTATACCTTGAGTACTACAATTCACATTCGAATTGACACCTCCATCGTGCTCGAATGGTGCAGTATCAATATCGGTAGGCTACATTTCAATGTAAATAATTAGTGCATTTATCGACAATATATACATATAAATACAAGACAAATACTAAGAAATGTTAATCATTCAGTTTAATACATATAAATATATCCACTTTAAAGTTTTAAACAAATATATAATCATTGTTTCCTTACTTAAAACAAATATATTGACTTTATGTTGGAACTTAACATCAAATACAGTAATTGGTAAAGTATTCAACTTGAAATAAAAATCAATTGGCTTATTTACCTAATCAACAGATCCAGTAGAAGAACCTTGTGCACGCATTTCTCGATATCGTTCTGTATAACCTTGTTTGTAGCCTATTTTCTTGTCCTC
This sequence comes from Chamaecyparis obtusa, assembly GCA_027943335.1. Lineage (NCBI taxonomy): Eukaryota > Viridiplantae > Streptophyta > Pinopsida > Cupressales > Cupressaceae > Chamaecyparis > Chamaecyparis obtusa. The sequence goes on along the minus strand of BSBK01003643.1, from coordinate 1,027,895 downwards.
TTCTGTAATTGGTTTTTTGAACTCTAAGGCTTGCATTTTTTCTTGGTATCATGAATTTTTATTGTAGTGAATTTCATCAAAACTAAATTGATTGCAATTTATAAATATTTGCATATGATTTTTCATTTACTAATACTTACAACTCGTGTAGCAAGTTTTGAATATCCACTCGAGCCAAGCTTGTGTTGCCTGTGCTTTTGTTTTCTTGCTTTTGTTGTCTTTGATGTGTTTGGCAACCTATGTGATGTTTGAAATATGTTATATCACATAAGTAAAAAGAGTAAATAGTACATAATTTCATTTTTAAGATTATCACGTACCTTCTTTCCTCAAGTGATAGTAATTGTCCACTATGTCTTGTGCTTCTCTCAAGTGCATCATTTTTAAGATTCTCCCACTCATTAATAGGAATATCGGGAGGTCGCTCGTAATAAGGGTTACGTTCTATTTGGGTCTTGTAGTTGTCCCTAATATACTTCAAAACTAGACCCGCTTTGTTAAGGAGTTTAAGTCTATGAAAGACGTCAGGTCCAAAAAGTGTTGTCATAGAGTCAATGAGTTTATTCTTTAACCCTTTATCTTGTAATTGCCACCTTTTAAGAAAAAAACTGTTAGATTCATAAATGAAGTGAAGCTACCTTTTAATATACTTGAAGAAAGGGATGAAACGAAATCTGATCTTGCAATGAAATCAAAATATGATACCATGTGCGTATGGTCGGCCTGAAAATGCGCAAACATTCATCATTAAGTTTTTCATAAAATAGATTATTTCCTGAAAGATAATAACAAGATTATTATAATTAGTTATTGCAAGGGACCACATATGGGGTTAGTGCATTATATTATGAGTATTATATTGTATAGTAAAAGAAAGGATCAATCTTTAAAGTACCTAGAAGCTAGGCTACTCTCAAGGGAAGTCCATCTTCATTTCTCACAAGCAATTGATCACAATTTTGTATTGTTCCCATACATTTAACACGAGTACATCTAGGAATTACATCATCGCCTCCTACATAAAATAAATCCAATATTACAAAATGCCCCCTAAGAAAGAATATATAGTTCAAGTGAAATAAATACATGATAAATGATAGAGAAAAAGAGGAATCTACTTACCAATAATAGGTGTTTCCATCGCATCTGTGGTCATGCTACGTGTTGCCAACATTGCAGGTGGTACCTTTGTGGATATGATCCTTGTAGCAGGCGATGTACTCAACATAGGATAAATAGCAGGTGTTGAACAAAAATATTGTTAGAGCATAAAAAAATATGGACAACCATGGACAAGATGGAGGATAGAACATGTGATGTACCACCCAAAGTATTTGCATCTGAGGTGTTTCCCTTTAATGTATTTAGCATCCTCTGTAAAGAGAACACATATATATTTTAGTTAATGACATAAAAAAATAGTATACTATAAAAATCATTATTGAACTTTTTTTATAATTAAAAACTACATTAATACTTATTGTATAATTCTGAACACGGTGAATCAACACATCCTCTCTCATCATTATTTCAGGAGTGTGAGGTTGAATATCTGCCATTCGAGCTAACTCTTTTGATATTGCACAAATGACCTTATGCAGTGCAAGCACATGATCAACATCTAATAAAAAATCAACATTGAATGAATCCTGCTCATCCTATGGCTCCTCATGGACTACTTGTTCCTTTCCCTTTTTCTGATCAGCACTTGTTTGTGAGAATAATATTATTAGCACTTTATTTAAAAGAAATCCAAAATAGTATAATAACAAAAAATACGCATTAACAGTTTTCTTGTATGTGCATTTGTACAACAACAATGAGTTTTACCTTTCGGGAAGAAGAAGTCCCATGAGAACTATCACCGTCATGCGTATCGTGGCTGTTGATCCATACTATAGCACTATATTTTTAAAAAAAATCATTCAGACATGTTAAAACACGTGTTCTTATTCTAAGTTACGTTGACTAATAGACAATTATCAAAATGTGTACCACCTCGTCCATGATAGTGATGGGGTTTTTGTATCTATGCAACTCAAATTGTAATCGATAAGCAACTCCTCACCTCCACGTATTGATTTGATCACACATACAAATACGCAATTTCCTTCGCGTGCCTCAAATATTCAATTGGGTTGCTTCTTAGTTGACGCAGGTTGTGTACTATTTATAAAACCTTCAATATTCCCTGATGCTTTTGGCCTTCTTTCAATGTATATAGCTATTTTTTTACTTTGTTCACTGACTTTTTGTTGTATATAATTTGCCGCGAGTGCATACCTACACATAATTTTTTCTATTTAACAATATGCATCCAACTATTGTAATCATAACAAGGTCCAACATACTCCATCAATTCAACAATTTTTTTGTAAGAGACCTTTATGCCATCCATGGAAAATAGGCCCAAACCATGTAATGAAGATGGTGCTATGCGATATATCCTCTCTTTAACACAAAAATCAGTGTTTATTGAAGGAAGTTCAGTGGGGACCCATTGTTTATGTAGATGTTTTTACCTAAAGGGCACCTCAGAGTTGCCTTTTCTCTCATCATCATAAGAACATGACCCCCCTTGAGCAAGAAAAAATTTCATGCGTTTATTGAATTTCTTTCTAATCTTTTGACCTCGAGTCGATCTCATTGATTTAGATGTCTCACTTTCTTCTTCCATTCCTACATTTTCCTCGCTCGAGAAAGACAAATCTGATAAATACCTATTCGCTAGTACCTACACTTCATGCAATGAGAGAGACAGGTGGCAATGAGAGAGATATTTTACATATGGTAAAAGACATTATCTCTATGGGGTGTATTGACTTGTACCTAACAATCCATGAGACTATGTGGGATACCTGACATAAGATAATAGTTATATAATCAAACAAACATAGTTCACTCCATATTTTTCATTATATCTTGTGAAGGACATTATACATTGTTAAAATTATCTATTTATCCAACAATATTTTTAATATCTTAGCATTGCATATAACTAAACATCTCAGCATTGCATGAGACACCACTATTGTGGCATTTCGTCAAACAGTTCTTGTGCCTTGCCAGTATTTTTATTACATCTTGTGAAGGACTTTATACATTGTTAAAATTATCTATTTATACTTTCAGAATTAGCTCACTCCATTGTAGGGAACAAAGAGAATCCCCTGTGATTTAACATCATTGATGTGCAAGGAAATAGAAAATTATCAGAAGCAAATCACATAAGATAGTATTTAGATTAAATGCATTGATATAAAAAAATACCCTGGAAAATTATAAAGAAAGGTAATTTTCTTAATCACATCACTAATTTGTGCATGTCTAAATACTGGTGTCTTTCAAGTGATTTTATTCTTATCATGCCAACTACAAATGAGAACAGTCTTAACTAGTGAGGTTGTTTAAGCATATAGAGATTAAATACACTCTTTTAGAATGAAATTTCTCTTAACAAAAGATAAAAGATATAAGTAGGACATATAAAACAAGGTGAATAAGAGTAGTACATATAAAAAAATAATTAGAACATGCCAAATATCTAGACTAATTGTACATTTCATTCATGTCATTGATATTCTTCTTCATACATCTCATCATCAAGATCATCATCATCGACGACATCATCACCACCACTATCATCATCGTCGTCGTCATCATCATCACCATCATCATCATCCCCATCATCATCATCATTAGTAGTAGCATCATCATCTTCTTCTTCTTCATATTCTTCTTTGACTAGCTCTTGATCGTGATCATCATCTACATCATCTTCCACTTCTTCATCTTCCTCGGTATCTTCTTCCATTGCATTATACTTTATCGATCTTTCTCTTGGATTATGTATAACAACAAATGACCAACCTAGTTTATGTGGAACTTCTGAGTAAAATACCTGCTCACATTAGCTTGGAAGAACATAGGGCTCTTCTCTAACTGGCTCAAACAACCTTGTATTAATCATTGGAAATACATTGTCATATTCAATAACAGTTCTATCAGGATCATTTTTGTCGAGTCGTAGTTTGTACCATTTCACAACGATGAGAACTAATTTGAAGGAATTAAAGTCACAATCAAGTATATCAACCAAAATACCATAGTATCAATTTTGCAACTCTTGAGGATGTAAGTCATTTCTAGATGAACTATTAGTCACCTGGAACACTGCACTTATCCCAGAATCACAAGTTCTCTTTGTTTCATCCAAATTTTTGATGCAAAATTTATAACCATTGCATAACATAGCCTTGTGGTGTTTCACCTGCAATAATGTCAAACATGTATAAATTATTGCATCACGAGTTGACAAATATACGGTTGATTAATTAACAAATTTATAAGTACCCGGTGATCTCTTAAACCATATGCTAAATCTATTTCCTTTTGTGTAACATTGGGATCTCCATTACGATGAGCTTGTATAATCAATGAAGACACAGATTCCCATGCTAATCTATGACCATCATGTTGACATCATTCAATCCATACCGTCATCCAATCTTGATTGTTTGCAATAAATAAATATATTGCATCCCACTCTATAGCAACTGTACAAAAGTAAATAGATGACTTACAATAGATTTATTTTAAAGATTAAGAATTAATTAACTACAATAACATCTCATAATTTATTACCTTTCAGTTTCCTAAATCTACCATTTTCCACCAAACACTCCCCTTCGAATTTTTTAATGGAGCTGAGATCCCAAATGCAATCTATATGGGTCTTTGCTGCAAGATTAGGAAGATATTGAGTAACATACACCGTCATCTTGTATACCATATATCCCTCAACCATAGAACCCTCAGGACGTGCTCTTTGTGGTACCAAACCCTTCAAAAATTTCAAGTGTCTCTCAACCATCCACATTGACCTAGCATGTACAGGTCCACATAATTCAATCTCCTCAACTTGGTGTATTAGGTAGTGTTCTTATGCATTGAAAAAAGCTGAAGGTAAACACTTTTGCATTTCACACATTAGTCAACAAATTCTTTTCTTCCAATATTTTATATCTTCTTTATGGATTTCTTTAGATGACAACCACCTACAAGGGATTCAAGACACATAAATATATAAATACGAGACTTTACAATATATTACTTGTTTGATATATTAAAAAAATATCACTGCTTACCTCATGTATTTTCCAAGATCATATATCACTTGTTTGATATTATTGTCGAAGTTCTCTAGGAGAGATAGGGGTAGAAAATACTGCAACAATTGTCAATTGGTCATTTCATACAATGAAAATTGAATGCAGTTACACAAATATATTGTAAATACAAAAGACTATGACTTACCTTGATGAAGGTATGCCAATCATGCATTTTCATCCTTGACCCAAAATCATTTTTCTTTGATATGAGATTTTCTTATATCCGCAGCAAATCCTGTAGGAAATTGAATTTTTAGGATGACTTCTTTTATGGCATTACTTTGTTGCTCTGTTAATAACCAAAGAAGAGCACTTGCATTAATCCAGTCTCCATTGCTTTTTGATTCAATGATATTTTTCATTGCATGATTTGAATCATGAATGTCGCTACAAATTTTGCCAAGTTTTTCTTTGTCATGCCTTCCATCCAATATTTTCCACAGTGTCTCTATTACATTTTTTTCAATGTGCATAGTATCAAACAAATGCACAATTTGTAGCTGCTCATAGTAGGGTAGCCTACCAAATTCTCTAGGATAACATTTTAGACCCTTTGGAAACTGGTCGATGATGCCTTCACGACCTTTAAGATCATCAACTACATAATTAGCCAACAAAACACAATCAAAATATATAATTTTCAAACATCAACCATTAGGTGGAACGAGATTACCTCGAATTCTATTATATTCCAATTGCCATAAGTGAGGTGTCATTCTTTGGGGCTTTGATGTAGTCTCTTCTTTCTCATTAAAAAGATGTATTTCCGCACTTCAGTACTTATGATTTATGGGGAGGAAGTTCCTATACTCATCAAACACCTGCTTTCTTAAAATTTTGGAATGATGAGATTTCATCTTTGGACCACACATTGGACATGCAAATTTTCCCTTTGTTTGAAGACCTACAAGATAACGATACAATTGGATTAAATATGTAGATTTTTAGAATTTGAATTATTGCATACAACTAGAATTCACCATAACATACCACAGAAATGTGTCAACCCTAGAGCATCATGAATTATCCACACAAGCATTGCATGGAATTGAAATTGTCTTTGTCCAATTGGTTTAGAGATGTCATACATAGTGAAACCATTTCATAACACCAACAAATCGTCGATAAGAGGTGCAATATATAGATTCATATCTTTTACTTGGTACTTACCTAGTTGAATTAACAACATCAGATAATTATTGTGGCCATTTCACTCCAAGACTTATAATTACATGTAGATAACTATAAAATAATAAGATACCTAAAATAATCATTGCCCACATAATGTTATCCCTCTTTATTGACATTCATGGAGGAAGGTTATTGTTTATAACAAAAATAGGCCACACCAAGTAAATAGATCTCATCTCTCTATGCGGATTGACATCGTCTGCTGCCAGAGAAAACTTGAGATTTTGAGGTTCTTCTTTAAAGTGTGGCAACTTTTCCTCTATGTCCATAAATGATGAACCATCCACATGCATTCAAATAATGTCATCTCGAAACCTACCGCATGCATGGTAATCCATAAATTGTGTCAAGCTAGTGCACCTAAATAATCATTTTAGATGTGGAATAATGGGGATGTAATGAAGAACCTTCCGAGGTACCTTTTTTATCATTTGATAATCTCGATATCTGCTTGTATGGCATTTAGGGCATTCTGTTGCATTTTCATATTCTTTATGATAAATAATATGATCTTCAGGACAAGCATCTATTGCTTGATACTCCATTCCAATATGTTTCATAGTGGCACATAATTCTCAGTACGAGTGAGGGAGAACATTTGATGGTGGTAACAGAAACTCACCTATCAATCTGCAACAAATAATATAAGTCATTACTATAAACAATCTTAAAATGGTACATGTTTCACCTTTTATAGACTATAATGACATATATGACAAACCTTAGCATACGTGACATTGCTATGTTGGATAAACCATTCATAATCTTCAAATTCACCAACAACAATACAACAGAGAGAAGAGTAGATTGGGAGCCTTTGTAAAGGGTTGTGTTTTCCTTCTCAAGTAGAGGTATATCATGGATGACATCAATTTCATCCTCATCATAATCATCATCATCATCAGCACCACCACCACCACCAGTACCAAATGTGTCAATGATCAATGCATTCATACCATCATCTTCAAATGTGTTTTCTAGTGCATGATTGTCGTCTTCCATGGGATCATGATCTTCAACTTCAATACCCACACCTCCATGTTCCTCTATACTCACACTGGGGAGATCGACCTATATAAAAATGATGATAATCAAACCCCCTTCAATGTGATAATAAAACCTCTTTCCATGGTTTATATGTATATTAATTGTGAAAATAATATAACAAATAACTTACCACTGGATGATAATCAAACCCCCCTTCAATGTGACCATTCTCCCTACAATGTCTCTTTGTTGTTTTGATTTTGATTATTTTTGTCTTTAAGCTGTTACAACTCTTGCATGGACAATAACATTTGTCATCGCCTTCAATTTGAAAGTTAGACAACAATCTAGCGATTGTCTCCCTATTTTGATCAAATTCCCTTGTATTATCTGACATGATCCTTAATGTGTATATCTGCAAAAAAATTTAGACATGTTGTATTTAATGTCATATCTTCCTATGTGTTTCATCCTTCATGTATACACTTACTTCGACCAAACTCTTAATTTTCTGACAGATTTTGCTAAACGCTTTGTAGGAAACCAAGTAAGGGGTATTCTTGAGTTCAAATAACAAGTTATGATCTGTTGAAACTACTCTAAAAATATTTCTCCTACCTACAAAATTGTTCAAATTCTAAGGGCATGATTTCACATGCATTCTAGAGCTAGAGGTGAATGCTAGCCATGGTTGTTGCATTGTTTGCTACTTTTAATGTTTACATTTATTTGAAAATTACAAGTCATGCTTTTAAAAGAATTAGAAGCTTTTAAAATAGTTCATGACTTGAGAACTTGAAACCACTCACAACACAGTTGAAACCATGTCATGACCTGAGAACTTGATCGGAGGGATCAAGAACATATGCTTTAACTTATAAAATATTTTAGATAAGAGATTTAGCATTAATTAGTTATTGGTTTAACTTATAAAATATTTTAGATAAGAGAATGACATAACTTTTTTTGAAAACTACAAATTGTCTGGCATTAAAAGCAACTATACTGCAAGCTTCTATGAATAAGAAAATAAAATTTAAAATTCATTATTTGCAACTACAACATTAGAGAATTTGAATTTTATTTATGCATTGATGGATATCTTCCTTGTACCACACAAAAAACTATGTGATAACTATGTCTACTCCAACCTTAATTGTTTAAGAATTCATCATATCAGATAAAGTATGTTTAAGAATTGCTGAAAATTCTTAATCTATTTTAAAAATTCATATAGATTAGAATTATAGCATATTGGCTAACAAACAAAGTAGGTTCAGTTTTAAGATAAAGTATGTTCAGATAAAGAATAGAATTTACAATTAATACCCAATTGTCTAATTCAATAGTCTACTCTTAAACATATAAAGTAGGTTCAATTACTTCAGATAAAGTATGTTTAATCTAGTTTAATACTTTATTAACTATGTCTACTCCAACCTTAATTGTTTAAGAATTCAACATATCAGATAAAGTATGTTTAAGAATTGTTGGGACTGGTCCTTTGGCGTGTATTAAATATAATAGAGTTTAATCTGTAGACATAGTTAATGCAGAATATTAGATAAAGTAGGTTCTATCACTAGAAAGGTCCTTATACCACACAAAAAAATGAATTCAATAGATTAACTAAGTAGGACCAATCTTGACATGACTGCTAGTCCCAACAATTCTATATATACTTTATAGAGTAGAATTACAGCATATTGGCTGACAAACAAAGTAGGTTCAGTTTTAAGATAAAGTATGTTTAGATAAAGAATAGAATTTACAATTAATACCCAATTATCTAATTCAATAGTCTACTCTTAAAGCATATAAAGTAGGTTCAGTTACTTTAGATAAAGTATGTTTAATCTAGTTTAATACTTTATTAACTATGTCTACTCCAACCTTAATTATTTAAGAATTCATCATATCAGATAAAGTATGTTTAAGAATTGTTGGGACTGGTCCTTTGGCGTGTATTAAACATAATAGAATTTAATCTGTAGACATAGTTAATGCAACACATTAGATAAAGTAGGTTCTATCACTAGAAAGGTCCTTGTACCACACAAAAAAGGAATTCAATAGATTAACTAAGTAGGACCAGTCCTGACATGACTGTTAGTCCCAACAATTCTATATATACTTTATAAATTAGAATTACAACATATTGGCTGACAAAAAAAGTAGGTTCAGTTTTAAGATAAAGTATGTTCAGATAAAGAATAAAATTTACAATTAATACCCAATTGTCTAATTCAATAATCTACTCTTAAAGCATATAAAGTAGGTTCAGTTACTTCAAATAAAGTATGTTTAATCTAGTTTAATACTTTATTAACTATGTCTACTCCAACCTTAATTGTTTAAGAATTCATCATATCAGATAAAGTATGTTTAAGAATTGTTGGGACTGGTCCTTTGGCATGTATTAAATAGAATAGAATTTAATCTGTAGACATAGTTAATGCAGCATATTAGATAAAGTAGGTTCTATCACTAGAAAGTTCCTTGTACCACACAAAAAAGGAATTCAATAGATTAACTAAGTAGGATCAATCCTAACATGACTGGTAGTCCCAACAATTCTATATATACTTTATAGATTAGAATTACAACATATTGGCTGACAAACAAAGTAGGTTTTGTTTTAAGATAAAGTATGTTCAAATAACTTCTAGAATAGAATTTACAATTAATACCCAATTGTCTAATTCAATAGTCTACTCTTAAAGCATATAAAGTAGGTTTAGTTACTTCAGATAAAGTATGTTTAATCTAGTTTAATACTTTATTAACTATGTCTACTCCAACCTTAATTGTTTAAGAATTCATCATATCAGATAAAGTATGTTTAAGAATTATTAGGACTAGTCCTTTGGCGTGTATTAAACAGAATAGAATTTAATCTATAGACATAGTTAATGTCACATATTAGATAAAGTAGGTTCTGTCATTAGAAAGGTCCTTGTACCACACAAAAAAAGGAATTCAATAGATTAACTAAGTAGGACCAGTCCTGACATGAATTTTAGTCCCAACACTTCTATATATACTTTATAGATTAGAATTACAACATATTGGTTGACAAACAAAGTAGGTTCAATTTTAAGATAAAGTATGTTCAAATAAAGAATAGAATTTACAATTAATACCCAATTGTCTAATTCAATAGTCTACTCTTAAAGCATATAAAGTAGGTTTAGTTACTTCAGATAAAGTATGTTTAATCTAGTTTAATACTTTATTAACTATGTCTACTCCAACCTTAATTGTTTAAGAATTCATCATATCAGATAAAGTACGTTTAAGAAGTGTTGGGACTGGTCCTTTGGCGTGTATTAAACATAATAGAATTTAATCTGTAGACATAGTTAATGCAACATATTAGATAAAGTAGGTTCTATCACTAGAAAGGTCCTTATACCACACAAAAAAGGAATTCAATAGATTAACTAAGTAGGACCAATCCTGACATGAATGCTAGTCCCAACACTTCTATATATACTTTATAGATTATAATTATAGCATATTGACTAACAAACAAAGTAGGTTCAATTTTAAGATAAAGTATGTTCAAATAAAGAATAGAATTTACAATTAATACCCAATTGCCTAATTCAATAGTCTACTCTTAAAACATATAAAGTAGGTTCAGTTACTTCAGATAAAGTATGTTTAATCTAGTTTAATACTTTATTAACTATGTCTACTCCAACCTTAATTGTTTAAGAATTCATCATATCAGATAAAGTATGTTTAAGAATTGTTGGGACTGGTCCTTTGGCATGTATTAAACATAATAGAATTTAATCTGTAGACATAGTTAATGAAGCATATTAGATAAAGTAGATTCTATCACTAGAAAGGTCCTTGTACCACACAAAAAAGGAATTCAATAGATTAACTAAGTAGGACCAATCCTGACATGACTGCTAGTCCCAACAATTCTATATATACTTTATAGATTAGAATTACTGCATATTGGCTGACAAACAAAGTAGGTTCAGTTTTAAGATAAAGAATGTTTAGATTAATCTAATCTAATCTGTATGGCACTCTTAGTTACTTTAGATTAAACCATCAATTCAATAGTAATTACAAATGACTTTATCTGTTACTTTATATCAGTGTATTAAACTGATATTAGCAGTTTACAATTAATCTTGTGTGGTAGAACCTACTTTATCTAATATGGTGCATTGTGAGTTTGAAGATAGTCTATGCCATGTGTGATAGAATCCTCTTTACACAATATGGTGCATTGTTAAACAAATTAAGAGTGGAGTAGTTATAAATTAATTTTTTTGTGGGGGACAATGAAGATTTGTCTGACAAATACATGCCATTGGTTCAGTTTTGTAATTTTTTTCCCAAAACAAAAAAAAAGAGAAAAAGAAATGCTCATTTGTAATTTTCATGAGCTGCGAAGAGGGCACCATGCACGAAGAGGGAAGAGGGTACTGCACTTTTTCTTGTGAGCTATGAAGAGGGCATCCATTTCATAGAGGTTGTGAGTGTTTTACTCATTTTTTTATTAGTAATTGGCAGATTAAATGCAGATAACACCTTTATTAGTTTAGCATGTTTAATGCATAGTAATTACAAATTGATTCTTATTAGAATTGTTATAAGATGCACTTCTTGGAATGAATTATAGAGAAGGACAATAACCTTATAACAATGCATCTTATAATAATGCATCTTATAACCTTATTCATTCTAAGAAGTGCATCTTATAACAATGCAGATAAGAATCAATTTATAATTACTATGCATTAAACATGCTAAACTGATAAAGGTGTTATCTGCATTTAATCTGCCAATTACTAATAGATTAAGCATATTATTACTATGCTTAATGTTCCATTTAAATGCATTTAACATAAAATTTTTTTACAAAACTAAACCAATGGCATGTTTACAACAAAGGTCTAATAGAACTCCCAACAATTCTTAAACATACTTTATCTGATATGATGAATTCTTAAACAATTAAGGTTGGAGTAGACATAGTTATTACACAATTTTTTGTGTGGTACAAGGAAGATTTGGCTAGGTCAAATCTTCTTTCATGCTAGCAATCTACATAATCAAACCTTTATTAAGAATTCATCATATCAGATAAAGTATGTTTAAGAATTGTGGGGACTGGTCCTTTGGCATATATTAAAGAGAATATAATTTTCAACATATTATTATCATTCTATTTCTTTGTTGTAAACATGCCATTGGTTCAGTTTTGTAATTTTTTTTGTGTTAAATGCATTTAAAATAAAGGTCTAATTCTGTAGACTATTGGTCAGATAAATCTTCATTGTCTTCTGATTGTCTTCTTTATATACTAGCATGTATTAATTGGATGACAAATAAATAAGCATTTAGACAATCAGAAGACAATGAAGATAATTTTAAATGCATTTAACACAAAAAGAATTTACAAAACTGAACCAATGGCATGTTTACAACAAAGAAATAGAATGATAATAATATGATGAAAATTGTATTCTATTTAATACATGCCAAAGGACCAGTCCCAACAATTCTTAAGCATACTTTGTCTGATATGATGAATTCTTAAACAATTAAGGTTGGAGTAGACATAGTTATCACATAGTTTTTTATGTGGTGCAAGGAAGATTTGGTTGATTAAGAGTGAGGCCTTCTTTAGAATCTCATGAGTTTTGTACTACACATGCAACATATTGTGACTTTGAAGAGAGTCTGTGCCATGTGTGATAGAACCTACTTTATCTAATATGGTGCATTGTTAAACAAATTAAGAGTGTAGTAGTTATTACTTAGTTTTTTGTGGGGGACAATGAAGATTTGTCTGACAAATAGCAGGTCTTCTTTAGTATCTCATGAATTTTTACCACATATGCATGAAACGAATATGTTATTTTTCATCTCCAATTAGTTAATGCTTTATAGCAACTCTGAAAGTATATTTAGGAGTTCCCTAATTGTTTAAAAATTCATCATATTAGATTAAGTATGTTTAAGAATTGTGGGGATTGGTCCTTTGGCGTGTATTAAAGAGAATAGAATTTTTAGCATATTATTATCATTATATTTCTTTGTTGTAAACATGCCATTGGTTCAGTTTTGTAAAAAAAATTTGTGTTAAATGCATTTAAAATAAAGGTCTAATTCTATAGACTATTGGTCAGACAAATCTTCATTGTCTTCTGATTGTCTTCTTTATATACTAGCATGTATTAATTGGTTGACAAATAAAGAAGCATTTAGACAATCAAAAGACAATGAAGATACTTTTAAATTCATTTAACACAAAAAGAATTTACAAAATTGAACCAATCAACAAAGAAATAGAATGATAATAATATGCTGAAAATTGTATTATGTTTAATACACGCTAAAGGACCAGTCCCAACAATTCTTAAACATACTTTATCTGATATGATGAATTCTTAAACAATTAAGGTTTGGAGTAGACATAGTTATCATGGATTTATTCCTACATATTTATAGCAAATAAACTTAGTTTATTATAGGTCTTCTTGTTTTCCCAACTAGTATGAGCTATTTAGGAGAAAAAAGTCATTGGATGGGTTGAAATGGGTTTAGATGGTTGCCTCTTGATAGTCAAAGATGTCAAACTCTACCTGAAGGTAGCCAAATCCAAACCCATTTTGATTATTTATAGTTAAGTATGGTTAGTCTATTCATCCACCCAAACCCAACAAAGGAGAATGAAGAACTACAAAAAGGTCCTCCTAGTCTGAGATCTATAAATCTAATATACTATAGTTGGTTGAGATTCCTTTGTCTCAAATGATATTATTTAGCCATACTCTTCCTTCTATCATTGGTCGAGCCCTTTATCTAGAGAGGACTTAAGAGTATTCTGTAATCTAGCAATCTGCTATGTAATAAGTATCCTATCCAACCAAATTCAACAAACAATGTTGGAGGACCTTAAATGACTAGGTAATGCCCAAGTATAGTTTTTAGAAGGGAAACATTTTAGTCCAGTTCCAATTCCCAAATAAAATTACCATAGATGAATTTACTGATTTTACATGTTTGATGTTATATTCATACAACATTGACTTTCAATTTACCGTGTGTGTTCATTGCTAGATTGTATGATTTTGTACTTGAATTTAATCAAACTATGTTCTAGTTCAGGTTGCAGAGGCACTTGGTATAGGGAAAAATGTTCTATTTACAGGGCATTCCATTGGAGGTGCAATTGTCACTTTGGCCACACTGTCAATTTTGGAAAAATGGGGTATGGAAGCCCCTATTTTCACCACACTGATTATTGTTGTAATTGTTTATAATATATATAACTGAATAGAACAGTGACCAAATTTACATCATGTATGCCCACATCAAAACTCACAGGCCCCAAGCAGTGAGTAAAAAAGTAATAAACAGATGTCCTAGCTTCAAACCAATGAAATACAATTCAATAAAACCACTATAATATTTAAACAAATAAAAATGAATAAAACACTCACAACCTCTATGAAATGGATGCCCTAGCTTTAAACCAATGAAATGCGATGATAAAACCAAATAACAAAAAAGACATGGCCAAGTTTTGGCACACAAGCAAAAGTCTAGTTCGAGCCTACCTCGAATCCTTGTAGAGTTAGGGCCAAGTTTGTGCATGCAAGAAAAAGTCTAGTGCCCTCTTTGCACATGCAAGCAAAAGTCTAGTGCCCTCTTTGCACATGCAAGCAAAAGTCCAGTGCCCTATTCCCTCTTTGCAGCCCGCAAGCAAAAGTCCAGTGCCCTCTTCCCTCTTCGCGCACAGTGCCCTCTTCAAAGATCACAAAAATTACAAATGAGTATTTGTTTTTCTTTTTCTTTTTTTTTTGTTTATAAGCATGCGGGTGTCAAAATTACGACGGCACCATCGCTATTATGACACCCTCAGGTGCACTTGTAAAAAAAACACACACAAATGGTACTGCCATCGAAGTTCGACTCCAAATGTTGTAGTGGAGGGAGAACTCTAGAGAAGACATAGAAGTAACTGAGGAAGGTACTAGAATTGATTTTCTATCATTCAGGACTTGGAGATCCTCGTGGGGATTAGTAATGTTGATTAGGAGACATCTTTAAGGTTTGGGGTTAGGATAGAGGGTAGAATAGTATAGTTAGACTTGTTATTGTTTAATTTTGACATATATTTTATAGATAATACTTGTCCCAAGCTAACCCTGATAGCGGGGACATTACACAAAATATTCCTAGAATATTTTAGTTGCTCAAAAAACTTGGTCATTAAGAAGAAAAATGTTCCCTATTAGAAAATGAACAAGAACTTAACATATTAGCCTATGATACCATGTAGAAGTTGATAATGTTATCAACCCACAAGACATGTATCTTTTGCAAGTACACCACCTATCACAAAGAGAGGATCAAGCAATATAATTTGCACAGCTTGAGGATTATGTAATGATTTTATGCATAAATTGGGATTGGAATGAGGTTAAAATGACATTATTACAATGCATAGATGAATTGATTTTACATAAAGCAATAACCCTAGTAATATAAAAAAATCTAACTCAAACTAAAAAATCAAACTAGAGCTAGATATGGGAACTAGAGCCAAACTAGATTTAACTAGGCTAAATTAGGCTCAACTAAAGCTCAATTAAGTAAAACTAATTTAAGCATGCGTGAGAAAACATTTACTCAATTATGCATAAAAGTATTATTTGAGCATGTGGACAATTATAGAATGCAATAATAGAAAATGTACATGACGTGTAACAAACCTATGTATGTTCAACATAAATGCAATTTTTTACAAAAGATAGAGATAGAGATGATGGTAGAGGTAGAGCGAGAGAAATAGATAAAGAGATATAGAGAGAGGGAGGGAGAGATAAAGATAGAGAGAGGTAAGGAGGTAGTGTTAGTAGCGGATCTTGAATATCTTCTTGATTCAATGGTTTTTATTTCAATTATGTTTGGATCTTAGTTCTTAATAGGGATTTGGGGAGTTGCCCATCCAATTTATGGTTTCTTTCATAAGAACATGTCCTATTATTTCTAAGGAGAGGCTTCACATTACTACACTTGATTACTCAAGAAGTATTCCCATAAAATTAAAAAGATGTACAAAAATAAAGAATAAATTTTAAATCCATAAATTGTTATCAAGTTAATAGATTTTGTAAGGAAATTAAGGTAGCATAACAACTTTCTACACTAACCTCGAGAGGAGGGTTAGGAAAAAAGTTTCTCATATTTTATACCAATTACAAAAGCTCTAAAGAAAAAAACATAATTGTTATGCATATGACAACATAATGATTTACACAGGGAGAACCCTTTCAAGAGAAAAATCTTACACTCCAAAATCAACCCAATATATTATTCAAAAATCAAGTACATAATACTTGAAAAGAAAACTTCTCATAATAGTATCACCAACCAAAGATCCATAGGTAACTCAACAACTATCAAACTCTTACACACCTCTATCTCACACTCCTAATTTATAAAAGATACAATACATGTGTGGAGAAGGGAAAATTTGCCGACCTGAAGATCAATTAAAATCTTAATGGACAAACTAACTCCTTCATGAACTTCTTCTAGTGCTCTGGTGAGCTAGGGTGATCAAGACAATTTATTGATAAAGAGATGTTCTAAGGTTTAAAACAAATTGATATGTGGAAATGAAAGATCTAAAATAACTATACTGCATTAAAAAATACAAACATTTTGACAACTAAAAGTAGAAAAGTTAACTTCCGAGATTAATTGCCAAGCTTCACAAGCTTATTATCTCATACACCCACATATATGAATGATGAAACTATAGATTTAGGATGTCAATGTGGTGCACACTTGTCCAATACAAACAATGCACAAAGAACAAGACATAAAAACAAGAAACTAACTAAAATAATAGAAAGAAAACTAAGCTAATAACAAAAAGTGAAAGAGGACAACTACACTATGAAAACAAAGATGATATGAGTAAATAAAAGGTAAGGGAGACTCACAATGAATAAGGTTGATGAAAATGATGAGATACTTCACTTTCTCCTCCAACAAAATTTGCACACATGAAAATAATGAAAATGTTGGGGGTTGTTTTAAAATTTGATTCACTCAAGTCCCTACTTTGGTGTTTCCACCTCCATAACAACCAAGTAGATAGATGAGATAACCAATGATAGATAACCAAAAAGATAATAGATACATGGTAAAGATAATAATATTGAAATCTTATGATGAAGAAACTATGATATGCTTTCAAAATATAAGATAAAATGGTGTGAGAAACTCCTCTTTAAGACAACTAAGCCAAAGTTTGATGGAATGAAGGTAAGGTAACAAAGATAATGAGATTGTATTTCTATGAATGCATAACTTCTTTGAAGAAGTTCTCCAAGATGCAAGAGTAGGTTGTAAATTTGTTCAAGAAGATTTCAAGATGTATCAAGAACACATGAAGGAGTTGAGATAGTATCCAAGAAGTGTGAAGAAGACCAAATGAAGGCAAAATGATGAAGTGTAAAGCTTGCATGAAGATTACCAATGTTGGTGGATGGTGACCTAAGAGGTGTTACACTATAGGGGTGGCAATTGTAATGTTTCGACAACTCATAGTACACATTTGTAGATTTATATGAGTGCATACTCCGCAGACATCTTCTCGTCACACAAACGTTCTATGCCAACCATGCCATATGGTTGAGAATCTAAATGAAAAAGGAAAAGGGAGATAGACATGGAGGTTTATGTGGATTTTTTTTTTGGATAAGGTAGGAGCATTGTATAATGATAAATTATACTAGATGCAAATTTATGACACTACAACATGAAATCGTCGGATGACATTAAAAAATCATGGACTAAAAACTACCTAAAATGTGGCATCCATCTTATCTCTAATCCAAGATGCCTTATGATTTTTCAAAACACACACCAACATGTGTAACTCCCTTTTATACTTCATTTATGTGTCCAACATGTTTCTATATTTCCTATTTTAGGAGACCCTACTTCTGGAGGCCATAACTTTGAACCAGGTGTTCTATAACCAACCATGTTGTTACAAACACTTTTGGGCCATTTGGGAGCCTCTAAGGCCTTCAAAACTAACTTCAAAAAATTCTTCAATAGTTTTGAAAATGAAACCTTTAGTAATTTCAAATCTAGACATGATCTCACAATAAAGATTTATTGGCATGCTTATGTAGCCAATCCATAGCTTTAGGGAAAATTTTGCACCAATTCTTGCTCATTTGTAAAACTTACTATACATAGTAACTTTATGTCATGTCCCCATTTTGGCTGACATCGTTTGGCATGACGGATTTGCCTATCATCAACTCTCATAGGCAAATGGTTTGGAGAGAGGGTCATTATGTTGATTATTTGATTGCATATTGCTGACAGAGCCTACATCCAGTTTGGGCCTACATGCAGGTGTAGTGAAGCCTACATCCAGAGTGAGCCTACATCCAGTTTGAACCTACATCCAGTTGTAGTAGAGCCTACGTTCAGTCTTGAGCCTACATTCAGTCGTAGTTGGGCCTACATTCAGTTATGAGACATTTGGGCCTACATTGTTATAATTTTGAGTTGAGAAATGTACTTTATTATTATAATGTTATTTTATTATAAAGTACATTATAATTGGATGTTTCTAGAAGTTCTAGCAACTTCTCAAGGAAAAGAATAAATAGAGGGCTTGGGCTTTCATTTGGACATGCTTGGATTTGGGATTTCTTCTACTTCTTC
Source organism: Chamaecyparis obtusa (assembly GCA_027943335.1). Lineage (NCBI taxonomy): Eukaryota > Viridiplantae > Streptophyta > Pinopsida > Cupressales > Cupressaceae > Chamaecyparis > Chamaecyparis obtusa. The sequence continues at coordinate 1,008,807 of BSBK01003643.1, read as the reverse complement.
ATTGTGAAGCAATTTGTAGCCTTGTGGTCTGCAAATACTATTCGATCTTTGGGAATGAATCACTTCCCTAGATTGGCATAACTGAGGTAGTGAAATATCTACTGAAGGGTTGCAAATTTGGAGTTGGTACTCAGCCATCTCATTGGTACTTCATTGAGAATTTGATGTAAGGGTTTGTTTGTGATTGAAACAGCATTTCAGCAGGCATTTTTAGTAGCGCCAAAATTATAGGCGGCTGTTTTTAGCAGGTCCAAAAAAGCAGTCCAAAAAAGCAAATCCGAAAAAGCAGTCTGAAAAAGCAGACCCGAAAAAGTAGTCCGAAAAAGCAGACCTAAAAAATTGATATTGAGGGTTTGTAACTGGTTGAATAAGGGTTTGGAATTCATCACTTAATTGGTGAATTATTTTGGTGAAGGTTGAAGACAATTTTGGCACATTTCAGTCACTTTATACCAGAGCCTGGATTCAGAATTTTGCTCATATCTCTCAACATACTTGGAGATATTTTTTATACTTTTGGAGGAAGACTAGTACATCAGTGGCAGCCCTGTTGATACCATTTTGGGGGTTTGAAACCATGCATTTTATTTTCTGCAGGTGCCATACATGTACGGCCTGGTACGAAACTGTACAGTACAACACACAACAACCAATTGGGGCAGATTTGGTGGCGGTCTGATATCTGGTCTTCGGCATTGGATTTCATCATTTTGGACAACCATTATTGCAGCATTACCAGGTTCCATTATATCTTATTGTTGTCAATTTTTATGTGTGAGAGTGCTCTGTTATAACAATCATACTAGTATGCAGAGGTTAGTCTCAGTCAACATTGTTATGGTAATCTGATATTGCTATATTGTAATCAGTTTGTCATAATTGGGATGTGTGCATTGTAAGGTCACTGTTTATGAGTGATTGTTCATTCATTTCATACCATATTGTCAGTAGTTGTAATAGTCTATATAATCTATCCATTAAGTTCCGACATTGCCATATATTATTGATTGAATTGCTATTCAAAGCAAGGGCATTGTTCACATTGTCATAGGATTGTAAAGACCATTGCATTGTAATCTGAATATTATTGTCACAGTCTGAGAATAGTCATTTGGAATCATATATTGCTAGCTGGGTTGATATAGTGGCATTGACATTGACATTGGATTGTCATAGTTGAATGAAGTGCATTGTATAGTCCATTGTATTACAATCTGAAACAGTCCATTATACTCTCAGAATTCAGTCATTGAAATCAGACTTGAGAAGTGTGACCATTGCATTAATAGGAGAGTATCTCATTGTTGGAGTAGTTCATTATAAGGTGCCAAGTGATAGGAATTTCTAAATATTGTTATTGGTGCCGACATTGTTCTTCTATTGTTCATTATTACATATTGGTATTGTTATCTCAATTGCATAGTTGATGCCAAAACAATAAACACATCGAAACACATCATTGCAAGCAAAACATTCAAGTGCATGCCAACTGTTTGACGAATTTACACGGATCAGATTTGGGGTTTTAGTGATCCTACTAGTGAGGGTCATTACAGTGGTATCAGAGCGGTTTCCTGTCATCCTGTTGGGGAAGAGCAGAATTGTATGAGTGACCAGCACTCGATTGATTGCAGAATGGAAAGGAAGAGGTACACTTCATGGTTAGTTAACTATCCTACAATGCCTACCTTTCTAAAAGAGGAACCACAAAGCAGCAAAAAAAGTAATCATTCAGACAGTTGGGTTGAGATCAAGAAAGAAATTGATGAGTTGAATGAGTCTGTGATAAAAAGAAATCATTGGATGAATGATATGCTATCCAACCCAGCCAAGGTGGATAAGTTGACTAGATTTTTATTTGGCAGACCTTCTCACAAGAGAGATAACATGAGATCGGCAGACACAGTTACCAGAAACCTTCATGAGGGTTTTGAGAAACAAGTTACCATTCCAACAGATGTTTCAGTTTCTACTCAACCACATGAGGAAGTGGTGAAGGACACTATGCGAAATGATAGTAACTGTCAACTTGGTACTCAAGTTGAGACAGTTGTATACAGGTTACTAGAGGATGATGTCACAGGTGCTCAGAATAGTAACTACAACACAATGGATTCAGATGATGATTATGAGGATGTTGTTGTGCATGATGGTGAGATACCTGGTAGAGATGAGCAGACATTGGGCATTCATGACTTTGCTAAGAGAGAGTACCAGGCATAGTTAGATGCTTCGTCACATGAGGTTGAGGCTGGCAGTATTTCACATGATTTGTCTAGCCAGGTGAAGGTGAGCATAGACAGTGTTGTGACTTCATTATCTTATCATGACAGGATGTAGTATATGATAGAGGATCACATCTGGATGATTCAGTTACAGGGCAGACATAAGGGAGTTCAGGCAGAGTCTTCTTGTGTTGACTTACAGGTGATTAGGGAAGGAATGGGAACGATGAAGATGAGTTATTTACATCTTCTTTCAGATCGTGACCATCTTCTAAGCCTTGCCAGAGACCATTTAGATGCCTTGAGGAGGAAGGAGGAGGAAGTTGGAAGGCTTTCTCGAGAGTTCGAGGACACTCGAGCCTCTTTGTTGAATACTCCATTGGCATTACATGACTCGGAGAGACATGCTGATTTGATACAGGGAGATATCACAAGCACACCGGATTGTGTGATTGGCTCTGATAGTGGTTACGGTACAGTTGATCCTGATGATGTTACAGTAGTTGAGGATACTATCACATTTGAGGATAGTACAGTTGATGAGAGTGGTGCAGCAGAGAGACATGTGGATGAGCTTTGTCTTGAGGTGAGTTCAGTTCAAGAGTTAGCGCATATGGCAGGGACTCAGCTTTCTTTTATAGTTAGATCACATGTGGTGGATGATAGTTGTGAGAGTACACCTTGCATTCATATCCAAGATTTGGGGACAGTATCAGACATGTATGTGGAGTTAGTTGGTATTAGTCATACTACTCAGGTGAGGAGTTTGCTTGAGTTACCAGCTGATTCTAGTTTACGGATTTGGATTCGGGATTGTTATATTGGTGTTTGGGATTATGTTGACTAGAGATCCTTATCACCTATTGGTAGTAGTAATTATTCGGGTGCTCTCATGGACTTGATTAGTAGTTTACCAGGTGTAGTTCTCATCCATGTTAGCTGCTTGTCTGATGCTGGAATTAGTTTTTATACACCTGTATTGGGCGTTGTTCATGTATCCAGTTGACCATTCTTGTTGGAATGGGTTGATGATATCCCAGATATGATGAAGTTTACAAATGAGTCCCAGGATCGTATTGGTATTGATGACATCCAGGAGGATGCTATGGACAGTTTTGAGGACTTAGCTTCCTTGACAGTTTCTTTCAGTACGGAGGAGTTGGACAGTGATGCTACAGTTTTTGATACTCCGTATGTTGATATGAGCTTTGGAGTTGATTCACAGAGTATGGATGGTAGTACTCCAGAGATCAGTGATTTTGAGTCTACTCCTTTGGACAGTACATCAGAGGAGGATTGTAGGAGACAGTCTAGCCAGCGCCATCATGTGTCTAGTCAGCTGAGAGTTAGTGAGCGAGGCATTTCTGCCGCTTGCGAGCATTTCGATGCTGCTCATCAGTTGTTAGCAGTTTATGGATGGGGTTCTCCTACTAGTGATGAGAAGGGAGGCAGTTACCTTTCCTTGACAGAGATCCACTCTTTGTGGGAGGCTATGCAGGTTCTGAAGCAGAATTATATGCAGTTGGTAGCTTACAAAGAGCATCTTATAGAGTGGGGCAGTACAGCGTACGATGCATTATTGGTCAAGGAAGAGGAGGTGAGTGAGCTTACTCAGCAGCTTGAGGTGACTTTTGAGGTACTTGAGAGTACGCAGTTGGCTTTCGAGGAGTCACAATTTCATTTGGTTGAGGTGACCATGGAGTTAGAGCGACTACAGACTTCACCAAATGCTATACAGTCACATATTGTGGTGATTGGTGATCTGAGGATGTCCATGGTCGAGGTTGATAGAGGCAGTGGAGATGAGGATATATCTGTCCTCGATACTAGTATTGGCATGTTTGGTTCACTTCCACTGGAGGCAGGTTCAATTGAGTTGGGCATTGCAGCTGAGCATTGTGGTATGTTTGACATGATGATGGTCTCTACTACTGATGGAATGGAGACTGGTGATGTTGTATCAGCGATCATGTGTGATGTTGGTGAGCCGACAGTTGGCATGGTTCTCGTTAGTGATACTACTCCCTTGGCTATGTCTTCGGAGGTAGTAGTTAGTTCCAGCTTGGTTAGCGATTGGTTGCAGTTAGTTTCATCTGGATTACAGTCTGAGCCACTGACTGAGATTGGCACATTTTATCAGCATTACACTGTGAGGTATGCTCATCAGTTTACCTTTGATGACCATGTTGATGAGATGATGTTACGTAGATATAATTTGGTCCCTAGTGCTTGTCATCAGTTATGGTATGGTTTGACTCCACGGGTAGAGAGTTGTGAGGCATATGACATGGTGATAGGGTCTGTGGTTGATATCTTGATAGTGCATGACTTAGAGCAGGAGTTTGGGAGTGATACCTCAGCGGTTGTTGTTACTGATTCTACTCCCTTAGCTATGTCATCTTCTGACTTAGCTAATGATCAATCACCCTTGGTTGCATCACGTTTGCAGGATGAGCTGGATGGTTCTTTTTACTGGCATTATATTTTAGGGTATGTTCATCGGCTTGCTTTTGATTCATGTATTGAGGAGTTGATGGCAGACAAATTTGGTTTGGGTTCTAGTTCTTGCTATCCATCATGTGATGACTATTCACCATCAGCAATACATGGGAGTTATGGTTATGAGACAATGGTTAGTGATTGGCAGAGTTGTTTTCACTTCAGGAGTTGTACAGTGTGTGGATTCTCTGTACTTGGTGCAGTTTTATTCAGGAGTGTTCACCGTTGTTGCAGAGTTAGATTGTGTGCTCTACACAGCCCAGTGGGATGTGTTGATGGTATTTACTATGTTGGCAGATTGAGTTGTCCTCTCTACTTGGGTTCTGACAGTTTGAGAGTTTGTTTCTTGTGGGTTCCTGACACTGGCAGTTGTGATGTTGGAATTTGGTTGAGTTGTATTTGCCAGTTTGATTATGGATTCCTCTTGACTATATTATAGAGAATATTACAGGAGCTTGCGTTGAGTGACAATAGTTTAGATCATGTCTACATTTGGGATCCAGGTGGATTGATTGGTTATTTGTTTAGCCATTGCTTGGGGACAAGCAATTTCAGGAAGGGTGGACTGTCATGTCCCCATTTTGGCTGACATCGTTTGGCATGATGGATTTTCCTATCATCGACTCTCGTAGGCAAATGGTTTGGAGAGAGGGTCATTATGTTGATTATTTGATTGCATATTGCTGACAGAGCCTACATTCGGTAGAGCCTACATCCAATTTGGGCCTACATGAAGGTGTAGTGGAGCCTACATCCAGAGTGAGCCTACATCCAGTTGTAGTAGAGCCTACGTTTAGTCTTGAGCCTACATTCAGTCGTAGTTGGGCCTACATTCAGTTATGAGACATTTGGGCCTACATTGTTATAATTTTGAGTTGAGAAATGTACTTTATTATTATAATGTTATTTTATTATAAAGTACATTATAATTGGATGTTTCTAGAAGTTCTAGCAACTTCTCAAGGAAAAGAATAAATAGAGGGCTTGGGCTTTCATTTGGACATGCTTGGATTTGGGATTTCTTCTACTTCTTCATTGTGAAGCAATTTGTAGCCTTGTGGTCTGCAAATACTATTCGATCGTTGGGAATGAGTCACTCCCCTAGATTGGCATAACTGAGGTAGTGAAATATCTACTGAAGGGTTGCAAATTTGGAGTTGGTACTCAGCCATCTCATTGGTACTTCATTGAGAATTTGATGTAAGGGTTTGTTTGTGATTGAAACAACATTTCAGGAGGCATTTTTAGTAGGGCCGAAATTATAGGTGGCCATTTTTAGCAGGTCTGAAAAAGCAATCCGAAAAAGCAAATCCGAAAAAGCAGTCTGAAAAAGCAGACCCGAAAAAGCAGTCCGAAAAAGCAGACCTGAAAAATTGATATTGAGGGTTTGTAACTAGTTGAATAAGGGTTTGGAATTCATCACTTAATTGGTGAATCATTTTGGTGAAGGTTGAAGATAATTTTGGCACATTTCAGTCACTTTATACCAGAGCCTGGATTCAGAATTTTGCTCATATCTCTCAACATACTTGGAGATATTTTTTATGCTTTTGGAGGAAGACTAGTACATCAGTGGCGGCCCTGTTGATACCATTTTGGGGGTTCGAAACCCTGCATTTTATTTTTTGCAGGTGCCATACATGTACGGCCTGGTACGACACTGTACAGTACAGCACACAACAACCAATTGGGGCAGATTTGTTGGCGGTCTAATATCTGGTCTTCGGCATTGGATTTCATCATTTTGGACAACCATTATTGCAGCATTACTAGGTTCCATTATATCTTATTGTTGTCAATTTTTATGTGTGAGAGTGCTCTGTTATAACAATCATTCTAGTATGCAGAGGTTAGTCTCAGTCAACATTGTTATGGTAATCTGATATTGCTATATTGTAATCAGTTTGTCATAATTGGGATGTGTGCATTATAAGGTCACTGTTTATAAGTGACTGTTCATTCATTTCATACCATATTGTCAGTAGTTGTAATAGTCTATATAATCTGTCCATTAAGTTCAGACATTGCCATATATTATTGTATTGAATTGCTATGCAAAGCAAGGGCATTGTTCACATTGTCATAGGATTGTAAAGACCATTGCATTGTAATCTGAATATTATTGTCACAGTCTGAGAATAGTCATTTGGAATCATATATTGCTAGCTGGGTTGATATAGTGGCATTTACATTGACATTGGATTGTCATAGTTGAATGAAGTGCATTGTATAGTCCATTGCATTACAATCTGAAATAGTCCATTATACTCTCAGAATTCAGTCATTGAAATCAGACTTGAGAAGTGTGACCATTGCATTAATAGGAGAGTATCTCATTGTTGGAGTAGTTCATTATAAGGTGCCAAGTGATAGGAATTTTTGAATATTGTTATTGGTGCTGACATTGTTCTTCTATTATTCATTATTACATATTGGTATTGTTATCTCAATTGCATAGTTGATGCCAAAACAATAAACACATTGAAACACATCATTGCAAGCAAAACATTCAAGTGCATGCCAAATCTTTGACGAATTTACACGGATCAGATTTGGGGTTTTAGTGATCCTACTAGTGAGGGTCATTACAGTGGTATCAGAGCGGTTTCCTGCCATCTTGTTGGGGAAGAAAATAATTGTATGAGTGACCAGCACTTGATTGATTGCAGAATGGAAAGGAAGAGGTACACTTCATGGTTAGTTAACCGTCCTACAATGCCTACCTTTCTGAAAGAGGAACCACAAAGCAGCAAAAAAAGTAATCATTCAGACAGTTGGGTTGAGATCAAGAAAGAAATTGACGAGTTGAATGAGTCTGTGATAAAAAGAAATCGTTGGATGAATGATATGCTATCCGACCCAGCCAAGGTGGATAAGTTGACTAGATTTTTATTTGGCAGATCTTCTCGCAGGAGAGATAACATGAGATCAGCAGACACAGTTACCAGAAACCTTCATGAGGGTTTTGAGAAATAAGTTACCATTCCGACAGATGTTTCAATTTCTACTCAGCCCCTGGAGGAAGTGGTGAAGGACACTATGCGGATTGATAGTAACTATCAACTTGGTACTCAAGTTGAGACAGTTGTATACAGGTTGCCTGAGGATGATGTCACAGGTGCTCAGAATAGTAACTACAACATAATGGATTTAGATGATGATTATGAGGATGCTGTTGTGCATGATGGTGAGATACTTGGTAGAGATGAGCAGACATTGGGCATTCATGACTTTGCTGAGAGAGAGTACCAGGCACAGTTAGATGCTTTGTCACATGAGGTTGAGGCTGGTAGTACTTCACATGATTTGTCCAGCCAGGTGAAGGTGAGCGTAGACAGTGTCATGACTTCATTATCTTATCATGACAGGATGCAGTATATGATAGAGGATCACATCTGGATGATTCAGTTACAGGGCAGACATAAGGGAGTTCAGACAGAGTCTTCTTGTGTTGACTTATAGGTGATTAGGAAAGGAATGGGAACGATGAAGATGAGTTATTTACATCTTTTTTCAGATCGTGACCATCTTCTTAGCCTTGCCAGAGACCATTTAGATGCCTTGAGGAGGAAGGAGGAGGAATTTGGCAGGCTTTCTCGAGAGTTCGAGGACACTCGAGCCTCTTTGTTGAATACTCCATTGGCATTACATGACTCGGAGAGACATGCTGATTTGATACAGGGAGATATCACAAGCACACCGGATTGTGTGATTGGCTCTGATAGTGGTTACGATACAGTTGATCCTGATGATGTTACAGTAGTTAAGGATACTATCACATTTGAGGATAGTACAGTTGATGAGAGTGGTGCAGCAGAGAGACAAGTGGACGAGCTTTGTCTTGAGGTGAGTTCAGTTCAAGAGTTAGCGCATATGGCAGGGACTCAGCTTTCTTTTATAGTTAGATCACATGTGGTGGATGATAGTTGTGAGAGTACACCTTGCATTCATATCCAGGATTTGGGGACAGTATCAGACATGTATGTGGAGTTAGTTGGTATTAGTCATATTACTCAGGTGAGGAGTTTGCTTGAGTTACCAGCTAATTCTAGTTTACGGATGTGGATTCGGGATTATTATATTGGTGTTTGGGATTATGTTGACTAGAGATCCTTATCACCTATTGGTAGCAGTAATTATTCGGGTGCTCTCATGGACTTGATTAGTAGTTTACCAAGTGTAGTTTTCATCCATGTCAGCAGCTTGTCTGATGCTAGAATTAGTTTTTATACACCTGTGTTGGGCGTTGTTCATGTATCCAGTCGACCATTCTTGTTGGAATGGGTTGATGATATCCCAGATATGACGAAGTTTACAGATGAGTCCCAGGATCATATTGGTATTGATGACATCCAGGAGGATGCTATGGACAGTTTTGAGGACTTAGCTTCCTCGACAGTTTCTTTCATTATGGAGGAGTTAGACAGTGATGCTACAATTTTTGATACTCCGTATGTTGATATGAGCTTTGGAGTTGATTCACAGAGTATGGATGGTAGTACTCCAGAGATCAGTGATTTTGAGTCTACTCCTTTGGACAGTACATCAGAGGAGGATTGTAGGAGATAGTCTAGCCAGCGCCATCATGTGTCTAGTCAGCTGAGAGTTAGTGAGCAAGGCATTTCTGCCGCTTGCGAGCATTTCGATGTTGCTCGTCAGTTGTTAGCAGTTTATGGATGGGGTTCTCCTACTAGTGATGAGAAGGGAGGCAGTTACCTTTCCTTGACAGAGATCCACTCTTTGTGGGAGGCTATGTGAGTTCTGAAGTAGAATTATATGCAGTTGGTAGCCGACAGAGAGCATCTTATAGAGTGGGGTAGTATAGCGTACGATGCATTATTGGTCAAGGAAGAGGAAGTGAGTGAGCTTACTCAGCAGCTGGAGGTGACTTTTGAGGAATTTGAGAGTATGCAGTTGGCTTTCAAGGAGTCACAATTTCATTTGGCTGAGGTGACCATGTAGTTAGAGCGACTACAGACTTCACCAAATGCTATACAATCACAGATTGTGGTGATTTGTGATCCGAGGATGTCCATGGTTGAGGTTGATAGAGGCAGTGGAGACGAGGATATATCTGTCCTCGATACTAGTATTGGCATGTTTGGTTCTCTTCCACTGGAGGCAGGTTCAATTGAGTTGGGCGTTGCAGCTGAGCATTGTGGTATGTTTGACATGATGATGGTCTCTACTACTAATGGAATGGAGACTGGTGATGTTGTATCAGCGATCATGTGTGATGTTGGTGAGCCGGCAGTTGGCATGGTTCCCTTTAGTGATACTACTCCCTTGGCGGTGTCTTCGGAGGTAGTAGTTAGTTCTAGCTTGGTTAGTGATTGGTTGCAGTTAGTTTCATCTAGATTGCAGTCTGAGCCATTGACTGAGATTGGCGCATTTTATCAGCATTACACTGTGAGGTATGCTCATCAGTTTACCTTTGATGACCATGTTGATGAGATGATGTTACGTAGATATAATTTGGTCCCTAGTGCTTGTCATCAGTTATGGTATGGTTTGACTCCACGGGTAGAGAGTTGTGAGGCATATGACATGGTGATAGGGTCTGTGGTTGATATCTTGATAGTGCATGACTTAGAGCAGGAGTTTGGGAGTGATACCTCAGCAGTTGCTGTTATTGATTCTACTCCCTTGGCTATGTCATCTTCTGACTTAGCTAATGATCAGTCACCCTTGGTTGCATCACGTTTGCAGGATGAGCTGGTTGGTTCTTTTTAGTGGCATTATATTTCATGGTATGTTCATTGGCTTGCTTTTGATTCATGTATTGAGGAGTTGATGGCAGACAGATTTGGTTTGGGCTCTAGTTCTCTCTATCCATCAGGTGATGACTATTCGCCATCAGCAGTACATGGGAGTTATGGTTATGAGACAGTGGTTAGTGATTTGCAGAGTTGTTTTCACTTCAGGATTTGTACAGTGTGTGGATTCTCCGTACTTGGTGCAGTTTTATTCAGGAGTGTTCACCGTTGTTGCAGAGTTGGATTGTGTGCTCTACATAGCCCAGTGGGATGTGTTGATGGTATTTACTATGTTCGCAGTTTGAGTTGTCCTCTCTACTTGGGTTCTGACAGTTTGAGAGTTTGTTTCTCGTGGGTTCCTGACACTGGCAGTTGTGATGTTGGAATTTGGTTGAGTTGTATTTGCCAGTTTGATTATGGATTCCTCTTGACTATATTACAGAGAATATTACAGGAGCTTGCATTGATTGACAGCAGTTTAGATCATGACTACATTTGGGATCTAGGTGGATTGATTGGTTATTTGTTTAGCCATTGCTTGGGGACAAGCAATTTTAGGAAGTGCAGACTGTCATGTCCCCATTTTGGCTGACATCATTTGGCATGACTAATTTGCCTATCATCGACTCTCGTAGGCAAATGGTTTGGAGAGAGGGTCATTATGTTGATCATTTGATTGCATATTGCTGACAGAGCCTACATTCAGTAGAGCCTACATCCAGTTTGGGCCTACATGCAGGTGTAGTGGAGCCTACATCCAGAGTGAGCCTACATCTAGTTTGAGCCTACATCCAGTTGTAGTAGAGCCTATGTTCAGTCTTGAGCCTACATTCAGTTGTAGTTGGGCCTACATTCAGTTATGAGACATTTGGGCCTACATTGTTATAATTTTGAGTTGAGAAATGTACTTTATTATTATAATGTTATTTTATTATAAAGTACATTATAATTGGATGTTTCTAGAAGTTCTAACAACTTCTCAAGGAAAAGAATAAATAGAGGGCTTGGGCTTTCATTTGGACATGCTTGGATTTGGGATTTCTTCTACTTCTTCATTGTGAAGCAATTTGTAGCCTTGTGGTCTGCAAATACTATTCGATCTTTGGGAACGAATCACTCCCCTAGATTGGCATAACTGAGGTAGTGAAATATCTACTGAAGGGTTGCAAATTTGGAGTTGGTACTCAGCCATCTCATTGGTACTTCATTGAGAATTTGATGTAAGGGTTTGTTTTTGATTGAAACAACATTTCAGGAGGCATTTTTATTAGGGCCGAAATTATAGGCAGCTTTTTTTAGCAGGTCTGAAAAAGCAGTTCGAAAAAGAAAATCCAAAAAAGCAGTCCGAAAAAGAAGACCCGAAAAAGCAGTCCGAAAAAGCAGACCTGAAAAATTGATATTGAGGGTTTGTAACTAGTTGAATAAGGGTTTGGAATTCATCACTTAATTGGTGAATCATTTTGGTGAAGGTTGAAGACAATTTTGGCACATTTCAGTCACTTTATACCAGAGCCTGGATTCAAAATTTTGCTCATATCTCTCAACATACTTGGAGATATTTTTTATGCTTTTGGAGGAAGACTAGTACATCAGTGGCGGCCCTGTTGATACCATTTTGGGGGTTCAAAACCTTGCATTTTATTTTATGTAGGTGCCATACATGTACGGCCTGGTACGACACTGTACAATACAGCACACAACAACCAATTGGGGCAGATTTGGTGGCGGTTTGATATCTAGTCTTCGGCATTGGATTTCATCATTTTGGACAACCATTATTGCAGCATTACCAGGTTCCATTATATCTTATTGTTGTCGATTTTTCTGTGTGAGAGTGCTCTATTATAACAATCATACTAGTATGCAGAGATTAGTCTCAGTCAACATTGTTATGGTAATCTGATATTGCTATATTGTAATCGGTTTGTCATAATTGGGATGTGTGCATTGTAAGGTCACTATTTATGAGTGATTGTTCATTCATTTCATACCATATTGTCAGTAGTTGTAATAGTCTATATAATTTGTCCATTAAGTTCAGACATTACCATATATTATTGTATTGAATTGCTATGCAAAGCAAGGGCATTGTTCACATTGTCATAGGATTGTAAAGACCATTGCATTGTAATCTGAATATTATTGTCACAGTCTGAGAATAGTCATTTGGAATCATATATTGCTAGCTGGGTTGATATAGTGGCATTTACATTGACATTGGATTGTCATACTTGAATGAAGTGCATTGTATAGTCCATTGCATTACAATCTGAAATAGTCCATTATACTCTCAGAATTCAGTCATTGAAATCAGACTTGAGAAGTGTGACCATTGCATTAATAGGAGAGTATCTCATTGTTGGAGTAGTTCATTATAAGGTGCCAAGTGATAGGAATTTTTGAATATTGTTATTGGTGCCGACATTGTTCTTCTATTGTTCATTATTATATATTGGTATTGTTATCTCAATTGCATAGTTGATGCCAAAACAATAAACACATTGAAACACATCATTGCAAGCAAAACATTCAAGTGCATGCCAACTGTTTGACGAATTTACACGGATCAGATTTGGGGTTTTAGTGATCCTACTAGTGAGGGTCATTACACTTTATTTAAATGCAAGGTTGAGACACCATTTCCCTAACAAATTTTAGTTGCAAACTATATGCTTAGATTGAAGATATTACACTTTTGGGATTAAATCAATAAAAAAAGATTAAAACATGCTCTAGAACTTGCACTATATGAGGTACAATAATATTCCTAAGTTCCAACATAATGGATGAAAAGAACAATACATGCATACTAGGCATAAATTATTCAAATGTAGGTTTTTGGGTTTAGAAAAGGGATTTTTTAATGCATCATGTGCATGGAAGAAAATTCCCTTAACTATGAGGATGACAATCAACATCAATGTATAGATTGTGGAAGTATCCAAGTAGGATCCATGGGAGAGGGTTTCTATATAATAGTAAACATGGAAAAAAAGTCAAACCAAAAAATATAGCTTCTAAAGAGGACACATAAATAGCCTCAAATTGGATTTATCATCACAAACCCTCATATCCAAACTTATCCTTTACAAATAATCATATCCCCAAAAAGGAGAAATGACAAGTCAATGTATTTTTTTTCATGTTTTACAATGAATAAGAAATGAAAATGTTGCATACAAAAATGAATTCCCTATTTATAATAGAATAGATGACCATAACACAAAAGTAAAGGTATGCCTCTTCACATGTGATGGAATAGGTGACCATAATACAAAAGTAAAGCCCTAGAATATGGATTCATTATCTATGATAAAAATTGGCTCTCCATGGAGGTTCCAGTCCATGAAATTTTATTATGTCGAGTTCTCTAGTATTTTACCACACCATATATTAGTGCACTCACCAACCTTTGAAGAATATGAGCTTATAATTTAATGATAAATCTAGTCCAGTAGCCTAGCACTATTTGCCATCATTTGGTTAAATTTTACCAAATTTGATAGAGTTGCGGTGTTGTTATATGGGAAAACAAGCCCAAGGTCTCCTAGAAGACAAAAAGAGATTGAATTTGATGAAGAAAGATGCTTAGTATTAAGAATGTTATTGATTTTGAGTTTAGTGGATGGTTCTTACTCATTTATGAGGGGTTGTTTTGCACAAATGATGGGCTTGTTTAAAAAAGGTAAATTATGATATTACATATGCAACATCAACTTTAGTAGACTACAATGGGTTTAGGCATGAGACCAAATTACATAAGCAAAGTGGGTATGGACGTGGACATGAATTTCTACCAATAATAATGTCTCCTCTTAGACAAACATAAATTTTTTAGTCTATGAGAGTTGGTGGAAAGTGATATTAAATGAGCATGAAGTGGGTAAATAGTGAGAGTGATGATTAGGTTAAAGTTTAAAATATTGACGTCAAAGTGTTTGACATACACAAATTGTTCAAGCAACACTTGTTAATAAAATAAACACTAATGAATACTGTAGGATTTGAGCAATACAAATCCACAAAACCCGAAGATCACTTGCATACAAAAACCTATTACAAGGAAGTAGAGACAAGAAGAGGGCAAGGGTTTGACTCAAAAATATGAAGAAAAAAATATCCTCAAATAATGAATGAATTAAATGTACAATGGATCATCCTTATAAAGGAGATCAAAAGCCTTGAAAGGCAAACCCTAATGCATGTAATAATTAGTTTAACTATTACATGACTAATGCATGAAAATTTATATTTAAAACAACTAGTGCATGTGTGTTTAACTAAAGCAAAATGAGTTGACATCTTAAGAAGGGAGTAAAGTTAATATAATTAATACTTTACTCTAACACCCCCCCCTTAAGATGAGCAACAATGCAGCTACAAACAATGCAAGATGAAAGCAAAGGAAACTAGACTGCTGAAAGCATAAAAATGGGTCCCGACAACATGGCCCAATGAGGTACCTAGCATAACCAAATCTTTGTAAAATGGAGAAATAGAGAAAACCCAGTGGGAAAAAAACCCTACTCCAAAAAGAGATAGAAAAATGCAGAAAAAGAAATGGCTCAAGAGACTCTCTCAAAACCATAAGTACAACCAACCCCCCCCTGAGAGAGGGATGAGCCACCAAAGCCCCCCCAGAATGATGGAACCCCTGTGGAAATGATCAAACCAATGCAGCTCCAATGTGGAAGAAATAAAGGCACAGAACAAGGAAATCCATGAATGAGAGGTTGAAGTGGAAGGCTTAACTAATGCTCAAAGGAGAAAACATGAGGATCTTGAAAGGGAATCCCCAATGTAGGTGGTGTGACAGGTGTGTTGACACTGTCATGAAAGAGGAGATGAACGTCCTCTGTAGAATCCTCAACAAGTGCACTTGGTGGCTCGATGAATGGAGCTGGAGGGTTAGGCAGTGCTGAAGAAGAATCCTGCTGAAGAGAAAAGACCTCAATAGGATGTGGTGTGGTAGTCATAGCAGTGATCTCAAGAATAATATAAAAGTTCAAGTGACCTGACTGCACCACATGAGGCTCTCATGAAAGAGGAGAGTTGTGCTCTGATAATGGAGATGGTGGACCAAAGTGTGAGAAGGTGTAGAGATGGGTTGAATGATCAACTGTCCCTATAGCAATAATGCCTCTTATCGCACTATCCCGAATGAAAATTGAATCTGTAGTGAACTCAACTATCTTCCCTGATCCACTGTGTGTAATTTGATAAATTAAGAGAAGGTTTACAGAAATAGATGGAACATACAATACATCATTGAATGTGCCATCCTAAATGGCTACTGAACCTTTCCCGCAGATTGTCAGGATAGTGTTATTCCCCATGAGAATATGAGGAATGGGAGAAGCCTCAACAGTAGAGAAGACCCCTTGAGAAGATGCCATATGGTGAGAAGCAACTGAATCCAGTATCTAAGGGACCTGTGAAGGGGATGCAATGGATGCCCGTAATGCATGACCCTGTCCAGATGTCGAAGATGTGGAGGAAGACTGAAAAGCAGACCCCTGTGAGGTAGAAGAGGATGGAGAGGAAACAACGCTCTTCTGAAGAAGAGATTGCAAATTTACAATCTATTTCTCATAGCCATCAAATCTCTTCTGAAAATAATGTGACTCATCATGAGGTCCCTTCTGACAATAGGAACATGTAGGTCTCTCAGTCTTCTGTTTCTCCTTCTTAGAAGAAGATGGTGGGCTAGTAGAGTGCTGAGAAGAGGAATCTGATATCTGCTTTGGCTTCTGCTTCTGCTTTTCTTTGGATGGTTGGGCAATTAATGCTTGGTTCTTTGATCTTGTTAAAGAGTCCAATTGAGTAAGCTTGGCTTGCTCTCTAGTCAAATGATCACAGAACACCTCAAAAGTGGGCATGGTGAATGTAGGTCCCAAAGTGTCCATGGTAGAAGGAAAGGTAGAAGAGAAGATCTGAAAGTTTCCCCTAAGCTTAGACAGAATCAGATAAATGCACTCTTTATAAATCTTTTGCTTTCCACATCCATGTAAAAAAGATCTCTGCTATTTGAACTTCATCAGAAAGTCCTCAATAGAGGGAAAAGAATTAGGTACAAGAGAGGTAAGCTCTGCCTCAATCTGAAGTGCTCTGAACTTATTCATTGTACCAAACAAGGTGTTAAGCTTGGTTCACAGAGCTAGAGGGGTATTGCACCCATCAAGATGAAACTGCAAGTTGTCTGATACATGTAAAGAAATCAACCCCATAGCCTCATCCATCTTGTTTCAATGATGCATGATCTCAAAGGGCCTCTGTAATACTAGTTGCACTGCATCTAGACAAGACCAAAGCCCTTTTGAACGGAGAAGCCATGTCATTAGGGTTTTCCATGTGTGATAATTATGTGGGGTCAGAAGTTTTAGACAAGAAGAGGTCTCAGCCATATTTTTTTAGAAGGGGTTTTGTTTTGATAAATATCTGGTTTAACTAATAGAAACAAGAAAATAACACCCCCCACAAGCCAAATATTGAACCCCTAAGCCTAGAATGATATGCTTTATTAAGAGAAGAGCAAAAAAGCTTCATATTTGAATCTTGTGTACCTTGAAAAAATTCTAATGAAAATAGGTAGAAATCTAGATGGTGCTTGAGAAGAGTGTTTCGATGCTTCTTTTGGATCGAAAAATAGAGCTAATTTGAGCAAATTAGCCCTCCTAGAATGCAAAAAGGATAATCTGGCATCGACAACAAAAAAAAAAAGAAAAAAAAGCTAGATGACACAAAATACCAAATTAACATGTATGAGAGCGTCGGGCTCGAAACGAGCTTTCTGACGATATCTCATTTGCCTGATTTCGACACCGTATGCTCAAGATATGAGCAAAATACCAACTGGTGCGCGAGAGGGCCCAAAAATGGTACAAATGACGATGATGCATGTTGATGTCATCAAATGACTGGCTTAAATTTGACGACCAAATGGCCGTTGTCTCCCAAAATGGAAAAAAAATAAATTTTTTTTTTTTTCAAAATCGCATGCGCACCTCAGGATCCGCGCCAAACTTTTTTCAGATTTTGCCTCGATTTGCTTGCCAAATTTTTTGATCTTAATTTGCGTGCTAGACAACAAAATTTTTACCTTAATTTGCATGCCAAAACTAGATAATTTATCCTCAAGAAGCGTGCCAATCTGTACAAATTTTGCCTCAAGAAGAGTGCTAAGCTGTCTGGTACCAAAAAATGCCCCAAAATCCAAAGTTCTCCAAATTTGATGTGTTTTATATCAAAATAGGGGTTTTTGGGTCTTGCGAGCTCAACGATGAGATCCGTTTGAGCTCAAAGTGCACCAAAATTTAGAGACCCCCTAATTTCAATAAAAAATCAAAAAAGAGCCCTAATCTAAGACAGATGAATTTCTAATTTCTGAATCCTTCAAACACGAACAAGCTGTAGCATTTAGGCTCTGATACCATGTAGGATTTGAGCAATACAAATCCACAAAACCCGAAGATCACCTGCATACAAAAACCTGTTACAAAGAAGTAGAGACAAGAAGAGGGCAAGGTTTGACTCAAAAATATGAAGAAAAAAATATCCTCAAATAATGAATGAATTAAATGTACAATGAATCATCCTTATAAAGGAGATCGAAAGCCTTGAAAGGCAAACCTTAGTGCATGTAATAATTAGTTTAACTATTACATGACTAATGCATGCAAGTTTATATTTAAAACAACTAGTGCATGTGCGTTTAACTAAAGCAACATGAGTTGACATCTTAAGAAGGGAGTAAAGTTAATATAATTAATACTTTACTTTAACAAATACTAAAATGTGAGATATTAGAATTTTAATTAGGTTTTAAAAATCTAATGTATGACTTTACATTTAAGGAATTGTCACAACCCATTTTTCTACAAACCATAACAGTAATATGCTAAAATTTAGGGGATGAGCTGGAAATGGGCAATTTTTCACTCAAAGTAAAAAAAAATAAAAATTATGGCAGTCAAGAAATTTTAAATTGACTCTTAATTGCCTCCTAAACTAGCGTCATGGAAGCTTGTCTTTGGAAGAAAATTGTTAACTTCCTCTAATTGCGCACGAGTAAGGGAGAGGAGTGTGATGCGTAGTGGAAGAGGAATTAATTAGCACCCAATAGGAGTTTAAGGGGGAGTTAAAGTGTGCGCAACAATAGGAGGATGGTGCTTCTCCTATAGATGAGATGTTTTACCAAAGGGAATCTACTTTCCTTTTCATTCCACCCCTCACTTGCAGATGGTGAGAATTTCTCTCCATGTCTAGAGAATCTGATTCTGGCATAGAGGCCTCCCTTGTTACCCTAATTAGACATGAAATCTTTGATATCGGTTGCAGTTTTCCGTTTGGTTCACTTGATTCAAATCAAGAATCCATTAGCCACGGGAGGCACATTTCTTTCCAGGCTTTGTGTGCACCGAGGAAGGAGGAATAAGGGTAGAAGAGAGTAAGAGCATGGTTTTAAAAACAAATAGGGGAGGATCGACATTAAAAGAGGACAGGGGGTGCACACTGCAGAGGGGGGTTATCTTTTTGGTTTTGGAGATCAGGAGGATATTGCCAGGCACAGAGGATGGCAGGTTGGCCTACTCCTAAACTGCTTGGAGAACAGTCAATCACCAAGGTAGAAGGAAATCAAACACAAGTGTATCATACATTCTTTATTGGAAGCCATTAGCAGTCCCAAGTCTATGTAGAAAATATTCATCAGATTACAACCATTTTCTAGGAAACCTTCCAAAATTGGGTTGTTAAGGGCAGAATCCATACAACTGATGAACTCAAATATGTAAGCTATATTCTTTTTTTTGTTGTTCTCAAAAGAATTAAGAATTATTTGCTACTACATTGTGTGAAATTATTTTAGGTTTGACGCTTAGGAATTATTTTATATCGATAAAGGGTTTGAGTCGAGAGTAAATGTATTACTGGGAAAGAGGAAAAATCTGAAAAAAAATAGTTGGAACGGTATGAGTGGATAGACAGTCTTATGCATTCCATAAGAAAAAGTACAGAGATAAATTTAAGGATGGAATATCATTTTTTTCCTATAGATGTGTATTGTCATTTCTTTGGATTGGGCATCATTCCTTAGTTTTCTTTTGGAAAACACTTATATTTCATTATGTTTGGTGAGTATTGTGTTTTCTGTAGTAGAGATGGATTTTTAGTAGCCAAAGCAATGCAAACTTTAGTAGAAATCAATTCTTTTATATCATAGAAGATTAACCACGTTGATTTCCTATTAGGAAAGGATAAACTTGAATTTTAGGTTGTTTTCTGATTGATCTATTTTGAAAGGTGAAATCGGAACCTTCACTATTAGGTGGATAATTTATCATTTTAGGAGAGATTTTATTGCTTAAAAATTAAAGATGCATAGAACTTCATACAGTCAAGCTTTAAACATGGGCTTATAAGTGGGAGCTAACCACTTTGTTGAATAGAATCAAGTTAATTAAGTACATCTTAGAAAGACTACAATAAAGTCTTAGGGCCCATTTGGTTGTGGGAATTAGGAAATGCTGGATTTGATCAAATGTTGGAAATGGTCAAATCATGGATTTGATAATCTGGTTTTTCATTTCCGGATTATGTTTGGACCGTTTGGTTGACCCAGAATATGAGTGAGAAGATGTATTTCCTCTATTTGGTTCCACTTTTTGAAACTAGAATTGGAATTTGAGTATGATTTTTTTAAAAAAAGTTTCTTGAATTGTTTTAATGTTTTTGAATTTAATAATTCATTTTTATTAATTTAATTTTATATAGAAAATCGAAGCGAAGTTTAAAGGAATTTAATTCACGTCAAATAGCAAGGTAAGGTCATCGATAGAAAAGCGAAGTTTAAATGAAATTTTTGCTTTATTCATGTGCGTCAACAAACCTAACTTGAATGCACCTACGTGAATGAAAATTGGAAAATAGAATTGCAGACCATTTTAGGCAGCCAAAGTTGGAGATAGGCAACCAAGTTACAATCACTAATTGCAACCAAAATTTTAATAAAAATTGACAAAAAAAAAATGAAAAAAAAAATTCAAGAAAAAATTCAAAAAAAAAAAATCATTTTTTTTTAAATTGGAAAAAAAATTCAACAAAAAAATAGAAAAAAAATTTGACAAAAAAATTCGAATAAATAACAAAGTTACAAACCACTCAAACAAATAAAAAATTAAATAAATCCCTCCGCACACAAATAAAAAATTAAAAAATTAAGTGGTAGACATGAAAAATTTAAAAATTTGCTTTACCCCTAATTCCAATTCCAATTTCAAATTTCAATTCCACATTTTCAAGTGGAAGATGTAAATGCTCATTTTGGGCAAAATGAGCATTTGCATCTTCCTATTCTATTTTCATATTGCACTCCCAAACTCAGGATTCGACGAAATCGGAAATCACAAATGCCAATTCTAGACTAATTCCTGCAACCAAACAAACCCTTATTAAACATGAATCTCTGTGAAATTTAGGCCAAGTTAGTTATGCTTTTGCAACCTATCATTTACATATTTGATTATGGTTAGTACATCAAGGAAGGACCATGCTTATGTATAAGCTTATTTTCATTACCTTTACATTGAGTGTTTATGCGTAGATAAATATTGTGTATGACTGAATGATTCTGTGAATATAAGGCCATATCTAAAACATTACAAAGTGCATACTTTTGGAGATTATGATTAATTTGTATATACCAAATAAAATAATAAGGTAAATGGTATTTGCATGTGCTGATGTATGCAAGAATGTTTGTTTGTGTTTCTCTGTGCTTAAAGAAATAAAAGATCCTATACAGAAAAGTCTATATGTGCCTGTACTTCCTTACATTTATTATGTAATTATATTGCCTATTGAGAACCACGTGGATGAAATGTTCGTTAGCCTTGTGTTTAAATTGGAACTACGTATGTGTTCTTCTATATTGGTTAGATACAAAATAAAAGAGATTCTCAACATGTTGCTCAAGAAAGAGTTGATGTTTCTAGTTTAATATGTCAGAATGATGCATATGGTTTATCCATGTCTTGATGATAATGATTTAGGATATTTTTATTTCTTATTTCATTACTACAAAAAATAAAAGAGGTGAAAATCAAATCTTAATGAGTAGATAGATGAAGGAAAGCTTAGGCATGTAAATTCTTTAGACCTATTGTGAAGTACCTGCTAATCATTGTTTTAATTTATACTGCATGAATGAAATGAATTTGTTATATGTGTATTCTTGGGTTTTCTCCACGTACTATGAGGAATTCAAGTTATAATTATCATTTGAACAAAAAAAGATATTGACGGATATTATGAGTTTGACATGTTTTTGATAGTTAAGAGAAGGATTTTGTTATGTTCCTTTATGTATGTTCAATGCACCATGGAAACTTGATGTACTATGCATAAAATGTGAATCTTTGCATGATATTTTTCATATGTATGAAATGGAAGTAGATTTACAAGGGTTGATTTGGAAATCCATAACATGTTATATTGGAAATTGAATGTGGATGTATCAAGTAGCACATATTCCATTACTCCTTAGTTTTACTTTGTTAGATTACTTCTAGCTGGGTTGGGTATCATTCATGTCAGGAAGGATTCCGAGGAAGTGTTATTGCTTTGTGGTAGGGTGGAAACACACTCCCACAATATTCTCGCCCTAGCTGACTTTTGTGAACATGTTTCTGAAGCATTTTTCAGAAAGGTCTTTACCTTACAATGCTATACGCATATGGTATTTGACATGGTGGTATTTCTTGACGTTGAGGTTTACCTTTATGTTTATGAAATGGAAGATCATAATTGAAACTAATCTTAATCTTTTACTATATGTTTCCATAGTTGGTCGAAAATCTCTTGGGTTGTATCCTGATTTGATAGCTTGTACTTGATGGAAATCTCTTATAATGACTTCATTACTACGTTTGGCAGATGGTCGACTTTCCACTTATCTTTGGACAAATGTATGCTTTATCATTTCAACAGTTATGGTCGTAATTGCAATTTTTTTATTCTTATATAGTAGGGAATTGATTGGTATCTTTTCGACTTATGCATTCGACCATTGACTTGTTGACCGACTCCCTAAAATTGCGGGTTTTGCTGATGTGGATTTTGTGTCGTAAGTTCAGTCTTTACAAGAACCCTAGATTATAAGCAAAAGCATATGAAATAGAAATGACCATAAAGAATCATTCATGTACAAATATAAGACTCTTAATTTATTTTTTATTATTAGATGCAATGTATGTGTATTAAACTTTTTAACATAGATATCCATCACCAATTTAAAATAGTTTTTCAATAATTATTGTCAATGTAATAAGCTATCTATATTTATCCTTACTATTCACAAACAAGGATTATTGAACTTTCTCTCCATGAAATTCAAAATATTATTTAATGACTATAGTCTATAAAATAAACTATCTATATTCATCCTTACTACCCAAACCAATGGACAACAAGACTTAAACTCAGAACTCACATGTAAAAATATAATAATTTTTTAAAGGAAATTTGATATCAATTACAAAATCAAATAAAAAATCGCCTTATTACGAATTCTTTGTCAGACTTGTATTGAATTTAGTGTAATCCATGCAAATTGCAACTATCTACGTTGGATAACAAAATAAATGTATTTGATCTGGTGAAAGAATAAATGTGCTTTTATCATTTCTGCAGAAGGAAAGAAGTAAAGAAAGGGCAAAACTTGTCAAACTTGTATTTATTGCACGCGGAAGCGGCTGAGTAAAGCCTGACAAGCCTGCAAATTGAAAGTGCATGATATTGGCATGAAATTTAAGCAAAGCCATGGTTGGTACCTACTACTAAACTTCTAAACCAGAGGAAAAAGGCTTCAGGCTTTGTCTAATGGGCCATTTCATTGGTATCTACAGTGCAAAACCTGCTAATTCACAATCAAATCATTTAGTCAAAAATTTTCAAAAAACAGATGAAAAAATAAATAGAGGAAGCGACTCTCTGACAGTGACCATGAGAGATACGCTGGCCCACGTGTGACGCGTTATCCGTACTCACTTCTGTAATTCTGGAGAAAACCGCTGGTAAGGAAAGGTGGTTTCCCCTCTTTTCATTTATGCACAGCTGTAAGCAGGGCTGTTTTGAAGAGTTGATTCTTGACTCTCATGTCACGTAAGCTTATTCGATTAAATTAATGAGTATCAGTGGCTTAACCCAGGTCTAGAAGCCCTATGATCAAGAAAGTGTTGATTTTATGTCCATGATTGAGCCTCTTTTACTTGTTTGGAAGAGAGAGATTTAGTGTCCGACTGACATAAAATATGACAAGTCCACCTGTTCCCTGTGACATCGTTAACAACAAAAACACAGTGTGAATGACTTTTTAATGGGGTCGGGAGTAATGATGGTGGGGGGTAGATGGGAAGGTTAAAAGGAAGCAAGCGAACAATCCAGCTAGAGAGATAAAATAATGATCTCTTGTTTATACATATACAATGTACATGTGCATGGTGCATTTCTCATAGAAGCAGCCTCAAGCCATTAGCCAGGCATTTGAGGTGGTCTGGTTTCCACAATGCTGCATCTGGGCGCTGTTGGAGTGGTAGCTTGGCATTTGAGTTTTGTTCTGTTGCTCTTATGTCAGCTAGATAGTGTATTAGGTGATTTGGGAAGGCCATTGACAGATTCAGATATCATACGCAGGCAGCTATTGGCCATTGAAGGGAATGAGTTTGAGTTTGGGGAGAGGGTTGTGGTTGATACAAGTCTTGTATTCCCTAATCCAAGGCTCAGGAATGCTTACATTGCTCTGCAGGCATGGAAATCTGCTATTTTTAGCGATCCTTCCAATGTGACTGGCAACTGGGTTGGAGCAGATGTGTGTAGCTACAATGATGTCTTCTGTGCTCCTGCACTGGACAACAGCAGCATTCAAGTTGTAGCTGGCATTGATCTGAATCATGAAGACATTGCAGGCTATCTTCCAGAGGAGCTTGGTCTGCTCACAGATCTTGCCCTGTTTCATATCAATACCAATAGGTTCTGTGGTATTGTGCCTAAGAGCTTCAAGAATCTCACATTGCTGTTTGAGCTGGATATCAGCAACAACAGATTTGTTGGGCCATTTCCAACTGTAGTCATCTTGTTGCCTTCATTGAAGTACTTGGATATTAGATTCAATGATTTTGAGGGTAAGCTGCCATCTCAGCTCTTTGACAAGGACCTAGATGCCATCTTTGTTAACAACAACAGGTTTCAGTTTGACATTCCCTCAAATCTGGGGAACTCCCCTGTTTCTGTTGTTGTCTTCGCCAACAATCACCTGAGGGGATGCTTGCCTTCAAGCATTGGTAAAATGGCCGCTACTCTGAACGAGATCATTGTTCTCAACAACAACTTAACAGCTTGCCTGCCTTCTGAGGTTGGTATGTTGACAAACTTGACGGTTTTTGATGCGAGTTTCAACAAGTTCGTAGGTTCTCTGCCAAACAGCATTGGGAATATGGTGAGCGTAGAGCAGCTGGATGTAGCACACAACATGTTTTCAGGAATGATTCCTCAGACCATCTGTGCGCTGCCCAACTTGATCAACTTCACGTATTCCTACAACTTCTTCACAGGGGAGGCGCCTAATTGCTTGGCTCTGCCGTCCAGAGGAGTTGTCTTCAATGATCGGTCCAACTGCATTCCGGGTAGGCCTGCCCAACGTTCTGTCAGGCAATGTGCTTCATTCCTTTCTCATCCAGTTGCTTGTTCTTCATTTAAATGCAATGCTTTTACCACTCCAGTGCCATCCCCTGCTCTCCCATCTCCCCCAGTATCCTTTCCCTCACCTGTAAAACCCACTCCACCATCTCCACCCTCACGGTCCCCCCTGCCACCTTCACAGCCATTTCCATCTCCATTCCAACCACCCTCTCCCACAATGCCATCACCAACACCACCCTTTTCAGTATCACCCTCTCCTACTGTGCCATCTCCAACACCACCCTCTCCTACAGTGCCATCTCCAACACCACCCTCTTCATCATCCCCCTCTCCTTCAGTGCCATCCCCAACACCACCTTCATCATCACCCCCCTCTCCTACATTGCCATCTCCAACACCACCTTTTGGATCATCACCCTCTCCAACAGTACCATCTCCAACACCACCTTATTCAGTATCACCCTCTCCAACAGTGCCATCTCCAACACCACCATATTCAGTATCACCCTCTCCAAAAGTTCCATCACCTACCATTCCATCTCCCTCGTATCCCTATCCGCACTCCCCTCCTAATTTCCCACCACCGTCACCATCGCCACCTCCTCCACCTCCCACTCTGTACTCACCATACACACCACCTCCTGTCTACTACCCACCATCCCCATCACCTCCATTTCACTCTCCTCCATTTCCATCTCCGATCTTCCATCAGTACTCCCCACCGCCGCCTCCAACTTACACTCCACCACATTATTCATATCCTCCTGTTCATCATTATACTTATCCTCCACCATCTCCAACTCCACCTGTGCACTATTATACACATTCTCCTCCACCCCCACCACCACCTCCTCCACCTTATAAAGAATACCCCTCACCATCACTGTCTCCTCCCTCTACTCCTCCACCAACCCCATCCGCCCCTCCATCACCAGTTTATTACAGAGCCCCTCCACCACCCTCACCGTCTCCTCCACCAATTTACTACAATGCCCCGCCACCACCCCTGCCATCTCCTCCACCTCCACCTCCACCTCCACCATCTCCCCCACCTCCATCTCCTCCATGTGTTGAACAAACGCCGCCACCACCTCCCCCCATTGAACATATCCCACTTCCTCCAACTCTTGGGTTCTCGTACAAATCTCCTCCTCCTCCCTCAATATATTAATTTTTTGAAGACTCGTATGAGGAAGCATACTATTTTTTCTGCCGCCATATTGTGCTCTCCAGTTCCTTGGATTGGAATACATTGAGTATTTCTGATTTCAGAAGTTGGGAAATATTGCTTAGTTTCTCCTGTGAGACTGACAGCAAGTGAGAAGACAATCCGGGATTACATCAAGGGCTATCTCATGCACATGATACAGAAATATCAGAGTCGATAGAGGAAAAAGGCCTTCAATTAGCCTTACCTACTTCTGGGAATCGTAGGCAATGATTTTTCAGCAACCTACTACCTTCATTGCTCATGATATTGAGGATATGAATAAACCATTCAGGGAAAATATGTTTTGCGATTTCTCACGATGGGTACCAAAATTTGTATGCATTAGTACTATACCATTATCTATGAGACTTCTCAAATGTGCTATACATTTGTGTCCTCTGTCCGGATTAGGTCTGTGTTTCGAAAGTAGGGTATATGACAAGTAACTTGTTTTCCAGTTTATTCTTTCAAGACTGGTGCTATTCAGGAATAAGTAGAACTTATTATTTTGAAATATGATGTATCTGTTGATGAAGTTGATTATTCGCTGCAGAGCCTTCCTGTTGACAATGTAATTGCTATGCAATGTTGCATTCACTGATGGTCCAATATACAAGTTTGCAAGCTTTAAATGCCAATTAGGTTTTTGTATTGAATTAAAGCATGAATAGGAATAACAGAGATATCAAAAAACTGCCAACCGAAAAACCTTAATTTGTTAAGAGCTAATGTGCTTGAATCTTTTCTAAACGATGATACAAGACTTACTCAGTTTAAAACATTAAAGTAGTGTATTAGTGATTTGCCCATTTGGTGTCTGTTTGGCAATTTGGGTATTTTCACTTCTTGTAACTTGCCTTTGAGATGTTATATCTTCCTTTCGCTAGCGTCTGAACGGTTCATTGTCCCGAGCATATCGTCTTAAACGCGTTGGCCCTTCTGAACACTGAACACACAGGTGCAGTGTGGGCAGTTGAAAAGCCCAGTACTATATCCATGTTTCTTGAATGAGTTGGTTCCTGTAAATTGTGTCTCAAAATAAAATCTTAGAAGTAGATTTCTCAGCTACTTTTGTTCTCAGAATATAGAATCAATTTGAACTAAAAAGGAATCACTGGGTTCTCAACTGAAACCAAGGAAAAGTTGGTGATAGGGTATTTTATTCTAGAATAGGTGGGAAATGGGTTAGGTCTCCGATGAATCATGTGCAGTTGATCTAACAAGTAGAGACACGGTACTATATCGACAGCTGGACGAGCAGCATCCAGACAGATTGATCAGGGCTGGCACTAGCCTGAATGATCTATATACGATTGTGTCTCCAATCGCCTTAATAAGATGTAAAATGTTTGTCTTGGGTGTGCTCTTATGTGGCTTTTTGAGCTCAAAAATTTAATAAGTTTTGTAACTTGTAAGTCGGTAATTTTAATAATTTGATTGGAATAGAATATTGTGTATAGTTTCTAGTTTTGGATGTCTGAGTTTTGATTAGAATAGGATAGAAGAATCTTAGTTGGTCAAAGATAGTCTTAAGGGACAGCAGATTTTGTCTCTTTAGTTTTCTATCAAACATCAATTCCTGTCTTTAAAATTACTGTTAAAATTTTTGAGGGTGAAACCACCAATTTCATCTTTTATGATTGAAATAGAAGTGTAACAAGAAGTGACAGTTTTAAACCTACTTTGACAGGTTGGTTGGCAATTTGAACATGTCACAGTCTTAACAGCTCTCACCATGGAGCAATCTGTACATGAAAGCATTTGATGTGCTCTCCAATTTTTAGACCTATAATAAAAAATTAAATCGCGAAGAAGTCTCAGAGCTTTAAATCCACTTTGACGGGTTGGTTGGCAATGTTGTGGGTTTGCAAAAGAGGTTGTGGTCTTGAAAAAAAGAAAAAGAAAGAGAATTCAACTTCTCATATGAACATAATGAAAAAATTATTTGATGGTCACAATTAAGAAAATGTTGGGCTTTTAGTTGTACAGTTGAAAACAGTACACACCATCTTAGATATAAGGTCACATAGATGGTCAGTCTCTAAGAAAGAGCGGGAAGTATATTCTGTAATAGTTGAAATCTGTTTATTATAAAAACAATTTAAAGGTGGAAAGTCTAAATAAGCTATTCAAAGAGACAATGCTTCACAAAACTGTTGAACTTCCTGATGAAGATTTTTCATAATAGAAAAATTGACCAAAAAAATAAAAAATAAAAAAAATCTTGAAAGTCATTGAAATTCTCTCCATCCCTTAAACCGCTGGTCTTATAAACATGATGAAAATTCCTTCATTCATTCAACAGCTCCCACTATGAGACAATCTGTTGATGAAATTATTGATGTGGCAGCTGTTTCCTTGAGACCATCTAAAGTTGATTGGAAGCCAGGAAAGCAAGGGTGTTTCCATTAATGCTTATGGGGAAATTAGGTGTGAAAGTTGCACCTAATTTTACTGGAAAGAATATGGGTGTTGTTTACAATGGATGGGACTCGAACTATTGCTAGCTGTAATGTTCTCCATCTAGAATTCATTGTAATTGTCGGTGCCATCATCTGGGGATTGGCAATTTAGTTGCAGAATAATTTACTTGATCTTGAAACAAGAGATGTTGGTCGGCAAACCAAATGCCACGTATGGAATTTGGTATCTTTCAGTACTCACTCTGGTTGGCAGTTCAGAGCATGTGCTCTCTGACGTATAGATATTCTATTTTTATGGGCCTTGTCTGATTTCAACAAGCTTTTGGTCAATCATGGCCTCATGCCCACAAAAATACAGACGCCATATTATTTTTCAGGGAGAAATTTGCACGGCAGTGTAACAGGTGGCAGGTGCACAAATTTCTATATTCTTGCAATTTGTTCACAATAAGATAATGCTGATCTCCTACTGTCATCCAAATGAGGATGCAGTGCCACAGTGGCTTCCCATACATGGTGGGGTTGCTCAACTAAAAGTAAGGTTGTATAGTTGATGTCTGTTTAGAGTTAAAGTGGTCTATTCGGAAAACAACTACACTCCAAAAGAGCAGATGAAAAGACAATAGTGCTAATGCTCCCTGTGGAACCATTGCTGGAGTCATCTAGTCTCAATCAACAAATCCTGTCTTCAGGCTAAATTTTGATGGACCACCAGGCAGACAACAATGGCAACCTAATCCAATTACTAAATTTTTATCTAGGTCAAATAATTATATGTCATTGAGTAATGTAGCTTATTTGAACAGTAAGGTTAATAAATTTTGTAACAAAATGATTAGTTTGAAGATTGAATAGAAAGGATTTGGGTATTTTGTTATTTAGTTATATTTCATTAGTGATTTACAAGAACTTCTTTTTTGAGAGGTTGCTTGTGCAAATACTATTCCAATTCAACTATGCTTAACTATGGAGTAATTCTGAAGTTAAGCCCACTTAACTTTACCCCATTTGCAAATTTTATTAGAGCTGTGATGTCAAATAAATTTGATTAATCAGATGTAAAAAATAAATGTCTTTGTTATAGTAGGTTTGAAATTCTTTTTAACCTATTTGATTGAATTGCATGAGATCAAATTTGTAAGTCACAAAAATGTTTTCAAGACATGAGATTGATCTCATTGTTTATGCGACAGTGTAACTTAGTTCATCCTTGTTTCTCTTGCTCGACGTATAAGGATTAATAGAATTTAGAAATATCTTGAAGGGCACTGAATTATGAGTACTTATGTGCTCGTTCAACTCTTCGCCAAGGTTATGGCTTTGGACAATGTTAACAAATATCAAACAAAGGGTGGGAGTGATCTAATGACAATTTTAGCAGATAAAAAACAAAAGGTGGGATTGATTTAAGTACAAATTTGGATGCAGACACTCTTCATTGATATTTCTAGAATGATTCATTGATAATATTTAAATGTTGTAATGAATGCTTTAAATACTAAGATATAATGAAATGTTGTACAAATGTGAGCATCATAAGATTAAAAATAGATACTAGAAATTATGTTTAATAATGTAAGGAAGATTTAAAATATGTACAAATAGAATTAAGCTAAAGGTAAGAAAGTGTGTATCTATATATGAAATGCATAATTTTTTTTTGAAAAAAGCTAAACTTAATACCAAATGTAACATATTATTATATAAATTATATTAAGATATTTCAGTTGTTACAAATGCACAATTTAGATTTTTTTTTTTTAAAATATTATCTGAAATGCACATATATATATTCTTAAAAATGATTAATAAACATGATTTCATATAAACATGGCCAAATATTATTGGACCAAAACAGGGGGCAAGAGTTTGAATGTGATGAGGCACATGGGCAGTGGGCAGTGGGCAGTGGGCATGTTAATGAATTGCACAGCACTTGGAGTGACACTACTAATTCCTTGGGTGGCGGGTCCCTGCAATTGGATTGTCGGTGATGCCACAGCACTAATAACGATATTTCCCAATACTAAAATACAATAATGCAACCTCTTCCCTAACAACTATTTAGATCAATAAATTATTTAGGCAGCCCAATGTTTGAAAATATCATATTCTATAATCATTATATCAAATAATCCCTCTTAATTAGGTATCATACAAATGCATATTTTATTTAATAAAAATATATCTTTTATATACATTCATAATAGCATTTTAAAAACTATTCATATTTTAAGCTAAATTTATTATTTAAACTTTTCAAACCACCCGAAGGAGTACGTGGATTTGTAAACAAGTTTGAAAACCGTCAAATCACAGAATCATCATTGGCATTGCGTACGAGAAAACAGAAAGTTGAGAATTGAGAGAGGAAGAGTACGTTGAAATTGAGGACAGCTTGACTCCCATTTTTTCACGTTTCCCTCCTCTTGATCTACATTATTTGAAGCACGTACGATCAAATTTACTAGGAGTTATAATTGTGAAAGGAGGGCAAGTGTAATTAAGGTTACTGTTTTTATTACAAATTAAGAATTGTTCAAATTGTACAATGATATGAAATAGAGTAGTTGGGAGAGTATTTTGTTAGTTATGTGGTTTTTTAAAAAAAAATTTAAAATTGAAGTTGATTTTTTAATTTGAGTTTGTAATATATATTTACAACTTATTAGATTATTTATTAGTTGTTTTTGGATTTTAGTGTGTTTATAATTTTTAGTATCAATGTTTCTATTATATTTGTGATTCCTCATTGAGATGTTTAAAAGAGTGCAAGGAGATGTAAAAATGTAAATTATGTATTATTATAATAAATCTTATAACTATTATTCTAAATTTTCATATTAATGTCTACAAATTATTCTAAAGACATGAAATTTTCAGTTTATAATAAACACTAGTAGTTTCTGAATCTAATTCTCCAAAGTATGTTAAGTATCCACCATCAAGGTACTAGAGAGCAAGAGGACTAATCATTTAATAATCAATAAATCATTTAATGCTACTTCATTTCTATTTTATCATCTTTCCCTCTTCTTTATCCTCTTTCTTTAAGACAATTTATGAGGGACTATAATTGTGAAAGGGAAACATATGTAATTAAGACAATAGTTTTTATTACAACTTAAGAATAGATCGACATAGTACAAACATGTGAAGTATAGTAGTAGGAAGAATATTTTGCTAGTCTATGGAAGTTATGCATATAATCTAAAATTTAAAGGTTTTTTTTTCCTTTAATATTGGACTTGATGATAGATTGATGTAATGACATTTCAATAATAGATATATCATTTAATGATGCATCACTCATGTTTTAACACTTCCCTCCTTTTTATCCAACTTCTTTAACACATGTACAATCAAATTTATGAAGGATTGAATTGTGAAAATGAAGCATGTGCAATTAAGGCTATTATTTTTATTACAAATTAAGGATAGTTCAACATACTATAATATTGTCTATCCAACATAGTAGTTAGGAAAGCATTTTGTTAGTTTGCGAAAGTTGTGTATATTATTTAAAAAGTTAAAGTTTTTTTTTTTTCTTTTTAAATTGGGCTAGATGATAGATTGATGTAGTCACATTTTATTAATTGATAAATATTTAATGATATATGAATGTAAATGACCTTGGGTAATATCCTTTTATATTTTACTTGGACACAATTTAATAATTTCAACTAAACTATTGATTTTTTGTTTGATATAAAGTAATTATTTCCTATCACAATAGGGTAACTATAATAATCAATATTTTTTGCTCCTTTTAGTTAGTTATCATCAACTATATTTTCAAATCTATAACAATGACATGGATCATTTACCATGCGACATTTGTTTATTATATGCTAGATTTTGTTTTAAGGGGAAGAAGATGAATTATAATTCATATACAAGACATTCAATATGATATTAAATATGCATAAACTTATGACCTCAACAAACTTCAAAATCAATAGATTAGGGCAAAATTTAAATATTATTTATTTAATTAAATTTAAATAATGATTTAAAAAATATACGCACATAACAAAATGGATATTTATTTTGAAATATTTTTAAGTAAAAACACCCACCTTCAATCTAGTGTGGCTAACTAACTTAACACAATAAAAAAATTGCAAATGCAATAAAGATATTTTTGGAGGTTAAAGTTTTATATTTCAAATTTGAAAAAGTTAAATCAACATTTAGATAACATCTCCTTACTCAAAATTTTATTTTACAAATCAGTTAAAATGAACCCTCAACAAATAGAGAATGATCAATAATCCAAATGCTCAAGTATCTCAAAGTATATATTCAACTTTCATGAATTTTATTTTCTCATGTGCCTCCATTTTGTCATATATGATTTTTTAACTCTTTCCATCATGCTTTTATAAAGTAAGTTCTATGTCATATCCAACCTTCCAAGCAAAATTTCATGTCATATTAGGAATCATATAGATTTCTCCAATGGTGGCCCACTCTGTTTACAAGGAGCCCAAATTTACAAGATATTTAAGTCTCACAAGGCTTGCAAGATGTATAACATACCTAACCTAAATATCTAAATAGTGTTAATGCTAAATAATAATATTATATAAGAAATCCTTCTAGTCTCACAAGATTTGTACCTACATACAATGACCTAAATTTGATGGTGATATTGTTTGTCAAGCATTTAGAGTTACCCTTCAAATGTCCAAGCATACACATTCACACCCCCCCCCCCCCCCCCCCCCCCCCCCCACATACATTTTAAGCAATATTTTACCAAGGGATAAAAAATAAAATAAATTATCCTTGTATCAAAATAATTATTTGCTTTCAAGAGTTTGTTATTATTTTTTATCAAGGAAAAAATAGGTTTTGAAGGGACCTGAAACCCTTTACAAAAGGATTGCTAAAGATATACTGTGAAATCCCATCAAAACAAGAAAGAATGGAACTAAGACCATAATATAGGTTTTACCAACATGCTCCCACAACCTAAAACAAAAGTTGCACAAAAAAACCATCAAGCGGCCAAAAAGCAAAGAAACGACTAGAGAAACTCCAGCCCAAACACCCACAACAAGGAACCATCAAGATTTTCCTTTAGCACCTCCCTTGTGGGAATGAAGAGTCATATCAAAAGAGGGCATAGATGTCTTATATTTCTTTCCTTTCACAGTAATCCAACTATAGACACCTCTATGAGCATCACCTAGATCCAATGAGTGCTAAGTGTTCCATTCATTCTCATGAGATATGGGTTCTTGTGAACCACTACTCATGAAATATGGGTCAATGAGTTTGACTAAAAAAACTACATAGTTGAATCCTGATAGCAATATCACAATCTTATTTAGTTCTCCTAAGATATTTATTAATTAAATATTAATTATTTAATTGATTCATGCCATCCCCTAGTTGATTAATTTAATTAATTAACTACAGTCCAATTAATTATCTAAATGACAACCCATAGTCTAATAATTAATTAAAACCCTCTTCCTCTATTAATTTAAATAAATATGTCCATCTATTTAAATTAATTCATAAACCCCTTTTCTTCCTATTTTGGATTTAAATAAAACATTTAATCCAATTTAAACACATGGTTATTAACTTTAACCCCTAACAGGTAACCAATCCCAACAACCTAACCTTGAGTTCCTACTCAACCCAATCCATTCACACATACTAATCACTCTTAACTAGCTAATGACCCATGATTAGCTAATCCAACCCTCCACTCATTCTCTCTCCTCCCATCACATCCTCCTAATTCTCTCACTTGCCTTCTAATTCAAACCTAATCACTCCCTAAACATTTGCACAATCATAATCCATGGATTAAGAAATCCTAACCCAAACCAAGTCAACCCTCATGTCACATCCTCACATCTCCTAATTCCTTCACCTCATGTCAACCTTAAATGCTCTTACACATCCCTTACACACTCCATCTCCCTCTTACACATTTGTCCCCTCTCACATCTCCCAAAATGGTTACATTCCCCCATACCTTCCAACCTCTCCCATTGTGACACTTGTCATAATGAGATGCATTTGAGAAAGCACAATCCATGTGCTCTCTCTCAAATGCATCTTGACCCTTCCTTAGGTTTGCATCTTGACCGTCCATTCACCTCTCCTCTTGCCTATAAATTGAACCATCTTCCCTTCACAAATCATCCACCTTCCATGCAAAGTTATAATGCTAATTTGAGAGCCTAAAAACTACTAAATTACCATTATAATGCCAAAATCATTCCAAGATATTGAAGCTTGAGCATCATCCTTTGAGCACACATCCAGCCTATTGGACAAATCCAAACATCAAGAAGGCTTTTTGGTGGTTTGCACTCTCATTTTATGCCTTATTTGTCTAATCTTTTATGTTGTGATAGCTTAGTATGTTGAATGTTGAACTTATTTTTTTATGTTCCTAACACACTAGTTTTATTGCATACATTTTGGCACGCTTGGTGGGACTCACTTTTAGGGTCATTTTCTCATTCATCTCATCTATCTTATCTTGCAAAAACTAACAAAATACTAACTTTTGTTGTTGTTTTAGTGTTTTGCAAGGCCTTTTTGAATTTATGCAGGTTTGAGGAGGAAGAAATAACATTTGCGCCATTGTTCCCGCATTCAGATTTTACACAATAAAAAAAATATAGGTTTGCGAGATTGCGAGTCCGATCGGTGAGATCGCCAGTACGGTCGACGGGATCACATTACAGCAAAAAATT
Source organism: Chamaecyparis obtusa (assembly GCA_027943335.1). Classification (NCBI taxonomy): domain Eukaryota; kingdom Viridiplantae; phylum Streptophyta; class Pinopsida; order Cupressales; family Cupressaceae; genus Chamaecyparis; species Chamaecyparis obtusa. The sequence goes on along the minus strand of BSBK01003643.1, from coordinate 973,272 downwards.
CTATATTATGTCTTTTCTTTCTCTCTTGGGTTCACCAACAATTATTTCAACAGTCTGCGAGACTTTGAATTCACAACGCAAGAATGCAATTTTACTGTGCAGGATCATGAAATAATTTTGTAAGTCACAAGGCATTAATCAAAATCAGTTAGAAAACCTTGAAATTTGTGCCCGCGTATTCGATTATAGACATGTGGGATCACACGTTGACCTTGTGGGATCGCAACTGTAGGTATTACATTTAATTTTGTCAGCTATTTCTTTGTTTAAACTTTTGAACTAACAGGCCTATGGGATCATCCGTACGACCCACATGATCGTTGTTTTTGGGCTATGGGATTGCAGGAACAGGTGGTGGGATCGCGAGTTAATATTTAAAAATAGAATTTACATATTGTCTTAAAGAACATTGCATGTATATAGAACACTTCAACATTTAGATTTGGGCTTAAAATGAAATCAAATCTTCATACTTCATACTTCATCTTGGTGCTTAAAATGAGAAACAATCAAATCTTGAATGCCTAAGAATTCTAAAAGATCTAAGAATTTTTTCAAAACCAAGCCAAGGTACACTTACCGTAGTCACTTCCTGGATTGAGAGATTTCCAAATCCGTGCTCAGAGATTGAGGATATTTTGGACTTATGACTGAATAAGTGAAATACATGAAATAAAAGTTACCAATACCATGTGTGTATCGAGAGAAGAAAGTCAATGAAAAAAAACTCAAAGATCACCAACCTATTGTAACTGCGATCCAAGAAGAAGACAAGTATCAAGAGAAACTTGATAACGTGGGTTACAACGTGAGAGTCATACAGTTTGTAGGACGCTTCCAAGTTAATCGCCACTTTGTTTCACTTGAAAGAGAGAAATAGTCAGCATATCACATACCACATCCTTTCAAATCTCATGAAACTATCTCATCATCCCTACATCTTAGATCATCCCCTAGGTGCATTCATGTTGTTCTCCTTCGTAGCCTCAAATCAAATCACAAATCATCCTTATCCAAATCAAATACAAGATCATCTACCATCCAAGTAGCCACTTAGTGTCCCCCTCCTTGAGTTTCTTAAAACCTTATTCTAAATAAAAAATATCTTAGCTCTGACCTTTTGACTAAGCATTGTCTAGGGTCGCTTGTACTTGTCTTTGTTGGTAATGGGCCAGTGTCCCTTGCAGGGTTCGTGACATGGCTTAACCACCTCTTGTGTCTTCTATAAGTCTAGTGGTTGTATCAGGCATTAATAGGTCGATCTTTTGGTGCAACGACAACCCTGGCTTGTAACAAGTGGTATTAGAGCTTGGTCACAGGTTCAAATCCATGCAGGCCACGACGAGTGACACTGGGAGGGGGATTGTTGGCAGTGGGCTAGCATCCCTCACAAGGTTCGCAAAATGGCTTAACCGCCTCCCGTGTCTTCTATAAGTCTAGTGGTTTTATCGAGCATTAACAGGTCGATCTTTTGGTGCAACGACAACCCTAGCTTGTAACAATTTTTGTGGCCTCATCATCTCGATCTAGAGATTGGCTCACATTAACAAGGATATCATCTTACAAATATTACAAGTCTATCTGAGGTCAACCATCCTACCCCATTTTGATCCCACATCAGGGAAAATAGCTTAGCAAAATCCTTAGGACCCTATCATCATCGCATCAACCTATCACCATCCAAGCATCCTTTAAACATATCCTAGGTCTTGCATTTATCCATATTAGCCTCAAAACTTAGAACCATGTCACATTCATCCCCTTGTTGCATTTCCACCTTCCACATCTTAGGGCTTGCATTTCATGCTTGCTGAGACACAATCAAAGAAGATAAAAGGTATGGACCACAACCGTGCCACTAGCTCATCTGATCCAAATGATCCTAACACCATGGTAACATACGACTCCCAACCACCACAAGTCAAGAATATGTGGACGGACCCAACCGAAGTGCCCACCACAAATTCCATGGAAGCATTCATGAGCTACCCCAGATATGCACAAATGGTCAGTGCAATCATAGCTCAAAATTGCCTTTCTATTTTGGAAAACTATGCACAGGAGGGTACTCCCATTCCACCACACCTTCAACCCTTTGACCCCACAAAACCCATACATATCCCCACCAAAACCTATCCCGTTGTCATCCAACAAATCCATGACCCCATCTTACAACTATCTAAAGCAGCTTCACCTATTTCTCATCTCCCACAAACAAGATCCACAAACCCCACAGTTCAAACAACGACACAATCCACCCCCTTCTCCATCATGGGCATACCTCCCCAACCTACCACATCACAAACTACCACTCAGGCATAGAGCTCCACACAAGCACCACCTCCACCTCCCACGCAAAGTGCCACACAAACAGTTCCCCCACCTTTCATAATCCAAGCCTCCACGTCAGCATCACTCTCCCAGGGGTAACACAAATATTTCCCTTCGCCATTCAGCCAGCATTCGCCCAATCCATCACACAACCAACTTTTGCAAAGAAATCCTCTTTATCAACATTATTTAAAGTATGTACGATCAAATTTATTAGGAGTTACAATTGTGAAAGGAAGGCAAGTGTAATTAAGGTTGTTTTTATTACAAATTAAGAATTGTTCAAATTATACAATGATATGAAATAGAGTAGTTGGGAGAGTATTTTGTTAATTATGTGTTTTTTTTTAAAAAATTGAAAAATTGAAGATGATTTTTAAAATTGAGTTTGTAACAGATATTTACAATTTATTAGTTGTTTTTTTATTTTAGTGTGTTTATAATTTTTAGTATCAATGTTTCTAATCATATTCTGTTATTCATCATTGAGATGTTTAAAAGAGTACAAGGAGATGTAAAAATGTAAATTATGTATTATTATAATAAATCTTATAACTATTATTCTAAATTTCATATTAATGTCAATAAATTATTCTAAAGACATTAAATTTTTAGTTTATAATAAACACTAGTAGTTTTTGGATCCAATTCTCCAAAGTATGTTAAGTATCCACCATCAAGGTAGTAGAGAGCAAGAGTACTAATCATTTAATAATCAATAAATCATTTAATGCTGCTTCATTTATATTTTATCATCTTTCCCTCTTCTTTATCCTCTTTCTTTAACACAATTTATGATGGATTATAATTGTGAAAGGGAAACATATGTAATTAAGACAATAGTTTTTATTACAAATTAAGAATAGCTCGATATAGTACAAACATGTGAAGTATAGTAGTGGGAAGAATATTTTGCTAGTCTATGGAAGTTATGCATATAATCTAAAATTTAAAGGTTTTTTTCCTTTAATATTGGACTTGATGATAGATTGATGTAATGACATTTCAATAATAGATATATCATTTAATGATGCCTCACTCATGTTTTAACACTTCCCTCCTTTTTATCCAACTTCTTTAACACATGTACAATCAAATTTATGAAGGATTGTTGTGAAAATGAAGCATGTGCAATTATTATTTTTATTACAAATTAAGGATAGTTCAACATACTATAATCTTGTGTATCCAACATAGTAGTTAGGAAAGCATTTTGTTAGTTTGCGAAAGTTGTGTATATTATTTAAAAAGTTAAAGTTTTTTTTTTTCTTTTTAAATTGGGCTAGATGATAGATTGATATAGTGACATTTTATTAATTGATAAATATTTAATGATATATGAATGTAAATGACCTTGGGTAATATCCTTTTATATTTTACTTGGACACAATTTAATAATTTTGTCATGACAAGCAATGAATAATGGCTAGTTGAAAGAGGACCATTGTTGCCCTGTTATGAGATTTGAATTTTGGAGAAGCAAGTCAATTTGTGGAACACTTATCGACCACATATGATCAAACATGAAGAATTTGCAAAACCAAATTCCTCCGACACACAATCAACTAAACTATTGATTTTTTGTTTGATATTAAGTTATTATTTCCTATCACAATAGGGTAACTATAATAATCAATATTTTTTGCCCCTTTTAGTTAGTTATCATCAACTATATTTTCAAATCTATAACAATGACATGGATCATTTACCATGTGACAATTGTTTATTATATGCTAGATTTTGTTTTAAGGGGAAGAAGATAAATTATAATTCATATACAAGGTATTCAATATGATAATCAATATGCATAAACTTATGACCTCAACAAACTTCAAAATCAATAGATTAGGGCAAAATTTAAATATTATTTATTTAATTAAATTTAAATAATGATTTAAAAAATATACACACATAACAAAATGGATATTTATTTTGGAAATATTTTTAAGTAAAAACACCCACCTTCAATCTAGTGTGGCTAACTAACTTAACACAATCAAGAAATTGCAAATGCAATAAAGATATTTCTGGAGGTTAAAGTTTTATATTTCAATTTTGAAATAGTTAAATCAACATTCTAATAGCATCTCCTTACTCAAAATTTTATTTTACAAATTAGTTAAAATGAACCCTCAATAAATAGAAAATGACCAATAATCCAAATGTCCAAGTATCTCAAAGTATATGTTCAACTTTTAGGAATTTTATTTTCTCATGTAACTCTATTTTGTCATATATGATTTTTAAACTCTTTCTATCATGCTCTTATAAAGTAAGTTCTATGTCATATCCAACCTTCCAAATTAAATTTCATGTCATATTAGGAATCATATATATTCCTCCAATGGTGGCACTCTATTTACAAGGAGCCCAAATTTACAAGATATTTAAGTGTTACAAGGCTTGCAAGATGTGTAACATGCACCTCACATAAATATTTTGATTATTAGAATAATAATGTCTTGAGAGAGAGGGAGGGGGGGGCTTGGGGGTGAATCAGTTGATTCCAACTTCAAAACAAAATACTGAACTAAAAATTAAATGCATCAATAATACACATACACATGAACACCAAGATTTTCTCTCGAGGAAAACCCTGTTAAGGGAAAAACCCCAGTGGGGATGGTACCCACAAATATCTGCACTATGAGTATAATAACCATGTTCAGAGTTCTAACCCTGTTAGGAGTCGAGTATTACAATAGGCAGGTCCTGGTTAGAGGACATGCCCTATTATGAGCCTTTACAATGTGATCCCAATTAAGGAATCGACCCTATTAGGAGTCCAACCCTGTTAGAGACAATTACCCTATTAGGGGTGTACAATACATCAACCCGATCAAGAGATTTGAGAGTTAAGGCCACCCTCGGGTTCTCCAAACCTTACAATTTCAAGATTGAGATAATTCTGATATGAAATTACTTCCAATACTCAACCAATGTCAAGCAAGCTCCACCTTGTGCCTAAGTGCACAACTACTGTTCTTCAAATAGTATCCAATGCAACCTCAAGCTCGCATTCATCTCTACATCTCACATATGCAGTTCTCCCTTCTTTTCACACTTATTTTCCAAGGATTTCAACCCTTATATACAAGTTACAACAATTATATCCAAGTCACCCTTCATAGGATAAATTCTATTTACAAGATACAAATGGACCCATGTGAAGATGCACACGACACGTCTTACAATATTACAACATAATGATTACATCAATTTATCATTTAGATTTGTAAATTAAGCTCGCATATCACATAACTTGAAACATGTTCCAAGTCGACCTCCAAATAGGTCTTTGTCAATACACATGCCATTGCTGACGTTACTTGTGCGATCATGACTCCATATGATCACAATAATCTCTCAAGCTAGTGTCCAACACGAACCTATGTTCACACATCATGACTCAAACAACCATGAGTGCTATTCACAAAGTTCTGTAATCAACTCTGTGAGAATCATAGTTTCTGTTTCCTGAGAAACAATTATTAGTAAATCAATCATAACACTGTCTGATCAACTCATAATCATGTGCAGTCACGATTGGTGACCCAAGACATCATAAAGAGTCTTCCTCTAAGTTTGTACGTGCTAATTCATAGTACTGTATTCATACAATTCGCTGCAACCTATTTGTAGGCTTCTAAACAACCAATCAATAACATATGTTGACATCAATGACAAACTTTGTCATGAATCAACAGATAGTCACTGTAACATGCCTCCATCATTACTAGAATACTCCCCCATAGGAATACCATCAACATTTATGCTAACACAAATAGTATCAATGCTAAATAATAATATTATATAAGAACTCCTTCTAGGGTGAACCCACAATTGTGGGTTAACTTTTTTGCCTGAATGGACACTGAACTCTACATTTTGAAAATAAAATAAGATTTAGATGCATATTGTCGTTAAAAATTTTGAAATCAGAAGATGAAGTAAATTAGAGTCTTTTAGGACTTTCTGTCTAGATTGTAAACATATATATATATATATATATATATATATATATATATATATATATATATATATATATATATATATATATATATATATATATATATATATATATATATTTTAAAATTTTTAATTAATTTGAATAGTTTTTTCTTTCTCTCACGAAAACTGATATGTTGCTCAAAACTTCATTTTCAAAGAGTTACATTATTTTCATAGACCATAACTTTTTTTTCTAAAATAGATATCAATGTGATTCTTTCAAATTTAGTTTTATAACATCCATACAGAGGGCATGCAATTGGTTTGATGACATTATCATGATTATTTCATATTTTATTAACGTTTGAAGTTGACTAAACCGTAATTTTGACATACCTTGACTACATAGCTTATAAATTGTCGTGTATTTGTCGAATTTCATTTTTTTTTGATAGAAAGAGAACTTCAATACCTAGGGCATAGATATTTTTTAGAATTTTTTTCATAAGCATCAAACATAGAGGTAGACATACAGTGAAATATCTATGTTTAGTAAAACTAAAAATTAAAATTCATAATAAAATTAATATATATTAACATTATAATCATTGGAAAGATTTTTCCCAGTAGTACCTTACTACATAGACATGTTTGTCAAATGGATTCATTTGGTCTGCCAAAAGATAAATTCAAAGTGATTTTTTGTCAGCATTTTAATAGGTGCGAAGGAGACTCCATTTTAGGTATGAATGAGAAGTATATATGTTATATCAATGTTTATTTTATCTATGAGGCTTTGAGCTAACCATTTGTAATTGACTCATTCAAATGGAACCTCCCAAGGCTTAAATCATCATATTTTATTAAAAATGTGTTATTTCAGCAAAAATCAGCATGTCTAAAAAAGTGTAACCCACTATTGAAGAGAGTCTCACAAGATTTGTACCTACATATGATGACCTAAATTTGATGGTGACATTTCTTGTCAAGCATTTAGAGTTACCCTTCAAATGCCCAAGCATACACATTCACCCCCCTCACCACCACACATATTTTGAGCAATATTTTACCAAGAGGTAGCCCCACTTCATAAAAATATAGAAAAAACATAGATTATCCTCTTATCAAAAGAATTATCTTCTTGAGAGTTTGTTATTGTTGTTTATTAAGAAAAAAATAGGTCACTAGTACAATTGGCGCCTGTTTTCGATGAACAATTGGTCTAATTTTCTACCAATATTGGTCGAATAATCGATCAATGGATTTGTCGCTATTTTTTGAGTCGAAAGTTTGACATATCGCTGTTAACGTAGAAAGTTCTACACGAATCTTGGTCGAAATTCACATCTTATATTAGGAATTCATCAAGTCGAACTTTCAACCAACGTAGGTCGAAATCTTTAGACCTTTCAACCTTTCTTGGTCAAAATATTTAGACCGTCCGACCAGGATGCCAAACCCACGACGAAAAATTTTGATAGAAATTGGTCGAAAGATAGACCAATCTTTGTGAGGGTTTTGAACAAAGGTCGTCAAAATTTTGACTAATAATGGAATGTTAAAAAAAAAACAACTGAAGATAAATATCCAGAGTAATCACCAACGACATCCTGCTTGGTGGTTATTCTAGATATTTATCTTCAGGTGTTACTTTACATTAATATATATCGCTGTGTATTTTTTTTATGTTACTTTACTATTTTTTTTAACGGTAATTGGTAATTTTATTAATCGTAACGGGTTAGAACCTGACCTAAACCAGGGATAGCTACATTCAGGAGAGCTATCTCCCTAAATATTCAGTAAACCCACATCAACCACACAAGCTTCAGAAGAAAGAAAGAAAGAACCTCCACAATTTTCTCTAAACTCCACCCTTTTTTTGAGAACAAAGGATCATGTCAAAAGCTTTCTTTTCATTTTTCCTTTTTCTCCCTTTTATAGTTTCCCACCCATCCTCCAATTTGGCTGCCTCATTTTGCCAATCCCTGAGATTATCCCCTGAAATACAACCCACACCCAAGCCAAACTTCCCATGTTGATGCAGATGATCATCTAATTGCTCATCCACCTTGTCTCGGCAACCAACAGGTCCTTTCTTTTCTCTTCCCTCTGGTGTGACTGCTACCTTTCTAGCACTCTGCCCATCATCCAAACCATCCACCAGGATGCAACCTTGGACATAATTAGTCCAATTTGGATAGTAAGTCTAATTTAATTTGTCCGTGGATTGAGACTTTAAATTATTGAGCTTCTCTTTGTTTCGAGAATAGTTTAACATTCTCTACTTAATAGGGCCAACCACGTGAAGGTGGAAGCTCATCTGGCCCCTCCTAGGAGTCTCTTATGACCCTTTATGACATTTTAAGACCTCTAAGCTGTATTCTTAGGGATCATAAAGGGTCATAAAGGGTCATAAGGGGTCCTGGGACACAACAACTGAGAAACATAAATGTAGGCACCATGGTCACAATTTTTTGGAGACAACATAATTGAGTGGTATACCTAGACAATGCAAAGCAACTTCTACTCCTCCAGTTCCAAGTTGACACTGCGGGATCCAAAAACCATAGATAAGGAATAAATTTAGAGAGTGGAGGAGGGTTATAAAGACCAAAATAATATAGGACAAACCTCAAGTTAAATGAGGCAACTGTAAACATTTTAATAGATTTTTATTATTAACTAATGAAATTTGCATATACTAGTGTTCTAAGCCCCCTCATTACATGATTTATTATTGTAAGCACCCTCTGACTTACTCATCTAGAAAATGAATCTACAACCTATTGGGATTGAGACAAATCTTATAAAACAACTAAGAAGGATCTCTTGCCAACATCTATTGAATACATTTGTTGGAGGACCTTGTATTCATGAGCAGATGTTGGCAAGTGATCCTTCTTAGTTGCTATTGTTTTATAAGGTTTGTCTCAATCCCAATAGGTTGTAGTTTCATTTTCTAGATACATAAGTCAGAGGGGGCTTACAATAATAAATCATGTAATGAGGGGGCTTAAAACACTAGTATATGCAAATTTCATTATTTAATAATAAAAATCTATTAAAATGTTTGTAGTTGCCTCATTTAACTTGAGGTTTGTCCTGTATTATTTTGGTCATTACAGCCCTCCTCCACTCTAAATTTATTCCTTATCTATGGTCTTTGGATCCTACAGTGTCAACTTGGAACCAGAGGAGTAGAAGTTGCTTTGCATCGTCTGGGTATACAACTCAATTATGTTGTCTCCAAAAAATTATGACCATGATGCCTACATTTATGTTTCTCAGCTGTTGTGATATCTACATTTATGTTTCTTAGCTATCGTGTTTATGTGCATGTTTTTCAAGCTTATAGAGTAAACTCCAGCCCCACCATTTTCATTCTCAATATCCTTCTCCAGCTTCATGGCCTCCTTGGCAGCACGTGCCCTGACATCCAAAACAGCTTGAGGAATACAAGGGGGTCTCTCTTTCCCATCTCACAGCTTGGGCATTGCAACATGAATCCTATTGAGACAACTACTAATCTTCTTTGACTTCATCTTAATTTCCACTCTCTGCTCCAACAACCTCTTACATGTCACATTCTTCACTGCAATCACCCCTTCTTCATTCAAAGCACTCATAGAGAGTAGTGCACCATCATTCCCCCCCTCCTGATTCCCAAAGAACCCACCCATATTTTTCCCAGCCTCAGATCTCATCTTTGTAACCAATTTTGCATCCTTCTCCGGTAGTGTCTCTAGTGGTTACAAATCAATATTATTACAAACTACAATAAGAGGCTTATTGGAAAATAGAGGTTTTATGCTATGAAACAGAGCTGCCTGTTGCACAATACTCTAACCATAGGACCCCAAAACATCAAGGAAAAATAAAATAGCCACCTTCAAATGAGCCAAGGCAATAATACTGAGCATCTCGATGGTGTTCATGTCCTCCAAGGGGTGGTCCAAAATACCAGGGGTATCAATAACCTGATACCTCAAGTACTTATAATCAGTATGCCCGACAAATAAAGACTTAGTAGTAAAAGCATAAGGTTGCACATCCACATCCGCCCTAGTAATCTTATTAATAAAATAAGTCTTTCCAACATTAGGGTACCCATAGATCAAAATAGTCTCGGTATTTGGGTCAATAGATGGAAACCTTTCCATATGCTACCTCCCCTGTTCGAGGTAAGCCAAACTCGGTCCAATTCTCTTAACAATGGTACACATCCGTCCAAGTGCAACAACCTTCAAAGATTTGAAGAGGTAAAGAGAATCCCCATATTTTATCAGCCTAACATAGTCTTTGGCCACTTTTGCAATGAGATTGCGAGCAGTATTGATATGGCCCTTGGCCAGATTGTTCCTGAAAAAAATTTACAAAACTGAACCAATGACATGTTTACAACAAAAAAAATTTACAAAAATGAACCAATGGCATGTTAACACATTTTTTTTTTACAAAACTGAACCAATGGCATGTTTACAACAAATAAATAGAATGATAATAATATGCTGAAAATTCTATTCTGTTTAATACACGCCAAAGGACTAGTCCCAACAATTCTTAAACATACTTTATCTGATATGATGAATTCTTAATAAAGGTCTAATTCTGTAGATTGCTAGCACGAAGGAAGATTTGACCTAGCCAAATCTTCCTTGTACCACACAAAAAACTGTGTGATAACTATGTCTACTCCAACCTTAATTGTTTAAGAATTCATCATATCAGATAAAGTATGTTTAAGAATTGTTGAGAGTTCTATTAGACCTTTGTTGTAAACATGTCATTGGTTCAGTTTTGTAATTTTTTTTTTTTGTGTTAAATGCATTTAAATGGAACCTTTCTTCTGTTCAATTTTATTTCATTGTTAATTCATGGGATTATAAGCAACAACTTGTCAAAAATGGCAATTAAAATTTATGTTTTTCTCCTCATTCATGCCTTGTTTGCTGCAGTCCTACACCTGGGTGGAAATGAATGGGTGGTTGGGATAAAAATCTCAAGAAGAGGGTAGATTTTGCCCCTTCAGAATTTACTTTTGTTGTCAACTTGACAACACATTTCTTGTTTAGATTGTTAATACAGTCAGTTTGGTGACTCGTATCAGACAATTAGAAGTTAGTTAGTAGTTATAGTCAGTTTATTAGAGTTAGGAGTCTATTTCAAAGACATCCACATGAAGTGGAGTGGGTGTGGTTGAATTGATGTATCAAGGAACAAATGGAAAAGGTCTTTTAATCAATAAAGACAATACCATTCTCAAAAACCTATATGAACCTACTGAAGTTTGTTGTATGAACTAGTGCACTAATTCAACACTAGTCATGGCAAGTAGATGAGTAGGTGGAATCATACTAAAATGAAAATAAATTATTTTGAATCATATTACAAGACTATTTAGGGTCATGGAGACCTAGAGGCAAGGGTACTAGAAAATGTAAAAAACATTGCCGGGTTATTTGGGAAGTTTGTGAATGATTTGCTGATTTCAAGGTGTGAAGGGCTACTAGGCAGGCCTAGAAAGGCTATAGGAGAGGAATGGTAGAATCTGAGTTGATTGGAGTGAATGGGAAGTTGGAACATGAGAGTTATAACTCATGTACCTCATGCTAGTGTGCTTGGATTAGACTAGACATTATCCAACTGCCTGTAAGGGTTGTCACTGTTATTAATTGGTGTAAAAGGAGGACCACCTCTGTGTTATAGCACTTTATATAAATACTCACTATTTGGATAATGTCTAGTTTTGGATAATTTGGCAATTCTAGACTTGGGCCTTTGATCTTCGAGCACTTTATATAATTTTAGCATTCTGGACTTGGGCCTTTGATCTTTGAGAACTTTATATAAATACTCACTATTTGGATAATGTCTAGTCTAATGCAAAATAGTGTATACAAGGTATCCAAGCACACTAGCATGAGGTACATGAGTTATGTTCATCTCACTAGATATAGATGGGCATTAATGCTCAATTGAATGATATGTTCCCATAAAAATGTGAACTCCTATTAATCTACAAACTCTCATGTTAAACAACTACAAAATAAAGTCAACACAGTTCCTTTAACACAACCAAATTTAAAATTAAATTATCTCTATCCCTAAGATAAACTAAGTAGCCTTCATATATTTTATGTCAATTCTTCCTTCATGCTAGCAGTTGGTGTAGGAGCACCAAGGTTAAAGGCAGGAGTCATGAAGAGCACTAGGGTCACTGATGGATCCTTAGGTGTAGTTGAAACCAAATGGCCTTCAAAGGTCATTGAATCATGTAAGAAGAATATTTATGGTCATATGATATTTTTTTGATCATATATTGATCTTATTGTAATTAAATTTTGAATGTAAACCTTAATGGCAATGATAAGCCTAAAAGGTACCTAGGTGTCACTAGGAATAGATTATGGATTGATCCTAGGTTAGGGGATTGGGAAAATGACCAATAATGGTTTTAAAAGATTGTTAATACAGTCAATTTGGTGACTGGTATCAGACAGTTAGAAGTTAGTTAGTAGTTACAGTCAGTTTATTAGAGTTAGGAGTCTATTTCAAAGACATCCACGTGAAGTGGAGTGGGTGTGGTCGAATTGATGTATCAAGGAACAAATGGAATAACCAAGAAAACACTATACGTTAAATCATGTGGTTGATAGCAGATTGGGGCTCACCTGAGCCATAAACATGAAGAATTATTGTAAAAAAATATGTAAACCATATATATGGGCACTTGAGGCAAAGAGAAGTTACACCATATCTATATTAAAATATTAGCTACAATATGAAAATACTAAACTGACTAATTCTTGAGTTCATCTCCGCATATGGTCGCAACAAAGATATGCGATTACAATATAGAGAAGGCATCGTAAAAATATAATTTTGGCATTTTCCCTAGCTTGACACGTTTTGCACTCAAATCCTTCATCACGGATAAATGGAGATGGGTGGATAGATGCAAATGAGTTGTCATCAACCCAACTAAAGTATCGGCAACCATTATTTCCCTGTGATGACCAATCTACATTAGTTCTTATAATATAATGAATAGTATTTACATTAGAAACATTAAATATATACACATTAGCAACCTTTTTTCTATTTGGGAAGCACCAAAATTGTCATCCAAGGTTGCTCTATGTCCGTGAAGTCTTCAACACACACTTCCCACCACCACATTGACAGTTTGGCACATTGACAAGAGCCATCAAGCCTATATCAATAATACACCTCACCATCGTTACTCCATTTATTGCATAAATATTATAACATATAATCATACATTCACCACTATTGTTCTATTGTAGATTCAAGTACTTATGAAATGTTTGCAATCAATGGTTTGAACAAAGATGCCATTCTAGGGTAGCAAGGACAATTTAACTATACCTGAGCTAGAATTAGTCAACTTCAGGGCCTTCATAAAGAGGGTTTCCAATGAAAAAGTGTCCAACTTAAGGTCTCTTCAAAGGATACAAAACAAAGAAAAGCATAGTCGAACAAATAAGAATTAAGTCTAGTTCACTAGCTATTGATATATGCAGTTTCCATCCATGAGTAAATATGATCTCATTAATTGTCAGTAACTAGTGGTTCCATATAGCAGTAATAAGTTTGCAAATCGACCTAATATATTCATACTTAGTGCTCATAGGATATATAATTAAAATCAACATAAATCAGGCTGCCAAAGAATTACAAAGAAATAATACCCGAGTCACATCATCATGCCATGAAGGTGAGTAGCAATCACAGCCAAGGAAATGATAACAGTATGAATTCTATTTAATACACACCAAAGGACCAATAGGGGAGAGAGAGAGAGAGAGAGAGAGAGAGAGAGAGAGAGAGAGAGAGGAGGGGAATGATGAGGATATTGATGCTTTGCTTAGCCGTTACCACAACGGCTAAGAGGAGCATCAATATCCTCGTCATTCCTCTCTCTCTCTCTCTCTTGTGCTAGGTCTGACTTATATAATCAAATGTTGATCCAAACTCTCTCAATTATTTAATTAATCTACATTTATATAAAAAGATCATATCTTTATGTAGTAATGAATTAAATAAGCTTTAATGAATAAGATATGGGGGGAATATGTATTGTATTGAGAGATTCTTAAGTAAAGTTATATATAATACCCTTTCTAAGACAAATCATTATAATGCAATAATATCATCATCAACTCTCCTAATATGAAGCTTTTTTGTTAGAAGAAGGTAATTTCATGTGAAGCTTGACTATGCTTCCCTAGATCAATAGCCAACCAACAAAGAACACAAAGAAACAAAACACCAAGAATAAAAAAACAAAGAACCAGACTTCATGTATCATGGGGAGTTTAGGGTTTTTATTGTGTTCCTTAATTATTAATTCACACATTTTGAAGGCTTTGAGAGTCATTTAACATGACTGTACCCTCACACACAATGAATTAACCTTGCTTTGTTTAGTTTTCTTTCATTGTTTTGAAGTTTATTTGTAAACAATAACCATTCCATGGACTCAAAGGCCTAGAATCCATGAAATGAAGTTCACTAACATGTATAATAGTTAGATTTAGAGGTTTTGAGACATTTGAAAACTCTTTCTAGAAGCGAAGGTTGGACAATCCTTTCTCTTTGATAGATGATGGTTCCAACTTACTCCAGTTCTCCACAAGGAGTGTTCAACCTCTGTCAACTTACTCTAGGTCTTTGAATGTTCCAATCACAGGGTGACCCTTCTAACCACTATCTTTTTTTATTATGATTGATTTGCAAAGTCTCCTAGTGACACTATCTTCCTCACAGGTATCAATAGTATACTGTTATCTAACCCAACCACTGACTCCTATTAGGGATTACAATCTTGTTTATACACCTTTGGATATAGTTTCATTAATCAGTAAGACATTCCACTCATCGGATATGAAGAATCCTAAATTTTACTCTTTCTAGGTTCAGTCTGCAACAATGTTCTTTCCTACAAATCGATGGCTGGATTCAGATCAAGGTTGCTTAGCACAAGTTTACCACTTCCCTATGTTCCTATTTAGAATCCTCAAAGTAATAAACACTCAACTTTATCCCTGCACCTTCAAACTGTCTCAAAGAATTGAATAATTCACATAAACCAACACCAAATTGAATCAAATCAATTGCAAATAACAGTAGGTTCTTACCCCCCTCATACAATGCTAATTGATCTAGCCACCCAATCTATATCAGGCCGTGTAGAATAGAGACATGCTCAGAATTAAATGTAAATATTACTGAATAGTATATAAAATATCAAAATAATGATATAACAATGACTAGAAGGAAAGGTGCTACCTTTCCCCCAACCCCTCTGTGAATACATAAGGGAGAAGATAGAATATCAAATGGGGACTCAAGGAGGAGAACATAAAATTGGAAGAATGGGACATACTTAGAGTATCTAGTTAGCACTCCCATCCAACCAGAACAAGGACTCATTTCAGTCAGCAAAGAGAAATATCATCAAGTAAGATACAATATAGACATATTGGGGAGTTTGAACACCGTCATATAAAAAAATAGGAAATCCCATATGAATAACCAATCAGCAAGAAAGATTAATAATCCAATAAGAGAATAGATACATAAACAGTCAGCACAACAACCAGTATAGTTCACGTCAAACATAAAAGCATCAAATTGGAATACCGAATGAGAAATTGTATGCAATCTGCAATCCACATATAGTCTGCAATAGAATGGAAATCATTAGAGGTTACTATTCACACAGAGATAAATATATAAACAAATCTGAACTTAATTAATCGATGTCCCAGTATGAATCGGGGTTGATGACAATGATAAACTAGAACCTATTTGTGTTTGTTTCTGCTATGTGACAATCTCGAATGGATTAATGGATACAGTTTATTGATAAATTGATTCATGGTATTAGAATTTTATTGAAGGAGTTTAATAAGTTTCTTGAACCAGTTTTTGTTCATTATTGGCAATCGACATAAATAGCCTGATTCGATTTATGTATTGGGTTTCCTTTTGAGTTGTTATTGAATAATGTTTCAATCTTGTTAATGCTCAGTTTCATGACTGTGTTCAATGTTTGAATGTACCAAATCCAAAATGCCAGTTGTTCAATTTGGAGAAACTGAATTCAAATAGTGTTTGGTATTTTGGATTGTGAAAGGTATACCGTTTCTATGAGTCTATGCAATCCTAATTTGGGATGATGGGAGTCATTTTGTTGTGACATGATATCGATTCCAAAATCAAATGCTAATTATCCTATGTATTGGAATAATTTTTTCAAGAATTGTTACTTTGTTTCTATTGATATCGACAGTCCATTGATATATGGATATCGATTCCACATTTGACGTCAACAGCTCACTCAGTTGGAACGAGAAATCATATCCAAACGTCACTGCAGAGGTTTTTTTTTCCAAAAAAAAATGGAAAGATGAGTAATAATAGTGGTAATATGAAAAGCATGAGCTAAGGGCATATGCCATGTAAAACAATGGTGGACACTAGTTAGCATAGCAGAGAAGGAAATGTGTCGCCAATGATGTCACGGGCTATAGTAACAAAAAATAAACATAACATGATGCCCTAGCTCATAATAAAACAATGAGAATCTAGATGTAAATGCCATAATCAAATCATCCAAAGGAATGAACTCAATGCCATGGACACAATAGAGCATGGAGTAATGATCACAGTAAGATGTGCCCTCGAAATACATAATGGTATTCAATCAAGTAATCAAATGCAATGTATTTTATCAAAATGCAGAGGAGATAATGACACAATCCCTACCTCAATGAGCTTCAATTTGATAAGGAGAGGAAAAGACAAGTTTCCAAAACCAAGCTCAAAGATCAAAGGCCCAAGTCCAGATAAAAACTGCAACCCCTATACACAGTGCCGAATCCGCCCTGGCCGATGAGGTTTCGCGCACTACAATCCCTTGGAAAAATTCACCATGGTAATAATGAAATGAAAAACTGCAACCCCTATACACAGTGCCAAATTCGCCCTGGCCGATGAGGTTTCGCACGTTGCAATCCCTTGGAAAAATTTGTCGTGGTAATAATGAAATGAGAAATGAAATCTTTTAAAAAAAAAGTTATGTCTATATTCGTCGAAATTTCGACGTGCTCAATATTGGTCGAACTTTCGACTAACATGGGCATGGATTAAAAAAAATGAAAGTTTTCCTTCTATAATCCAACCAACCAAAACCTTTTAATTTCATGGTCAAAAATTTTGGTAGAAAAACTATGTCAAATGTACTAGTGGGTTTTGAAGGGATTTGAAACCCTTTACAAAATGATTGCTAAAGATATACCATGAAAGCCCATCAAAACAAGAAAGAATAGACCTAAGACCACAATATGAGTTTTACCAACAGGCTTCCACAACCTGAAACAAAAGCCGCACAAAAAAGCCAACAAGCAGCCAAAAACTAGAGAAAGGACCAACAAAACTTTAGCCCAATCACCCTCAACAAGGAACCATCAAGATTTTCCTTTAGTGCCTTCCTTGTGGGAAAAAAAGTCATATCAAAAGAGTGTGTAAATGGCTTAGATTTCTTTCCTTTCATACTAATCCAACCCTCTTCCACCTTATTAGAAACATTCTACCAAACCAACAAACCCAACACAGGAACATCTCCATCTTGAGAAAGAAGGCTAGTAGAACCTACCATCTTAGAGGCAACGTCACAATTTTTACTTAAAGGCACAAAATCACCAAGGGTGCTACCAAAATTGATAGCCATAGCACTATCAGAGGATGTAGACACTAGGGGAATATTCCCACACACAACCAAAGAAATAATTGGAGAGACATGAGACTGCAAACCTGTAATGCCCCCACCAGGGAACCCAAGCGAAATTAACCTAAACATGCTACTAAGTTTACAAAATAATTTTTTTTCTTAATATTTTACAGACAATAATGAATAACAAAGCGTAAGAAATATAACATAAAGATAATACATACTCATTTACACAATTCATTTACATGTTACAAATCTCAAGGGCTCCTTGATGTAGAATTACGTAAATATAAATTAATATATTAAGTATAATAACCATTCAAATCTTCCACATAATGAAACTAAAGTACATCATCTCATAAAAGAATATCCAAATACAACTGAACCACAAGGTATACATGATAACCACATCTATAGCACAAGTCACAAGGTATGTAATATAATCTAAGTACAAAGTACATACAATAAATGAAAGATAAGAGTAAGTCTCTAATGATAAACAAGAAGATACAACTGCTACAAGGATCATGTCATGCCCCGCCCTGCCAGGGAACTCGAAAGGACAAAATGAAAACAAGAGAAAAGTGCAAAAGTTTTCTTTCAACTTACTTAGTTTAACTAAGTATTTAAGTCCTAATAGGTTCCCTTACATGTTTATTCCTTTAAATCCATAAATTAAACATATTCCGTAATGCATTAAGATTAAACATGAACTAAAAATATAAATCCTTTGATTCATTAACTTTACAAGAGAAAATTAAAAAGAGAGAGACTAAGTGTGCTATGCATTTTTTTTCTTTTTTCTTTTACAACATGAAATAACCTCAACAAATTGAATTCAAGATCCTTCAACAATTACATTTTCCATACATAACTGGAAAGTGATATCAAGAACATTACAACTTGATTTCCTTTCCCATTATATTCTTGAAGATACCCTTCCCAAATGCATGGATGCTTACAATATATCCTTTTTTACAATACAAGGCCTTATAGCCTTACAAGAGTTTAAATAATGCTATACAATATCTTAACCATTTTCTTTACATGATACAATATGTAGAATAGAGAGAAAAATATTCAACAACTTCAGATGCTCCATGGTCAGCAAAACATAAATGATACCTCAAAAAATAATCACCACCCAACCACTTGGATCCAAATAGGTCCACTCCCCCGTGCTAGGAGATAGAACCATTGTTCACATAGGGAACTAGGCCAATCTATAGTTGAGGGGTAAAAAACCCAAACATAAACATCAACACTAGACAAGGGAATATGAGAGGAATTCCCTAGGAAGTTGACTAGGTGAGTTTCATCACATTGTCCTATGTGTTGGGATCCTTCCTAGCATTCATGTACCTTGGCGCCCTCATGTGGCCTACCCCAGTAGCTACAATGACCCCGATACTCCAACATGACCTATGCGGGCCTTTATCCAATTTTTTAAATCTTATTAAAAGTTTAATTAAAGGGTATATGCACAAAGATGGGGGACCAAAAAGGTTCCACTTTCCTTTTTGGCCCCCAAACGACCATAGTGTGTATGCCCTATAGGGCACACACGCTATGCAAAAAGATAACATGCTTTCACCCTATGCAAAAACCAAAAAAACATAACATGCATAGTCTTGCATAGCGCTAGCACGTACGCCCTTTGCAAGAAACAAAAAAGTGGAGAGAGAGAGAGAGAGAGAGAGAGAGAGAGACCTTCTCACCCTCTCTCTCTCCCTCTTCTGCCTTCTCACCCCCTCTCTCTCTCTCTCTCTCTCTATCTCACATACACGCACACATACGCTCTCTCTCACCTTCCTACCCTCTATATTTTCATTCATTACCCTCTTTCTCCCCCCCTCTCTCTCACACACATAGATATTCTCTCTCTCTCTCTCTCTCTCTCTCTCTCTCTCTCTCTCTCTCTCTCTCCTTCTCACCTTATCAATCTTTCTCTCACTCAAGACTTCTGATGTTACATAGTGCGTACGTGCTATAGCGCATGCACACTATTCAAGTCATAAATTTGAATAGTGCGTGTGTGCTATTCAAGTCATAAATTTGAATAGCGCTAGCACGCTTTGTAATGCATTTGAATCCACCAAGCCTAAGGCTTGGATTTTATTTGGAGATCCAACCCAAAGGCTTGGAGGATTCAAATAAGCCTGAGATGTGTTTTCAAACAGACATACAAAAATTCACATATTTTCTTGTGTGCTCCTCATCAGGTTTACTTGTGATTCAATAAAATCAAAATCAGATGACGTGATATTGTAGATCTCTTTGTTAGCTATCTAACCATATAATTTATTTTTAATTCTGATTATGTTAAGCTTTTCATCTCTAATTTCTTTTGTATGTATGTCTGATTTTTGTCAAAAACCAACGTGTAGTATTTTGGGCATAGATTTTGCCTTGTTCATCAAATTTTGCAACAAGTTACGTTTTTAGAAACTAGACTCCATTATACACACTTTAAAAAAAATAAAATTTGATTTTCAATTAGTTTTCAATGATTTCTAGGGGGAGCACACAAAAATTTCACATTTTCAGGATGTGTGCACTTCGAAAATTCATAAAAAATTATACATTCATAAAAAAATTAGCAGAAAAATTCAGGATAAACTACGTGGTGTTAGATAACTTCTCATTAGAGCGATTAAAAAAATTCAAAAAAAAAGTTAACATTTTAGGGGGAGCACACCAGACGCTATGTTATCTTTTTTCACAAAAAATAGGACCACTTTTTGTGCTCCCCCTTTTTGAGGGCCTTAATCTGCACCATTTTAAAAAAAAATTAGTAGTTTTGAAACTAGATTCAGAGCATTACAACTCTTGTTTTTGTCGCATCTGAAAATTTTGAGTCTAACTATCTTCAATTTCTTGTTGAAGTTCAGAGTTTTCTGATTTTAGAAAAAAGTGGCATGTTATACCCCCTTTTTGGTCCCCCATCTTTGTGCACTTTCCCTAAACCCGTACCCAAAACCCTACCAGTTTTGAATTAGACTCACCCAAAGGTTATCCTTCTAGCCTCCTCGGCTCGGATCCTGCGGTGAGCCACTCACCTAGGGCACCTAGGAACCCTACTCAATAAAATAGGCCATTTAAGGTTAAGGATTTCTCACATGTATCCCTCCCTTAGGGTTTCTTAAGTGTTTCTCTGGGGTCCATACCACTGGGACAAAACCTAGCCCTTAAGAAAAAGATTGTCATGTACAATAAAAATAAAACTAACTTAATGATCCCAAAATTTACAATAAGATAGAAAATTAACAACAATCAAATCTAGTCATTACGACACCCATAGTAGGTTTCCAGTTTATTATAGTACTAAATTTAATTAAATAAAAACTTGAATCCACATTTAATAAAATACAAAACATATTCAATCCACCATTAAGCTACAACTCTTAATTAAAGTTTTAAATCAAATAGATATATATGTTTAGTCTAAGTTTAATGTACTAGCTCCTAATTAGGAGACTAAGTTATTAATCTTGGTTAAAAATCCCAACCAAATAAGCTTACCAATATAATTTTAACAAATTAAATAAATTAAAAATTTGACAAGTTTAAATCAAATAATTAAAATGGCCAAGTTTAAACAAAACAAATAAGATTTAAGAATTTAAATAAATCTTTTTTTTAATATCTAAAAATTAGATTAACACATAATATATATATTATATTTTAATTCCTTAAAAATTCATAAAACTTAATTAATTTGAAACATAATATAAATAATTAATTTTCTTATTTTATTTTATTTTTAAAAAAACCTATACTATGTGGTCGTAGGGGAACCACCCCTCCCTTTCCAGCCTTCCCTTGAGGAAGGGCCCATGCAGGTAGAGCCCGCGGAGCCCTGCCTCACAACAGTGGCATCCATGTGACTCCTTGGTGGAGCTACGTGGTGGGGACGAGGGATGGGGTCCCCGCCCTACTTAAACTTTTTAAATTTTTTTTTATATAATAATTTTTTTATTTAAAATAAAAATAGCTATATCAAATTTTTTTTTTGTTAAAAATAAATTAATCACGTTTATAATTTAATAACATTTTTTAAAAGAACATTTTTAAAACAAACTTTCAAGATTAGATATTATTAAACTGAACTTTCCAGGTTTAATAATATTATTAAAAATAAACCTTAAACATTATTAAAATAAACTTTAAACATTATTAAAATAATTTAGAAATTTAATAACCTTATTATAATAAACTTTAAAATTTAATATGTTATTATTCCAGCATTAACTCTTTTTTTTTTTTTAAATTAATTTTTTCCCTATCCAGCCTATGCATTAATCTTTTAACTCTAAATTCTAAATGTAAAAAGAGCGTTCTATTTTCTATAATATTTAATATTTTAAAACTTTCTCTCTTGTATTTAAATAATTGCTAGATATAATATTAAATCCTATTCCTAACTATATGTTTTCATCTATGTTTCAAAGGTCATTGCTAAGGTTATTTCCTTAATAAGAATCCTAACCTTCATGTGAGAATCAAACATACAATAAAAGAACAATAATCGGTCAGAGAATAGAGAGAGAGAGAGCATAGACATAGTGAAGGCTTTTCTGGGATATAAAGCCTACATGGATTGCCACAACGAAGGTCCCTAATATAAGAACCTTCCCCGAGCCTAGCCTTCTCCCAATCCTTATGCAACTTCTTGAGTAGTCCTTCTTTCCAGCCTCCTAAATTCACATCCCCTATGCTCAAGAATTTATCCCTATAAATAAACCTCTGGGTAGTTCCAGAGGTTGAGGGTGTTGCTTCTCATAAAGCAACACCCTCACCTACTTTATTAAATGAATATTTTAATAATAATAATTTAAAAAATAGTTAGTTTTACCCCTTAGGTAACTAACTTTTACCTACTCTTCCTATACCAACTTACCCCTATCAAAACTAATTAAATTAATAAATTCCACTTATATAGTTTTATTAATATTAAAATGAATAACGACTAACTCTAATGTTAATACCATATATTTGGGTATGCTTCTCAAGGAAGTCACTAACCCAATGGTACTTGGGACCCCTCACAAACAGGAGGTCCCGAGTTCCATCTCCACCCCCTACACTAACAAGTCATGAGAGAAAGAGATAGTCTATAAAGTAGGAGTAGGTAATTAGTTTTATTTACTTTTATATTCTATTCTTTTCTTTTATTCAATTTGTATTTATTTTATTTATCTAAAGCTACTTTATGCATTGAAACACATAGAATCCCAATCATAATTAATACATTGATAAGAACATAACTACAAACACAACAATAACTGAATATATAAATGTATGCATATACACATGCACCCATATATGCATACTTTGTATACATGATTAACACATGGAGAGAGAGAGAGAGAGAGAGAGAGAGAGAGAGAGAGAGAGAGAGAGAGAGAGAGAGAGAGAGAGAGAGAGAGAGAGAGATTAAACATCATAATCCTACAAACTTCATAAACCTATAAATGAGATCGACATCAAAGGATACAAGAACTCAAAGACCACCCAAAACCAAATCAAGGGACAAGTCAATAATACCCAAAACCATAGGGTTTTCTCATGTGTGAACTTTGGCTCATCTCCAAATAACACCTACCTCACCAAGAAACAACACCACACACACACACACACACACACACACATACCAACAATGACAAGAAAGGAAGGAGGAGTGCAACATCATGTGGATCTCTTGTAGGAGTGACTACAACTGCCTCCCTTCATCCAGAAAATACACCAATAAGGATGCATATAGATCATAAAATGGGTAAGCAGGGTCAAACCAATAATCATAATCAATCTAACATATGAACTCATCCCACATGATAAATATATCTATTAACTAAAAAATGTAACATATCTCATAAAGCAAGTACTCATCATATGAGAGTCCATAGTGTCAAATATGAACATAATAAATAGTATCTCTAGGGTAGGCACTAAAAATCATCCAACACTGGTACAAGGATGTTAGCAACTCAAATGGTAAAATAATCACTACCACCCGACCACATGGAACCAATGGTCCAATCTCACTATTTTGAGGAGATAACAAAAGACCCCACTCAAATATAAAACACCAAAATCCAAACAATACAACGCCTAGGCAAGGGATCCTGAAATCTCTCTATCTCAAAAATGTATGACACCAACTGCAAAGATAATACATACTCAACCAGATACAACCAAAAAATGTAGGAAGCTGGCATTAACCCAAAAGGGTTTGGTAGCAGGAGGATCAAATTGTAGGAAGTTGGCAGAAGCCACAGAGAAACACCCATTGGACGTGGGGCCCCAAATCATAGCATCCTCGTTGTTTTCACAAATACATTGGACAAGGAGGGCTTTGTTGATCCTAGCTAGGGAGGGGATAATCCCAACAAGTTTCACCCAGTTGTTACCATTCTAGTAATCTTCAACTTTATCCCCATACCTGTCTTTAAACTAGTTCATAGCATTAGAAAACTTAGGATTGGAACCCAAGGGGTCATCCATCAGCCATAAATCATCCCAAAAATTAATCTTTTTGCCATTTCCCAGCTTCCTTCTTTTCCCCTTGCTAGCAATATTTATAGCATTGTTTAGACTTCTCCAGAATTCAGAGCCATCCACTTCCTCCATACTAGACAAAAAAATTCAATAGAAGGGAAGTCAAAGAGATATTTATGTTTTCATATAGTGTTCCATTCCTTTGCTTCCCCATAAAGCCTCCAAATCTGTTTAGCCAACAAAGCATTGTTGATAACCTTAATAGCTTTTAACCCCAATCCCCCCAATTTTTTTGGTTTGTAAAACTTCTCTCATGCAATCAAAGTGATACAATTCCTTTCTTCAGCTCTGGACCAGAGGAATATTTTTTGAATACTTTCCATCTTCTCAGAGAACTTCACAGGTATCTTAGAAATACTAAGAGCATGAATGACCAGGCTTTGAAAAGTAGATTTAATTAATGTCACCTTACCATCTTGAGATAAGATAATTCCTTTCCACCCAGCAAGTCTTTTGTTAAACTTATCAATCATCGAGTTCCAAAAGGAATTGACAATCTTCATACTAGGAGAGAGGCCTAGATAGGATGAGGGAAAGAAGCTAATTTTACACTCCAAGATATTGGAAATTCTATTATGTCTTTCCTTAGGGGTATTAATGAAGAACAAAGAAATTTTACTCCAATTGATTAATTGACCAGTATCCCTGGTGTAAACATTAAGCGCACATTTCATTGCTTTGGCTTCTTGGACAATCGAAGTGCCCATAGTAATGGTGTCATCTACAAACTGGGCGTGTGAGAAGGTGAAGATATTGGAAGAAGGCCGCAACCCATTGATGGATCCCTTGGAGACCATTAACTTCATATATCTCCCCAAGCATTCAACCAAAATAGTGAAAATAATAGGAGATATCGGATCTCCCTGTCTCAAGCCTCTAGAATTTTTAAAGAAATTAGAAGCAGTCTCATTTATAATCACAACAAAAGAAGAAGTAGAAATCAGTTGGGATATAATCTGGATAATATGACCATTGAGACCAAATTTTCTTAACACCATGCTCAAAAAATTCTAGTCCACACGGTCATAGGCCTTGGAAAGATCTAGCATGAGGAGAAACCCCTGTTTACTAGCCACAACTAGCGAGTGAATGTTTTCATGAACCATTATAATAGAATCAAGAATTTTCCTACCAGGAATAAAACCATTCTGTTGAGGGGCAATCAACGAGGGGGGGATAGCCAACAACCTGGAAGTAAAAAAATTTGAGATAATTTTGTAAACTTAGTTTCAAAGGCTAATAGGTCTAAATTGGTCAAAGGAGTTTGTTCCAGCAACTTTGGGGATGAGCACTAAAAAAGTACCATTGATTTCTTTGAGAAGGCTCCTACTCCCAAAGAATTCCTTTATCACATTACAAACATCCTTCTCCACAATCAGCCAGTGCTTTTGGAAGAAGAACATTGGAAATCCATTTAGGCTAGGGGCTTTATCTCCATCAAATGAAAAGACAACCTCCTTAATCTTCTGACTAGAAGGTATAGCATTCAAATTTTTGTTTTGATCAACAGTAACTATGTTCGAGATAGCTTCTAAAAGAAGATTCTGATTAATCTTGTTCAGGTTATTCTGCCTAGTACAAAAGGAAGAGAAGTAATCAACATCTTCCTTGCTTACCTCTTTGTCACCTTTAGTAATTTTGGCAATTCTATTAGTCTCTTTATGTTTGTGGGGGGTTAAATAAAAGAACTTAGTATTTTTGTCCCCTTCTTTGAGCCAGAGGGCTCTAGATCTTTGATGCCAATAATTTTATTCTTTAGAGATAATATCATGATAGTTGATTAAAGCTTTCTACTCTTCCTCTCTGAGGGCTTTAGATAGACCACAATGATGGATGGAATCCTGAATGGCTTTTAAATCTAGTTTAGCATTGTTCTTCTACTAGAATATATCACCAAAAACTTCCTTATTCCAGACTTTAATCTTTTCTTTGATATTGTTGAGCTTTTTAGTAAAATTGGTGTCTATGTTACCTACAAATTGCTTAAGGATAATGTTGATTATGATCTATATGAGACACCGAGGAGGTAATTATTTGACAACTTGAAGATGACAAAGAATGAACATTATCCATTATGGTTTACAAATTATCCATGATATGTTTGTTCATTTACAAATTAAGATGCATCTTGATAACTTGGATAATAGTATTTCTAATTATCAAAGATTATTTTATAATTTGAAGGATAGTATGTTTTTGTGGAATGGGATTCCTCCTAAGGTTATTAATTGGTATAAAGATGATATTTTCTTCTAGGTTGATAATGATTTTTTCAACATAGAAGTAGTAGAGCCTATAATTTTTTGTGCTACTGAATTGTCATATGAGACTACTAAGGAATAATGCACGGGCATTATTGAAAAATTGATCAAATTTCCAAGGGATACTAATGTTGCAAGGATTAAGGTTAGGGAAAAATTGTCCCTTGTTGTTGGTGAATGGAAAGACAAAGGTAAGAGTAAAAGAACAAGAAAGATATCTATATAGGCTTTGTCCTTTGGTTTGAAAGAAAAGAAACTTAGAAGAATACATTCGAAGGGCTACTCTTCTCCATTGATTATTTCAAGTGATAGTGAAGAGAAAGATTGGAAGATACTATAAGTGTTGATGTAGAGGTTGTTTTTGTTGATGACGAGCAGGTTGCTTCTCCTATTTTATTGGATGAATATGATCAGTTGGTTGAGAATATTATTACTATGCCAAGTTATTTTGAAGATTTGAATAATGTTTGAGATATATTCCATAAATTTTCAATTTATGATCAAGATACTATTGTAGAAGGGTAGAAAAATATGTGAAATAAAATAAAATAGTGCTAAATGATCTCTCTGATGTGTGTCTAGAGGAACTTATTGAGGCCTTGATTGAAAGGATGGTTTCTGATGAATCTAGCTGCTAACCTACAACTGATTGAATAATTTGATGATCTGAATGGACAAGTGAAAGACAATGATTAGAGATCATTGAGCTACTAATTTTATATGTAAGGCAATTAAATCAGTCAATATGTATTGTCATTGATGTCAACTAGTTTTGACTAAACTTATCATGTTGGTTGCAAACATCTGAAGAAGAAAAATGATAAAGGAAAGAGATATCTACATGAAGATGAGATGGATATGGAGATATGGCGAAGGTATACATTGGGTAACTTATTGATGAGTCTATGGCATCATGTTGTTGACTTGATTGTATTACATGATTTTGTTATGTATTGAAGATAAGAATTGAACAAGTTAATGTGGTCGGTAATTGAAGATTTCTGTATACACCAAGCCAATGCAGTGTATACCGAGTATCAATATTAATCAAGTTAGTATTCACCGACACATTATGTATTGACTGAGTAAAAGAAACAATTAAAGTTTATAACAGCCTATTGAATTGATGAGATGGCAAATTGCTTATGATTCCGAGGTAAAAGATAAAGTTTGTTATGATGTTCTAATGGTTGACAAAATTCAAGATTGACACTATTTAAAGAGACATGAGATCTATTATTGAGTTTGGAGCTTATTGACATTGCAAGATAATTCACGTGAAAGGAAGTTTTCATGCACCATTGATCAAACTGGTTACAGATAGAACTGAGAAGAACTGTAGACATTACTGAGCGTCAGAGTATTATTCACCAAGATAAATATGTTGAATGATATGAAGGATTGGAGTGATTATTGTTCAGAGGAGGTTTTTTTTTTTTATCGGTAAAAGGCCGAAGCTAAGATATTTAATTATTAAAAATTTATAATTACAATTCCAATATTCCATTTAGTGTGGGCACTGGTAGGAAAGAATGGAGAAGAAAACCTCTAGTCTAGCCCGAGACCAAGGTCTAGATCTTATGTTACATACAATATTATGAGGGCATCCCCTCATTTACAGAATGCAATGAAGGCATTCCTTCATTTACAATATTTTAGGGCATTCCCTTAATACTAATATCTAGATTAGTGCTCATTACATCCTGATTTTGATAAATCCCTAAAGAGTTTAAACTAATTGGAATCTTCTTCTTGGATTTGACAGGGTTTTCCTGAACCTCCTATTTCTAAAAACTTCCTATAATATTAAATTGATTGGAGTCTTCTACTTGGATTTGGTTAAGCTTTCCTGCAAACATAAGCACTAGATGCCACATCTAAAATTTCTTAATTTGGTTAGTCCTTAATCAAAGCATCAAAATATTATGTTTGGAGGATTAACCTATATTAACTTTAAGATTTGCCCATATAAATTGCGATCTTACTGATATTTCAATCCATAGTTCAAGGAAAAACAACTACAATTTTTAAAAACACAAATGAACAACCATACTATAAATTAATCTATAAAAACATGAGAAGGACTTAATCTCTAATTTAATTCTTTAGATAATTAATTCCTACACATATATTAAAATAAAGCATGATCTTAAAGAGAAGAAAGGATGAGTATTGTTACAAGAATTGAATTATACTGATAATCCTTAAGAAAGAAACAATGCCTAGAGAGGATGATGTAGCTGTTACACTATAACCTTAACATGATACCGCAACTGAGAAGGCAAGGAATGTAAGAGATTAAAGAATTTACAGAGTATGATCTATTAAAGACCTTGCAATATTCTTAACAGAAGAACATGAAATTGTAAATTTCCTATAATCAATACCCCTTATTAGCTTGCAAATAACCATTAATAACAAAACTATTGATTGTTACCTCAGATCGAAAGCATCTCCAAGCTTGCTTGTTAAGATACTCTAATACTGAAAGATGCTTAAAAATCTCATGACAAGACATAAGACCAACATGGTAATATCTTACCTGAAGTCAATGTATATTAAACTATATATCGAGTTCAAGATAAGAGATTGTCATGGAAACCTTGTCTGAAGCTAACTCGTTACGTACAATCTATAGCAAAAACTAAGAGATGAAACAAGAATATATATTTGGTCATCCATCTTTTGTAGTTAGGTATTAGGTTCTTGAAATATCCTTTCCATCTGTCCTACCAGTATTTTACTATAAAGAGCATATCTACCTAACTTTCAACACTTGTATCAAAATTCCTATGCTAGCTGAGCCTCTTGTGATGCTCATCAACAAAATGTCTATTTATTGCTATAGATTAAACTAAAAGATCTAAGTTTTAAAGCAAGGAAATGAGTCTATTAATAATCCTTTATTAAACATGTGTCTCATTCCATCTATTATATCACAGATAAATCTTCATAATGATACAAAAGTAATCTAAATCCTTCTTTATTTTATTTACTGAATTTTAAACCTGCAATTAGCTTATTATAGATAAGGAAGAATATCGATTAAAACAATCTAGTGACTTGCATGAAAAAATCTCAATACAGATTCTAGTATTGCAGACTGGGTATAAGGAGGATAAGTGAGGTTAACTCCTGATTGAGTAACAAGGTAGGATTGGATCCTATGAACTTATCTTTATACTCCATAACAAATTAAACTGTAGTTTTTATTACATCTGATGGCATTGTTTGTGTCCCTTTTTTATTTCTTTTCCTTTCAGGCTCAGCCATATTAGGCCCTATTTCAAAGGATTCTTCATCTTTTATTTCAATGAATCCTTCTCTATCCGTATTACCTACATCATCCTCATTCCAGTATATGTAAAACTAGTCCTCTATTTCTGGAGACCTAACATGGAAAAAATAAAATAGAAATTCTACGTTCCTCCTTATTATAGAGCCTCTGGAAATTAGAGTAGCTAGATCCTCAGATTCCATGATGGGAAGAGATGGGGTGGGTTTTCCACCAATCATTGGAGAATTATAAAATCTTGGCTTTGTAATGGTTAGGTCTCCCTTAATATTATTGATAACAATATCCAAC
Source organism: Chamaecyparis obtusa (assembly GCA_027943335.1). Taxonomy (NCBI): domain Eukaryota; kingdom Viridiplantae; phylum Streptophyta; class Pinopsida; order Cupressales; family Cupressaceae; genus Chamaecyparis; species Chamaecyparis obtusa. The sequence continues at coordinate 942,824 of BSBK01003643.1, read as the reverse complement.
CCTCCTAGGAATTTCTTTTTGAAAAGCCGGGTACATAATCTCCCAATATTAGATTTAATCGGGTCTACTTGGGATACCGAAGCTATAAACATAGATGGAATGATTGAGTTAACACAGTAGTGGTCATCATTCATTAAAAATTCCATCCCTAATATCTGATAAACTGCCTTGATAATTATAGCATGCCTACATAACATAATTGGCTTGAGTCTCTTAATGTCTATGGATCCTTCGAAGGTGGTTTGAGGTTTTAAGCCTCTAAGTTTGATAGGGGTAGTCATCGGAGAAGAAGGAGGCTTAGGTTTCAGAGGCTTTGGATAAGGATTGAGGAAGAAAACTTATATAACCGATGAAGCGTCTAAACGTATTCTGACTAATCAGATACTGCTATTGGTCTGTTTGTATACCTAGTTGAGTAACAATATTTTGTGTTTCTACAAAATATCTTTGTCTTTATTTGGATTTATATTAAATTGCATATTTGGTACTTGTCTATTATTGGTGATTATGACTCATAACATTCTAGGCTATTCAGGAGTAACTCCTCAACTAAGTACACAAAATATATCCATGAAAGTATATAAGATTAAAGCATAAGTTATCTTAATGAGAAAGACCATTTTCTATAGTATATAAATATAATATTATACAACTATATGTTAAAAGTTTGAAGTATGCCCTAGACTACTCATAACCAAAATATTAATACAAAATACAGAGGTGGTCTCTGTTAATAAAGTCCATAGAGTCCTATCTAATATAGTTTCTAAGTTATACTAGTTTTAATTATACTTCCGCTAGCTATTACTTTATTTCCTTGAATACTATTAGCACTTCATTATCTTCATTGTGGTATTTTCAGTTGTGGGAGTTACGTTTGACAGTTGGTGCTATGAAGCTTACTTTATGAGCCTCATCTTCATAAAAATCTTTAGGAATGTTGTAACCCTCTATTCTCCAATATTCCTTCAACCATATAGTGGAAAAGGGATTCTCTTTCATGGATTTCATCAAGAAATCCATGTTTCTCTTCATAACGAGCCAGAAAGTCTCAAATATTGCTTCTTCTCTATGGACTAGAATCGATCATTTCTGAGAGACTGGAGTAATGGAAATTTGGTCATTGTCAATTCTCATGTAGATTTTGGGGAAGGGAATGCATTTATCTGAGTCTATACAATGTAAAGTGGCCTCTAATCCTTCCAGTATATCTTCATTGAAGATCTTCGTAGTAGTATTAAAGATATCTGCTTTTGAGTAACCTGCTTCTATTTCAAGTGATATGAATAACCCCACAATGTGGCCATTCACCTGTACTGTGAATACATTATCAAAGTAAAATTCCCCAAGACTCTTTTCTAGAGTCCTTCTACAATCGTTAGGAATATCTTATAGGATATTGTTCCATCATTTTGGTAATATTGGGCCTTGAAATTCCATTTGTCTCTTCCCGTATGAAAAGGTTAACACATTCATTTTTATGCTTATGCTACTACTGGCTTCTCAGAGAGTAATTTCTATTTTAAAAGTGACAGCTTAGTATGAGGGTAATATTATATTTGCGAAAGGTCTGGAATAATCTATGTGAAAGGGCTTAATGAGGTGAGCTAACTTGAAGATATCATAATTATTTATGTTATTCTGTGGAGATGAACTTAGGTAAATACGAAGGCTTTGTGACGCAATTCCAAGTAATGATGATAGCCAGGTACTAATTCCTAGGATTTTGAACTTAGCTACACATTTTTTGGAAGATCACATACTTGATTATAGTGGAATCATATTTCAATAGTGTGGAGTGAGATTTAAAGGATGAAAAAGCTATACTCATGATGATTTGATGTGTGTCGGTAAAATGAATGAGGGGTTTAAGAAAGAATTACTAATCATAATTGTTATTTATGATATGCTAATGTCATTGTTTAAACTTAATCACCTTTAAGTAGACTTTCTACTTCTTTCCTTTATGATAATGATTTTATATATTTGTTGAGAGGATTAAAACACAAATCCAATAATTTAATGCTCCTGAGCTAATGAAGAAAAGAGTTATTGAGATAACAACCTCATATTGAGGAAGTAATAAGACAGGTGAAATGATTGAAAAGTATTTATTTATGAGTATACAAGATTAAATTCTAATGAGAGTATTGTAGTTTGAAATTTAGAAATAGAGGTGGTGAGAGTATTTTGAATTTCAAGGTTATAAATCATATATCTATTAAGGAATTAATAATATATTACATTCTAAGTCGAGAATCTGAAATATATGTTAGAGACTGAAAGTTTAAATAGATGCCCAATTCAATGGTTTTTAATCTATTCCAATGTTGATAATAGGGCATCTTGGGTTATCTATTATTATATCGTAAGTTTATAATAGTTATTTATATCATAGTAGATGTCTTCCCCTGTTAATTAGTATTTATGAATTCTTCATTTCTCCCATCTACACCTTTGTTAGCTAAAGCATCAGCAAACTGATTACCTTCCCTATATATATGATTAATCGTAAAATGGTTAAAATAAGAAAGTAGGTTTTTCCCTCTATTAACTAATCCGTTCAATCTCCAGTTTGGAGTTTTACCAGTTCTAAGTGCATTAATAATTAATGTTGAGTCTCCTTCTATATCAATGTAGTCTAATTTTAGTTTTTTGCAAAGTAGTAAACCCTCGATAAGGGCAAAGCCTTCTTCTATATTATTGTAAGTGATCCATAAATCTCCACACTTATATGCAATCATTTGACTCTCCTCATTATGAATACAACATCCAAATCCTGCCTTTCCTGGATTTCCTTTTGAGGCCCCGTCAAAATTAAGTTTATACCAAACAGTAGAGGGTGGTGTCCAAACACAATTGCTTCTAAGGGATTGCTTATCTATACCTTATTGGCCTATAAAGGGGGGTATTTTCAACCCAAACTAGAGTTTTCTTAATATTTCATCTTCTTGGGAGAAATGCATATCACTTCTTCTAGTAAAGTTACAGTTGTTAACAACTTCCACTATGCATGCCTCTAACTTGTTTAAAAATTGGGCATGATCCAGTCTCGTATCCTTAAATATTCTCCTATTTCTTTCCTTCCATACTTCCCAGATTAGAATGGACAAAGCTATAAAAAATCTTACCAAACATATTGTGGTCCTTCTTCCTAGGCCATAATTTAAGCATATCATCTAAGTTATTAGGAAAGACAGTTTGCCAGTTTAGTTTTTGAGCTAGCCATGTCCAACAATAGTGTGTGTATTGACATTCTAAGAAGAGATGATCTATGGTTTCACTAGCTTTTTCACAGAGCACACATCTAGAAGGGCCTTGATATCCCATCTTCTGGAACCATTCTGCAATCAAAATTCTATGCTGGGCAGTAGCCCAAGTGAACATGCCTTCTTTTGGTAGGCAATTTTTATTCTAGCATAGATCAATTGGAAGCGATGTTCTATTAGGAGCCTGATTAGATAAAGAGGCATACCCATCTTTGGTATTGTACTCACCATTTTTGGCTATAGCCCAAATAATTCTATCCGCATCAGATGATGAGTTGATTTTCCTCTCTTTTAAAAGTTCTTCTAGTGTAGATCTCAAAGTGTTTGAAAATCCTGAATTGTCCAAAGATTTCCAGTTCCAACCTAAGGCCGGATTGTTATCTATAATATCTATATAATCTTTAACATAGATTCCCATTGAGTTTTTAATCATTTCTATGGCTGGATCATTGTTCAAAATTGAATTAAGAGGGAGGAGGGAACCCTAGGAGTCCTCCCAGAATAAAGCATTCCCCACATTCCCTATATCCCAAGAAATATTATCTAAAATGACCTTCCTACACTCCAAAATAAAGTTCCAAATTCTTGACTCATTTGGAGGGAGATAGTGTCTAAAGATACTTAAATAATCATTTCCTTCTAGGTATTTATGTATAAGAATCTTGACCCATTTGGCTGTGGGATCTTTATACATCCTCCGCACCAGTTTTTCTCCTAATGCTACGTTCTGTTGTTTAGAGTTTTTGAAATTCAGACCACCCTCTTCCCTAGGTTTACAAATCTTATCCCAGACAATCACTGCTAATTTTTTCTTATCACTAGAACCTTGCCAAAAAAGTCCCTAAGTTTTTTTATTAATATTCCTTTCTATACCTTTAGGAAGACTCGTACACATCATTTGGAAAGTTGGAATTGTAGATAAAATAGACTTGATCATTATTGTTTTGCCAGCATTGGAGAGCCACTTTCCTTTCCAAGAATCAATTTTTTTGTCTATATTATTCAAAACTCTATCCCAAAGATTAGTAGATCTATTGCCTTTGTCTAGGGGAAGCCCTAAGTATTTACAAGGAAACTTACCTCTGTTAAATTATAGAATACAACACATATTCCTTTGGACACTTTCTACAGTATTAAAAAAGTAAATTTCTGATTTACCTTTGTTAATATTTTGCCTCAAGGCTTTGGAGTAAAGATCTAGGATATTTTTGATGGATTTGACTTCTATAATTGTGGCTTTCCCAAAAAGAAGATTATCGTCCACAAATTGTTGATGGGTGCAAGCATCCACTCCTTCAGTGATTTTGATGCCCGATAACAAGTTGTTAGTTTTAGCCTTAGTTAGTGACCTGCCCAGAGCTTCAACCATAATTATAAAAAGAAAGGGGGATAAGGGATCAACTTGTCTAATTCCTAGAGAGATATTGAAGAATAAAATAGGGGAGCCATTCAACAAAATTGATATTTTAGGACTAGAGATGCATTCAAAAATTAGGTTGATCCATTGTTTTGAAAAGCCAAAGGATTCTAGGCATTTACATAGAAATCTCAAATTTACCTTATCATACACTTTCTTGATATCTAATTTAATAAGCATACTCGAGAGGTGGTTATGTTGAATAGTGTGAATAGCCTCTTCTGCTATGATGAATCCATCGAGAATAGATCTACCTGGAACAAAGCTAGATTGTTCTTCTGAAATGATGTAGGGAAGAAGCTTTTTCAATCTGTTTGCTATAATTTTGGTGAGAAGTTTATATATCATATTACAAAGGGGTATAGGTCTATAATCATCAAAGCTCTTAGGATTAGAATTTTTCAAGATTAAAGCTAAAAATGTGTTATTAATTTCTTGAAGAATTCTACCTGAGTTCCTCATGCCTTCTAGAGCTGCAACAACTTCATCTCCAATAAAGTTCCAGCATTGAAGAAAAAGGAAAGTTGGGAATCCATCTGGAATAGGGGATTTATCTGGATGAAGATGTTTCAGAGCATTTTTTGCTTCTTCCTTAGATATTTTTGCATTAAGCATATGGTTTTGTTCATTAGTTATAATTTTGGGAATGTTTTGCAAAACTTCCTCCTGAGCTAGTCTATCAGATCCATTTAGGTTATTAAGGATATAATCAAAGTAGGCTATAGCTTCTGATGCAATAGCATCAGGTTCTACTACTAAGGTACCATATGCTTTCTTGATCTGGGAGATTCAATTAAAATTTTGTTTAGCCTTGGAGCTATTATGAAAAAATTTAGTATTCCTATCTCCTTCTACTAACCATGTATCTCGCAATCTCTGCTTCCAATAGGTTTCTTCTTTGGCCAGAATGTCTTCATAATTACATAATAGTTCCTTTTCTTTGATATATGCTTCTGAATTCATTCCATTACTAATAATTTTTTCATTCAGATCTGCTATTTTTGTCTCAAGCTTGATTTTGGTACTGAAAATATTCCCAAAATGAACTTTGTTCCATTCAATAAGTCGATGCTTAATGTGTTTGAGTTTTGAGTTTAAAATAAAGGTCTTGGATCCTTAAAAACTTTTTTCATTCCACCATTCCTCAATCTTAAGTAAACATTTCTCATCTTTTAACCACATATTTTCAAATTTGAAGGGGTTCCTTTTAGGTACTACATCTTCTAAAATTAGGCTTATTGGAAAATGGTCAGACCCTGAGAGTGCAATAATATTAGATTTAATGCTTCAGTTGAATCTGGCTATGTTTCCTATAAAAAAGAACCTATCCATTTTTTATAAAATACACTCAATATCTATTCTTTTGTTGGATCAAGTAAAAATTCCATTGTCCAAAGGAATATCCATACCATTAATAGATTGAATCCATTCTTTGAATTTAGTTGTTGTTTGGGTTAATCTTGTTGAACCTCCTTATTTCTCTTTAATGTCTATAATAGAATTGAAATTCCTGCCTAAGAAAAGATTCTGATTAGGTAGGTTGTTAATAAAATTCCCAATTTCACTCCACACAGTCCTTTTGTCATGGAGGAATGTTGGTTTGTAAAAATTAATAATGATAAACTCTAGGTTATTATTAAGATTCTTAATATTTTCCGCCATCCAATGTGATTTTGAGGTTAGGAGCTCTAGAGAAATAAACCTAGGATTCCAAATAAAGGCTAAACCACCTGAAGCTCCTTTAGAATTGACCCCTTTAACGTCCCAAGTTCCTAATTTCCTACTAAAATTTTTGGAGTTGTCTTGGCCTAATTTAGTTTCCTGAATTAAAAATAGAGGTGCTTTTAAAGAGGATAAGCTCCTTTTTAGAAGACATTTGTTAGGGGCATTTAAACCCCTAACATTCCAAGAAATGATTTTCCTGGTGCCTTAGGAAGGTCCTTCCCCTTCCCTGCATTCAGAATTGATGTAATTTTCACTTTTCCTAGAGCCAAACCATCTATCATCCTAAGTTCAGAGAGATATTTTCGAGCTCTTTTTAAAGATAGTTTGGGATAATTCGGGGAGGATTTACCACAAGAATTTGTAGCTAAGCCCAGATTCCCAGTCTGTATAGGTTCAGGGTCTGTAGGCAAAGGATTAATCTCTTCTACTTCTTCTTGACTAATTGAATCTATATATTTAAGTAATAAAATATCCTCTATGTCTTCATTAAGACCTAAAAAGTCATTAATATCCTCTAATTCTATATCTTTAGTGTTAACATAATTTTGAATAGCTTTCTCTTCTTCATTATCAGGATCAAATCTATAAGAATTTATAGGTAGGGGATTCTAAATAGTGTTCTTGTTCTCCTCAAACCAAGTTTCATCCCAAGAATATTGATTAGCTATATCTAAATTAGTGTTATTGTCCTGGGTAAAGGACTCGGTTGTGGGTAATACTCTAACAGGGGATACTGCTACAACCTTTGAGATATCAGACAAAGATATCAAACTATCCTTCATTAATTTATTAATAAGTATTTTCTTCCTTCTGTTGGTTTCTTCTATATCGTTGGTCTCATCATCAGGTAGTAGCAATAAGTCAATAGGATTAATTTCCTTAATTGTTGTTAAGTTGGGATCTAAATTAATAGCAGGGGTTTGGATGTTACTAGATTCTAAATTTAACTTTATCTCCTGATCTGAGATGATATTCTTCTCTGAGGATCTTACCTTTAGAGAGTTGTTCGCGTTTGCTTTATCTAGGGGTTCTTCAGATAATAAAGGTATTATATTTGGAATGGATTCACCCTTTTTGACTAATCCTGAATTAGCATTCGACGAGACAAGTTTACTATCCCTAATCTCCTCTAACTTATCTTGCAGAGGAAGAGTCTCTATAAAGCAAAAACCTCCTAAATTATGGTTAAAGGAAATTTTAGGAATGGGTTCAGAGGAGGGCAGAACATTGTAAAGGCCACCAATTTCCCCTTCCTCAAGAGATAAGGAAAGATCCCCAGAATAAGATTTATTCTGATTATCTACCAGTGTTAATTTTCCATAATCATTTTGGTTTAATGCTAAGACATCATAGGAATTATTAACAATGTTACTAATGGTATGGTTATTTGAAATCAGAGGCGACAAACCTACCTCTTTATAGCTATGATCTTCATCATTATCCAAAAAATCCCCATCTATAATTTTAGGGTAAATATATGTTGCCCCCATGTCACAACATACTTCCAGGGAGAAAATGAGAGAATCATTGAGTTCCATTCTAACAATAATGATTTTTTCTACGCAATTTTTGTCTAAATCTATAAACCCTACAAATTTACCTAAACCATTCCCAATTTCTCCAAGAGAATCGACATTTGAAAGTTCAACTGGGAGGTTAATGAGTTTAATTACTTTTTCAACCAATAAATTCTTCAATTTTAGAGGATCAAAAAAGGGAGACCATTCAAGGGTATGAAATCCAATATCTTTGAATTTCGGGAGACCATCTGAAAGAAGTTTCTCTTTTAGAGTTTTACTAGAACAATCTACATAAAGATATTTATTTTTAAGGATAGTAATACATACCTTATCATTTAATTGTGCTTTTACCCAATTCACAATTTTTTCCGTCAAAGCCCCTACACTAGTCCATCTGCACAGAAGGCCATACTTCACACACAACCTTTGTGTGCTTCTTGCCATATCACTTTTAATAACTAGTTTCTTTTGGTTAGGAATAATTGCTAGAGAAAGATCTAAATTCTTGTGCATTTATATTTTATTAAGATTAGTTATTCTTTTGTGAGGAGGAGAGTATACCTCATCTGAAGGAAAGCCAGGGCAAGGATTATCGATAGAAATTGGCTGTGTAGAATTTGCCCCTAAGTTTCATTGTTGAAGATGATCCTGGGTCAAGTCTTGAAGCAAGGGTTTTAAATTCCTTCAATGCGAAGGGGAGTAAATACCCAACCACTACATTGTGGATCTGTCCAATTTATGGTTAATATTGTGCCTTCTTTGTGGAGAGGCCCTAGTTGAATCTCTAGGGGAGGGAGTTGATAATGCAGTAAATCTATTCGAGGTATCTAGGGAAAAGGTATTTGTGAAGGCTCTTTTAGGTCACCTACGAGGTCCTGAGACATACTTCCACTCTCTGAGCTTTGTAACCTGTGAATTTACATTAATCTCTGAGGTATTTTCTATGCTACATTTATTGATATTAGCATATTTGGTTCTTGCAAAAGTCTTGATCTATTGGTCTAGAGAAGGTACAGAGAAGATTTTTGAATGATAACGAAAAGCAGAGAAAAAAGGCAAAGCCATTTTTCCAACTAATTGACTCTTAAGAGGAGGTATTTTGATCTTAGCATAGATCTAAATACCTACAATCTAATTTGTATTTTAATCAAATCATTATTGTATCAGTTTAACCATTGTTATAGCTAAATCTCTTAATTGAGTGGACTTAATAGTCTTATTTGTATTTTAATATGACATTCCATGAATGTTGATGGTTTTCTTGTTGACCCCATAGTGAATTCTAGTCAAGAGTTAAATGTTAGTAATAAATCCTTTAACCAGATCACACCTCATAGCATGTTTTGTAACCTTTAATAGGGTTGGCTCCTAACTGAGCTCACTTTAGAAGAGTGAAATATTTTGGGTTACTGGTCCCAAGTGGTTTTTCCCTTAGTAGGGTTTCCACATTAAAATCTATGTGTTATGTGTACTTGATGTGATTGGATTATTATTTTTCTTTACACATTTCATATTTGGATTAATCAGTGAGCACAGTATTGAATTTAATGGTATTCGGTAGATGAACAAAAAGTTATTGTTGATAGCTTACCGAATTGATTATTTGTTTCAAAAGTTTGGATATGTACATCTGGGAGTTTGGGACTGTAGGATAACTGGAATTAATTGATTCACAACCCTCTCAGCTATCTAACAATTGGTATCAAAACAATGTGCTTGAAAAGGAAGTTTTAAGGACTTGAGCTAAAGATTACAAGATGTATAAAAGAGAGGTGCCAAAGTTGAATAAAGACAACCTTTTGACATGGAAAAGTAGAATGAGGTTGCACACATTTGGAATTAGAGAATATGTAGTATTTCACCTAGATAATGCTTACATACAACCAACAACTGGACCTTTGACTGTTGATCAGCTAAGAGATAGACATGAACACAACATGACAATGATAGAGATCATTGATGATGCATAATTTGAAGATGTCAAAGCATGTACTTCAACAAAAGAAATGTGGGAAAAATTGACACTAGTCCACAAAGGAGATGTGAATGTGGTGAGAGCAAGAGCTGAAAGTCTTAGAGGAAGATTTGATGATATGAAGATGAAAGAAGGAGAAAACATTTCATAGTATAGTAACTAAATCAAGGAGGTTGTCAATGCTATCTGAGGAGTAGGAGGTGTTATTGGTGAAGACACTATTGTGAGTAAAATTCTTAGAACCTTGTTGTATGTTTATGCTATTAGAATCTCTGCAATTCATGAAATGAGATCTGCACTAGGTAATGTTCTTACACTTGATAGTCTAATCGGTAAATTGACTACTTTTGAGCTGAATAACTATGATAACAATATTATACGGAGTGCTGAGTCTTCATTTATGTCATCAATGAAGATTGGTAAATCTAGTAGTAAACATATATGATATGATAAGAAATAAGAGTGACAATGACAGTGATGAAGATGAACTTGATGAGCTTGAAGCACTTATGGCTAGAAGGCTGCAGAAAGGTAAAGGAAAGTATAAAGAGAAATGACTTCTAGTATGTTTTAACTATAAATAAATTGGTCATATTGCAGCTAGATGTCCTAAAAGGAAAGATGATGACAAAGACAAAGACAATGATCGATCTGGTGAAAAAAAATTTGACAGAAGAGATAACTGAGATCACAGAGGAAACTGACACTATGATAGAAGAAACAACTGAGACTACAAAGACAAAGGCAAGAAGGCATGTTACCTTGTTGGAGATGATGATAATGACACTGAAACTGACACTAATGAAGACATTAAGGTGGTATTCATAGCTTTGAAAGAAGATTAAGAAGAAGAAGAAAGGTATGCAGAGACAACACTTATTTCTAAAGTTAGCAAGAATGATACATGGATTATTGATAGTGGTTGTACACATCATATGACTGGTGATGAGGATAAATTTGGATTCCTTGAACATTATAATGGAGGATCTGTTAAAATGGGAAATGATACACCTTATCAAGTAAAAGGAAAAGGATCTATCATGCTGAACAATAAGATCAAATGTGAAAATGCATATTGGGTGAAGGGACTTAACTATAATATGTTGAGTGTAGCACAATGAATAAATCAGGTCATTGATTTTCATTTGAAAGTAGGAAGGTGAAGATCTACGATGAAATAGGAAAGTTGGTCCGTACTGGTGAACAATATAAAGGTAATCTATTCTATCTTGACAATGTTGAAACTTCTTGTTTAATGGCTAGAACTGAAGATGTGTGGTTTTGGCATAAAAGGTTATGTCATGTGAATTTTGACAACATGGTTAAGATCAGAAAGAAAAGAAAAGTTAGAGGCTTACCAAGCTTATCTAAACTTGACCATGTCATGTGCAAACAATGTCAAATGGGAAAACTGTCAAAATCTAGTTTTAAGAGTAAGACCTATTCATCAAAAGTTGTTTTGGAGTTGGTTCATACTGACTTATGTGGTCCTATGAGAAATCAGAGTTATTATGGTGACAAATATTTTATTTTATTTGTTGATGACTACTCTAGGATGATGACAATTATGTTTTTAAAAGAGAAATATGAAGCTTTCAAAATGTTTAAATGGTATAAAGCTAAAGTGGAAAAGGAAAGTGGAAAAGAGTTAAAATGATTAAGATCTAATAGAGGAGGTGAGTTTAATTCTGATGAATTAACTAACTTTTGTAATGAGCATGGAATTAAAAGATAGGTTTCTGCACCGAGAACACCACAACATAATGGAATTGCTGAAAGGAGGAATAGATCCATAGTTGATTGTGCTAGAACACTGATGATTGAGAAAGATATTGCATATGTACTAGAGAGAAGATATTAGCATTGTTGTATACACATGTTAGGGTCAATTAGAGTCACCATTAGGAAGTGTCTTTGACCCTTCATAGTACATTCATTTGAAGTCCAATTTAACATGTTCCCTTAATGGTCTTTTCCTTCAACAATCCTCCAAGTGTGAATGTCCTTCAAACTGTCAAGAAATAGCCTCCAAACTCGTTAGGTTCAAAGTCAGCTTTCCTTGGTCGAGTCTTTTCTAAGACTCATGCTTCACATGAACCACTTCGAACCTCTTTGAACTCTGGTTCAAAGTAGTTTGAAGCAGTTCAATGAATGATTATTTTTCTAACGTTTGGTTTATGCAAGTGGACCCCGGTCTATGTCACCTTTTTGCAATAAACCACTTTGAACCCCGGTTCAAAGTAGTTCAAAGCAGTTCAAGAATAGTTAGTGGATAGATTGATAAGAGAGGTGACAACTGATGTGACAAATGATGTAAGCTGATGGTCAAATGATGGTTAAGTTATTAATGTGGATAGTCTTGATTTGACGGGAATCATGCAGTGAGCTTGAAGTGAAATTTTGGGTTGCGAGTAAGGAAATCTCTAACACGAGTGGCAGATATTGTTTATGGAAAGATTAATTATAGTTATAATGAATACGTATTTCAAGGGTGTCTCTCTGCCAAGTCATTAATACTCTCATCATTCCAACTTAATGCCCCCGATTAATGCTCATTAAATCTAGTCCTTCACGACATAATCTTTCAAAATATAAATATTTCTATAAGTTTTATCTTCTTGTCATAATCTCATGGAGTCTCAGCTGTGGAAGAGGAAACTAGTTTTTCTTGAGTCTTCAGAAAGCAGGTAGCCTCTGAAAGCTTTCTTTGTTTTCCTGTTCCTGTTTGATTGATTTTTGTTGAAGGAAAGGGGGTTGCTTTGGTTAATCCTTCTAGTAGAAGAGATGAAATCTAGTATGCATTTCTTTGGGAATTGTAAGAACATGGAGTGTCATGCTCCAGTCATCATAGACACAAATCTTTTAGGTGTTGAAGTAGGATAAATGGCTGTTCACCTTATGGACAATGTTGAAGGAGATTATAGTCTTGAAATTCTTTTGAGCGGATTGCTTGAAGCTACGGCTTTTCCACCATCAGTTATTAGCCCTAAGCTAATTCAACAATGTATTAATAAGTATGATATCAAGTCCAAATGTATTATGAATGCTAAGGGTCAAAATCTGTTACCTATAAATAGAGAAGTCATCATGTCAGCTTTCAAAATCCCATAACAGTCTTTTGCCAGCTATACCCCAATCCAGTCTTTAGCTTAGTTCCAAGAAAACATTGATAAAAATCATAGTCATATGGCTCGAAAATGGACCCTGACTAATTACAAGGGAGGGTCCCAGTTGCCAAAAATACTCACTAAAGATCATATGAAGACACCTATTCATGATGTGATAGTTTTACTCCACCGGGTAAAGGGTTCAGAGCAGGTTCTCCTCTTTGAGGAGTGGATGTTTCACTTCATAGAAATAATCTTGGAAGGAAGACAATACTTGGATTGGGAAGAGATAATCACTAGTGCTTTGAGGGATCAACTAAAGCAAGCTCAAGCAATTAAAAGAGAGTTCTTTATGTCCTCTTATTTGATCTATTGTCTAGCATGCACATAGTATTTGGGAGTGATTCCACATGCTCCATGGAATGAAGAGTTAACTGTTCCTGAGTACTGCCCCTTGTTGAGAAAAGATAGGGTTTTGGGAGACTACAAATGGGTTCATAATGTTTTCCTTGGGAAGTTATGTCAACAATTAGTGGGAGATTCAAATCAAAGAATGTCAGTGAAAGCCCAAAAGCTAGTTCAAACCTATGGGAGTTTTTATGTCCAGTTCCCACATATGGTTTAATGAAGAACCTATCAATCTCCCTAGATTTTCTTTTGACTACTTTGTGTTAGCCGAAGTCTGTAGGAAGTTATTTGTGGTGATTAAGAATAGTTTTCCAAAAGAAAAGTGGGAATCAATGTTTCCAGTTAAGCTAGGAACCCTATTTTGTCATAGCATGATGGATGCTTCAGTGATAGGTAGTAATTTCATGAGTTTCTAGATGCATTTCTATGAACCAAGAAGGGGTTTTGATAGTAAAGGCTTCGCTAGATAGATTCTTAGTCTAAGCATTCACCCATCATCTAGTTCACACCTTGAAGATCTGTGGGAAGATCCCGATAATGAAGAAGCTGTAAAGAAAAGGGATTGTTCAAGACTGTTGGTTCCATAGATTGAGTTGCTACAATTAAAATTTGACACAACTGGGATAGAAGAGGATAATTCTGAAATCTTAGTCTCAAAGGCCGATGTTTTAGAAATAGAGAATCCCTTGACTATAGATTGGTCACAGAAAGAAGATGATGATATAAAATTGAGGGCTAGAACTATTTTTCAGAATTACAGAAGCTTGGCTGACTAAGAAAAGGCAGAAAAGAATAAAGAACCTATCTCCTAAAAAGAACAATGCTGAATCTGTTTCAATCAATATGAACCATGGCTTGCCTAATGTGTCTCCTTTGGTTCTTGATACAAGTAAGATCACATCCCCTAAGAAAAAGGCAGTATTCAGTGGGCATCCTACAACTATCAAAATAAGAGCTAGAACAAGATCGAAAAAGCATTTTCAGATGGCGTCTCTGGGACCTGATTACCTAGACATTGAGATTAATGATGAAGACATTTCCTTTTCATTAGATCCATCGAAGAAGAGTGAAGAGATCCCTATTAGTAATCTAGGAATACTTCAAGCTGAGAACACCCCTGTCAAAACTCCTAACAATCGGATAGTTGCTAGTTCAGTCCCTCCTTGGCTAACAAAAATAGTAGGCAAAAGGAAGAGTTATAATCCTATTTCACTGCCTGTGAAAGAGATTGTCACCAAGTATGCCGCCCGGACCCCTAAAGCTAAAAGGATGAAAAGTGATGCAAGATTATCCACTGATCCATCTACTGAGAAGGTAACAACAAAAATAGTGACTTTCAAACCTAAAAAAGGAACCCATGAACCTGAGGCAAAGGATTTCGAGATTACAAAAATGGAACTAGGGGTTTTGACCAGGGACTCAAAGGATCACATCTTCAAGTTCTTAGCTGATCATATGTTGAATCAGTCACAAAAAGAGGGAAGAAAAAAGAGTGAACTAAAACAACTTGTTTTCTCTATGGCTGAGTTTATTTCTTTCCTTACTGATGTTGGAGCATTGCCACTCATCCAATCCCTATAAATTTTTGATCCTAACTCAGCCGAAAGAAAGAAACTGGTGAAGCAAATGCAGCTAGGTAAAGCCCTAGTAAAAACTATGAAAGCCTGGATAGATGACATTTCTGATGAAGGCTTCACTTTCATACAGGAGTTTGTGTCCACTTGTATGGATGGTGAGGCTCTAATTGGAAAAGTACAAACTTTAATTCCTACTTGGGAATTGGAGGAGGAAAAATGTGCAGCAATTTGTACTCAGATAGGGGAGATAGAAATGTATGGTATAACTCAGTTTCTGGAAAAAAACCCAATGAAGTTGGTAGACCCTTGTATGTTGTTCATCTTGAAACAAAATTTTGGTTGGAAGAGCATGGTGATTAAAGCCACAATCTCCCAAGTCAAAGCAATAGAGAAGGAGGTACTAGACACGCATGCAAATAACCTAAAGGATATTAAGATAATGAACCCTGTGGGTGCTCTACAAATTGATGAAGGAAATAAGGATGTAGACGCCTTGGTTAAACTTTTTACAGATACCATGAATGCTTTTAAAGAAAGTGAAAAACCAATGGTTTAGGACTTCACTAAGATAGAAAATGTGGAATCCATGTTGTTGCTAAACAGGGGCCAGTTACCTAAACAGTCACAGAGGATTAAGGAGTTAAAATGGGAGAAGAACACGTGTCGGGTAAAGCTGATAGGTCTAAAGAATCTACATTCTCAGTCGGCTCAAGAACTGGTCAATGCATTCCACACTTGGAAGCTTGTGCAAATTGCCAGGTCTGAAGATCTTGGAGGAAATTAACTTTTTCTAGGGATAGCATTTATCTTTCTATTTTTAAAAGACACATGTCTTGAAACTCTTGTTTTAGTTGCGTAACTGGTTTTAACAGTTTTTTTGGTGTTTGAGAGGCCGGGTTTTTCTAGAGGCTCTCTTGGACCTGAACTATAAATGCTGGAGCATTAAACTATTTAAGGGTTAGAAATTATAGATAAAAATTAGATATCTTTTGGAAATAGATAGTTTTAGTAGTTTGTTAAGTTTTTTTTGAAACAGTGGATGACTTATTTTTATTAGACTTTGATCCAACCAGATATAAATATATAAAGGCATAGTTTGATTTAGATCTTTGAATCAAAATCTGTAATGTATCAATTACATTGAGAATCGGTACATTTTATCTTTGCATGTATTATTTATGCTTAGTCAATCCTATTTTCTTTCTAGTTTCTTTCCTTTTAGTTATTTCATAAATACTTCTATTTTAGGAGCAAATTAGTAGATCTCAGTTTCTTCACAGTTCGAATTGATTATCTATTTATTCTTGAAATTACCTCAATACCTAAGAGTATATGAGTGTTCCTTCAACACTTTTTGGTTAAAAGTGTATGTATTTGATTTTATGTTGATGATTCATTGAATTTCCTACAAGGAAGTCGAACCTTTAAAATTCAGAGGGAAGCAATCTTTGATGCTTACCCAACTGTTGATGAATTGTTTATCTTCAGAGGCATAGAGTTGTTATTGATTTCATTTAAGAAGAAGAAGACAAATCTGTTCTCCAACAGATTTGTGTCGACTCTACTAGGGAGAGTCCAATATAAAACACTAGGTTCTCAACTGATATAATGGCACAAGATGGTGTTACCACACAATGATGTGTTTCTTGTGCTTCAACCTAACCTAGGGTTTGAAGACACATAAGAAGACATAATTTAAAGCCTAGCTACAGTAGTGTGGAGGTTTAAGCGCAGTAATCAATAGTTTCATCAAGTCCAAGTAGTGCTTGAAAGAGAAGAAGAAATAGTTGAGCGACTGAGGGGTATACCAATTTCTTGTGAAGTAGTTATAGTAAATAGGCTTGCAAACGCCCCAACAAGAAATTAAGGTCATTCCTGAATATTGAAACTGGCAGAAAATAGATATACTAGAGGTGATAGAAGTAGGGGATTGGTTGATGAAGACTTTGAAGCTTTGAGGAATCTTAGTTTCGAACCTGATCTTAATAGCCACAAGAAGAAAACCCAAACATTTAGCAGACCTTCTTCACCTCCACCTATCCCATTTGTTCCACCCCTTTTCTGAGCTATTGTAACACCAGGTACTATGGTACCTACTATTCTTAATATCTAGCCTTTGAATTTTGAGTTACCTAACATGGCTGCCAATCAACCCTCGGGTTAGAATATTGGCCCACTGAACTTAGGAGCTAACCCCCCTGGGGATTTTCCTAAAGGTGCTAATCAGGTCTTGCCCAAGTTTAGTGCAGATGGAAAAGTAACCACTGATGATCATCTCAGTGCTTTCCATACTTCCTATGGTGTTATTAGTGTTCCTATTGAAGAAGTAGCGGTCAGGCTCTTTGTCAAAACCTTAGTGGATACTACAGTTGACTGGTTCAGTCATTTACCCAATGGTTCAATCACTAATTGGAATGACATGAAAAATGCTTTTGAAACAAGATTTAAAACTCCTGACAATGAGATTTCATTATTGCTTACACTTATTCAACTAAAAAAACAAATACATGAGCCTATGCGGGAGTTTGTGGCTAAGTTTTATAGAATCTTGCAAAGGATACCAGCAAATTTGGCACCAAGTAATGAGAATAATAAGATTTTCTTCTTGAATGTTGTTCCACCTGATATAAACTTTCACCTATTAAAAGATGGAGTGGCTGATTTGGCTGTTGCCCAAACACAGGCCATTCAGCTAGAAGATACACTCATAACGGCTGGAAAATGGAAGAGAGAAGTTCAGGCTTCAGGAAGTCCCTCATCCTCTACAACAATAGACCCTCTAATGTAGAGGTTGATGAATGATATGGCTATTCTCAAGAGATAGAAGAATAATTCCAGTTCTCCACACCAATCCCCTTATCAAGATGTTAGCCGAAGATAATATAATCAACCTCCGGGAAAAAATCCTCTCTTGTCGAGTTCACAACCTAGATTGAAGATTGAATCTGCCCCAAGGGAAACAATGTGTTCCTTTCATCTAACAACTGATCATGATGGAGAATATTGTCTTGATTGGTTAGGATGTCTTCAAATCAATGCAACAAAGGATACTATCGGTATAGAAGAGTTGAAGGAAGAGAAAAACTCACTTGATATTGGTTTGTCCAGTTCTTTTTATCTAGAGTATGAGCTAGGCTCTGACAAAGGTGGAGGTGTTTTAGAAACTCTGCAAGATCTTGCTTGTGCTATTCTAATGAGAAATCAGAGAATGCAAAAGTTTTTACTTGGTTCAATTGCTGCTAATGCTGATGCTTAGCATAAAGAAGCCAGAAATGGAGAGACTCCTACATGTCCCAAAGGTCCTGAAGTGAAGATCTTACCAAGAGGTAGTCCAATTCCTTCTTCCCCTTTTGACTTTGTTGAATTCTATCAAACAACCACAATCTCTATTTCCCCTGCAAAATACCTCAAAATGAATCCTAAAGAGTTGGACAAACTGGTAAAATATGTTAAAGGGGATTCAAGTTCAAGCCCCAAATTAGATAAGCCTCTCATAGGTGAGAGGACCACAGTTGAGGAACTCCTTGTCTTTAAGCCCCAAGACACTCCACAGACACCTGAAGAATGTCCCTTTGTTAATACAATTGAAAGCAAAATGGAAGAAAGGAAGACTAATCCCTTCTATATCTCCTTGTTGCTAAATGGCCAGAAACTCAACAATTGCATTATTGATTTTGGTGCATCAGATAACATCATGCCTGCTCTAGTTGCAAGAGCCCTAGGTCTAACCTTGACTAAAACTTATGGCCATTATTATTCTATGGATGGGAAACAAGTATCATTAATGGGTCAGGTCAAAGATGCCCAAGCCATTCTTGTTGCATATCTCAACAAGCATCTGAAGTTGACTATCCTAGTAGCAAATATCCTAGCTAGCTACGATATGCAGCTTAGTAGAACCTTTTGCAAAGATTTAGGAGGAGACATTAAGATGGACTGGTCAGAGGCCATGATCCTAGTAGGTAAAAAGAAAGTAAAACTTGAACCTGAGCCTAAAAATAAATATACTGTGGTACCCTTGGATAATCCAAAAGCTCAAATTTTGTATGAGTAGTGTCATTTTGGCAACTATGTCATTTTAGCCGATCTTGAAAAGGATGGTGAAACTTCTAAAAAAGAAGAGGATATATGGAAGTTGGAGTTTGACAGTAGCTGCTCTAATTTAGGTTCAGGCACGGGGGTAGTTCTTTTCCCTCCTAATAGAGAATGTATTCCTCTTTCTTTCAAATTAGATTTCAAAAATACTAACAATATTGCAGAATACGAAGCTTTACTACTGGGATTGGAAGAGGCAAAACTAAGGGGAGTCAAGAAGTTGGTTGTAAAAGGTGATGCTGAGTTAATCGTGAAGCAGGTGAGAGGGAAATTCTCTGTTAAGAATGAGAGGTTAAAGCACTACAAAAATTTGGTATGGGATGAGCTAGATTTCTTTGATGCCTTCTCCATAGAATTTATACTAAGAAATCAGAACACCAGAGAAGATGCCTTGGCGGTATCGGCTTCACTATTGTTGCCACACCCTGACTTTAAAACTCAAAAATATCAAATTGAGATGATTTACAAGCCAAGAGTACCTGATAATGTGGAGTATTGGCAAGTCTTTGATAGTGAATTCTAGCTTAGAGATTTTCTAGAATGTGCTGCAGGTTTTTCTGATATTTATTTTGAAGAATCTAATAGTGAGTGCAAATAAGTCTGCCAAGATGCTGCCGGTAACGATGGAGTGATTCAGTTGAAAGGAAATAAAATCTCCAAAGGCCTCGTCTCTCTAGAACATTTGTTAAAAAGAAAAGATGATAGTACTGTTAAAGAGAAGGTATCTCATGTGCATAATGCCAAAGAGTATGACAAAATTTATATAGGAGAGCAAGATGATCCAAAATGGATTTCTATTGGTTAGACTTGCACCTCATCTGAAAAAGAGGACTTGAAGAGGTTACTTATAGAATATAGAGTTTTCTTCACTTGGGGGTATGAAGACCTAAAATTTTTTAGAGGAAGCCTATTGAACATCAAATCCCTTTAAAGCCTAGTGTTACCCCATTTCGTCAAAAATTAAGGAACTATAATCTGAAAGTGTCTGAAGCCATATTAAAGGAAGTGGAAAAAATGCTACAGGGTAGGATTATCTATCCCATCCACCATTCAACTTGGATCACCAATATAGTTCTTGTGAGAAAGAAGAATGGCGAAATCAGGATTTGTGTCAATTTTTGCAATCTGAATCAGGCAAGTTTGAAGGACAACTATGCCTTACCTGTGATGGAACATGTTCTTCAAGCTATATCAAGATTTGAAGTCATGTCTATGCTAGATGGCTATTCCAGGTACAATCAAATCAGTGTGGTAGAAAGTGACCAACACAAGACAGCTTTTATCACCCCATGGGGAACTTATGCATATAGTCGTATGTCATTTGGGTTGATCAACGTAGGTGCAACCTTCCAAAGGGAAATGAATTCTTCTTTCAAGGATCTCCGAAAAAAAATTATAGTGGTATACTTAGATGATCTTACTGTCTTTTTGAAGAAGAGGATTCAACACTTAAAAGATCTCAAAATAGTGCTCCTAAGATGTAGAAGTCACGACATTTCTTTGAACCCCAAAAAATCAACATTCTTTGTCGAGGAAGGAAAATTACTAGGTCATATCATTTCAAAGGATTGTGTCGGGATTGACCCCGAAAGGGTTAAGAAGATTCAACAGCTTAGCCTGCCATTAAATAGGAGTGGATTGAAGTCCTTCTTTGGCTAGGTGAATTTCCTGCGTGCGTTCATTCTGGAATTTTCAGAAATTACTAGGTACATGGTTGACATGATGAGTGAGAAAGTTCCTTTTAATTGGAATGAGAATGGACACAAATCCTTCAATGATATTAAAGATGCAATATCTCAGGCACCTGTGTTAAAGAGTCCCAATTTAGAAAAGGACTTTATCATTTATTGTTATGCCTCCAAGCATACTCTGTTGGGTATACTAACACAAAAAGATGAGAAGGGACAAGAACCGCCCATAGCCTTTATGAACATGCCTCTAAAAAGACATGAGCTCAAGCACTCCCAGATGGAAAAACATGCCTTCACCATAGTAAAAGAGGTAAAATAGTTTAGGTACTATATTCTTCATTCCCATTGTATAGCTTTCGTACCTGAAACTGCAGTGAAAAGTATTTTGACTCAGAAGGAGATTGGTATGAACAATACAGTAGTTTGGATAGCAAAAATTCAGGAGTATGACCTAATAATCAAGCTAACCAATTTGGTGAGGGGGGAAGGCCTATGCAAGTTGATAGCAGAGAATGGTGAGCCATCTGAGAAAATTGATGAAGTACCCATGGCGTTGCTAGTCAGTCTAACCGACCCCTGGTTTTTGGACATGGCTTATTTCCTTACCTATGGTGAGTGTCCTGATCACTTAAATCCTAAAGAGAGGCATAACTTGAAATTGAAAGCAAGTAAATATGTGATATCTCAGGGAATTCTATACAAGAGGAGCATAGATGGAACTTTTCTTAGGTGCGTAGATGCTGAGCAACAAAAAGAGTTTTTGAAAGTATTCCATGATGAGGCTTTTGGAGGCCACTACTCCTTGATTGTAATAGCATTTAAGATTATTTAGAATCACTTTTATTGGCTCGACATGTTCAAGGACACATACTAGTATGTTTGTAATTGTGAAAAATGTCAACTTTTCACTGGGAGACCTCATCTTGCTGCCTTGCCTCTTAAACCTGTGATTGTTGAAGAGCCTTTCAAGCAATGGGGAATAGACTTTGTGGGACCTTTAAACCCACCATCTAGCACTGGGAATGTTTATATTCTCACAACCACTGATTATTTTACCAAGTGGGTGGAAGCAGTCCCCACTAAGAAAGCAAACTCTCAGGTTGTGTGTGAGTTCCTTTTAAATTATATTTTTAACAGATTCGGGGTACCGGTTAAGATAGTAGCAGACAATGCTACACAATTTTCCTCTGAGGAGATCTCATCTTTTTGTTATGAGCATGGCATATCTTTGGCTCATTCTTCTGATTATTTCCCACAAGTGAATGGTCAAGCAGAATCCAGTAATAAGAACCTGGTGGCGATAATGAGAAAATTAATGGATGACAACCCCCATGAATGGCATAAGAAGCTATATGAAGCTTTATGGGCGGAATGAACTACTTTGAAATGAGCAATTGGGATGGCTCCCTTTGAAATGGTATATAGAATAGGAGCACATGTATCTTTGCCTTTGGAACTTTCTTCAGCCAAGCTCCAAGCTGTCATTGAAGATCAGTATTTTAAAGACCCCCTGGAGAAACGTGTCATGCATTTGAGTAGACTGGAAGAAGAAAGAGAGGATTTGGTAGATCACATTACAAAACATCAGTTGAAGGTAAAACAAATTTTTAACATGCGGGTGCGACCTCATAACTTTATGGAGGGAGATGAAGTGCTTCTATGGGACAAAAGGTGGGCACCCAAAGGGTCTCACGAGAAATTTGAGTCTTATGCAAGGGCCCATTTATCATTTCTAAAACTTTTGGTTCAAATGCTTTCCGGTTTTCCTACCCAGATGGTGTGAATGTGCCTTTTACTTACAATGGGTAGGACCTCAAGTTATGCAAGGTTTAATGATATACCCAGTCAGTACCCATGTACATATTAGTTATTTTTTCCCTGCTTTCCTTTTTGATGTGTCGTTGTTTCTATTTTTCTTCTCCTTTGTTGGCTTTTTCTATGAAACCAATTATTTAGAGTTCTCTGCACATTGAGCAATATGCAGTCCCCAACTAGAGCCGATGTTAGGGCCAGTTAGAGTCTCCATTGGGAAGTGTCTTTGACCCTTCATAGTATATCCATTTGAAGTCCAATTTAACATGGTCCCTTGATGGTCTTTTCCTTTAGCAATCCTCCAAGTGTGCATGTCCTTCAAATTGTCAAGAAATAGCCCCCAAACTCGTTAGGTTCAAAGTCAGCTTTCCTTGGTCGAGTCTTTTCTACGACTCATGCTTCACATGAACCACTTCAAACCTCTTTGAACTCTGGTTCAAAGTAGTTCAAAGTAGTTCAATGAATGATTATTTTTCTAATGTTTGGTTTATGCAGGTGGACCCCAGTCTACGTCACCTTTTTGCAGTGAACCACTTTGAACCCCTTTGAACCCTGGTTCAAAGTAGTTTGAAGTAGCTCAAGGATAGTTAGTGGATAGATTCATAAGAGAGGTGACAAATGATGTGATAGATGATGTAAGCTGATGGTGAAATGATGGTTAAGTTATTAATGTGGATAGACTTGCTTTGACGGGAATCATGCGGCAAGCTTGAAGTGAAAATTTGGGTTGTGAGTAAGGAAATCTCTAACACGAGCGGGAGATCTTGTTTATGGAAAGATTAATTATAGTTATAATGAATATAGATTTCAAGGGCATCTCTTTGCCAAGTCATTAATACTCACATCATTCCAACTTAATGCCCCTAATTAATGCTCATTAAATCCAGTCCTTCACGACATAATCTTTCAAAATATAAGTATTTCTGTAAGTTTTATCTTCTTGTCATAATCTCATGGAGTTTCGGTTGTGGAAGAGGAAACTAGTTTTTCTTGAGTCTTCGGAAAGCAGGTAGCCTCTGAAAGCTTTATTTGTTTTCCTATTCCTATTTGATTGATTTTTGTTGAAGGAAAGGGGGTTGCTTTGGTTAATCTTTCCAGTAGAAGAGATGAAATCTAGTATGCATTTCTTTGGGAATTGTAAGAACATGGAGTGTTGTGCTTCGGTCATCATAGACAACAATCTTTTAGGTGTTGAGGTAGGAGAAATGGTTGTTCACCTTATGAACCATTCTGAAGGAGAGTAAAGTCTTGAAATTATTTTCAGTGGATTGTTTGAAGCTGCGGATTTTCCCCCATCAGTTATTAGCCCTAGGCTAATTCACCAGTGTATTAATAGGTATGATATCAAGTCCAAATGCATTTTGAATGCTGAGGGTCAAACTCTGTTACTTATAAATAGAGAAGTCATCATGTCAGCTTTCAAAATCCTAGAACAATCTTTTTCTAGCTATACACCAACCCAGTCTTTAGCTCAGTTCCAAGAAAACATTGATAAAAATCATAGTCATATGGCCCAGAAATGGACCTAGACTAATTACAAGGGAGGGTCCCAGTTGCCAAAAATTCTCACTAAAGATCATATGAAGACACCTATTCATGATGTGATAGTTTTACTCCACCAGATAAAGGGTTCAGAGTAGGTTCTCCTCTTTGAGGAGTGGATGTTTCACTTCATAGAAATAATCTTGGAAGGAAGACAGTACTTGGATTGGGCAGAGATAATCACTACTGCTTTGAGGGATCAACTAAAGCAAGCTCAAGAAATTAAAAGAGAGTTCTCAATGTCCTCTTATTTGATCTATTGTCTAGCATGCACACAGGATTTGGGAGCGATTACACATGCTCCATGGAATGAAGAGTTAATTGTGCCTGAGTACTACCCCTTGTTGAGAAAAGATAGGGTTTTGGGAGACTATAGATGGGTTCACAATGTTTTCCTTGGGAAGTTATGTCAAAAATTAGCAGGAGATTCAAATCAAAGAATATCAGTGAAAGCCCAAAAGCTAGTTCAAACCTATGGGAGTTTTTATGTCTAGTTCCCACCATTCACTTATCTTTAGGTTGGAGGGTTTGATGAAGAACCTATCAATCTCCCTAGATTTTCTTTCGACTACTTTGTGTTAGCCGAAGTCTGTAGGAAGTTATTTGTGGTGATTAAGAATAGTTTTCCAGAAGAAAAGTGGGCTTCAATATTTCTAGTTAAGCTAGGAACCCTATTTTGTCATAGCATGATGGATGCTTTAGTGATAGGTAGTAATTTGGTGAGTTTCCAGATGCATTTCTATGAACCAAGAAGGGGTTTTGATAGTAAAGGCTTCACTAGATAGATTCTCAGTCTAAGCATTCACCCATCACCTAGTTCACACCTTGAAGATCTGTGGGAAGATCTTGGTAATGAAGAAGTCATAAAGAAAAGGGATTGTTCAAGACTCTTGGTTCCACAGATTGAGTTGCAGCAATTAAAATTTGACACAACTGGGATAGAAGAGGATAATTCTGAAATCTTAGTCTTAGAGGCTGATTTTTCAGAAACAGAGAATCCCTTGACTATAGACTGGTCACAGAAAGAAGATAATGATATAAAATTGAGGGCTAGAACTATTTTTAGAATTATAGAAGCTTGGCTGACTTGGAAAAGGCAGAAAAGAATAAAGAACCCATCTCCTAAAAAGAACAATGCTGAATCTATTTCAATCAATATGAACCATGGCTTGCCTAATGTGTCTCCTTTGGTTCCTGATACAAGTAAGATCACATCCCCTAAGAAAAAGGTAGTATTCAGTGGGAATCCTACAACTATCATAATAAGAGCTAGAACAAGATCGAAAAAGCATTTTCAGATGGCGTCTCTGGGACCTGATTACCTAGACATTGAGATTAATGATGAAGACATTTCCTTTTCATTAGATCCATCGAAGAAGAGTGAAGAGATCCCTACTAGTAATCTAGGAATACTTCAAGCTGAGAACACCCCTGTCAAAACTCCTAACAATCGGATAGTTGCTAGTTCAGTCCCTCCTTGGCTAACGAAAATAGTAAGCAAAAGGAAGAGTTATAATCCTATTTCACTGCCTGTGAAAGAGATTGTCACCAAGTATGCCGCCTGGACCCCTAAAGCTAAAAGGATGAAAAGTGATGCAAGATTATCCACTGATCCATCTACTAGGAAGGTAACAACAAAAATAGCGAATTTCAAACCTAAAGAAGGAACCCATGAACCTGAGGTAGAGGATTTAAAGATTACAAAAATAGAACTAGGGGTTTTGACCAGGCACTCAAAGGATCATATCTTCAAGTTCTCAACTAAGCATATGTTGAATCAGTCACAAAAAGATGGAAGAGAAAAATGTGAACTAAAACAACTTGTTTTTTCTATGGCCAAGTTTATTTCTTCCCTTACTGACATCGGAGCATTGCCACTTGCCCAATCCCCACAAAGTTTTAATCCTAACTCAATCGAAAGCAAGAAATTGGTGAAGCAGATGCAGCTAGGTAAAGCCCTAGTAAAAACTATGAAAGCCTGGTTAGATGACATTTCTGATGAAGGCTGCACTTTCATACGAGAGTTTGTGTCCACTTGTATGGACGGTGAGGCTCTACTTGGTGAAGTACAAACTTTAATTCCTACCTAGGAATTGGAGGAGGAAAAATGTGCAACAATTTTTACTCAGATACGGGAGATAGAAATGTATGGTGTAACTTAGTTTCTGGAAAAAAACCCAATGAAGTTGGTAGACCCTTGTATGTTGTTCATCTTGAAACAAAATTTTGGCTGGAAGAGCATGGTGATTAAAGCCGCAATCTCCCAAGTCAAAGCAATAGAGAAGGAGGTACTAGATATGCATGCAAATGCCCTAAAGGATATTAAGATAATGAACCATGTGGGTGCTCTACAAATTGATGAAGGCAATAAGGATGCATATGCCTTGGTTAAAGTTTTTACATATACCATGATGCTTTTAAAGAAAGTGAAACACCAATGGTTCAGGACTTCATTAAGATTGCAAACATGGAATCCATGTCGTTGCTGAACGGGGGCTTGTTATCGAAACACTCGCAGAGGATTAAGGATTTAAAATGGGAGAAGAACGCATGTCGGGCAAAGCTGATAGGTCTAAAGAATCTACATTCTCAGCCAGCTCAAGAATTGGCGAATGCATTCCACACTTGGAAGCTCATGCAAACTGCCATGTCGGAAGATCTTTGAGGAAATTAACTTTTTCTGAGGATAGCATTTATCTTTCTATTTTTAAAAGACATGTATCTTGAAACTCTTGTTTTAGATGCATAATTGGTTTTTAACAATTTTTTTGGTGTTCGAGAGGCTGGGTTTTTCTAGAGGCTCTCTTGGACCCGAACTATAAATGCTAGAGCATTAAACTATTTAAGGGTTAGAAATTACATATATAAATTAGATATCTTTTGGAAATAGATAGTTTTAGTAGTCTATTAAGTTTTTTTTGAAACAGTGGATGACTTATTTTTATTAGACTTTGATCCGATCAAATATAAATATATAAAGGCATAGTTTGATTTAGATCTTTGAATCGAAATCTGTAATGTATCAGTTACTTTGTGAATTGGTACATTTTATCTGTGCATGTATTATTTATGCTTAGTCACTCATGTTTTCTTTCTAGTTTCTTTCCTTTTAGTTATTTCATAAATACTTCTATTTTAGGAGCATATTAGTAGATCTCAGTTTCTTCACAGTTTGAATTGATCGTCTGTTTATTCTTGAAATTACCTCAATACCTAAGAGTATCTGAGTGTTCCTTCTAGACTTTTTTTTAAAAAGTGAATGTATTTTATTTTATGTTGATGATTCATTGAATATCCTGTTAGGATTAACAAGGCAGAAATAACAATTATGTGCAAATATAACTAATATCAGAAAATAATAAACCACATAGAATAGAACACAAGACACACAGATTTAATGTGGTTCACCCAATCCCTGGGCTACGTCCACCAACAGCGAGTCCAATATTATTATTATCTAGTGATTACAACCTGATTACAATCCGTAATCCCTTACAGCCCAATTCTGCCGCAAGTACTAAAATCATACATAATGAAAATCCCTAACCCTAAGCCATATTATACAATATTTTTCCGCTTTAGGGTTAGAATGAGTTATAAGTAGTCGGCCCAAATAATTGAAAAGTGTACAGTACTTTCCTGGATAGTACTTTCCTGATTAGTCACCACAAGCTAACAATCTCCCACTTGGTGACTGATTAGTATCCACACTATACTAAAAAACCTCCCACTTGGAGACTGATCCTGTAGCAATACTGCTACCCACATGAGGCCCCCACTGAATTGAACCACCTTGGACTCAGCTGTTCCTTTATTTTGTTCAGTCTAGAAGACCAACTGAAGCTGAACATGAGTTCAACTTCTCCCTTGTGACTACCTTTGTAAACATATATGCTGGATTATCATCAGTATGAATCTTTTCCAGCCTTAACTGTCCATCATCCAAAACTGATCGAATGAAATGGTACCGCAACTTTATGTGTTTTGTCTTTGAGTGCAAAGCAGAATTCTTTGCAAGATGAATAGCACTTTGGCTATCTGTATGTAGAAAATTATCCTTTTGTGGATGTCCCAATTCTTCCATGAAGAATTGAAGCCATATCATCTCCTTGGCTGCCTCTGTAGCAGTAGCATACTCTGTCTCTGTAGTGGATAAAGCAACCACCTTTTGTAGTCGAGAAATCCAACTCACTGCTATCCCACCAACAGTAAATATATAACCTGTAGTACTCTGCCTGCTATCTATATCTCCTGCCAAATCTGAGTCAACATAGCCTTGTACAGTAGTAGTAGAACCCCCAAAGTGTAAACACTTACTGGCTGTGCCTCTCAAATATCTGAGAATCCATTTGACTGCATTCCAATGCTCAAGACTAGGGTTACTCATATAACGGCTAACGACTCCCACTGCGTGTGCAATATCTAGCCTAGTACATACCATAGCATACATTAAGCTCCCTACAGCTGAAGCATAAGGTACCTTAGACATTTTAGTCTCTTCTTCTAGTGTCTTGGGACACATATCCTTAGTCAATTTCAAATGACCAGGCAAAGGTGTGCTCACAGCTTTGGCATTTTCCATAGAGAAACGTTGCAACACCTTCTCAATATAATCAGCCTGAGATAGAGACAATTGCTTATTTTTCCTATCTCTACAAATTTTCATACCAAGGATTTGTTTTGCTGCCCCCAAATCCTTCATAGCAAAAGATTTTGCTAACTGTTGTTTCAACCCCTTAATGTGATCCATGTTAGACCCAGCTACAAGCATATCATCAACATATAAACATAAAATAATGTAGCTGTCATCATCCAACCTCTTAAAATAAACACAATGGTCAGAATGACACCAACTATATCCATGCCCATTCATAAAAGTGTCAAATTTAATATACCATTGCCGAGGTGCTTGCTTCAAGCCATATAAACTTTTCTGCAATCTGCACACCAAATTCTCCTTACCCTTGACCTCAAATCCTTGTGGCTGAACCATATATATTTCTTCATCCAAATCACCATGAAGAAAAGCTATTTTAACATCAAGCTGCTCTAAATGCAAATCTTCAGTAGCCACAATACTTAAAACAGTACGAATAGAAGTCATTTTAACAACTAGAGAAAATATCTCATCAAAATCAATACCATGTTTCTGTGCAAATCCTTTTACGACTAATCTGGCTTTAAATCTTTTCGTACCTCCATCCTCTTCTTTTATCTTGTAAACCCATTTATTCTGTAAAGCCCTTTTACCTGCAGGTAACTTACATAAATCCCATGTCTGATTTTTCAGCAAAGAGTCCATTTCATCTATCATTGCAGACTCCCACTGAAGCTTTGTATCCACCTGCATAGCTTCATTATAACATTCAGGTTCACCAGCATCTGTTAACAAAATAGAATACAAAGATGGAGAAAATCTTTCTGGAGGTCTACTTAGCCTTGTTGACCGTCTAACACTCACTGGGGTGTGTGGTATTTGTTGTTGCTGTTGTTGCGGAGCATAAGGAACTACTGGAACATGAACTTGTGGAGTATCATCCAGTACTACATAGTCATTTTCTTTCTTCTCATGCTGCAGCAACAGATCTTTGTACAATACTTTCTCATTGAATATGACATCCCTGCTTCTTACAATTTTATGATTTTCAAAATCCCAAAGCCTATAACCAAATTCATCAATGCCATACCCAACAAATACACATTTCTTTGACTTAGCTTCCAGCTTGGTTCTATTTTCAGAATCTATAAGTGCAAAAGCTTCACAACCAAAGGTTTTGAGAAAAGAATAACTCACCTTCTTACCACTCCATGCTTCCTCTGGAATACCACAATCCAAAGGAGTAGAGGGGCCTCTATTGATTAAATAAATAGTAGTGTTCATTGCCTCTACCCACATATTTTTGGGCAGCCTAGCATGCAACCTCATACTCCTTGCACGCTCCATTATTGTCCTATTCATGCGTTCAACCACTCCATTTTCTTGTGGAGTCCTTGGTACAGTTTTCTACCTACGAATACCATTAGAGGAACAATATTCTTCAAATTTTGTGCTGCAATACTCACCACCATTATCAGATCTGAGACATTTTAACTTTTTACCAGCCTCATTCTCAACCAAGCATTTCCATTTCTTAAAAGTTTGAAATACATCAGATTTCTGTCTAAGGAAATAAATCCATACTTTTCTTGTTGCATCATCTATAAATGTAACATAATACAGAGAGCCACCAAGGGAAGATACCTGAGCTGGTCCCCATACATCTGTATGCACAAGCTCTAATCTCTCATTTTTCTTTTCCTTCCCACTCTTCACAAAACTAACTCTCTTTTGTTTTCCATAAACACAACTTTCACAGAAATCCATATTGACACATTTCAGACCAGGTAAAACTTTCTTTGAATGAAGTAATTTCATACCTTTTTCACTCATGTGCCCGAGTCTGTTGTGCCACAGTGTTGTGTCAGAATCTACAGCAACAGTTTGATGTTCTTTCTGCTCAACTGCAGCCACTATTCCTGAACATTCATTATCTTATGAAATAATTAAAGTAGAAGGAACAGTATGACCTGTACAAAGATATAAGGTGCCTACTTTCACACCTTTTGCTACTACTAAGGAACCTTTTGAAACCTTCCAATTTTTATCATTAAAAGTAACTGTGCAACCCTCATCGCCCAGTTGCCCTACTGAAATTAAATTCCTACTCAGCCTTGGAACATGTCTTACCTCTTGTAGTAGCCAATGATTCCCATTCTGCAACTTAATCTTAATTTTTCCCTTTCCAACAATCTGACAGGGTTCATTATCTCCCAAATAAACTAGCCCAAAATCCCCTTGGACATAATCAACAAAATAACTTCTATGGGGTGTAGCATGAAATGAAGCCCCATAATCTAAAACCCATGAATCATCAATACTTTCTAAGGAAAAGAGCAAAGCATCCTCCTCGGATTTGTTACCACATTTGCCTCCTTGTTTCCATCATTTTTGTCTCCTTGATCTTTCTTCCGAGACCAATAATCTTTCTTCTTATGACCTAGTTTTCCACAGTACCAGCAATCATTTGGCCCTTTAGATTTGGACCTCTTTCCCTTTGATTTTCCTCTTGATTTCCCATGATTTCCAGAGTTGTTTCCTCTATCTCTTGTTCTGCCTCTGCTTTCTGTGTTCAATACACTACCCGATGTGGATGCCCCTGAGCTTTTCCTACGAATTTCCTCACTCAATATAACACCAATAACATCATCATACTTTAGGGTATTAGAACCAGAAACAGAATTACTAATAGCCATTACCAAGCCATTCCAGCTTTCTGGCAAAGAACACAAAATCAAGAGAGCCCTAACCTCTTCATCAAAAGTAATTTTAACTGAGGTTAATTGACTTGTAACTGTATTAAACTCATTCAAATGATTAGTAACTGATCCACCTTCTACCATTTTCATATTAAATAAACGCTTCATAAGAAATACCTTGTTTGAAGCTGAAGGCTTTTCATACAACTTCGCTAGGGTTTCCATCAGATCTTTAGCTGTCTTTGCTTCAGTAATATTGAATGCCACCGATTGTGCCAGGCATAGACGAATACTCCCCAGTGCCTTCCTATCCAAAATATCCCAATCCTCCTGAGACATTGATTGCTCTTTCTTGGCTACTCCCTCTAATGGCCGCCATAGATCCTTCTGATAGAGATAATCCTCTATTTGCATCTTCCATAACTAGAAGTTCTTCCCATTAAACTTATCGACCTTCAGCCTACCCTCATCTGCCATTTCTCCCACTTAGCTGAGAGACTCTCCCACTAACTCGTGAGACCTGCTTCAGAGAATAGATGAAAGAACGAACGAAATAACCTCGCTCTGATACCACTTGTTAGGATTAACAAGGTAGAAATAACAATTATGTGCAAATATAACTAATATTAGAAAATAATAAACCACACAGAATAGAACACAAGACACACAGATTTAACGTGGTTCACCCAATCCCTGGGCTACGTCCACCAATAGTGAGTCCAATATTATTATTATCCAGTGATTACAACCTGATTACAATCCATAATCCCTTATAGCCCAATTCTACCGCAAGTACTAAAATCATACATAATGAAAATCCCTAACCCTAATCCATATTATACAATATTTTTCCACTTTAGGGTTAGAATGAGTTATAAGTAGTCAGCCCAAATAACCGAAAAATAGTCGGCCTCAAAAAAATTTTCCTCAGGGGCTGCACCCCCAAACCCCCACTCGGGGCCCGGCCCGGCCCCGAACCCCGGCGAGGTCGGGAGGAAAAGTGTACAGTACTTTCCTGGATAGTACTTTCCTGATTAGTCACCACAAGCTAACATATCCTACAAGGAAGTTGAACCTTTAAAATTCAGAGGGAAGCAATCTCTGATGCTTACCCAACTATTGATGAATTTTTTGTCTTCAGAGGCATAGAGTTGTTATTGATTTCATTTAAGAAGAAGAAGAAAAATTTGGTCACCAACAACACATTGAACTGAGTACAACTGAAGAAAGATTCAAACAAGACACCTTATCAGTTATGGTTTGGGTACACACCTAATGTAAGTTATTTCAGAATTTTTGGAAGTAGATGTTACATTCTGAAAGATTATAGAAATGGTAAATTTGATTCTAAAGGTGATGAAGGAATATTCTTAGGATATTCTACTAAGAGAAAATCTTATAAATGTTTGAACAAGGTTTATAACAAAATGATTGAAAGTACTAATGTGAAACTTGATGAGTTTGCTGAGAAAAATGATGAAGAAAGTAGGAAAGAACTAGAAGACTATGATAGATATACATTCATTGAGCTACCTGACCCTCTACCTGAGAGACAGGTTGAAGCTACTGAGCAACATGATAAAGACATCGAGCATCAACCTATAGAGACCGAGAATTAGGAAATTTCTACCGAGGAAGAAATTGAACTTGCACCGATTGATGAACAAAGAAGAGAGAAAGTATTAGAAAAAAATGTGAGAAGACACCATCCATAGAACCAAATTATTGGAGACAAGCAAGCTGGCATGATGACATGAAGTAAGTTAAGATAGAACACATGTTTATTTTGTGAATTTGAACCTAAAAATGTTAGAGATGCACTTGAGAATGAGGAATGGATATAAGCCATGAATGAAGAAATTGAGTAGATAGAGAAAAATAAAACATGGACATTGGTACTGAGACCGAGTGATAAAAATGTAATTGGAACCAAATTGATATTCAGAAACAAGTTGAATGAGAATGGTGAAGTGACTAGGAACAAAGAAAGACTTGTATGCAAATGATATGCACAATAAGAAAGTATTGACTATGGTGAGAATTTTGCACCAGTTGCTAGACTTGAAGGAGTTAGAATACTACTTGCATATGCTACACACAAAGGATTCAAAGTATATCAAATGGATGTTAAATTTGCATTTCTGAATGGGATACTTGAGGAGGAAGTTTATATTGAACAACTAGAAGGTTTTGTTGATCCAAATCGGAAGAACATGGTATGTAAATTTCACAAAGCAATGTATGGACTGAAACAAGTACCAAGAGCATGGTATGAAAGACTGCATGAATATCTTATTAGTATTGGATTTGTGAGGACAAGTGATAATAGTAATTTGTATTTGAAAGGAGAAACTGATGACAATATTCTTATTGCTGAAATCTTTGTTGATGATATTATATTTGAAGGACATGATAATATTTGCAAATATTTTGCCGATGAAATGAGAAAGGAATTTAAGATGTCAATGTTTGGAGAGATTAAATTCTTTCTAAGTTTTCAAATTCTACATCAAAATGAAGGGATGTTCATAACACAATCAAAGTACATTAAAGAAGTGTTGAAGACTTTTGGAATGGAAGATTCAAAACCAGTAGGTACACCGATGGTCGTAGGATGAAAATTGACAAAAAATGATCAGTCAACTAAGGTAAATCAGACATTATATAGATCAATGATTAGAAAACTAATGTATGTCAAGCATAGTAGACCTGATATTTCATATGTTGTTGAGATTGTAGCAAGATTTTATGCTAATCCTAAGGAATCACATATAACTGATGTTATGAGGATTCTAAGATACTTGAAGAACATAGAGAACTATGGTTTACGGTACAAGAAAGAAGGCAATTTTGAACTACAAGTTTACACTAACGTAGATTAGGCTGGAAATATTGATGACCGAAAGAGAACAATCGATGGAGCATTTTTTTTGGGAGAAAGGTTAGTTACTTGGATAAGTAAGAAACATGCATATATTTATTAGTCTACTGCTAAAGCAGAATATGTTATTGTTGTTGCTAATTGTTCAAATATTGCATTGATAAAACAACTGTTGAAAGGCATTAATGAGGTGATCACTGATCTAGTGATTATATATTTTGACAACACAAGTACTATAAAAATGTCTAAGAATCCAATGATGCATTCAAAGATAAATAATATATCTATAAAGTATCACTAT
Source organism: Chamaecyparis obtusa (assembly GCA_027943335.1). Lineage (NCBI taxonomy): Eukaryota > Viridiplantae > Streptophyta > Pinopsida > Cupressales > Cupressaceae > Chamaecyparis > Chamaecyparis obtusa. The sequence continues at coordinate 908,208 of BSBK01003643.1, read as the reverse complement.
TTGAGGGAACAAGTACGAGAGAAGCAAGTGAAACTGGAGTTTGTGGAATCAAAAGAACAACTTGCAGGCATATTTACTAAACCCTTACCGAAGGATACATTTGAGTACTTGAGGACTAGACTAGGGGTCCATCCCCTATCCTTCGATCACTAAGGTGATCAGGAGGTGGCATGAACTTATACTTTATCAGAAAATCAAATGATGTTGATGCATATTGTTCACACTTTAGGTTTCCTAAGGTTGTGAAAAATGGAACAGGAAAATTGTATATTTGTACATTAAGGTACATCATCTGAACTGAACAATAGAGATATTTTTGGCTATTTGAGAGTTTTTTATTCTTTTTGGCATTGTTGTCAAAGAAAGAGAAAGATTTCATATGAAATATCAGATAAAGGGAGAGAAAGAATCAATGAAATATCTATCTAGTTGGAGAAAAGTATCAAGGAAGAAGAAGATCAAATCCACAAGGAGAGTCTGCATCGAATGTTATGTAGTGATTAAACATATTAAATTCTTAAGCTAGGGAGATATTACCGAGCTACAACATTTACTGATAGAGTTGTAGTACAGATGTTTGGTATTCTATGGAATATTTCATTTTTGTGTTGCCATCAATACCAAAGGGAGATATTGATAACCTACAAATGATTGAATAATTTGATGAACTAAATGGACAAGTGAAAGACAGTGATTAGAGATCACCGAGCTTCTAATGTGATATGTAAGGCAATTAAATCAGTCAATATGTATTGTCATTGATGTCAACTAGTTTTGACTATACTTATCATGTTCGTTACAAACATCTGAAGAAAAAAAATGATAAAGGAAAGAGATATCTACATGAAGATGAGATGGATATGGAGATATGGCTAAGGTATACATTGGGTAGATTATTGATGAGCCTATGGCATCATGTTGTTGACTTGATTGTATTACATGACTTTGTTCTGTACTGAAGATGAGAATTGAACAAGTTAATGTGGCCCATAATTGAAAATTTATGTATACACCGAGCCAGTGCAGTGTATACCGAGTATCAATATTAACTGAGTTAGTATTCACTGAAACATTCAGTACTGACTGAGTAAGAGAAATAATTAAAGTTTATAACAGTCGACTGAATTGATGAGCTAGCAAATTGGTTATCAATTCAAGGTAAAAGATAAAGTTTTTTATGATGATCTAATAGTTGACAAAATTCAATATTGATCCAATGGAGAAGGATGAAACATGTTATAGACACATCTGTCGAGGAAGCTTGAAGGGAAAAAATGAACGATGGAGATTAAGAGGCAAAATCTAATGGATAAGATGAAAATGGTTTATGATGTCTATTTAAAGAGACACAAGATTCATTATTAAGTCTGGAGCTTATTGACATTACAAGCGAATTCACATGAAAGGAAGTTTTCATGCACCACTGATCAAATTGGTTACAGGCAGAACTGTAGACATTACTGAGCATCAGAGTATTATTCATTGAGCTAAATATGCTGAAGGATATGAAGGGATTGTTGATCAGAGGAGGTATTTTGATCTTAGCATAGATCTGAATATCTGCAATCTAAGTTGTATTTGAATCAGATCATTACTATATCAGTTTAACCATTGTTACAGCTAAATCTATTAACCGAGTGGACTTAACAGTCTTATTTGTATTTCAATATGTCATTCCATTAATGTTGATGATTTTCTTGCTGACCCCATAGTGAATGTTGGTCAAGAGTTAACTGTTAGTGATAAATCCTTTAACTAGGTCACCTCACAATGTGTTTTGTAACTATTAAGGCCTTGAAATATCACCCTAACTCAGGCATTAGGGTACACTGATATTTCATGCTAACAATGGAAACCTTCTTGAGTTATGGGTGGAATCTGATTGAGAAGGAATCTCCAAATTGTAGGCTGGTTCCTATTGGATTTGGAATATCACCTGGACTATAAACTTTGATTGTGAAAAGGGAAGAAAGAAAATCTTTTAAAACTGAATGAAAATGGGGGGTGATACACCAAAAACTAGACTCAGACTTGTTAGGAATTCAAAATAGCATCCACAATGCACAAACTAATGATACTTTCATTAACATTCACTGTTCAACATATAGGTTAGCCTAAATTCACTATTAGGGTATACACCACAAACAATGACAATCTACAAACATACAATTTCTACAAAAGGTTTGATTTTGATCACTTAGAGGAGGAATTGGATTAACTCACTACTCCTTGTTACAAAATAAATAAACACTGAAATGCAGAAAGATAAAAAGGATTGATTACAATACTCATAAAATATATGCAACATGGAATACTTGCTTTATTGCTTTTAGAATTAAAAAAAGTGGTTAAAAAACATGTGCAAAAAAGTGCAATGGAACCAATGTGCTCACAAAGCTCTCTTCCCCTCAATTATGAACCCCCTAAACTGAATAAGAAATTCATTTTTATAACCTCCTAAGGCTAAATTCAAAAATCTAGCCCCCCCCTAAAACAACCCTAAAATAGCTCCATTTTAGCCAATAAACCCTAACTAATAGCATTGAAACATGCCTTACAATCAAGCCCTAAATTGTTGGTATTTTAAAATAAAATATTTTTGAAATAATACCAACAAATATCAATAAAATGAGCCTTATCTCGAAATATGACCTAGCCTATACAAAACCAAAACTTAGATTTTAAAAAAAAAACCTAAGTCCTAAAATGATTGTTGATTACATAGTGGAAGGTCGACATGACCAACTCTATACAATCAACAATGTCAAAATATCTTATCACATGATCTAGGTGGCACTTTGGGAACCGAAGCACTGACTATCATGCACTACTAGAATTGAGGCATTTACTCCCTCTACCATCAGACTTCAAACTTATCACAATTTGGTATTGTTCTTGATTCTCAAGTTGTGCTTGTATTTTGGGAAAAAACATGAGCAAACTCTAATCCAAAGCGAGACCTCCTAAAGAAATCTCAAGCCTAGATCTACTCCATCTCTATAGCTATTTCTTGATCTGGATATCACTGGTATGTTGTTTTAATTGAAGCTCTATGATTTCATTTAATCCTTGGCGATGATTGAGGTTTGATCATGAAGCTCGGGCTTCATACTGGCAGATATCAAAGAGCGCAGGCTTGTAACATGAGCATGTGACTTGATCTTGGGATTTGTTTATTGATAAAGGCTCAAGGTCTCCTTCTGGAAGATATCACAAGTTTGAAGCTCAAATTCTACAGTCTCAGTTGTGACTGTTGCTCGGGGTTAACAACTGAGACTTGGGCTTTATTAATGAGCTCGACACCCCTACAAGAAACTGAAGACTATGACAATGAGCTAGATTTTTGAAGACTGAAACTTAGGTTATTTCTTTGTTGATCTTGACTATGATAATGAGCTTCGCTTTGAAAGATGGAACCTAACACATAGCTCGGGTTCTAACTCGGGCTTCATTGTTGAAACACGGCCTTTGTTTGATAAAGCTAAGCTTGTAAGCAACTCAAGTTGGGTCTGGGCTTGGACTCCTGCAAAATAGTTCAACCTATCTCTAAGATAAGTACACCATGTTTCTCTTTTCCTTTGCTTCATTTGAACACTATGGACGAGTTTACTTCCCTTTATTTCAACAATTTAGGAATTTATTACTTGTTGATAAAATGATGGAAACAAAACTAGTAGTTGCCATCACTTTACAATGAATCAACGTTTGGCTTACATAAAATCCACTGTAACCTATCCTTCTCTTGCAGCACGAATGCTGGAGAGTATGAATCATTGCTTCATTGAGATGTTATCTATTGTCTCTAGCTTGATTTATTATTGTCTTCAGCTGTTGGGGTTCTATTGTATCAACTAGTCATTTGTACTATTGTCTTCAGTTGGACTTGATACTCCATTATTTTGTCACCAGTCATTCCCATCTTAGTTTTATTGTGTCCATTGTTCACTTGATGATGGTGAATTACTTGCTCTTTCCCTATTATTGTGACCCTGTCCGAGAGTGGCCATCATATTTTTATTTGTTGCGACTATGATCTTGCAATATATTCGGCTTGGTTACAAAATATGCTTGAAGCTACAACCGTCCAGTTTTTTCCTATGCTTAAACAACAGTAACAAATGCATCAAATGTTTTATCAGGAGTGATAATAGTTACCATGCTTGATTATTTGTTATATTGCCTTTGTAGTATGCTTGACTTGAAAAGGTGCTTGACTGGTTCTCATCTCTTGCAAGAATGATAGTGACAAGTTTAACATGCTGATTTTTATTAAATGTATGAAATACAATACTTTTTTTGAATGTTATGTCATGGGGTTCAAGCATGGGCTTGTGACACCTACAAACATACTTTATGAACATTTCTTGATACTTAGTAAAAAATGCATTCGTCCTATAGCATTTCAGCACTGTTGTTTGGATCATTTTTTTGTACCTTATCACTACCATTCTGTCATGACTGATAATAGTCATTATACTTGTTAAATATCTGCTGGTCCACTTTGAAATGTGTTGTGACTTTGAACATTTATCTTTTGACTGGTTACAAATGCTTGAATGTGTCTTCATGCCGCCTGGTTTTTCTTTATTGGAAATAACAGTGACTAGTGCAAACTGATTTTTCATTAAAAATGAAATGCAACAAATGTAAAATGTTTTGTTTATATACTTATGAGGTTCAAGAAGAGGCTCATGACACCCATAAGCACATTTTAAAAACATTTCTTGATACTTTGTAATGCAATTTTTGTAGCATTTCTTCAGCACTATGATTCCAGTATGAAGCTTAATAAGACTGTTATTTTGGATCACTTCTTTTATCATTTGGAACTCAACACTTCACCAGTGATCATCTTTCTATATGTGCACATTACTTTACACTATTTGTGAAAGATAAAATATTTTATATTGCACAACAGTAATGAACTTCCCTGTCTGCATATGCACAAGCTGTAACATTTCTAGTGCATTTGACAGTGAACACCACACTGCATCTTCTTTTTTCTGACTGTGATATGGAATACATAGTTTATTTGAGCAATGCATCTTTGATTTTGATAAGCTTAGAAACACCATCAAATTAAATACATTATGTTAGTTAACATGACCAAATGGTCAATTTTGTGCATTAATTGGTCCACTGATGGTGTTCACTAACCTAATGATATCCTGCTATTCTGAAAAAAGTTTCTTAGCTACAAGAACGAAGTCCCTTTGATTCAAATATCTAGTTTATATAATAAAAACATGCATAATGATGACCATAAATAGTAAAAGATTTCATGGAGTCATATCCCTTTAATACTATTGTTCAGTTTATGCAGATGCATATTTTTCTATTGCATTGATACCATAGATAGATGTGCATCTCTAAAAGATTGATTGTTGTATGATGCTTTGGTTTTATGCATTGCTTAGATGCAATTGGATATAACATTTTTTTACTCTCATGATGCAGGACAAACCCTAAAGACATAGGACATGAAGACATGAGGACATGATAGTGGACCTAAAGACCTGGACTAGACAACCAACCAACTCCTAAATGTAGATGACACCTCAAGGAAATGCATGGGACCCTACTCATACCTCTATCATGCTTTCTATTCTGCCATCTGTACTCTATTTTTCCAACATGAAAGATGAAATATGAAATAACATTTGTTTATTACATTCAGTTTGAATGCACAATGTAATGATCAATTATGAATTTGAAAATTTGGATATGATCAATAATTAGAGTAAAAAATAACAAATGATATGAATGTAATAGAAAAATATTTAACTTCATCAACTGAAAAGAAAAGTTAAATAGATGTGCCTTCATGTAATTTTTTCCTATTTATGTTTATCATTCTGCATTATTAAAAATTAGGGTAACAATTCTGGTGACTTTTGCTGGATGTCTGCCTGCTAGACATGAACTATAGACCTTATTCATTGGGCAATGGAGTTAGAAAATGAGAACATATGAATGCAACCTTTATTGAAATGAAAATGCACCTAAACTAAGACTCGTGCAACCTAAAGAAACCTAGTGCTTGACAAGACTTATTGAAATGAAAACTAAATTGAAAAAAATAACCCTCAAAGAAAAGCTTGAGGTAGATCCCATTGATTGGAATCTACAAGATCTCTCCATCTATGGTGGATAGCTAAAAGGCACTGTTCTCTTTACATTTAGAAATGACAAATGGGCCTGACCAAAAGTTGTCAAATTTATCATGTTGTCTTGGCCTACTCTTCAGTACATCCCATTTTAGAACTAAGTCACCTTGCTTAAACTCCCTAGGTGTAGCTCTCTTGTCAAAAAACCTCTTAGTTCAATTTTGCCTCAACTCCATATTCTTTAAGGCTTTCTTCCTTTCTTCTTCTAGTTGTAATAACTCAACAAACCTTAGCTTAAGGGGATCTTGTTCTTCAAACAACAACATCTGATCAGCCAATTGTAAAGCTAGAAACTTTGTAGAAATTGGAAACCTTGCTTACTTACCATAAACCAATACATAAGGTGAGCTTCTAGTAATCTTCTTTGGAGTGATTCTATCCAGCCACAAGGATGCCTTCAGTTTTGAATTCCAATCTCTTTTGTTCTCCTACAAAGTGCTTTTAATAATCCTTATGAGGTTTTTATTAGTAGACTCAACAAGTCCATTACCCTGGGGGTAATAGTTAGATGATGTTTTCAAGTAAATGCCATTCTTAACAGCCCACTCTGTTATTGTAGAACCAACAAAATCTAATGCATTATCTAAAATAATTGATTGAGGAACACCAAACTTGGTTATAATATCATCATAAAATTTGAGAACAACAAATCCAGTTGATTCCTTCAATACAATGGCTTCAGACCACCTTGTAAAATAGTCTATAGCAGTCAAGATCCATTTATGACTAGCACTATAATTAGGACTAATTGGACCTATAAATTCTACTCCCCATTTGATGAATGGCCGATCTACAATGATTGGTTTCAGTGGAAATGTTGCTAGCCTTTTTTTTCTTGCAAACTAAGCACATTTTTGACATCGTCTTGCCCAAGAATGGACATCCTTAAACAAATCATGCCAGTAATAACCAGCTCTCAATATTTTCCAAGCTATTTTTTTAGGATTGAAGTGAACTCCACATGATCCATCATGAAATTCAGATAGTATTTTGCTTTGATCAATAAAATTAATACATTTTAGCAACATTCCAGAATAGTCTTTTCTATAAAGTATACCATTAATCAAAACATAAGGAATAGACTGTAATCTGAAATACCTCCTTTTAGCCTTGTCAAAATTAGGTGCACATTGTCCAAATTGTAGAAATATGCTCATATCAGTCAACCAAGTTGCTGAATAATTACTAAGTACAGTTTTATCTTGGAATAAGACAACCTCTTCACTGGTTTCAGCCTCTTCTTCTTCTGTCATTTGGGCACACAAACCTTTGCCTCTAACCAGCTTGGTTACATGGATATGCACATCATACTCCATAACTTTAGTGATCCATCCTACTCTTTTCTCATTGACATCTTTGTTCAATAGGAATTCTTTAATGCTAGGATGTGCAACCATCAAATGAATCTTATTTCTAGTAACCAGATGTTTAAACTTCTTTAAAGATTTAATAACATCAAGAACATGCTTTTCAACAAAACTATACCTTTGCTCATAGTAATCCATTCCTTTGCTAAAAAAGGCAACTGTCTGTTCTTGATTGTCCTCATTCTTTTGCACCAATACTGCTAAAACTGTATCATAGCCTCCATAAGCATATTAGATAAAATCTTTAGAAAAATCAGGATTAGCTAATGTAGGAGCTGATGATAGGGCTTGTTTGATCTATTCAAAACTTAACCTTCCCTCATTAGTCCAGCTGAATGGCACAATTTTCTTCAATATTATAGTTAAGGGCCTCAATAAATTAGCAATGTCTAGAATAGAGCGCCTAACAAAGTTTATCCTTCCAATAAAACCATGTAATCCCTTTTTATGTTTTGGCAATGATAAATACATAATTGCATGGATTATTTTAGGATCTATTATTGTACCTTCTTTTGAAACTTGATATCCTAAAAGTTTACCCTCATGAACTGCAAAAACTAATTTCTTAGGATTAAGAGAGATTCCAAACTCTCTGCATCTTTCAAGTACTTGTCTTAAATGGTCTATATGTTGATCTGCAACTTTTCTATAAATGGTAACATCATCTAAGTAAACCAAGACAAACTTGTACATCAGGTTTTTGAATGCCATATCCATAGCTTTTTGGAATGTGGCCCCTGCATTTGATAAACCAAATGGCATTCTTCTGTAAGACATTGTTCCCCATTTTGTGGTAAAGGCTATTTTAAATTGATTTGGCTCTTTTACTAAAACTTGGTTATAACCAGAATACCCATCTAAAATGGAAAACCTTTCATAACCAGAAACATATTGTAGAATTTGTTCCATTGATGGAAGAGGGTGTCTATCTTTCAGATATGCCCTATTAAGGTCTCTAAAATCCACACATAATCTAATCTCCCCATTTTTCTTCCTCACGGGAACTAAATTTGAAACCCATGATGTATGTTTAATAGGAAAAATTATCCCACTATCCAGCAGCTTATTCAACTCTTTAAGCATCAGGGGCTCTAATTTGGGGTTAATTGGCCTTTGTCTTTGCCTAATTGGCCTAGAATTAGGTTCTAATTCAATTGTGTGCTAGGTCAATTGGGGATCAAATCCTTTTAAATCAACATAGTCCCAAGCAAAAACATCATTATATTCTCTGAATAAAGCAATAAGAAGCTCTTTTTCCTAAGGAGAGTTAACTTTACCAATCTTTAAAAATTTATCTCTAAATATTTCAATCTCCTCATAATGATCTTCTTTAATGAGCATGGTGGTTTTATTTCTCTTGAACTGTTCATTAGAATTGAAAGTAGACTCCAATTTGACCAATCCCTTAGGAAGCTTATTTGTTTTCAGCCGTATAATCTGATCTTCAAGCTGTTGTTTCACTTTGCTATCTTTGGGAACTAAAAACGCATCTATTTCAGCCATAAAACTCAAAATATGCTCATCAGTATTGAAAACCTGCCAATTTACATCATTATCCAGAATGGATGGCCTAACAACAATCTTAATATAAGACTGATCATAGATGGCACCTTTATTTTTAGAAATTGAAACATGTGCAGCAATAGTAGCTAACCTATCAGCATGCTAATTTTTCCTTCTAGGTACAAAAATTAGGTTGAATGCATCAAAATCATCCAGAATATCTGATACTCTAGACTTCTACAATTTTAAGATCTCACTCTTAACAACATTAAAACCTCTTACCCGGTTGACCACCAACTCATTGTCCCCAAATACCCTCAAGCACTTGATATTTATTTTTCTTTCCCACTATAAGCCCTAGATCAAACCTTCATATTCAGCCACATTGTTAGAACAAGGAAAAGATAATCTAAATGTAGCATAAAATTTATCACCCTCTGGAGATACAAGCATAACCCCTACACTGGCTCCATCCTTATTTCTAGATCCATCAAAATATAAGTCCCAAAGCTGATTAGACAATTCTGAATCAGAATCTTGGGCTTTCATCAAGTTAGGAATAACAGGATCAGATTCAAAAATCATATAATTACCAAAACCAACATCGTACATAACACTATCTTGGTCATTTCTAGTTTCCCACTCATCCAATAAAATATTAGGAATTCCTTCTATTTGAGTGTTAAAGGCTGGATAATCCTTGATCTCATCTGAATCTATGATCACACAACTAGCATTAATAGGACTTGGATTTTATGGCTCTATGTGATCTTTGGTCTACAATTCTGATTTTATGGTCACTTTGGTACCATATCTTATTCTAAACAACATGTGAGACCAATTTGATGAGAAGTGTCTGTATGCTAATAAAAGTATCTTCATAGAATTAAGGTTAATCAATAATTGAAATAGTAACTAAATTAAACCACAAAGCAATAGAGTGAACTATTTAGCAAATTAATGATCAATTGAGCATCCTGTGGCTCTCTAACTAAGATTGTTAATGCAAAGCTCTCAGCAAGCTTCCATTAATGATAGCCCTAGAATGAGAATGATAAGATAAACAAGTTAAAGCTAACAATTATATCAAAGTAAATACTAATTAAGCTCTCAAATGCCTTTCTAAACTCAAATTGCAAGAGGTTCAATGCAATTCTCAGATGTGTGGTTGATAATTATGAAGGATTTAGGCCTTCTTTTTATAGATTTTCCAATGGTAGGGGGTGTAGTTATGTTTGATCATGATTAAACCTTGGTTGAGTCTTTGGTTCCACCCTTTGAAGACAATGCAAAGTTTGTGTCCTCAAAGCTTGGGACAAGTAGACAAGATCAATGGTCAAGATTCTCTTTCACTTTGAGTGATTAAGATTGAATTTGGTTTGATCCATGTGAATGCCTTTCCTCAAATTTCATTGGTTGCCCAGATTTCCTCTCCTTTTGGGTTGTTGAGAGTAATTGAGATTTATTAATTGATTTAATTGATTTATTTTAGCCATGTACCCCTTGAATGGGTTGAATTTAATTTAATCCAAGACTATACAATTATTTGATTTAATTGTATTTTGATTTGATTGCATTTGATTAAAACACTCTCAATTTTGATTTATCTTGAATTAAGACTTGATTTTAATTTTGATTGGCTAATTATGCATTGTGATTCAATTACTTCAATTTTGTGTTGAATTTTCTTTGATTTGACTTGATTTATCATTCAATTGTCTTTGTCCATTTTTCAGTGATTACAAATGCCCCTCTTTGAGTTGACGTGCGAAGCATGTCGATTCAAAGAATACTCTGATCTTGCTTGATGATAGGTCCTGATTCATTGATGGTCGATCTTTGATGTTCATTTGATATCTTTCAATGGTTGATCCTTGATTTTTGATATGAGTTTGATGTAGATATGATCGATATGAAACTCTCAATTGATATGGTTCTAAAAATCATTATGCTATGATGGTCCTTCTGATGATTAATCCTTGATATGATGCTTGATCCTAATGGAAAATCTTGATATGATACCTGATTTAATGATTGATTTCGATGTGATGCCCCATTCATTTGATTATGAAAAATTTCCTGATAAAACCTTTCACTTTGATTTGATGATCGGTCTCTTGATTTTTGATAATGTTACTGCTGATGTTTTGATTATCCAATGGTATGCCCCCTCAGAAATAAAACATATTGATGTTTGATTTGAGAAAAAATTGATTGATTAATTTATCCAATATGTTTTTATTTCTGAAAAACATTGATGATATGCCATGATTCAATATTTACCCCGATTGAATTGATAGGTTAATATAGGTCAAAGTCAAAATTTCACCTCTAAATTAGGTCAAATTAGCTTAAATAGGTTGAAAAACCTTGATTTACTATTCATTTTCTCTTTTGACTTCTGAGATTTTGCTCTGGTCCTCCTTGGTTTTTGAGATGGTTGTCCCTACCAGAGAGTATCGGTTCATGAGATGTCGACGGTATTGGAGACCACCTGACTACAAACCTCCAGTGAGTCATTTCTAACTTCCTTGTTACATTTATTGCTCATTTATCACATTTATTACATCTTTTTCATATCATCATGTTGGAAATATAGATGGAGTAACTGAGAGGGGGGGTGAATCAGTTAACCACAAAAATATTACCACATATCCCTTAGATGTCTTATTAATTCATTTACTACTGTCACTCGGTAAACATACAAAGAAATGTTGTAACTTGGTTATTGCAGTGAGTATTAATTATAACTGTTCTTAAGCATTCATCAGTGATTAACATGCATGCATAAAGAAAATAACATGAACACAAGAGACACCAAATTTAACGTGGAAACCCAATATGGGAAAAACCACCAATGTAACTAGTTACTATTTTTCACTCTTCTAAAGTGATGCCCTATTAGGAGCCAACCTGGTAAAAGGTTACAAAACACATTGTTAGGTCTGACCTTGTTAGAGGATTTAATCACCCTATTAGGAGTAGCCTTGTAAGAGGTCTTTGAACAATTCAATAGAACTATCACCTTGTTAGAGGATTTATAAAATGGTTGTTAAACCAACTCGGTTAAGAGATTTTGAAATCACTGCTACAATGGTAAGAAAGTAACAATGAAATGACCTGAATAATGATGCAACTAAATTGCTGATTATAGATCTCTGTTCTGCTTCACTAGATCCTTCCTGATCAAATAAATCTTTGCTTCTCCCCAAGGATATCTAACCATCCTTCAAAATTCACACACACCTTCCTTCAAAATGATTTGCATGTTCGCTCACAAACTTCCACACTTGCACACTATTCTTCACACTTTGAATTCACCACTTGACCTTCTATATATATCATTCAGATTGTCAAGTTGGCACTAATAATCATTACAAACATTAACACTCATTACAAAAGTCGGCTAGAATAAACAAACTTTATTTCTCAAATTAACAAAATCCTTTATTGGGCCGACCTTGCTCAGTAAATACTAATCCTAAAAAGATTTCCTTTGGTGACCAAGTGAACTTGGTAAACACTAACTTTCCTTTGATAACCATGGAAGCTCGGTTAACACTATTTTCTACCATACTTTCCTTTGACGCCTGAGAGATCTCGGTAGACACTGAAAACCACCTTGCTAACCGAATGAGCTCGGTAGACACATATAACTGCTTATTGATATGACATTTGTGTGACATCAAAGACAACACACAATTTAGACAATTGTATCCAACAATCTCCCAGAGAAAATTGTATCCAACAATCTCCCTCTTTGGCATTGATGGCAACACAACATGTCATAGCACAATGAAATTTCACAGAAAACATAGAATAAGGAACATATCCTTAGCTTCATTCTGATTCTCATCTTCCTTTGTCATCTTCCTCTCTGACTAAAAACTCTCCCTCTTAACTTCTCAAATTTTCCTTCTTAGAAATTTCTTGAAATGACAACAAACTCTCCCTCTTTGACAATGCATGCCAAAGACAACTCACACACTATCGACGAATAACAATGTACCTTAAGTACTGATTCATATGCAATGATTCCTTAACTATGCTGCATCAACTAACTGATCTTCAACATGCTCTGGTTGATGCATCACTAAAACTTTATTTAGTGAGCTTCGGATAGGGGAATGACCCCTAACTTACCTCTTAGATACAAGAATGCATCCTTAGGTAGTGGCTTGGTGAATATATATACAATCTGTTCTTTTTTATGAACATATTCCAATTTGATTTCCTTTTCCTGCACCAATTCTCTGACAAAGTGATATTTTATAGCAATGTGCTTGGTTTTGGAATGCATTACTGGATTCTTTGAAATATTTATTGCACTTGTATTATCACAAAACATAACAACTGGTTCTTTGATCTCAACCTTCATGCCTTCCAATAACTGTTTAAACCAAACAATATTAGAGCAGTTTACTACTGCAGCAACATATTCTACTTCTGCTGTGGATTGGGATGTGCAATTTTGCTTTTTACTGGTCCAAGATACCAACCTCTTGCCAAGAAAGAATGCTCCACCACTTGTACTCTTTCTGTCATCAATGTTTCCTACCCAATCAACATCAGTAAACACTTTTAAGTCCAGATTGCCTCCAAATTTATACCACAAGCCATAATCTTCAGTTCCTCTCAAGTACCTCAAGATTCTTTTGATTGCCATCATATGATTTTCTCTGGGTTTTGCTGAGAATCTTGCTACTATACCAATTGCTAAGGCAATATCAGGCCTTGTATGCACTACATATTGTAATTTTCCAATCATTGATCTGTATAAGGTCTGATCTACTTCTTTTGAATCATCATCTTTGGTAAGCTTCAGTCCAGTACACATGGGTGTACCAACTGGTTTTGAATCTTCCATACCAAACTTCTTAAGTATTTCCTTGATGTATTTAGACTGAGTAATGTAGATACCATTCTTGTTCTACTAAATCTGAAGACCATCAAAGAACTTTATCTGATCAAACATAGACATTTCAAATTCTTTGTTCATTTGCTCTGAAAATTCTTTGCACTGATCATCATTCCTTGTAAACACAGTATCATCCACAAATATTTCTACCAAAATAATTTTGTTATCTAGTCCTTCTTTGATGTACAAATTACTGTTATCATTAGCTCTTTTGAAACTAATCTGAATAAGATAGTTATGTAATCTTTCATACCATGCTCTAGGGGCTTGTTTCAGACCATACAATGCTTTGTGTAACTTGCAGACCATATCCCTTTTGTCTGGATCAATAAAACCTTCAGGTTACTCAATGTAGACTTCTTCATCAAGAATACCATTGAGAAATGTAGATTTTATATCCATCTGATATACCTTAAATCCTTTATGTGCTGCATATGCAAGTAGAGTTCTTACACCTTCTAATCTTGCAATAGGAGCAAAAATCTCAACATAATCTATGCCTTCTTCTTGAGAATATCCTTTACACACCAATGTAGCTTTGTTTCTTGATACTTGACCATCTTCATTCAACTTATTCCTAAATACCCATTTTGTTCCAATTACATTTTTATCTTTAGGCCTAGGTACAAGAGTCCATGTTTTGTTCTTCTCTATTTGTTCTATTTCTTCATTCATAGCCTCAATCCAACTTTCATTTTCTAATGCATCTTTGACATTTCTAGGTTCAAAATCAGCAAGTAAACATGTACCTTTTAATTTACTTCTTGTCATAGTACCATTTGATTTGTTTCCAATAATCTGATCTGGTGTATGATGCCTCCTGACATACTTGGCCAATACAGGTTCCTTGCCTCTTGAATGAGTTACATTTTCATCTTCTTGAATTTCATCTTCAGGTTCAGGTTGCTCGGGCTCAGTAGATATTTGCTCGGTAGCTTCAAACTGAGACTCGGTTCCTTGTGACTCGGTTTGAACTTATTCTTATGACTCGGTTACTATACTGGGCTTGGTAGATGCAGTTTCCTTATTGACAGATGTGTCTAGCAATGTATCAGGTTCAATGTAAATAAATCTTCTATAATCCTCTGGTTCCTTTTTGCTTTCTTCTTCAATCTTTTCTGCAAACTCATCAACTTTCACATGTGCACTTTCTATGATTTTGTGAGTAGACAAATTCAGACATCTATATGCCTTACTTTTGCAAGAATATCCCAAAAATATTCCTTCATCACTTTTCACATCAAATTTGCCTTTTCTAGATTCTTTTAAGATGTAACATTTACTACCAAATACTTTCAAGTAACTTACATTGGGTTTATAGCCATACCATAACTCATAAGGAGTTTTGAATGTGTCTTTCCTCAACTATACTCAGTTCAAGGTATGAACTGTAGTGCTGATAGCTTCCTTCCAGTATTTCATAGCAATGTTATTTTCAATCATTAGAGTCCTTGCACAATCCATGATAGATCTGTTCCTCCTTTCAACTATTACATTCTGCTCAAGAGTTCCTAGGGCTGATACCTATCTTTTGATTCCTCTTTCAATATTATTGAATTCATGGGAGATGAATTCACCACCTTTGTCTGATCTCAAGCACTTCATTCTTTTCCCTATTTCCTTTTCTACTCTTGCCAAATACCATTTGAACTTCTCAAATGCTTCTGACTTTTGTCTTAAATACATAACAGTCATCATTCTAGAGTAATCATCAACAAAGAGAATAAAGAATTTTTCTCTGGTATAGCTTTCAATTCCAATAGGTCCACATAAATCAGTATGCACAATTTCCAAAATATCTTCAGACTAATAGTTTTTACTTTTAAAGCTAGTCTTTCCCATTTTACCAATCTAACAATTCTTGCATAGACCAACATCAAGTTTCTTCAAAGTAGGAATACCTCTTACTTTCTTGAATTTTCTTATTTTCACCATATTATCAAAATTTACATGACATAACCTTTTGTGCCATAACCAACTTTCTTCAATTTGAGCAACAAAACATGAGCATTCACCAAGATCAAGATAAAACAGGTTACCTTTGGTTTGTTTGCTTGATCCAATCAATTTTCCCTTGTCATCCAGTAGTCTTGCTTTTCCATGCATGAGTTCAACTTTGAATCCAATGTTGATTAGTTGTGCTACACTTAGGAGATTGTGCTTTAATCCTTCAACCCAATATGCATTATCACATATAAGTTCTTTGGTTAGTGGAATTTGTCCTCTTCCTTTTATACAACAAGGTTCATTATTTTCAAACCTTACACTACCACCATCATAGTCCTCAAAATGTTCAAACTTTGTTTTGTCACCAGTCATATGATGTGAACATCCACTGTCTATGATCCATGTATCATTTTTTCTTATATGAGAGATAAGTGCCATCTCATCTTCATCATCATTAGATTCATCTTTTACAGCAATGAAGACAATTTCTTCTTCACTATCATCATAATCCTTAGCCAAAAAACATGGTTTCTTACCTTTATCCTTGAATGATTTGAAATTCTTCTTGCCATTGTACTTGTGACCTTTCTTCTCATCCTTGCTTTGCTTGTTTGGGCACCTAGTTGCAATATGACCAATTTCTTCACATGAAAAATAGATTAAGGGAGTTTTACCTTTGTATTTACCTCTACCTCTAGAATATTTCTTTGCAAGTAATGCTTCAATAACTTCAAGATCACTATCAGAACTTTCCTCTAATTCTTCTTTACTTTCTGACTAGATTTTCTTGCCCTTCTTAAGTGAAAGTTTGGACTCAAATGCTGATTGAATAGTTTTAGAAGTTGGAACATAGTTGTCATAGTTATCCAATTCAAAGGCTGTCAATCTTCCAACTAAGGCATCCAAAGTTATATTGTGATTTTCTTCACATCTTCTTTCTTGAATAGCAAATACTCTTATTGCATAGATAGGGAGTAATGTTCTGAGAACCTTACTTATAATAGTTTCATCCTCAATTGTTACTACTATCTTATTAATTCATTTACTACTGTCACTCAGTAAACATACAGAGAAATTCTATAACTCGGTTATTGCAGTGAGTATTAATTATAATTGTTCTTAAGCATTCATTAGTGATTAACATGCATGCATAAAGAAAATAACATGAACACAAGAGACACCAGATTTAACGTGGAAATCCAATATGGGAAAAACCACCAATGTAACTAGTTACTATTTTTCACTCTTCTAAAGTGATGCCCTGTTAGGAGCCAACCCGGTAAAAGGTTACAAAACACACTGTTAGGTGTGACCTTGTTAGAGGATTTAATCACCCTGTTAGGAGTGGCCTTGTAAGAGGTCTTTGAACAATTCAATAGAACTGTCACCTTGTTAGAGGATTTGTAAAATGGCTGTTAAACCAACTCAGATAAGAGATTTTGAAATCACTGCTACAATGGTAAGAAAGTAACAATGAAATGACCTGAATAATGATGCAACTAAATTGCTAATTACAGATCTCTGTTCTACTTCACTAGATCCTTCCTAATCAAATAAATCTTTGCTGCTCCTCAAGGATATCTTACCATCCTTCAAAATTCACACACACCTTCCTTCAAAATGAATTGCATGTTTTCTCACAAACTTCCACACTTGCACACTATTCTTCACACTTTGAATTCACCACTTGACCTTCTATATATATCATTCAGATTGTCCATTCAGATTGTCAAGTCGGCACTAATAATCATTACAAACATTAACACTCATTACAAAAGTCAGCTGGAATAAATAAACTTTATTTCTCAAATTAACAAAATCCTTTATTGGGCCGACCTTGCTCGGTAAATACTAATCCTAAAAAGATTTCCTTTGGTGACCGAGTGAACTCGGTAAACACTAACTTTCCTTCGATAACCATGGAAGCTCGGTTAACACTATTTTCTGCCATACTTTCCTTTGACACCCGAGAGATCTCGGAAGACACTGAAAACTATCTTGCTGACCGACTGAGCTCAATAGACACACAAAACTACTTATTGATATGACATTTTTGTGACATCAAAGACAACACACAATTTAGACAATTGTATCCAACAATCTCCCTCAGACAATTGTATCCAACACGTCGTTGTTTTAATTTTTCAATTTCACGCGTAGGATAGGTTAAATGTCGCGTCATCCCTTAAAGTGTCACATCTGCACTTTTTATTCATGTCTCCACGTAGTAATCTGTCACTTAGCAATTTTTCTTTCACGCTTGACAAAAATTTGATGTCGCATAGCCTTAGGGTTTTAATGCCAAATTGCATGTGTTTTTTTGCATGCGAAACCCTAGAATTTCATTGTCGCCTAGGCTTTATTAAATGTCGCCTAGCATCATAAAGTGTCACCTGAAGCCTGATTTACCACCTATGATAGATTAAGTGTTGCCTGACATCTTTTTTGTATCACGTGAGATGAAATGTCACCTGGTATGATAAAAATCACACTTGAAACATTTTTGAAAATTTTTCACTTGTACTTGATTTTTCTTGACGAAAAATTTGATAACTTCAGATGTTCAATTCCAATGATAAGATTAGGTCTGTTGCATTTTAAACAAAACAATTGATTAGGATATTGGGATAATGGTACCAACGAATATGATTTGTCAATCTGATAGGATAAATCAATCAGTGTGAAAACTAATATGATGGATACTAATATTTTGTTCTTAGGATATAGAGACACAAACAAATAGTATTGGGTGTGATTGCTTGATACTTTTGATGAAATTGTTTGACTTTAGATGATTCCTTGATATAGAATATTGATATGATTCCTTTGTTTTGGCAAACAGGCACACTTCCCTGTTCTATACATATGGTCTATCGCATCTTGGGTCATTGATCTTGGTCAAGCTCTGACTCTGGAAGAGTTTCATGTCATTGAGATGTCTGGCCTCAGTTTCCTTCTTGACATGTTGCGGTTCCAGTTGAACTGTGGTCTTCTGACTACTATGGCAGAGAGATGGCACTCCGACCACAATACTATCCACCTTCCTTTTGGAGAGATGACTATCACTCTGAAGGATGTGTATAGATTACTACACATTCCCTATCGTGGAGAGTTAGTATACTATGATTCTATTTATGATAGTACAGTCTACAGATGGGTGTTTGGATATAATACTATTGATCATGATACCATTACTTGGCCATAGTTTGCTTCTTTCCTGACATTACCAGCGGTTCTTGGTTCTCTTATTGGTGGATTCCTGCTTCTCGACTGGCGAGGTCGTGGTTTCTTAGTTGGATGGGGTAGGATCCTTGAGGATTTACTTGCTCATCCTCAATGATTTGATTGGGGTTCTTGTGTTCTCGCCCAACTATATCATGATTTACATGAGGTTGTCTGTAGAGAGAGTGTTGCTTTATCTGTAGGTGCAGTGATTTTACAGCTGTGGGTATGGGAACATCTTCCCATTACTAGACCTATTTCTGACAGGATTCATGGTCGAGGTCTTCTGTATGCTTTTCTGTACAGCGGCATGGTTGTCCAACATCATTTGGACAAGCTTGAGTATTGGTGTTGGCAGATCGATGATCTTGATCAGGTACAGTGGTGACCATATATAGGATGTGAGCATTGGAGGGAGGATGATGATGAGCTTACCTATATGTTTTCTCCTTGATGGATGATCGGCAGGTCTACTAGCATTATTGAGCATTTATTCTTTGGTAGAGTATCTCCCCAGTATGGTAGAGTACAAGATATGCCATAGGGTGCAATGTTATATGCTCGTGTATAGGCAGAGTGATCAATGTGGGGTCCTTTGATTGATTATCAGTTTGCATGTGATCATATTATTGGTTTGGGATATTGCAGATGGGAGATTCTTGCAGGTGTTGTTGATGATGGGATGTCATGTGAGTATCAAGATTGGTGAGCTCGTAATAGGTTTCCTTATTTTACTGATCTAGTAGAGCGTATCCTGGACCGATACGAGAGAGATGATGGTGGTGGTGGTGATGGTGGTGGTAGGAGACATCAGAGATGGTGAGGACAAAGAGAGCCTTAGGTTATTGGTAGAGTAGGAGATGGACCATGAGTGAGAGGTGGGAATGTCTAGGATAGGGCTAGAGCTAGAGGACAGGATGATGTAGCTGAGGTATGTCCTAGAGTAGCAGTGGATAGACAACATAGAGCTCATCGACAACAAAGATAGTAGAGATAGGTACATATAAATGCTGCTCGACAGATTCTTGGTGGACAAGATCCCTTAGTTGAGTTACAGAGGGTTACTTTAGTATAGTAGGATGAGGTTCCAACACAACAGGTGCCTCCACAAGATCAGCAAGTACCTCCACAGGTGTAGCAGTCACAGGATATAGGGTAGAGTTCACAGGCTACTCCTAGCATTGATAGCCTATCACAAGATGTTTAGGTGATGAGGAAAAATATATCTACTATTGTAGGCAGACTGGATCAGGTAGCTCTCTTGATGCATCAATTTATGACTCATGTGATTCAGAGACCTAGCACAATGAGCACTTCTCAGGCTCCTCCCTCATAGGATAGACAAGATGACAGAGGTCTAGATGTATCTGGTGTTGGGGATGTATCTTGATGACTTGATAGAGTTACTCATTGTTGATGTCCTTGTATCACATTTCATGATGTTTTTATTAACCGGAACACTTGATGTATCATTTTCATGACATTTGTATCTTGATATACTGATGTAATGGACTATTTGATGAACACTTATATGATGATATACTTCCTTGATTTTCTTGATGAGTTTTGATATGAGATTATCTTTATATGCAACTATATGATGTTTATGATGCATTTATTTATGATTATGCTATAGATGCAATGTATCTTATTTTATGATATAGATACGTGAATGCATTGATGTATGGATTTATGACATGCTTTTCTCTTTTTTCAATGTATGGATGCAAAGTGTTTTATGGAAAATATGGATGTGAATGTCCCTATGTTTTTGGGTTTTTAGATGTATGCATTTATATCTTTAATTACATGTATGCAAATGATGTATGAGTAATGATTATTTTTCTCTTTTCTCCTAATATATGAATAATGAATAATGATTAATGTTATACATGAATGCAACAGATAATCTCACATGTTTTTTTATTGAAATCAAGGATAAGATGTTTGAATTGAACCCCCCATTCCTTTAATTCTTTGATCAACCAAGATTATTGATGTTCCCCCTTGCAAATTAAGCTAAGAAAGGCAAAACAATATATACAATGCACTTAATCTAAGATGTATGCAGCTAACTGTCATTATTCAAATTTTGGAGCTTATAATCATCATTGAGCATTTTTGGAATTCCATTTTAGTACAACCATCACTAGTTTGACTATGATGATATGAATAATTTTTGCACCTCTTTGTTTTCTTTCCCATCTCTCTTCAGTACGACTATCACTGATTGAAACCAATCATGAGAGTGCGAATACCAATTTTGTTGGATTCTATGTCACAAGTGGATTTTGGTATTATGATATTGAAGATCACAATAGCTAAGGTATCCGTTTGCGTAAACAAGCAGAAATCTTAGGTTTATCCTATGTACTAGTCCTTAATGATTCTTTGATGATCACATCCTTAGACAAATAATTAATGATTTAAAACTTTGATTTTAAGACAGTCATTCAGAAATCAAGAAAAATATCATCCTTTCATCATAGCTTGTCTAGTTTAAAACTTTCATTGATTCGCTAGAAAGAAATGATTTCATCAATTGAGTTAACACTTAGAAAAAATTTTGCAATGTTTTTCCAATCCATATGTCAAGTGTAGTTCCATCCATTTCAAATTTTTAATCCTGATAAAGGTAAGGTCATTTCATTTCTTGGATCAAATTTTGCATTTTAGGCTCAAATTGGATTGGGATGTAGATTTGATTAAGTGTCCCTCTTTCGAGTGTGATGAATTGATTCTCTGATTGAATAAATCTTGCTTTGATGAATCATTTCTCCTCTTGAGTAGATTGCCCCCAGTTTGAGATCATTTTTTTTGTGGGACTTAGGACAATTTGTCGATTAGGTGACCAAAATCTTGAGGTACTCGCAAATGCAACTGTGGGGTTTTATTATGCAATATATACAAATGCTAGCAAATGCATTATTTACATGGTGACCTTCTAGGTATGCAACTGACTTGGACTTTCAATGGTGCCTGTTTACCAGGTTTTCACCGATTGAATGGATGTAGCTCTTTTTTCTATTTTTAAATATTTTCTCTTTTTTTCCTACCAGTATGCCTATTTGCTAGGTTTTCACCAAGGCACTTTTCTTCTTTTTTTTATTTTTTTGTATTTCCTTTTTTTTCAATTTTTTTTCATATCATCAAGGCATCTATTTGCTAGGTTTTCACCAAGACAACATCTTTTTGAGGATCATATATGATTGTTTTTGCTTTCTTCATGCTCAATGTTCCACAGTTTTTTATCTTTTTTTCTTTTCAAATATTTTTGGTATTTCCAGGATCTCTTTTAACTATGTACAATAAATATGATGCTCCTCATCTGATACTCTTTTTACTCTTTCATCTACCTTATGTATATAACTTCTTGAGATGTATGTTATTGATTGGCTCTTGCAGTTCTTCACCATCACAATCTGCTAGTTTGTAGGTGCTAGTCCCAAAATTTTCAACAATGAGAAATGGTCCTAACCAGTTTGCTTCCCATTTTCCTTTCTTTTCTCATTCTACGTGGTTCTTTGGATTTTCTCGCAAAACTAGGTCACCTATTTGGAATTTTATTGGCTTGATTTGCTTATTGTACACCTTTAACATCCTATTTTGGTACACCTTCAAATGATCAAATGCTTGCTTCTATTTTTCATACAAAAGTTCTAATTCTTGCAGCCTAGCCACCCTATAGTCTTCCTCATTTATCAAACCATGCATGGATATCCTCAAAGATGGAAGTTCTACCTCTAAAGGCAAAACTTCTTATGTTCCAAAGACTAAGGAAATAGGTGTAGCCCATGTTGGCATTCTCACGCTTGTTCTATAAGCCCATAAGGTCAGGTTTATTTTAATGTGCCAATCTCTCCCTAGGTTGTCCACCGTTCTCTTCAAAATCTTCAAGATGTTTTTATTTGTTTCTTCATCTTGTCCATTACCTTGAGGGTAATAGATTGAAGAATGATGAATCATGTGAAACTTGGTGCATAATTCCTTTAAGTCTTTGTTCTTAAAATGCTCTGCATTATCTATTATGATAGCATGAGGTATGCCATATCTACAAATAATATGATTGAGGATAAACAAAGATATCTGCTTTCCTGTTGTATTTGATAGGGGTATAGCTTCCACCCACTTAGTAAAGCATTTAATTTCCGTGATGATGAATTTGTGACCATTCGAGGATGGCGGGTAAATCATTCCTATTAGGTCTAAACCCCATTGATAGAACGGCCAAGGTGTTGTCATCAGATGAAGCTCTTGCATGGGCGCATGTATCAAGTTTCCATGGAATTGACACTTTCTACAAGTTTTGGCAAAGTTACAAGCATCTTTCTCCATTGTGGGCCAAAAATATCCTTGTTAGAAATAGGGAATACTGAGAGGGGGGGGTGAATCAGTATTCTATAAACTTTATCTTTTGCCCAATTATGGATATAATAGATTATCTTTATACATGCATAACATAAGAAGCCAAACAATATGCATAGCAATGGAAATAAAGAACTCATAACACATGATATGTTCTTGAGGAAACCCTGGCCAAGGGAAAACCCCAGTGGGGATGGTACCCACAAAGATCCACTAATCAAAAGTATCCTGTTAAGGATGTTGACCCTATTAGAAGTCTATTACAAGCATATAGTGTATCAGTCCTGATTAAGGGACTATAGGCCTTGTTAGAAGCCTCAACCCTGTTAGGAGTTGTCAATACAAAATCTAATTACCAGATGAGCCCACTGCCCAAAAAAGTAATGTACAATGTATAATTATTATAAAAATGGATTAAGGTATATAACCTTATGCTGCTTGCATCAATATCTTTTGGTTGCTCTTACAATCGCATCATATCATTACAATATTTTTCATATCTCTCTCATCTTCTTGCAATTACATATTACATATATACAAGTTATTAAAGATAATAACTTTACATGGTCGGCTTCCATATATCTTTATCCAAGAGTTAACATCTAGGATGTCATCCCTTTATTGTTAAGTCATTATTTTGATAAATAAAATAATCCCTTAACTCTTTACCAATCCTTCCTTCATATACTGTCCTGTCGACTTAACACTGTCTTCGGTAAAACTGTCATAAATAATTTTGTACATGTCGTACTGACTTGCACTCTAAGATGGGTCATCATTAGTCATCATAGAGTCTATGTTCAAGTGTGCAAGAATTGAACTTACTCCAGTCATCGTCGCAAACAAAAATTGTATCCTAGTGCACTGGTGAAAACAATGTCTTACACTTAGACAAATTTGCAATGCGCTCTGCTATACTTGCTCTCAAACCTGTGCGATCTTCATGTGGATCGGATGTTTCCATAATGACAACATTTATGTACTCACTTCAACCAAATTGCCAACAATCCTATCCTTAGAAGTTTCTTGGCTAAGGATAATCCGTTTGAGTGTGATCCACAAATTCCTTCGTGGACTTCTCGTAAGGCTACGTTTGATTCTTCCTCTTCTAAAAATCTAAGGAGCATTCCGTCTAGACTTTTTTGATACAATGTTTTAGAAATTATGGTGTATCAAGCGGCTTGGCAAATGAAGCTTTTCTTTTGATTCCTGGTTTGGTCTATAGGAAGGATTTGATCTTTCAAGTAAGTGTAAATTGCTCCATACCAAGGTGATTGATTTGTAGTTAACAAAAAAATGGTGTAAGGGTGGGCAGGGTCAAACGTGGGTTGAACCACTTCTACCAAGAACTCATATACGGCACTCTGATTAGGCATCTGCAAAAGTGAAGCCAAGGTTTCCATTGCATTTGCTGCTTTATTTTTTTCTCTCGACACTTTTTCAAATGTAATGAGTATGAAATACTTCTTGAGACTTTCACCATGTTTTTGTAGGGTACCAATTTGTCATCTTTCATTTGATATTCCTCATTGACTTGATTTATGACTAATTGTGAATCTCCATAAACCTTTAATTCTGTCACTTTCCACTCTAATGCCAACTTGATTCCAATAACCAATGCTTCATATTCTACTATATTATTGGTGCATGGGAATATAAATTTTTAAGACTTAGGGATAGTATAACCTTGAGGAGTGATGAGAAGTATGCCGGATCCTAATCCATGATGAGTGTAGGAACCATCAAAATAAAGCTGCCATGTTTTTGCTTCCACCTTCACAATCTCTAAATCTAGGAATTCCACTTGGATGGGATGGTCATCTTGAAGTGGTGCTTCTGCTAATTGGTCAGCAATGAATTGTCCTTTGATTGATTTTCTATCAACATATTTTATGTCGAATTCACTTAGTACCATTACCCACTTTTCTAGCCTTCCATTCAATGTTGTTTTACTAAGTAGATACTTCAATGGGTCAATTTTGGCAATGAGCCTTATCTTGTGGGCTAGCATATAATGGTGTAATTTTTGGGAAGCAAAAACTACAGCCAAGCATTCCCTTTCCATAAATGTATAGTTCAGCTCATATTTGACCAAGGTTCTACTAATGTAGTAAATTGCATTCTCTTTTCTTGTTTCATCCTCTTGTGCTAAAAGTGCCCCTAATGAATTCTCCATTGCTGAAATGTATAGGATCAAGGGCTTACCTCTGATAGGTGGCATCAAGATTGGTGGACTCATGAGATATTTCTTTAATAGATTGAAGGCTTCTTCACATTTTTCATCCCATTTGAAAATTGCATCTTTATGCAAAAGTTGGGTGAAATTCTGACATTTTTCAGCTAATTGGGAGATAAATCTCCTAATGGATTGGATCCTTCCTTGTAAAGATCTCATCTGACTAATGTTTTTAGGTGCTTCCATTTCCATGATAGCCTTTACTTTAGCGGGATCCACCTCTATTCCCTTTGCAGATACAATATAGCCTAGTAGTTTGCCGGATTTGACTCCAAATGCACATTTCTTTGGGTTAAGTCTTACTTTGAATTCTTCTAACCTTTCAAAAAAAATTGCCAAAATTGGAAGGTGCTCTTTTCTTGAGTGTGATTTGGCTAATATGTCGTCCACATAGTCCTCCATGAACTTATGCATCATATCATGAAATATTGTGGTCATTTCTCTTTGATAGGTCACTCTTGCATTCTTTAACCCAAATGGCATGACATTCCAACAAAAAGTACCCCATGCACATGTAAAAGTGGTCTTATCTTAGTCTTCTAGTGCTATCTTTATCTGGTTATACCCACTAAATCCATCCATGAGTGAAAACATAGAGTGTCCTGCAGTTAAGTCCATAATGGCATCAATGCTCGGAAGTGGGAAATCATCCTTAGGACATGCCAAGTTTAAGTCTCTAAAGTCCATGCAGATTCTGATGGATTTGTCTTCTTTTGATACTAGCACTATATTTGAGATCCATTATGCATAATCAATGGCCCTTATAAATCCCACCTTCAATATCTTTTATAAATCCACTTTGACAAGTAGTGCTATATGAGGATGCATCTTCCTTAGCTTTTGTTTAACAGGTTTGGCTCCTTCCTTGATGTTTAGATGATGCATTATCAGATTTGGGTCTAAACCTGACATATCATCATAAGACTATGCGAAATTGACATGTCTTTCCTTAAAGAACTCAATGAATTCTATTCTTTCTTCGCTAGATAGTGATGCTACTAGGTGGATGATCTTTGGCTCTATTTCTAATCCAATATTTATCTTTTTTGTTGGATCAATTAAGATCGGAGATCTTTCTTCATAATGTTCTGGTAGAGCATCCAAACTCCCTTCCTTAGGTGCCTTAGTTGGGTTTTCACCTTTGGAAACATCCTTTATTTCTTTATTTTTTTCTTCATCTAATGTTGCCACAATGTGGTTTTCAACACTTGATTCTTTTCCTTTTCAGTTTTTTTTTCTTGGATTGAAAGTTTGGATGTTCCCTTTGATCAATTCTTCTTGATATTCACTGATAGAAGAGGGTTCAACCATGTTAAGGTATTGGGACACCATGTTGTCATTTAAGAAAGTTGGAAGGGTAGTTGGTTCAATGGAACTCCATTCAATTAAGTTCGGGTGTATGAGGGTTAATGGGTCAACACTTAGGTTTGTTTCAATTGGGTTTAAAGTGTATATCTCTTTATTAGAAGGTTTATACCTTGTATCTTGAAAATCTTGAACATGGGCTTCCTCTAAATGTTCTAAAGAAGAAGGATCAAAGTCCTCCTCACTAGACTCCTCTTGGGTTTCCATTGGATAAAAGTCAAGTGGATTAAACCTAACATTGGATTCTTCCATAGTAGGTCTCCATGAAGGAACATATGGTTCACCTACCCATTGATTTATCTCCATTTCTATGCTTGGCACATCATTTAGGATCACTTGGCTAGAACTAGATGCTTGATTCAAAATTGATTCTATTATTGCTCCTTTATTTTTGGTAGAAGCATAGGTATGAATGACATCAATACCCTTATCTTGGCATGACTCATCTGATAGTGTCTCCCATTCTCATTCATTAGAATCCTCATCACTATGATATTCTAATTGTAATATTTGGCTATAAAGCTTGGGATAATGTTTTTGAGTGTATCCTTCCTCAAGATACCCTACTCCTACTTTCTCCTTGGAATCTCACCATGTACTTTCTAAGAGTTCAATGATCCCTTCATTATTTGTGCCTAAAGGTCCTTGACCTTTGTACCCCATATTTTGCATGATTGAAAATCCTTTCCCATATTGATGTGTGGGAATGGTTATATTTTGGATATGTTTGACGTGGGCACTTGATTCTTCATCTTTGTACAACCAATTTAGGATCTCATTATCTTCTTCATCCATGGTGGATGATGTAATTGCCCTCACAAAGTTCTCATTATATTTATGGGGTAGATTTGAGGGTTTCCCAAAGGACTTGGGTGATAAAGGTAGGCCCATCATAGATAAGGAGTATTCACCTACACCTTTTTCCTTGATCTTGCATTGCTTATCAAAATTCTTCATCATTTGGTCCATCTTTTGATAATGGGCCTCTTTAGTGTACACTTTGGTAGCTTTGGTATGATCTTCTTTTGGTTCTTCAATAATGTTATCCTCATTAACCTTCTCTTTTCCTTTAGTCGATGTAGTTTGGTTAATGAGTTTTGGTGTGTCTTCAATAATAACTTCTTCTTCCATCTTGTCTTTTCCTTTCAAAAAAGGGGTGTCCTTAGAACTTTGACCTTGCTCCATTTGATTGGGTATAGACCCTTCGATAGTGTGTGGAACCAAGGAGTCATTGATAGGCTTGACATTATTACAATATTGGAATGGGTTTAGATCCCCACTTATGATTATCTCTTGCCCTAGATATGGGAATTTTAGGCATTGGTGATAAGTTGAAGCAACGACTTGCATTTCACGGATCTATGGATTTCCTAACAAGATATTATAAGTCAACTTTAGATCCAACACTTGGCATATGGTCTCTTTTTGCATAGGACCAACTCTTATGGGTAATACTATAACTCCTTTTGAGGCTCTTTCTTCATCATCCTAGGCTTTTATGGTTATCTTTTTCTTAGGGTCAATAGCCTCCTCAGAAAATCCTAGAGCTTTCACCAAGCTAAGGGTACAAATGTTTAGGCCAGCCCCCCCATCTATAAGGACTCTTTTTACCCTATGCTTATGGATCAACACTTCTATATGTAATGGAAAATTTTGAGGATGATTAAGGGACATGTCATCTTGTTCGGAGAATGATAGGCAATGAGGTGCAATTAGATGCCCTACCATATTTTGGAATTTGTCTACCTCCAAATTTAGGGGCACATTTGTTTCCAATAAGGATTTCTCCAAGATATCTTTGTGAATTGGTGATAATTTGAGCATCTCAAGAATAGAGATTTGAGCAGGAGTTCTTTGCAATTGATCAACCAAGTTGTATTGTTTTGATGATGAAGTTGAAGCTTGATTTGATATCACAACTTTTGGAGCATTGATAGGTAGGATAATTTTTTATGCTTTCCCCCTATGACAACATTTGATGATACTTCCCTTGAATTATCTTTCACTATGATAACATTTATGGTTTGATCCTCTTCTCTTAGAGTATTTATCGTGTTATCATATGTATGAGCAAAGTTCACTTTTTCATTGCCCTTTTTTTTAATTTTGATTCGCATTTGATGACTCACCCTTTTCATGATTCAAAAAGGGGTTCTTGAAGGCCATATGATCTCCATTATTTTGAGGCCCTTCAATTTGAATGGTTCCCTTGTTAATTAAATCTTGCACCAAGTGCTTTAACCTCATGCATTCATTTGTTGGGTGACCTCTATTTCGATGATATTCGCAGTGATGGGCCGCATTCCACCAATAAGGTTTAACTTCAAGTTCATAATATTTCATATCGGGTAATGTGATGACATTATTGGCAATCAAGGTCTTTAATACATTCTCCAAAGGTTCACCTAAGTAGGTGAATTTCTTTTTATTATAATTGGAGTAGGAGGATTTTGATTTATCCCCATTAGCATTATTGTTGGAAGTGTTGGAATTGTTATTGGAATTATTGGAATTATATGGAGCTTTGTTTGATTGATTAACATTACTTGAAGAATTAGCTCCATATGGTAGGATAAAAGGGGTTGACTTCAAGTTGTGGGCCTCCACAACTCCATCATTCACAAGGTTTTTGTTGTTATTCTTCGTCCATGATTTAGATTTATCATTGTTATTGTTGGACCCTTGATTATTGAAATACTTAGGCACATAATTATTGTTGTTTCTATTATTATTGTTGTTGTTGTTCTTGGACTTGTTATCTTTAAATAATTTGACTTCACCTCTCTTGACAAAAACATCTTCAATTTTGATCCCATTTTCGATGAGTTTTTCAAATGTTGGGGGACATTGAAGTTGTAATCTATAATTCATTTCCGAGGTCAAATTGTTGGTGAAGATTTCCATCTTCTCTTTCTCAGGGATACTTCATGGATACCTTGCAAAAATGGTCCTCCACCTTTGTAGGAATCCTAAGAAGGACTCTCCATGTTTCTATTTAGTATCACATAACTTGAGCATTGTGATTTCGTGCTCAATGTTATAAGAGTAATGGGTTACGAACTTGGAGGCTAACTCCTCAAATGTCTTTATTCCTAGGGTTAGTTTTGAAAACCAGTCCATTGCAGGACCTCCTAAGCTTCTAGGAAAGAGTCTCATTAGATACATATCATTGTGCATGAACTCTATGCTTAGGGTGCAAAACTCTCTTAGATGATCCTATGGGTCTATTTTACCCATGTACTTATCGTATTTAGGAAAAATGGTATTAAAAGGAAAATATACCATAGCTAAGCTTTTGTCGAAAGGGAAAGGACACAAAGCTTCTATAGAAAAGGCTTTAGGTTTAGCTGCCTTCTTCATGTTATCAATTTGTTCTTGGAAGGCCTTTATCTGCCTAGTCATAAAATTCATGGGGTCATCTTGGTGTTGGTCTTTCTTGAGTTGGTCAATATCAAAATCATAAGGCAACTTTACTCCCTTTTGGGCTAGGTTTAGGAAAAAGTTCTCCTTATCCTTATCTATCAATTTCTTAATAACCTCTAGGAAGTCTAGGTCTTGGGCAACTTTCTCAACCCTTTCCTTAAGTGTTTCTTTGGGATTATGATTGGCATTGTTGATATTGTGATTATGATATGCTGAATTTATATCCATCATCTCTCCAAGTCTTTGATCAAATAGGTTTGGAAAAAATTCTTCTTGATTAGGATCGTTGTAAAGACTTTGGTATTCTTGTCCTCCGTTTGCAACAAGAGTGCTATCTCCTTGTAATGATACCCTATATGTGTGGGACCGTGTGGAAATCGGCATCCAACAAGGGTTTGATTGGGAATGATCCTTGGTTCAAAAATTGTTGATTTTATGTTGAAGAGATTAAAAAAAATAAGATGAGTTTTCAATGGATATATCTCTCACTTGTTTATGTATTTCAAACACAACAATCACGCATTCACTTGTCTCTTTTTACCCACTTAACACAAAATGTTTGATTTGAAGAACGTTGTCACAAGTTTTGCACAAAAAGACACTTCAAGCACCTACCTAGCACAAGATTTGGTTTGTAAACATGGCTCTAAAAGGTGGTCTTGCTATTTTATCAAGGATTTAATATTGATTCCGTTCAAATAGACTTTAAACTTTCATCCCCCAAGTATGTTAAGGGGTTTCCCACATGCACAAAAGTACAATTTGGCACAATCCGTGAGGACTACTAGAGGAAATTCAAAAAATTTAAAATCCGTTTGTCACACACCCCATTAAGGATGCATGCATTTCATTTTAGAGTTGGTTGGATTCCTGCAGCAAAAGCAAGCATATCCCACTTTGGGCTGTCCCTCTCATTGGACTCGTTAAGGCACAACTCGGGAGGTGAGCCCACTAATTCTCTAGCATGTTCATTTGGTTCACCAAAAGGTGAAGAGCATATCGCTAACTTTTCCTTTAGTTCCCAAACACAATAGACAATTTTGTTCAATTTCTTTCAGCCACTAACTATAGGGATTTGAGTATTTCTACTCTCGTCCACAAACAAGGGGCTTTGATTTAGTGTTTGATTTATTCCTTTTAGCTATCCAAATTACTAAATTATGAAATACACCAATGCCACAATTTAAGGGAAAATATTGACTAGTTGAGGCTTACCTTTTCCTTGTAGCTAATAGAAGTTAGGGGCATTTTTTAGTGATTTCATTATTTTTATCATTACCTTGGCAATAGCTCCTTCCAAATGTACTTTTCCACCAGCAAGTTAGTCAACACAACCAATCACAATGAGGGCAACCAGATCGAAATTGAAGAAGCAAAGAATTATGTATTGAACCTTAAACACCTTATTTGCAAATTTTTAAGGAAAAACTTGAACTAAGGAGTAAAAAACCAATTGAGAGATACACATTTTGTCTTGTAAGCATCTACAACCTTAAGATAATTTTGATATACTTGGTTTTCTTCCTCTTGTGATTCCTCAAGAACCGCTTTAATATGCTCAAAGTTCTCCTTCTTGATCTTTTTAGCCAACGCTTTTTCCTCTTGATTAAACTTGCTCTCTAGTTTTTGGACCTTTCTGTGCCTGCTCATTTACAGTAAAAACATATAGACAGAGAGTTAGATAATTGAATTGATCAATCTGAAAGTAAATTAAGACAACAGATAGTAAGTGACAATGTCTAGCTAATACACGTGATCAAATTGTTAGCAGGCGTAACTTTAATGATAGCAAGCGTCACTTTCCAGTGATACAGGTGACATTGAAAGTTAATTAAGTGTGAAAAATTTATTGTTAAGCGTAATTGGTATTGAAAATTGCATAAAATAATTTATCTGAAGCGACAATTTAACAATACTAAGCGTAAAAATAGCAGATACTAGGCATGACTATTTCTGCAAATTGTGTAGCAAAGTTTGGTCACAAGCGATAACAAATAGTAGATCTGTGACATTTCTTAAGTCACAAGCGTGACTTTATGCGCAAAGGATGAACAATTTATCTCACAGGTGTGAGCATCTATCTCACAGGTGACAAGAAATAATTTAAGACAGAATAGAAGTGATCAACTAGGCATGAGTTATCAGCTAGTAGGCGTCAGAATAGAGATCTCAAGTGTCATCAGAATGACTGTAGGTGTGACTGAATTGTTTGTACACGTGACTTCACCTATTTTCTATAGAAAATTCATAGAAAAGTGAAGATAAAAGCATACAAAATATGATGAAAATAATAAAATGAGGCTTAGAGCCCCACGGTGGGCGTCATTTTGTATACTAATAAAAGTATCTTCATAGAATTAAGGTTAATCAATAATTGAAATAGTAACTAAATTAAACCACAAAGCAATAGAGTGAACTATTTAGCAAATTAATGATCAATTGACCATCCTATGGCTCTCTAACTAAGATTGTTAATGCAAAGCTCTCAGCAAACTTCCATTAATGATAGTCCCAGAATGAGAATGATATGATAAACAAGTTAAAGCTAACAATTATATCAAAGTAAATGCTAATTAAGCTCTCAAATGCCTTTCTAAACTCAAATTGCAAGAGGTTCAATGCAATTCTCAGATGTGTGGTTGATAATTATGAAGGATTTAGGCCTTCCTTTTATAGATTTTCCAATGGTAGGGGGTGTAGTTGTGTTTGATCATGATTAAACCTTGGTTGAGTCTTTGGTTCCACCCTTTGAAGACAATGCGAAGTTTGTGTCCTCAAAGCTTGGGACAAGTAGACAAGATCAATGGTCAAGATTCTCTTTCACTTTGAGTGATTAAGATTGAATGTGGCTTGATCCATGTGAATGCCTTTCCTCAAATTTCATTGGTTGCCCAGATTTCCTCTCCTTTTGGGTTGTTGAGAGTAACTGAGATTTATTAATTGATTTAATTGATTTATTTTAGCCATGTACCCCTTGAATGGGTTGAATTTAATTTAATCCAAGACTATACAATTATTTGATTTAATTGTATTTTGATTTGATTGCATTTGATTAAAACACTCTCAATTTTGATTTATCTTGAATTAAGAATTGATTTTAATTTTGATTGGCTAATTATGCATTGTGATTCAATTACTTCAATTTTGTGTTGAATTTGCTTTGATTTGACTTGATTTATCATTCAATTGTCTTTGTCCATTTTTTAGTGATTACAATATCTACCTATCTTGGCTGTAAAATTCCTAGATAAACATAGGGAAAAATAAGGTGGCAGATCTATAACATAGATGTCTTGTGGAATAGAGAAGTTTGGGCAAGCATGAAGGGTCAAACTTACATTTTCGATAACTCCTAAGGTTATGACTAAGGAACCATCTAACTGAACAACTCCTTTCTCAAGAGGCTCATATTTCAAATCAAGTAGATCTATAGTCCTTTTGGGCATCATTGTGTTGGTTGCACCACTATCAACCATATAGTTGTGTACTAACTTATTTCCAATTATTAAGGACACATAAAAAGGAGGAGGCTTAACATTCGAAACTTTCTTACCTTCCTTTACTATTGTTCCTTGCACATTTGCAACCTCTGAATTAGCCAAAATAGTTCTTGAAGACTACTTAAAAGCTTGTTGTGAACTTGTTGAACTCTTAGACAACTCTTCCTTAAGTAACTCTACCTGTCCTAGAATGGCTAGAGAATCCCACATAGAAATAGAGACATTCATTTCCTTCATGCTATCAACTATATTATAAGGAACAAAAAAATGTGCCTTTTGAGGAGATCTAAGAACACTCTGATTTACATGCTTCTAATGCTGCTCCTTAGTTGAGGAAGAAGAGTGATCTTTCAATATAGAAATAGGTGTATCAACAGCCTTGGTAGTTGATTTCTCTGATTCTAGAGCTCTCTTTTTTTCTCTAGTGTTTGTTGACACAAGTGAATCTTCATTCAGCCCACAGAATTCCTCCTCTTGCCAATTAAGAAAATTCATATCTAGAACATTCAGATCCGGTTGTTATTGAATCTCCTCAATAGGTATATTATGTTGTGAATCAACTAAATTTTGCACCATTAGAGCCTGATTGAGAACTCAATTGGTACACTTTGATTGGTTACGGGGATCACCACATGGATAGCACTACTTAGTAGCAAGGTTATTCTGGCTGGGTATTATATCTCTAACAACATTTAGAGGTGTAGGATTATAAGGTTTATAAGGCCTCTGATTCCAATTCTACCTATTAGCATTGTTATTGCCTTGGAATTATTGTTTATTTCCCTGAAAGGTAGGTTGATTAGGATATTGGGATGAGGAGCCAACAAAATGATTTTGAGCTATAGGGTTTCCTTGTACTTGATTCCTCTTAAGGCTCACTAATTCATTCCCAAAGGTCTACAATAGGCTTTCTATTTTTTGTTGGCTATCCTTTATACTTTGCAGCTCATTAAGAGGGGTAACTGGCACTACTTCTTGGTTTTTGAATGATGGAAAAGTAGGAAGAGGTGGGGCAATCAATGGCATATTAGATTGAATGCTAGGAAAGAAGGGCATAGGTGGCCTGGGAGCTAGTTTTCCTGCCCAAATGAGACTATTTTCTGCCCTAATAGTAGTATCAAAAGCTCGAGGTAATGAATTACCTCCCATTTATTGGATCATGATTGAGATATCTCTATTCAAACTCTTATGAAAATACAAGAATGCATATTCAGTAGAGGGTCTTACCGTAGCAGGGATTTTGTTCCAAGTCTTTTGGAAACGCGAATTGAAATCACTCATCTCTTCTTGTGGAGTCCTCTTGATAGTCATTAGTTATTCTACCAAGGACAGATTGTCAGATTTATCCTCAAAAAAATTAGATAATCCATCTCCCAATGCATCCCATGTAGCAATAGATGCCACTGGAAGAGTTCTAAACCATTCCAATGCTTTACCCTTCAGTGATGCAGCCAATAGCTTCAAAGTGACATCCTCTTCCATGATGTGATGGACATTGCAAAGAGAAGAAATATCTCTGATATGCTCTATGGTAGTTGTTTTCCCTTCTCCAATGAATGATGGTAACCCTTTTAAGGATGCCAAAGGAATGTTCTTGTGATTGACAATCCTCAAAGGACTGCCCTGATCAAAAGGCACAAATGACATATTCCTAGCCATTATTGGAAGTGCTATAGTAGAACTAGATGGTAGTGACTAATCTACCTCAGGTGGTTGTTCAGGAACAACTTGACTTTGTAATGCTTCTAGATCTTTAAAAACTTCCTGATCTAAATTTGGCAATTCAGTATGGTAGGAGGGAGGAGATGAATTTCTTTCAGATCTTATCTTCCTTCACCTAAACAAAAAGCTCTCTAGGACCTCTAGGCTCTCTTTGCACATTTCAACCTCTCCTAGTGAAAGATAGCTGCAAATACTCAAACTCTTTTACACTCCTTGTTTGGATTTGATTCATGTATCATAAGGTCCCACCGGGTGTGCCAAAAACTATCAAGGCCTTGAAATGTCACCCTAACTCAGGTATTAGGGTACACTGATATTTCATGCTAATAATGGAAACCTTTGCGAGTTGTGGGTGGACTCTGATTGAGAAGGAATCTTTGGATTCTAGGTCGGTTCCTATTGGATTTGGAATATCACCTGGACTATAAACTTTGATTGGGAAAATGGAAGAAAGAAAATCTTTTAAAATGAATGAAAATGAGGGGTGATACACCAAAAATTGGACTCAGACTTATTAGGATTTCAAACTAGCATCCACAATGCACAAACTAATGAGACTTACATTAACATTCATTGTTCAACATATAGGTTTAACCTAAATTCACTATTAGGGTATACACCACAAACAATAAGAATCTGTCAACAAACATACCACTTCTGCAAAAGGTTTGATTTTGATCACTTAGAGGAGGAATTGGATTAACTCACTTCTCCTTGTTACAAAACAAATAAACACTAAAATATAGAAAGATAAAAAGGATTGATTACAATAATTATAAAATATATGCAACATGGAATACTTTCTTTATTGCTTTTAGAATCTGAAAAGTGGTTATAAAACATGTGCAAAAAAGTTCAATGGAGCCAATGTGTTCACAAAGCTCTCTTTCCCTTAATTTTGAACCCCCTAAACTGAATAAGAAATTTAGTTTTATAACCTCCTAAGGCTAAATTCAAAAATCTAGCCCCCCTCTAAATCAGCCCTAAAACAGCTCCATTTTAGCCAATAAACCCTAACTAATAGCATTGAAACATGCCTTACAATCAAGCCCTAAATTGTTGGTATTTTAAAATAAAATCTTTTTAAAATAATACCAACAAATATCAATAAAATGAGCCTTATCTCGAAATATGACCTAGCCTATACAAAACCAAAACTTAGATTTTTTTTAAAAACCTAAGTCCTAAAACTATTGTTGATTACATAGTGGAAGGTTGACATGACCAACTCTATACAATCAACAATGTCAAAATATCTTATCATATGAGCTAGGTGGTACTTTGGGAACCGAAGCACTGACTATCGTGCACTGCTAGAATTAAGGCATTTACTCCCTCTACCATCAAACTTCAAACTTATCACAATTTGGTATTGTTCTTGATTCTTGAGCTATGCTTTTATTTTGGGAAAAAACATGAGCAAACCCTAATCCAAAGCGAAACCTCCTGAAGAAATCTCAAGCCTGGATCTACTCCATCTCTGTAGCTATTTCTTGATCTAGAGATCATTGGTATATTGTTGTAATTGAAGCTCTATGGTTTCATTTAATCCTTAACGATGATTGAGGTTTGATCATGAAGCTTGGGCTTCATACTGGAAGATATCAAAGATCTCGGGATTGTAACATGAATATGTGATTGGATCTTGGGATTTTATTATTGATAAAGGCTCGTGGTATCCTTCTGGCATATATCATGATCTTGAAGCTTGAACTCTATAGTCTCAATTGTGACTGTTGCTCGGGGTTAACGACTAAGACTTGGGCTTTATTAATGAGCTAGGCACCCCTGCAAGAAACTTGAGACTGTGACAGTGAGCTCAAATTTTGAAGGCTGAAACTTGGGTTATTGCTTTGTTGATCTCAGCTATGATAATGAGCTTGTCTTTGAAAGCTAGAAACTGGCACATAGCTTGGGTTCTAACTCGGGCTTCATTGTTGAAACTGAAGCTTTGTTTGATAAATCTCAGCTTGTAAGTAGCTCGAGTTGGGCCCAGGCTTGGACTCCTGCAAAATAGTTCAACCTATCTCTAAGATAAGTACACCCTGTTTCTCTTTTCCTTTGCTTCATTTGACCACTATAGCTGAGTTTATTCCCCTTTATTTCAACGATTTAGGAATTTATTACTTGCTGATAAAATGATGGAAATAAAAATAGTAGTTGTCATCACTTTATAATGAATCAACATTTGGCTTGCATAAAGTCCGCTATAACCTATCCTTCTCTTAGGGCATGAATGCTGGAGAGTATGAACTATTGCTTCATTGAGATGTTATTTGTCATCTCCAACTTGATTTATTATTGTCTTCATATGTTGGGATTCTATTGTATCAACCAGTCATTTGTAATGTTGTCTTCAGTTGGACTTGATACTCCATTATTTTGTCACCAATCATTCCTATCTTGGTTTTATTGTGTCCATTGTTCACTTGATGACAACGACTTTCTCTTTCACTATTACTGTGACCCTGTCTGAGAGTGGCCACCATATTTTGATTTGTTGTGACTGTGATCTTGCAATATATTTGTCTTGGTTACAAAATATGCTTGAAGCTACAACCGTCTGGGTTTTTCCTATCCTTAAACAACAGTAACAAATGCATCAAATGTTTTATCAGGAGTGATAATAGTTACCATGCTTGATTATCTATTATATTTTCTTTGTAGTATTCTTGACTTGAAAATGTGCTTGACTGGTTCTCATCTCTTACAAGAATGACAGTGACAAGTTTAACATGTTGATTTTCATTAAATGTATGAAATGAAATACTATTTTTGAATGCTAGTTCATGGGGTTCAAGCACGGGCTCATGACACCCATAAACATACTTTATGAACAGTTCTTGATACTTAGGAAAAAATGCATTCATCCTGTAGCATTTTAGCACTGTTGTTTGGATCATTTTTTTGTACCTTATCACTGCCATTCTATCATCACTGACAACAGTCATCATACTTGTTAAATCTCTGTTGGGACACTTTGAAATGTGCTATGACTTTGAACATGTATCTTTTAACTGGTTACAAATGCTTGACTGTGTCTTCATGCCGCCTGGTTTTTCTTTACTGGAAATAACATTGACTAGTGCAAACTGATTTTTCATTAAAAATGAAATGCAACAAATGTAAAATGTTTTGTTTATAAGTTTATGAGGTTCGAGCATGAGCTCGTGACAACCATATGCACATTTTAAAAACATTTCTTGATACTTTGTAATGCAATTTATGTAGCATTTCTTCACCACTATGATTCTAGTATGAAGCTTAATAAAACTGTTATTTTGGATCACTTCTCTTATCATTTTGCACTCAACACCTCACCAATGATCATCTTTCTATATGTGCACATTACTTTACATTGTTTGTGAAAGATACTCTTTTATATTGCACACTAGTAATGAACTTCCATGTCTGGATATGCACAAGTTGTAACATTTATAGTGCATTTGACAGTGAACACCACACTACATCTTTTTTTTTTACTGTGATATGGAATACATAGTTTATTTGAGAAATGCATCTTTGATTCTGATAAGCTTAGAAAAAACATCAAATTAGATACATTATGTTAGTGAACATGACCAAATGGTCAATTTTGTGCATTAATTTGTCAACTGATGGTGTTCACTAACCTAATGATATCCTGCTATTCTAAAAAAGGTTTCTTAGCTACAAGAACTAAGTCCCTTTGATTCAAATATCTGGTTTATATAATAAAAACATGCATAATGATGACCATAAATAGTAAAAGGTTTAATAATGGAGTCATGTCCCTTTAATACTATTGTTCATTTTATGTAGATGCATATTTTTCTATTGCATTGATACCATAAATAGATGTGCAGCTCTGAAAGATTGATTGGTGTATGATGCTTTGGTTTTATGCATTTCTTAGATCCAACTGGATCTAATATCTTTTTACTCTCATGATGCAAGACAAACCCTAAAGACCTAGGACATGAAGACATGAGGACATGACAGTGGACCTGAAGACTTGGACTAGACAACCAACCAGCTCCTAAATGCATATGACACCTCAAGGCAATGCATGGGACCCTACTCATACCTCTATCATGCTTTCTTTTATTCCATTTGTACTTTGTTTATCCAGCATGAAAGATGAAATATGAAATAACATTTTTTTATTACATTTAGTTTGAATGCACAATGTAATGATCAATTATGAATTTGAAAATTTAAATATGATCAATACTTAGACTACAAAATAACAAATGATATGAATGTAATAACAAAATATTTAACTTCATCAACTGAAAAGTAAAGTTAAAAGGATGTACCTTCATGCAATTTTTTCCTATTTATGTTTATCATTCTGCATTATTGAAAATTAGGGTAACAGTAACCTTTAACAAGGTTGGCTCCTAACCGAGCTCACTTGAGAAGAGTGAAATATTTTGGGTTATCGGTGCCAGGTGGTTTTTCCCTTAGTAGGGTTTCCACGTTAAAATCTAGGTGTTATGTGTACTTGATGTGATTGGATTGTTATTTTTCTTAACACATTTCATATCTATATTAATCAGTGAACACAGTATTGAATTTACTAGTATTCGGTAGATCAACATAAAGTTATTGTTGATAGTTTACCAAGTTGATTATTTGTTTGAAAAGTTTTAATATGTACATCTGGGAGTTTGGGACTATAGGATAACTAGAATTAATTGATTCAGCCCCCCTCTTAGTTATCTAACACTAGCTTCAAAATAGAGGATGCTTCAGAAGACAATTTGGCAAAAAAAATGATTGGAAACTACAGAAAGGGTTAGCTAGATATGATACAGGAAATGGTGCAATTTAGAAGACATGTCAATTTTGGATATACTTTGTATAGATTTGGTGTGGATTGACCAAAGGCCATAAATGTTTTTAGAATAGAGATAGAATCCATTGAATCCCAATTAACTAATGTTTCAATGAAGTTTAACATCTACAAAGATTATTTTGGAGAAGAACGAAGTAGGATAATAGAGTTACAACTATAGTTGGATAGAAGGAAAAGACAGAGAGATGTGTATATTGGATGAATTTAGAAAAGTGTTTGAAACAAAACTTAACTATATGTTAAAGATACATGCAAATGCCAAATGTTATGAAACTAGCATAAGAAATATAACACATGTTGATGTTTCTATGAACAAGTTGATTAAAATTGAATCTCATAACATGATGATAGATTCTACTAGGGATGATTGGAAGCTAGCTGTGGAGAGCCTTAAGAAGAGGTTTAGAGAGATTTGGTCTAAGAATGCTTCTATTTTTGGAAAAGAAGGAGAAGAGTGATATTACAAGATTTTGAAGGTTTTATGGTAAGTATGTTTTTTTATTTTTTCCATGATGCAAAAGGGCAGACAAAGATAAGGAAAATATTTACTTGAAAATGTGTCTTATAGAAGTTTGAAATGTATGAAGGTTTATGAGGAATTTTTTGGTTATTTTAGTTAGAGGGAGTTGATAGTGACTAATATCTTTATGAAATGTTTTTGGTGGTTATTTTCCATCAATGCCAAAGGAGGATATTATTGGAAATATATATGTGGTTGTTATGGTTTTTTGTCATTAATGTCAAACATTGTGGTCTGTAGGTATTTGTTGAAGGCATGTTTAGGTATATCTGATGGTTAGGATAGGTCCAAAGGAAGGAAGTTAGTCTGTAATGAGTAAGGTTGTGTGTTGAACATAATAGTGCTACAAAGTAGTGGAAGATAGGTATGTATTCTTAAGATCATGTGAGAATGGTGTTTGTTAGTATTTAGTGTTATATTCTTAGGCCTGAAACTCGATGGTTTAGTAATAGAGATAC
Organism: Chamaecyparis obtusa; assembly: GCA_027943335.1. Classification (NCBI taxonomy): domain Eukaryota; kingdom Viridiplantae; phylum Streptophyta; class Pinopsida; order Cupressales; family Cupressaceae; genus Chamaecyparis; species Chamaecyparis obtusa. The sequence continues at coordinate 866,655 of BSBK01003643.1, read as the reverse complement.
AATTGAAGATGATAGTTGTTTAGTTATGTTTTCTAGAAGGTTTTTACTCTGGAAATAAAGGTTGAATATGTGCACATGAGATTTGTATTGTATTCTGGTATTATTTTGGTTGTGTTGTTTGTTGATGATTTGGAAATAATTTTTGCTGATCCAGAAATAATGTTTCCAAGTGACGCGGTTATGATAAGTTTGTATTCTAAGCAGGAAATGTCTTGTGAAGTCTTATGACAAGGAAAAATGGAAATTATGATGGCTTCTGACATGGAATTTGGATCTTACCTTGGCATGTGGATGTTTAGATACAACTGGCAAGTGATGTAGTTCTTTAGGGATTTTGATGCTACACACTTGAGATAATTGTGGAAGTTGTTTTGGTTATTACAAATCTAGTATTGGGATATCTATAACGTGGTCGTGGTCCAACCCTCTCTCTCCTAGAGTGGATCATGCTTCATTTTTTTGGTCCAAGTATTGCATTTAATATTTTTTCTTATCTAGATGGGTTCATGTTATGTGTGGCCTATGTTTTGGTTTGGATGCCCTTAGCATGGGATCTTATTGTAATATCTTGTGGCATGGGATGTTATTGTAATATGCTTTTGGAATGGTTGAACTATAATTTTCTTTTGGAATGGTCGACCTTTTTGTAGTTCCAATGACCAATCTTGTATATAAGTATAATATGTGCTTCGACAAAAGGTAAGAGAGTGGTGTGCAATCAAGTGAAGATCTAGGAGAGGGGTTTTGAAATAGAAAATTTTAGTTTATGTGATAGCTATTTAAGAGAAGAGAAAGTGTGATTCTAAGGTTGATGGAGTTATGTAGGATAACTACATTATCAAGAGAATTTATCTTTATCAATTATGAAGATTTATACATATGTACCTTGTACCTAGGATAGTGAGTCTTGGGTGCACAAGTTCTATCATAGCTTTCTACTTTGGAAGTGAGCCTATGTTTGTAAGTCTATAGTAGTGACTTCCTATTATCCTTGTAATCAAATCATATATTCAGTAATTTATCTATGTGAGAAAGTGCTCACCATGTGTTTTCCCAATTTGGGTTTTCTACGTATAAAATCTTGGTGTTGATGTGTTGGTTATTTTAGTTCATTATTTTTTCAATGTGTTATGATGTGAATATTCAAGATAGTTGATTACTTAAGTGAGATTATGGTTTATGTTGATTCACCCACACCCCACACCCCCCCCCCCCCCCCCACTCAGCATCTAGTGTGTGTTCAATAAGGAAATCTCACCACAAGTGGTTGATTATGATAAGTGATAAGCTTGTTCCACCAAATTGAGGAATAAGAAAAACTAAATGCATAATGAAGAGAATAATTGTTCCCATTCAAAAATTGACAAACAAACTACCAAGCTTTCCATATAGATTGTACAGGAAAAGAGGCATTGATTTTGAAAAAGGGAGACATAATGATTTTGTCCAGCCAATTAACCGCTTGCCATTTTTTATTTATTGTCACTTGATTGATTCTATAGCAAACAAGAACTATCCACTATTCATTCTCATTAACAACTTTGGTAATCCACTTAGTAGCAAACCATAAACCTTAAGTTTTAAAACCAATGATTTCTAAACCACCTTTATGCTTTGGCTTAATGCATTGGGGCCAGGAAGAAGAAATAAATCCAACATTCCCATCCCACTTGGACCATAATTTTTTTCTAATTATCTTATTTAATTATTTATAACCTTTCTTTGAAGGCATCCAACAAGATGAGTAGTACACTTGTAGCAATGTAGATTTATTGGCTGCTTGAATTTTATCAGCTAATGATAAGAATTTATTTGCCCAATTAAATACATTGTTCTTAATTTTGTTAAAAAACCAATCCACATATCCAAGAGACACCCCTACACCAAATGGTATGCCAATATGTCTAGTAATCTCCCCATGTTTAATTTGCCCCCATTTCTTAGTAATCCACTCAAGAATAGGACCATATTGTGACATGATAAATTTAGTTTTGTGATGAGCTAATTATGAACTAGAGATAGAACAATACAAATTAATAATGTACAAGGTGTTCCTTAACTCTTCTTCAGAATTTTGAAAAAATAACAAGCTATCATTAACAAAATGAGATTTGATAACCACATCATTTTATGGAATAGAAATCCCTTTAATAAGATTCAAATGATTAGCTTCTTGAAGAAGATATCCTAATGCATCAATTGTAAGCATATATAAGGGAGATAAGGGATGTCCTTTCCTTATAGATCACTATAATTCAAATGAATCAATCAAATAATTATTGATAACCAAGTGAGAATTAGCATCTTAGAACAATAGTAGAAACATGTGTTTGCAATTTAGGCCCAAATCCCAATGAATGTAACATCTTGAGGATGAAATCTTAACGAATTTCATCATAAGCTTTGTCAAAATCTATTTTAACCACCAAGCATCTTGACCTGATTTTTTGGCCCATTCTAGAGTTTCCCAAGCCAACACTAGATTACCAATTTATATTGAGGAATATATCTACCTTTAATAAATCTGGTTTGTTCAGTTCTAACAATACCTTGGACCACCGATTTAATTTAGATATCCAATAGTTTAGAAATAATTTTATATGAAGTATTCAATAATGCAATAGGTCTCCATCGAGAAATGGTATTTTCCATTTTTTTCTTTAGGGATAAGTTTGATTGGTCTATTATTAATAATAGGTTCTAATGAGCCATTATAGAAGGCCTCCAAATAGAGCATATATAAATAATCCTTAATATGACTTCACATAATCTTATAGAATTTTTTTGGTAGTTCGTCAAAGCTTGGAATTTTGTTAGATTCAAAGAATAAAGAGCATGCTCAATATCCTCCAAAGAAAGGATAAGATCCAAAAAGAAATTGTAACCTAGATCAATCTTGTTAGGAATATAATCTTTAACAATTTCTTCCAGATTTTTCTGAACGCTTGTCTATTTCTTATCTTCTTTCAAAAAATTCTCATAAATTTTTTGAAACATCGTAGTAATTTAGTAGGGTATATGTGATCACCCTGTTCATTTGAAATGGAATAGATTCTCACTCTTTTATATTTATAATTAAGATAATTAAAGAAAAATAGATTCCTTATTCCCTTCCTTGATCCTATGAAGTCTTGCTCTTATTTTGGCACATTTCCCTTTGTATGGTCCAATTTACGTAGCTGAGATTTCAAAACAACAATGGAAGTTTGAATATTCTCATTATAAGTTGACTTGATTGTATGACATGACTTTGTTATGTATTGAAGATCAAAATTGAACAAGTTATTGTGGTTGGTATTTGAAGATTTTTGTATACACCAAGCCAGTGGAGTGTATATTGAGTATCAGTATTCACCGAAACATTCTGTATTGACCGAGTAAGAGAAAAAATTAAAGTTTATAACAGCCAACTGAATTGATGAGCTGGCAAATTGTTTATGATTCCGAGGTAAAAGATAATTTTTTTTATGATGATCTAATAGCTAACAAAATTCAATATTGATCCAATGGAGAAGGATGAAACGTGTTATAGACACATTTGTCGAGGAAGCTTGAAGCGGCAAAATAATCTACTAGAATATATGAACCAAAAGGGTAGGAGGTAAGATGAAGATTATGAGAAACATAAAATCTGTCCAACTTGCTCATCTTCCTATCCTCTTCAACCCTACAATTGGACCAAGTAAACCAATTATCAGAGGAATACAAAATGGATCATTTGTTTAATCTTATCCATCATACAAGTCAACAAAAGATCCCTAAATGAGAGCTATGATCTTTATTTTATCTGTTGGTGACTAAGAAATCGAATCAAATTTGATGACCAAGAAGTTAAAGGTGAGAAGAGGCCTTGAATTTGACAGCCGCCCTTATTTTTCATATGATTTTTTATGATGGTTTTTTCATTTTAATGACTTTTATTTTATATTTTAAGAAAATCATTGATTGCCATTTTTTTAAATTTATAAATAATTTATATTAAATTCATTTTAATTAATAATAAATATTAAATATAATAAAGATTCAATTTTTGATGTAGTGCAAATAATCTAACTACTATATATATATATATATATATATATATATATATATATATATATATATATATATATATATATATATATATATATATATATATATATATATATATACAAAATTATCAAATTAACAAAGTAAGTTTCTAAGTTTATATACTCTATTTTAAAAAGAATATATATACATATACATATATGTAGTATAGAAATATGATTATTACATGCTAATATTATAAACTAGTAATATATAAAAAATCTCAAATTTATTAACCAAGTTTTTAAAATTTATATATTGTATTAAAAAATATTCTAAATTAATATGAATATATGATAAACAATATAGAAACATATATATTACATACTAATAAAATGATGATCACCTAAAAAATACTAATAATAGAAAATTTCTAAATTTATATTAAAAAAATTTTAAATTTAGAAACATTCATATTCTACCATTTTAAAATATTCTAAATAAATTTATATTTTATCATAAATATTATAAATTAACATATATTTATATTATAAAGTAAAATACTATATTGTCTATAACATTTTTTTACGATTTGTTAATAATTTAAAGTGTCAAATTTATGGTTTTATAAAAATATAGGGTGACTATCTATATGGTCCAATAATTTTTCAAGTTGTCACATAGAATCCAAAAGTGAAAAGACGACCATTATAGCCATCAAATTCCAGACCTAGGTGAGAGTTTTCTCAACTCAATCTAATTTTTTAATTTGGGTAAAGGCGGTTTTGTGACCAAAGAGATGTTACATTGACCAAAAATTTGTCATAACATGTGATAGAGTTGAAATCATAGTGGGTAAAGTATATATGAAAATTGATATATGTGTAGGTGTAATAAATAACTGTATAGGGAAAATGCATAAAGATATATAAACATATAGATGGGAATGAGGTAAGTCTATTAGATCATTACATCCTGCATCAACATGTTTATGTAGCAAGACATTCTTCTTGAAAAAAGAACAAAACTATATGGTAAATTATATGCATATACAAATTTCACCAATACAATATTCGAATGAAGTTTATAAATATTCTATTTTGCCAACTTAAATTATTATAGATTCTTGGTTCTAAAATTGCATTCACTATTTCATGTATTAAAATGTTATTCTCCAAAAATTTAATCATGTTTTCTATGTCTTACTAGAAAAAGTTTAAAATATTCATCTATGATAAAGAGAATATATTTTTGCAAAAATGGTTTTTCTAGCATGTAAAATTCTTCGCTATATAAAAATTGAAAATCATTTCCTACCAAGTGCCTCTTATCTATGTCATTATAGAACTCTTCACATTTATTTAAACTGATCTACTAAAATATTTACTTGTAATAAAAAGGTTGTTGAGGGAACACAACCCATTACAAAGAAACTAAATATTTATCAGTCACTAATGAAGATTCTTTAGGTTAAATAAAATAAGCTCCACAGAGAAACCATCCAATGACATAAAATCCATAAGGAAATAATAATGTTCATGCCAAGTCAAGTAGCCACAAATGCATTACAAGTATAACTTCCACATGCTCAATCAAAGAAGCACACGTGGTTCACCATGTTACATTATCAACTAAGTCATAGGCTTTGTCTCATAAAATTTTAACTTTTAATTTCCTTCATCTCTAATTGCCTACAACCACAACACAAAATCAAATGTGTTGTCAAATACAAGTGAATTTACAACAATGTCAAGAACAGACCATTAACAACACACTAGCAACATAGCTAGTAACCCACATCAAGAGTAGAAAGCCAAATCACTCACAGTGGGGGGAGGGTAATGTGAGATAGAGTGATTCTTCCTTCATCGATGGATAATCATCCAAGCGATACTAACACTAGGGTCCCCACCACATGGTAGTGGAACCCCCATTGTGGGATCACCAACACTAGGAACAAAATATTGGCAACATTCTACGTCAGTCTCCAAAGGATGGAGCCAATCAAGAGAAACAATCAAAGAAGGGTTTGCATGGCTAGAAGGGGCCGCACTAATAGTGTGAGGTGGAGACAAATCCACAAGATCAAAAGATGCCAAATCAATATGAGCATCTCTCAGGGGGTCATCAAAAGCATGTGAGGAGTCCTCAAAGGTTGAATTAGAGGGAGAATAAGAAGATCAAACAGTCAAATGATCATCATTTGCATCATTCCACCATGTAGAAGCACCTTTACAATGCAAAAGAGAATAGTTTATAGCCAAAAATCTAGTGGAGAAGCATTGTCGACATCAAAAGGTGAGGCCCTCCTAATCCAATAATTGATTCCAAGGCATTTTGAGGAGAAAATATTGTTCTTCAAGAAGCTCCTACATATATATAACTCTTCTTCTTCTACAAATCCCTTTTAGAAATTATCATGATCCTAAGAAACCACTCCACACGATGTTGAAAGTCTTCCTCATGCTCAAAGAATTGGTTTGCACAAAAAAGATCTTATCCAACATAAATGTAAATGTAGTGGAGGTCAAAGGATCGATTTCTTTGTTTAATAAAATAGGATGTATAGGAAAAGCTATGGTTCCTCCATTAAGATCCCAAGGCTAAGAGGTGGTAGACTTTGACTATTCAAAAATATGCCCACGATTATGCATAGATGAAATTATTGTTAGGGATGTGTTTCCTCGCCCATTTCTTAAGGCCCACAAATCAAAGGCAAGGAGAACTAATAAGGAACACATTTTCTAATCAATTATACGACAATGGTACCACCTCTAAGGAAACTTTTCAAAATTCAAATCCACACACCCTATGATAAATAAATCCTCATAATATAGATAACATGATTAGAGATACCAATCATGAGATGAACCCTCACATACCTAATCTTTGAATCTGCTTACTTGAAATGTAGTTTGACAAACTTACTTGCTTAATGTATCAAGTTTCCAATGTCTAGTGTCCCTCATAGCTTAATGTATCAAGTTTCCAATGTCTAGTGTCCCTCATAACGAAAGGGAGGTTATACATGAGAAACCAAATTGAGATTTTGGGAATGATAACAACCTTAAGATTAGAAGATGGGAACCGCAAGACCATGAATAATCTGATCTTTTTAAAGAACCATCGGTTGTAATTCCTCCCAAGAATAAAGTGCTCAACAAAGTAAAAACACAATAAGAAAAAAATCTTAAAATACCACAACTAAAAGATTTATCATCTTCCAACAAGTATTTTTAGTCAAGCACACAAAATAATTGAGGATAATTACCCATGCACTTAAAACAAGAGACAAACTACTAACATTATTTGATGTTACATCAACACAATTGTCAAGAACATGGAGATCAACAGGCTCTACCTTTAAAATTGTCATTATATCACGTAAAGGAAAGGTAGGAGTTTCCATAAACTATGTGAAGAAATATGAGGCTTAAGATTTGAAATGCTATCTATCATACATGTCATTAATTCCAGCCCTTTAATTACAACCACAAATCTATCAACCAACAACAGTGAGAGATTAGGATTGGCTTTCAAGATTTTCCTCTTGTGAAGTTTGTCTTAATCATGGAAAGGGCTTTACATATTTTTCCACTACCAATATATTTTTTGATGCATTGATCTATCTATAACAAGTATCAAACACAACACAATTGTGGTTGAGGATTGGGTGGGTGAAAGGAATTTTCTCCTAAGAGAATTTCAATATAACACCTTAGGTGTGGCACCCTTCCTCGAATCTACAACCAAGAAATGCATAAACTCATTGTCACCACCTCCATCAAAAGACAATTCTTATTCTATGCATGCTTGTTCTTCTACTCATGTTTTTCCAGTACTACTCATCTTCACACAATTTTTTTTTCTAACATTCCTTTTAATCATTGTTTACTACATAAACATTTAGAAAATCCAACTTCTTATTTAAAAAAACTAAAATCAATGTGTTGTCAATCACCTAAGTAAAAGAAAATGATTTGTAAGGGAGACAATAGCATTGCAATCATTTAAAGCCTAATAATCACACACGTGCATGCCTCTTACAAGGCAAGCAAGAAATTTTGTTCAAATGGAATTGTGTACACTAACCTAATGAGTATAGCATCAACCATCTTATTGTTAACCCAAGGTATGCATAAATCCATAATTTTTCTAAAGCTTTGCAATTGTTGATTATTTGGACTATTCATAAAGATGAACAAGTTCAAAAAGTAAAAGTAAGCATTTACTAATAAAAATCAGAAAACTATTGACCATTTTTCCAAATTAATGATGTTAAAATTGCTACTAAATTGTTTTTATGTTTAATGGAGTGGATTTTTTTCTTTGTAGTGTAATAATGTTGAGAGGAAAGAAGAGAAAAAATTTGTAGATATAGTTGAAGTGGATATTTTCCAAATAAAATTAATAGAAGACCAAAACAATGAAATACATTTTTAAATTAGAAAATGATTTAAATGACTTTTCATATAGTTGTTAGTCATATCGGATTTATCTAGTACAACTAGATCACATTCAAATTAAAGCAAGTGTATATCGATACTTGAGTTTTTATTTTAATTTTTAAATTCAACTTTTCTTTTATTTTAATTAGCATTCAATTATATTAAAATTAAATAGCATGTTTCCATTCTTGTTTTTCACTCTAATTTTGCAACTTCCAAATAAGTAGGTTTGATGAACAATATCATTACAATATGGTTGTGTAAAATGGACAAATATTACAATAATCATATTGGACAAAGTAACAATATTTTGGTGTATCCATTTAGTTGAATTTTAGAAAATATATTTTTATATATTTCAATCAATTTATCCATTTTCCTTATTATATTTAACATGACTATTATTTTCTAATTAATTCAAAGATGCATGACTTTTATATTCTATTTAATTCAAAGATGTTTAGAGCATCTTTGGGATCTTAGAAGGCTTCCAATAGATCGAGTAGATAAGTATATCCAATTGAGTGGGTTTGTGATATTTGTATTACTTTATTGATATTATAGATATTTCAAAGGCAGAAGTCATTCTCATTGCACCTTGTTCAAGAGAACACATATGCCCATCACACGGTCTTATAGAGATTGCATTATATTTCTATTTTGTTAATTCACTTTTAGTTACTTGTGTTAACATTATTTGACTTGATTTTCCATAAGAGAGAAAAAACACATAACCCTATTGGATTAAAAATGATGTGTGAGTTTGAGCTAAGTCATTTAACACTATGCTCAAAATATGGAAGCAATTCTTTTATTTGGATTTTGTTCTTACTATGTACAATGTGAACCTAACCTATCGGGAGCACACTAAGATATTCAAACATTAGTTAGAAAAGAGCATGCATCAACATATAGAAAATATATTCACAAGTCACCTCAGATTGAGCTAAAACAGGAGCACCCAGTCACCGTTTGATTTGCTCGTTTAAGAGGGATGTGGGTGTGCTCTTGAAGCACAATGAGCATGTCCCCAAAGATAATTAGGGAGGATTAGGATCATTTGAAACCTATGGAGACCCCAAAAGTGGGACAAAACTAGGTATAGGGAACATGTTTTGCTCCTAGGGTTCCAAGGGTGTGAATGAAGCAAATGCAGATTCTAAGCTAATGATGAGAATGCAAGATTGATTTTAACTTCAATATAGATGTGATATGGAATGAAAATGATTAGTATTTCTTTTAATAAACTAGGTTAATCCAATTTATCTAAGCTAGGATGAGTTAGGAAACATGAAAACATGAAGAAATCTAACAAATCTATGATCTGCTATCAAGATCTAGATGCAATTTAACATAATAACAATGCTTAATATGAAAGAGTGAATCGGTGAATTGCTCATGGAATGAGGGCTACTTATAGATTTTGAGGAGAGGCTTGGGTTAGGAAGGGTTGTCAGGGTTTATGAGAAAGGGTTGGGGTTTAGGACCAAGGGTTAAGCCTTAGGGTCAAAGGGATAAGGATACAGGGTTGCTCACACATGTTTGAGCAACACTAGAGAAGTGTGCTAGGGGACAAGGGTGGAAGAAGAGACATAGGCTCTCATTAAGAGGCTATAAGAGCCATTAATGAGGGTGTAAGGGGCCATTAATGAGCTTGTAAGGCTCATTAATGAGGGGGTTGACTCAAAGTCAAAGGGAGAGGTTTAGGCTAAGAAGGTTAGGAATCACCCCTTAAGCGGGATTAGGGAGTGATTAGGGATGAGATGATAGATTTAGGGGTTTCTAGAAGATATCTATGGTATTAGGGTTTTTAAATAAATATTTAATTTATTTAAATGGAATTTAGGTGAGCACTTTATTTATTAAATAAATTTAATAAATATGAGGGATTAATATGTAAATTAGATTTAAATATTTTTGGGAGGAATTATTTAATTAAATAGATTTAATTAAAATAGGAGGGGATAATAACAATAATAATTAATTAATTAATGATGATGTCATCAGGACTGTTATTAACTAAAATAAATTTCAATTAATAAGTGAATTTTTAGGTGTCTACATTTTGCCCCTCTTTGATGTGATGTCGCAAGTGGCATTGCGCCAAAGACAATAAAATAAAATGCCACTGGCTAGAATTAGATGGTAAGGGGTTGTGTCCCCTCGAGAAAATAACACAAAGAGGAAACTTTGGGGAATTTTCTCGAAAAGACGCAAGTGGGAGGAAAAGGATGAGAAAGGAGATGGGAAAGAGGATAAATAAATGCTCATCCATGAGCAAATATGCATGAATGCAAAGATGATTTGAGATGCAAGATGCTAAATGATGCTAAATGAAGGATGCACAATTAATCTATATGTAGGGATTGGGATTTGGGGAGCTCATTGTGTAAAATGTGGTGAGCACAACCTAGTTTGATATAGAAACATTAGAGACATGCCAAGGTTACTGGGAACACAAGCCCTTATCACCAACATTGCATAGGACTGACACAAAAAGACATGTAAGGGTTGCCCCAACATCACACATGAATCTAGGAGGAGTCAAGGTAGAAACGGTTGGCAAGATGACTATACTTGTGTATATGACTTAACATAGTGTTGTCATTATGGAAACAAATTCATATAGTAGTTTGGAGTCAATGCACATCATCAAGAGATCATAAATTGGCTAAGTACAGAAGACTGGTTAGTTAGCAGAGCACCAGAAGTTCAGAGCATCAGCGCACGTGTGTATGACCGAGTTATGGTATGCACCCTAGAAGATAAGTTGGTAAGAGTGTATTCATGCTTATTCTATGAGCACATGATCATATATGCATGTATGACAAAGTTACAGATAGTTGAAGTTACACAGCCAGTGAATGCCAGAACATAATAGAGTATGAAGTCGACTGATGGTAATTTGATTAGCAACTATAATATTTTTTTGTAAGGGCCATGCGCCTATTGTAATTATGTTGTAGACATATAATTAACTTTGTTTGTAAACACGCTTGAGCCAATTCAATTTGAAGTGTTGTATGAAATCGGTTAGGCCGACCTAGTTAATTGTTTTTAGTAGCGCATATAAATATGAGATGTGCTCTTTGTAATTTGTATGGAAGTTGAAATAGAGTTGTTATAAGCATAGAAGAAGTGTGGGAAGAGTTGTTAAGATGTATTAGAGCTTTGCAAGAGGTCAAAGCATTAGCGCATCAAAGGAACTTATCTAACAAGCAGTGTCACAGCACGAGTTCATCCAGCAAATATAGTGTGTATCTGAGATCAAAAGGTTGTAGCCTTCACCATTTGAGCAGTGAGCTCTAGGACAGTGTGTCCCCACCCCTAACAAGGTTTATTGTAAAATACTCCTAATAGGGTCCAACCCTTGACAAGGTCACTGTACTAAATACATTATAAAGATAACTCCTAATAGGGTTAAGGATCTTCTAACAAGGATCATAGGACACTAGTACAAATTATTAGTGGGTGTCAATTCCCACCAAGGTTTTTACCTATTTGGGTTTCCCCGTAACCATATTGGTGTTATGTGTTGTGTTCATCTATCTTGTTTATGTTGATGTTCATTTTAGTACTTAAGTATTCAAGTTCAGTTTAAGAATAAAGTAAAAAGATAAAATACAGTGAACACTGATTCACCCGCCCTCTCAGTGTTCCCATTCCTAACAATTGGTATCAGAGCTCTGGTCCTCAGCAAAGAAGTTTAACCACTTGAGGAGATCATGAACAAGACATAAATGAAACATCTGAAAAGAAATCTTGAAGTTGATCTTGAAGACCTGGACAAATCTGAAAAAGAAATTAAGGAACTCAATGAAAAAGTCAGTACTGCTCAAGTAGTCATCAAAAGACTAAGAAAAGACTTGAAAGAATGTTCTACCAGTGATTTAGGGATAATGGTCAAAAATCTTAATGAAGAGAACACATCTCTAAAAGATCAGATAGAAGAATTGGATGACAAGATAACCAACAATCAGGAAGTCTATGATGAACAAATCAAAGAGAACCTTCAACTAAATGAGGAATTGAGGCAAGAAAACATGGAAATCTTGGAGCTAAGAAACAACAAAGAAAGTTTGGAATCTGAATTAAAAGATGCAAAGAATCACATTGAAAAATTACACACCAGTTCTGATTTGATAGAGTCATAGTTATATGCAAGAAGGCTTAAAGGAGATACCAGTTGTATTGGATTCAATGAAGCACAAAATCAGATTTATAATATGTGAGCAAGGATGAATGCACCAAAAGACTCTACTGATGCTAACAAGACATAAAATTAGAATAAAGATAATATTGAACCATCTAAGGATGAGCGCAAGCCAACAGACCGCACTTGTTATGCATGTAACAAGCATGGACATATAACAAGGAACTGTAAAGACATAAGACCTTTCAATGGTTACTGTTATTCATGAAATAAATTTGGTCATAAAGCTATGAACTGTAAGACAAGTCAAAAGAACAAGACTCAGCATAATCAGAGAAATCAGAATCAGCCAAATATAAGGAGTTCTCAAAATTTTACATGTTAGATATGTAACTATAGTGGTCACTCGGCGAGATAATGTAAAATGGTGACCGATGTCAATGTGCCAAGGAATATAAGACCTCCAATTATTTGTCACTCTTGTAACAAGGCTGGACACATCTCAAAGTTTTGTAGATCAAGAACGCAAGATCAGGAAAGCCCTAAAAAGCCTGAAGAACCAATATTGGATACTGAAGGAGAAGTCAAGTTTGTGAAAGCTTCAGATGATGTGAGCATGATTTGGTCAAAGGTGAAGAAGGATAAGGTTGATGAACATGTATTGGATGCATCCGCAGTGGACGCACCCTCTACATCTAGATGAATGGCCCTCGAGGTCATAGGGGGATTTTATTTAGCTCTAGACCCATGCGCGGATGGTATACTCACCCTCAAAGTATGTGTCTTTAGATTTAACCTTTTGGAGACTAGCAGAACCTATGTACAAGAGCACACGACCTGATTGTTTGTAGAATGAAAGTTGGAAATTTTCAGCGATAGCCTGGTTTATGCGGCAAGCATTAATGGTTGAATTTTTACTTTAAAGTACACAAAATCTTGTAGATCACTTATTGCATTCAAATTTAGAGCGATTGAAGAGCATAGAAGCCCTAGCAGTTGATTGTGAAGGATTGTAGATTGATTCTCTAGTGAAGCAATGTGTTTGATCAGTTGCGGAAGCCCTAATCCGTCGCGCTGATTCAAAAGTTCTTGGAAACCATTAGGAAAGCATTATGTAAGTGATGGATACTCCTATTGTATTTAATGTTGCGGAGAAGAAAAGATATTTATTTAAGAGGCACCCATTCAAATCCACATTGGAAGACCTAGAAGGGGCATTCTCCCGCACGCCTATGGGTGTTATGCATGTTGAAGACATCTGTGCATACATATATTGTAAGAAGGAACCAATGGGACTTGACAGGATAAGAGAGCATTTAGAAACCATGATGAAACCAGATAAAACCCTCCTGGATGAGTATGTGCAGTTAGAGAACCATCCCATTATTGAATATGCTATAGCATATGAGTTTTATGAGTCCGAATGGATAAAAATTCTACTTAGCAAGATTCATGATGACCTATTCTGGATAGGTGAAGTGTTGGTCAAAATAATAGGAGACCTAATACATGAGATGACAGGCCTCTCAAGAACAGGCATTGTTCTTCTAGTGGGTAAGGATGTAAGGAAGATTTTTTAACATACATGCAAGTCTAGAAGTGATAGGCGTGGAATGACCATTGAGCCTATAAAGGAGAAAGACATCAAATTGATGTCTATGATACTAGGGTATAGGTTTCAACACACCAGCAGGGTGAATAGTGTATCAACAGCCACAATTCTTGCAACAATAAGACTTGTGAGAGAGAATGGAGAGTTCAATCTATGTGAGATCCTACATGCACAACTAATAGACAATATCAAGGCCATTAAACATGACAAGACCAAAATATTCAGATTTGGGTCTCTGATCATATACATGTACTTCCACATTCTTGGAAAGGTGTCAGATTTGTATCTAGACAAGACAATTCCCACAATGCCATAGATATTTCTCAAGGCATCTACTGAGAGTACACTGAAGGATTACATGACACTGGAATTGAAGACATTTAGGGCCAAAATGTAGATGAGATACAGGATTCTGGAAAGTATTGTTGAGAAATACAAGGACACAATTTGTTTCATGGTGGAAATTGATACAACCTGCATGGAAGCAGTGGAACCAAGAACAAAGTGGTTCCATCCACTTGGATATGAGGTTGATGAACAAGTCCTAGAAGCATATGCACAAGTATTTCTATCAGCCCCTAAGGACCCTAATAAACCAAGATGGGGAACTTATGAAGAGAAAACAAGAGAAGTTGATGTTGTCTTAAACAGCGCAACAACCAAAAGAAAGGTAGCCAAGGTCACTTCTGAAATATTGAAAATTCATGCAGTAACTCAAGCAGACCTGGACAAAGCAAGACAAGAAAATATTGCTTTGGGAATTTAGAGTGCATCTGCAGTAGAGGTAGAGACTAATGATCCAAAATTGAAGAAGGTAAAAGTGGAGAAGTCTGATGATCCAAAGGGTAAAATAGATGATACCCCTCCTGCGCCCAAGGAAACAATTGACCTTACTACTCCTCCTAAGTATAAGGCAATGGCTAAGAGGAAGAAAGACATTATCACTAGTCATCCATCCTCGTGAGCAACAAGAAGCAAAAAGAACACTCAAGCACCTCCAGAGGTAGGTTTTAGACCTAGTCTTAAAGTGTTGAGTGCAAGGATTGTTGATGAAGGCAGGTTAGATCAGGTAGGAAAATTCTATGAGAAATATAGTGAAATAGAAAAATTAGAGATTCATGAAATGATTATCAAACACATGTTAAAGTTTAAGAGGACAGTCCTAGAACTAAAGACAATGATTCCAGACAAAAAATGGAACATCTTGGAATTCCTAAAAAGACAAGCCATTGAAGAGGATCAAAGGATTAAAGAAAAGACTCTAGATGAAAGCTTACCAGTATGTTCTCTAGAGGAGAAAAAGTTGTTAGATCTGGTGAAGCCGCATCTCAGAACTAAGACAAGAACCTTACATATAATGGACAAGAACTATGAGTTAGTTGCAAAGGAAATAGAGAAAGCCTTTGAGAAGGTTTTCATGAACAAGCACATGTACCCACCTACTGCGCCCATAGCCCAAGTACCCACAAAGGTGGCAAAGGAGTTAGAGACCATCAATGTATAGAATACAGGTCCTCAGGATTCAGTGCCTACAGTTGTAACACCCACAGAGGCAGAGAAGCATGTGCCTATGATAGAAACACATAAGGATGATACAAGTTTTATTGACAATGTTGAGATTGCAATGGCGGCCTTGAATACTAATTTGGATAAGTTTGAAGAAGCCTTTGTAAGCACTCAAGAGGCTAAGAATCTATGTGGTAACACTCCTCCCAGTCAACAAGAAGTACTGATTGAGGATGAGACAGAAGTTGAAGGAGAAAAAGAAACAGGAAAAGAAATAGAAAAAGAAGAAGAAAAGAAAGAAGAAGAAAAAGAAAAAGTAACAGAAAAAGAAATAGAAAAAGAAGAAGAAAAGAAAGAAGAAGAAAAAGAAAAGGAAACAGAAAAAGAGAAAGGAGAAGTAGAGATTAAAGAAAATGAATCAACAGATAAGTCATCTATTGAAAGGACAATAAGAGTTAAACAAGAAGCAATGGATAGCACTCCTATCACTCCAGTACACTCAGCTTCATTGTTGTCAAGTTTGACACTAGACACCACCAGTTTGGACTCTTGTGGAGAAGAAGACCTGATCAAGATTAGTGTCTTAGCTATGGAGAAGGCCAAAGAAAAATAAGTAATGAGGAATCCCCTATTTGTTGAGTCAGTAAACATCTTGTACAATCTACTACCTCCAGACAAGAAAGTGTCTAAGATTCATTCAGTGGATGATGTGAGCACAATTCTTTCAAACTTTAAGACAAACTTTTCCAGCTTGGAATAATTTGCATCCTTAGTTGCAGAGGAGAAGTATATGAAGAAGAGGCTCGGTGAATTGTTCAGTAACTTTGCACTTGACTTGAGCTCACTAAAGATTGGTCAAGCATCCCTAAAGGAATTTGCAGCAAAAGGCAGGAAGATCATTGCTGACTGTATGTATCAGGACAAGCTCACTGATGGTCATTTCAAAAATATCCAAGAGGCAGAAGCTATGATAGAGAAGGTGAGGAAATCTATGGAAGATCCCTCCACTAATGTTAATATGTGCAATAACATATATCAAGGGAAGATTGACAAGATTGAAAGAGCGGAAAAGGAGATGTCTAAGATAAGGGAAAGGCAGAGACAACTAAGGAATGCTCTTGCACCCTCTTTAGATGTGCTTAATCAGAATATCAGGGAGATTTATGCCACCATGGTGACATATGATCAAGGTCCTAGCTTAGATTTGGAGAAAATGGAGAAGTTGATGTATGCATTATGCACCCATCTCCAAACAGTCAATGCACTGATTGCATTTTGGAAGCAAGAGATCCACAAATTGCAGATAGCATATCTGGATGTATCTTCCCTGTAAGTAATTGTTAAGATTTAGTTTTGAAGCACCTTTGTCATTAAGGTCAAAGGGGGAGTATGTATAGAATATGGAGTTATAGATACGTAAAGAAGATGTATAGTAATAAGACTAAGGGAGATATAAGTTAGAGGTTTTTGTACAAGAGGACAGATAGTAACTTTGCCATATTCCTTTGTTGCCATCAATGACAATGGGGGAGATTGTTGGAAAGTTGACTATACTGTTGTATATGACTTAACATAGTGTTGTCATTATGGCAACAAAGTCATATAGTATTTTGGAGTTAGCGCACATCATCAAGAGATCAGCAATTGGCTAAGTACAAAAGACTGGATAGCTAGTAGAGCACCAACAGTTCAAAGCATCAGCGCACGTGCGTATGACTGAGTTATGTTATGATCCCTAGAAGATAAGTTGGTAAGAGTGTATTCATGCTTAGTCTATGAGTGCATGATCAAATATGCATGTATGACGAAGTTATAGACAGTTAAAGTTACACAGCCAGTGAATGCCAGAACAGAATAGAGTATGAAGCCGACTGATGGTAATTTGATTAGAAACTATAATATTGTTTTGTAAGGGCCATGCACCTATTGCAATTAGGTTGTAGACATATAATTAATTTTTTTTGTAAACACGCTTGAGCCAATTCAATTGGAAGTGTTGTATGAAATCGGTTATAGGCTGACCTAGTTAATTGTTTTTCGTAGCGCATATAA
Organism: Chamaecyparis obtusa; assembly: GCA_027943335.1. Taxonomy (NCBI): domain Eukaryota; kingdom Viridiplantae; phylum Streptophyta; class Pinopsida; order Cupressales; family Cupressaceae; genus Chamaecyparis; species Chamaecyparis obtusa. Next base: position 848,876 of record BSBK01003643.1, on the reverse strand, counting down.
ATATGAGATGCCCCCTTTGTAATTTGTATGGAAGTTGAAATAGAGTTGTTATAAGCATAGCAGAAGTGTGTGAAGAGTTGTTAAGATGTATTAGAGCTTTGCAAGAGGTCAAAGCATCAGCACATCAAAGGAACTGATCTGACAAGCAGTGTCACAACACCAGTTCATCCAATAGATATAGTATGTATCTGAGATCAGAAGGTTGCAGCCTTCACCATTTGAGCAGTGAGCTCTAGGACAGTGTGTCCCCACCCCCAATAGGGTTTATTGTAAAAGACTCCTAATAGGGTCCAACCCTTGACAAGGTCACTATACTAAATACATTATAAAGACAACTCCTAACAGGGTTAAGGATCTTCTAACAAGGATCATAAGACACTAGTACAGATTATTAGTGGGTGTCAATTCCCACCGGGGTTTTTACCTATTTGGGTTTCCTCGTAACCATATTGGTGTTATGTGTTGTGTTCATCTATCTTGTTTATGTTGATGTTCATTTCAGTACTTAAGTATTCAAGTTCAGTTTAAGAATAAAGTAAAAAGATAAAATACAGTGAACATTGATTCACCCCCCCCCCCCCCCGCTCACTATTCCCATTCCTAACAGAAATGATGTTGGAGAACCTATAAAAAAATGACATTTCCCAAGTGCACCATGTAACCCAAAATATCACATGTGGAACGTGCAAGGGTCCTATCCAACTAACTCACAAGCAGAAACAAGAGATCAAAAGACCTTGCCCCAAAGTGTCCTCATGCGTAGCACACCATGATATATAAAGGATCATGGAGACTTTGAGGAGAGGAACAACAAAAAGTTGTAAAAGATAAACAAGATCCAAAGGACAAAATCCACTTGACTAACATCATAACTCCAAAAGACATCCTTTTCCAAGGAGAGAGATTGATGGATTGATGGGGGGAAGAGTAGGTCGGACGTGAGGAAGGACACATCCTGCACGGACCCATTTGATTATTGATGGAAGATTAGGTTGGACATGAGGAAGGATACATCCTGCGAGGACCCATTTGATGAGGAGAATGTGGTGTTGTTGTTGGAAAATGATGAATCGAAGATAATCATGTGAGAAATGATAGTCAACAAAAGATGTTGAAGTACAAGGCTGGGTGAGACAAGTTCAGATGATCAAAGTGTTGCAGGACACAATGATATAGTACAAAGGAGATGGGATATTTACAATGAATATGTACCGAAGCTCAGCGATTGGGATAGATCAAAGATATATACAAAGCTTAAGATGCAGAATAGGAGGATCTCACTATACAAGAGATATACAAGAAGCTCAGGATTGGAGATAGGGGGATCTCACTATACAAGATATATACATGAAGCTCAGGATTGGGGATAGGGGGACTTAGTGCAGTGTTGGATAGGATTGAGGATAGAACACCATGGGAAGATGGGTTGGTGGTGGGGATGCGGGGGGATTGAGATGGGGATTAGGATTGGATGATAAGTGGGTGAAATGGATGGGGGGATGGGAGTTTTAATATATAATGAACCAGTCCCCTATGTATGATGCCTATTTCCAAGTTTTCACCAATATACTTATCCAAGGCACTTGAATTGCCAAGTTCTCACCATTGGATGATTATTTTTCTTTTCTTTTTTGATTTTTTGATTTTTTGATTTTTTGATTTTTTATGAACTTTCTGGGTTTTTCCAATATTTATAGATTTTCTGGATTTATAGGATATGGTTCAAGCATAGAGTCGCTTCAGATGTATTATGTTGATTGGATCATTCAGGGCCTCACCTTTTGGTGTTGATAACTGATAGGCTCTGGAGCCAAAGCATGTTGTGACAATATAAGGACCTAGCCAAGTAGATTCAAACTTTCCCTTCTTCTCTCAATTTTCTTGCACCTTTTGATTTTCTTTGAGGACCATGTCGCCCACTTGGAATTGTCTAGGATGGACCTTCTTATTATAGCTCCTTTTGAGTCAATTATAATATGAGACTAGTTGATCATATGCTTGCTATCTCTTTTCATCTAATAGATCCAACTGTGTGAGGTGTGCCACGCGATAGTCTTCATCTGTGGTGTAGTTTTTCATGGATACGTGCAATGAAGGTAGCTCGACCTTGATTGCTAAGATGGCTTCAGCACCATATACAAGGGAGTACGGGGTTGTTCCTGTGGGAGTGTGACAAGAACTACGATAGGCCTAGAGGGCGAGATTGATTTGGAGGTGTGAGTCACGACCAGAATCATTGACAACCTTCTTGAGGATTTTAAGGATGGTTTTATTGGTTGCCTCAGCTTGGCCATTTCCTTAAGGAAAGTATGGGCTAGAGAAACGATGATGGATGTGGATTCTGGCACTTAGATCATCGACATGTTGTTTTAAAAGGGTGTTCCATGATCTATGAAGATGGTGGAAGGGATGCCAAAGCGACAGTTGATATGGTAGAGGATGAACTTTGATATCTGGATGCCTGTAGTGAGGATGAGTGGAATTGCTTCAGCCCACTTTGTGAAATATTTGGTGGCAGTTATGATATATTTGTGTCCATCTGAGGAAAGGGGAGTGATCAAGCCGACGAGGTCGAAGCCCCAACATGAAAAAGGCCACGGTGGCACAATAGGCTGCAAGTCTTGTGCTGGAGCATGAATCAGATTGGCATGCTGCTAACATGGTAGGCATTTCTTTACAACTTCATAGGCATCATGCTCCATTGTTGGCCAATAATACCCAACTCTGAACAATTTCTTTGCTAGGACCATGCCACTCATGTGGGCACCGCAAATTCCAGTGTGAACCTCTTGTAAAGCTAGGATAGCCTCATTTGGATCTAAACACCTAGAAATGATGATATGATATACTCGATGATATAGGGTGTTAGCTACAAGAGTGTAGCGGGAAGATTTGTGAACATGGTTCTAGTGTTGGGTGTTTGTGAGATGGGGGGATATGATACCATTTTTAAGGTAAGTGTGAATTTTGTGGTACCATGGGGATTGAGGACCAACCAAGACATACACCATTTCACAATCAGAATTCTCATAAGTAGGTGTGTGTAGTTGCTCAACTAAGAATTCATACTGCATTAAGTCATGAGGGATTTCTAGCAAGGATCTGATGGTTTCCATTGCATCGACAACTTTTTTTGTAGCCTAGGTATCTACGTGAACTATAGACTCTAGAAGTGCTCTTTTAATTTGTCCACCAATTCTTTGTAGGGTAAAAGCTTATCATCCTTGGTTTGGAATTCATCTAGTAATTTCTTGATAATTAGTTATGAATCTCTGAACACTTGCAGTTATGTGATGTTGCACTGGATAGATATTTTGAGACCTGATATGAGTGTCTCATATTCTACAATGTTGTTGGTGCATGAGAATCCCAATTTGAATGATTTGGGGATGTAGTCACCTTGAGGAGTGACAAATAGGATTCTTGCCCTTGATCCATGTGATGTGTAGGAGACATCAAAGTATAGCTTCCATATTGGTTGTTCTTCAATTATGTGTAGGAATTCATCAGGAAACTCCATAATTAGAGGATATGCATCAATCAGGGGTGTTTTAGCTAGTTGATCGGCAATGACTTGCCCTTTGATTTCTTTTCTATCAACACATTAGATGTCAAATTCACTGAGCAGGATGATCCATTTTTCCATTCGGCATGTTAATGTTGTCTTTGATAGAAGATACTTAAGCGAGTCCACCATGGAGATGAGCTGGATGGTATGACTTAGCATGTAATGCCTGAGTTTTTGAGTGGCGAAGACCATTGTGAGGCATGCATTTTCCATTAGTGAGTAGTTGAGCTCATAACCAACAAGTGTTCGAATGATATAGTAGATGGCTCTTTCTTTGTTGTTGTCATCAAGATGTGCTAATAGTGCCCCCAGTGTTGTAGTAATTTTAGAGATGTATAAGATCATAGGGCATCCTGAGACTGGCGGTACAAGGATGGGAAAATTAGCCAGATATTCTTTTAGCTTCTCAAAAATTCTCTAACAGATGGGATCCCAATTGAAGCTAGTGTCCTTGTGGAGCAGATGCGTGAAGGGTTGACACTTGTCTGCTAGTTGTGATATGAAATGGCGCACTGATTGTAGTTTTCCCTATAGGCTTCTGAGTTGTTTGAGTGTGCGGGGTGGAGGCATTTCTATGATGGACTTGACTTTCTTAGGGTTAATTTTGATGTCGTGTCGTGATACCATGAAGCCTAGTAGTTTTCCAGACATTACACCAAAGACACACTTCTTTGGATTTAGCTTTAAGCCATAGTGATGTAAATGATCAAACACACACTCAAGGATGTCGAGGTGTTCACATCGTGTCTTTTATTTTGCAAGGATATCATCTACATAGACTTCGAGGAACTTGTGTAACATATCATGGAAGACTGTTGTCATTACTTGCTGATATGTGACCCCTGCATTCTTTAACCCAAATGACATCATATTGTAGCAGAAGGTACCCTATGGTATGGTGAATGTTGGTTTGTGTTGGTCTTCTTCTGCTATGTGGATCTAATTATACCATGAGAATCCATCCATGAGTGATAGCATCTCGTGGCATGTTGTGAGATCAAAAATCATATTGATGTTTGGTAGGGGGAAGCCATCCTTTGGACACGCTTTATTCAAATCTCTGAAGTTTGTGCAGATCCTGATCTCTCCTAAAGGCTTGGTGACTGGCACCATGTTTGAGATCCAGTCTGAGTAGTCAATAGCTTTAATGATCTTGGATTGCAGTAGCTTGTCTAGTTCTTCCTTTACCAAGAGGGATACTTTTGGATGTATTTTTTGAAGCTTTTTCTTTACTGGTTTTGCATTAGGATCCACTGCAAGGTGGTGGATGACAAGATTTGGATCAAGACCAGGCATGTGTGCATATGACCATGCAAAGTTGATTGTAGCTTCTTAGAGAAGCATTGTGAAATTTAGCTCTTCACCTTCGATCAGAGATGCTGCAATATATGTTATCCTTGGGTATTCTTCAGTGCCCAAGTTGATTGGCTTGGTTTCCTCAATTAGGATTGATGATTTCTCTGGCCTATAGTCTTGGATAGGGGGAAGAGGAAAGTCTTCGTCTTCTAGCACCTCAATGAGGTTTTCACTAGAAGATACGCCCTTTATTTTTTCTTTTTTGGAGTTAGAATGTGTCCCAGAGGGGTTTTCACATAAGGACTCATTCTTTTCTCTTTTATTTTCAATTTTGCGGCTAAATATTTCCTCTTCCCCGAAGTATCCCTTGGCATTAAGTGTGTAGACACAAGATGATTCTTTTCCTTGATCTGATTGTTGGTTTGATGCCCCCGTAAACCTTAGGAGTGCTTCTGTGCTTTGGAACTCATCAATATGTGAAGCTTGGTTGATCCCAGTCTATGAGTTCGGGGTGGATGAGGGGAAGTTCAATGAGGTTGATGGCGAGTTGATGGAGGATAGAATGGAAGGCTGCATTGTCGAAGATGTCATCATAGGATTTCTTTTCTTCCTCTTCAGGGATGTCTTCAATTTCTACAAGGTCCTCCTAGATATTCAAGAGAGTGGCGTTGGGTGGATTAGTGTCCTTAGTTGTAGTATTGGGTCCTTGTACATGCAGGTGAGGGGAATTAAATCCAAGGCCTCAATGTTTTGGATTTTGTGAGGCTTCTATTGGATCTTTGTTGCCACTTTCTTCTGGTCCTAGACCACCACCTTGAAATTTCCATTGTTTTGTGGCATATTTGTGTGATGCTAGATATTTTTCCTTGAAGTATCCAAGGAACTCAGTTACAGGAGGTGGAGGATCTTTGTATAGTCACATGTTGATATCAGGGTCCATCTCTAGAATTTTTATGATTCCATGGGAAATAAATATTAATGGCCCCAACGGTTTGATTTTAGGATCGGCTGGAATAGGCTTGCTTTGGTGGCTTGGGTGCCCTTGTGTATGCAGATCAAGTGGTAGGACCCCTACTGCAAATGCATCATTTAGGTTGTACTCACCACATCCCATATCATTGATCTTGAAGGAGGAGAGAGTGGAGGCTAGTATAGTTTCTAGATTGATATGGGATCGAGATGAGCTGGGAACAGAAGTGCCAATGTCAATTCCAGGACAGTGGGTGTAGTGATGGAATGATGCTTCCAACGCATGCCAGTATGTGAAGGTTTGAGGATCTATATGGATGGTGATTTCAGTTCCTTGATGCAAAAATTTAAGGCACTAGTGATAGGTAGATGGAATGGATCCAGGGTCTGTCGAGGAGGATATTATATGGTAGGTCTAGATCAACAACATGGAAAATTGTGTCTTGAATTGTTGGGCCTAGCTTGATCAGCAAAAGAATGGTACCATTTGAGGTACGCTCCAAGTTATCATAGGCCTTGATAGTGATGACATCATGTGACATGTCGGCCTTTGTATATCCCACTTGTTGAATAAACTTTAAAGTACACAAATTTAGGGTTGAGCCATTATCTATCATGACCCTTTTGAAGAAAAGTCTCTAACCATGATGAAGATGTGGAGAGGGAGATTGTGGTCAGGCTCAATGGATGGTATGTCAAAAGGTTTGAAGGAAAGTGCACAAAATGTGGACAAGTGCCCAATGAGGTTCTCAAACTGGATGGTGTTAATGTCTGTGGGGACACATCCTTCTTGGAGGGCTCGATTGAGGATGTCTTTATGGATGGGTGAAGTGCAAAGAAGGTCGAGGATGGAGATTTGGGCAGGTGTTTTCCCAAAGTGTTCTAGAAGGTTATCATGTGCATTATGTGCAGACATTGGATTAACACCGGCGATAGATATCCGACCTTTGCATGTGGTGACTATACACTGACTATCTGCTCCCTTAACGTGGATGGCATTGATAGTGGGTTCAACTTGGAATATGCATCCAACAAACTTGTCATAGTTGATGTGGGAAGTAGTATAGTATTTTATGTCAGCATGGTCTCCTTTTTTTCCTTTTCCTGGGTTCTAGGGTGGAGGATTGGTATTAACTTGGTTCTTCCCAGAGTTGTGTTGAGGGAACACATTCTGATAGATCTGCAGATTGGCATTAGGCAAAGGTTGGGTTGGTGTGTCCACTTGGATCTCTTTCCTATCAATGAGATCTTGGATATAGTGCTTTGGTTTCATGCTTTTGAGGGTCATGTGTCCTTTGACATGGTGATAGTCACAGTATTCATTTCTCTTTGTACCATGTGTGATTGGGAGTTGCATCATCGAATGGATGAGTTGGAGGATAGGTAATCAGATTGGCTTTAGCCATTCGATGGAAGATCACGTCTAGTGGTTCACCAAGAAGGGTGAAGGTGTGTCGTTGATTGTTTTGGACTCGAGGCCTATTTTGTGTCAGGGTAACTAATATGGCATTAGCCTGATTGGTTGGATGTTGGTTTTGATACAGCTGCATGGTTTGTTGATGGATTTGTGGTTGTTGTTGATATACAAGAGTAGGTGTAGGACCAGCCACAACAATTTGGACATGTTTGGTGCTAGTGGATCCATCTGTAACAGTGTTTTTGTTTCTATTCCAATAACAAGTTCTATCATTTCTAGATTTGTCATGTGAGCTTTCTTTGTAGTGCTTGATTATGTCATCGTCTAGGAGGCCTTGCTCAATGTCCATGCCTTTTCCCTTGATGTCCTGATAGGTTTGGATGTAGTTCAATCTCATGAAATGGGACAACTTGGGATGTAGGTTATCGATGAAAATTTTCATGAGGTGTTTCTCTTGCGATTGATAGGATAACCTTGTGGTAAGGTTTTTCCATCGTTGCAAGTAGTTGGCCAGAGTCTCACCTCCTTTTTGCTTCGAGTTGCAGAGGTCTAACAAGGATAGCTCATTTTCAACATTATGGGCATATTGGGCAACGAACTTCTCAAAAAAATTTGCAAAGGTTGTGATTGTCCCATAAGGTATCTTGTAAAACCACTCAATAACAGTCCCTCCCAAGCTCTTGGGGAAGAGGTGCATGAGGAAATTGTCACTATTAGCTACCTCTTGACATGCCATATAAAATTGTTTAATGTGGCTGATCGAATCTTCCTTTCCTCAATATTTGTCAAACTTGGGGGTCTTGAAGTGCTTGGGGAAGGGGATTGTCATGATAGATCTATCAAAGGGATAGGGAAAAACCTCTTAAAATTTGAAAGCCTTGCTTTCAGTTCTGACTCTAAGCTCCTGGAGAGCATTCTTTGTTGGCAAGTTGTCTATACTGAAGTATATGACTAGATATAGTGTTGTCATTATGGAAACAAAGTCATAAAGCAGTTTGGAGTGAGCGCACTTAGTGTAAAGATCAGAATTCAATTAAGTGTTGCAGAATGGACAATGTATAGAGTTCCTGCAGCTTAGAGCATCAGTGCACGTGTGTACGGATGAATTATGGTATGAGCCCTAGATGTTAAGCTTTTTAGACTATACTTATGCTTAGTCTATAAGCGCATAAGTAGATATGCAAAGATGTGTAAGTTACAGTCAATTAAAGTTGCACAGCTAGTGTGTGCTAGCAGAGAATAGAGCTTGGAGCCGACAGTTAGCATTTTGGTTTGTGATTGTAATATAATATTGTAAAGGCCATGCGCCTATTGTATTTAGGTTTCCGACATGTTTATATGTATAATTGTAAGCACGCTTAAGCCAATTCATTTGGAAGCGTTATTTGTAATTAGTTATAGGTCCGACCTATTTATGTATTTTGTATGAGCGCATAAATATAAGGTGCGCCCATTGTATTCAGTATGGAAGTTGTAATAGAGTTTTGATAAGCAAATCAGAGGTATGTGAAGTCATCATAAGATGTATTAAAGCTTTTCTAGAGGTCAAAGCATCAGCACACCAAAGGAACTAATCTGACAGGCAGTGTCACAGTGACAGTTCACCAGCAGATATAGTGTGTAGCTGATTCAAAAGGTCGTAACCTTCACCATTTGAGCAGTGAGCTCTAGGACAGTGAGTCCACTCCCCTAACAGGGATCATTGTAAAAGACTCCTAACAGCGTCTGACCCTTAACAAGGTCTACTATACTTAAAAGCATTTTAAAGCTACTCCTAACATGGTAAATGATCTTCTAACAAGGATCACAAAACACTAGTGCAGAATATTAGTGGGTATCAAGTCCCACTGGGGTTTTTACCTATTTGGGTTTCCCCGTAACCATATTGGTTTCATGTGTTGATTTCATGTTTCATGTTTATGTGAATGTTTAATTCAATTCTTAAACATTTATGTTTTGCATAAAGATTAAAGTAAAAATTTATATTTCAATGAACATTGATTCACCCCCCCCCCTCTCAGTGTTCCCATTCCTAACAATTGGTATCAGAGCTCTGGTCCTCAACACAAAAGTTTAACCACTTGAGGAGATCATCGACAAAACAGAAATGAAACATCTGAAAAGAAATCTTGAAGCTGCTCTTGAAGATCTAGACAAGTCAAAAAGAGAATCTGAAGAACTAAAGGATAAACTTAGTGATGCTCAGTTAGTCATCAAAAAGCTAAGGAAAGATTTGAAAGAATGCTCTACCAATGATCTAGGGACAATGGTAAAGAAGCTCAATGAAGAAAACAAATCCTTAAAAGAAAAACTTGAAGAGGTTGATGATAAGCTGACTAATAATCAAGTAGTCCTTGATGAACAAATCAAAGAGAACCTTCAGCTGAATGAAGAACTAAGGAAAGAAAACATGGAAATCTTGGAGCTAAGAAATAAAAAAGAAAGTTTGGAGTCTGAATTGAAAGAAGCAAAGAATCATATTGACAAATTACACACCAGTGCTGATTTGGTAGAATCTCAGTTGTATGCAAGAAGAGCCAAAGGAGACACTAGTTGTATTGGATACAATGAAGCACAAAATCAGATTGACAATATGCAAGCAAGAAAGGATTCACAAAAGGACTCTACTGATGCTGTAAAGACTGAAGATCAAACCATATATAATGGTGAACCACCTAAGAATGAGCGCAAGCAAGTAGAACGCACCTATTTTTCTTGTAACAAGCATGGACACATTGCGAGGAACTGTACAAAGGTAAAACCATAATGATTATTGTTATTCATGCAACAAGTTTGGTCATAGAGCTATGAATTGCAAGACTAGTAAGAAGAATAGAATTCAGCAAGATCAGAGAAATCAGAACCAAACAAATGTAAGAAGTGCTCAGAATGTTACATGCCAGATATGTAACTATAATGGTCACACAACAAAGCAATGCAGAATGGTGACTCATGTCAATGTGCCGAGGAATATAAGACCTCTAGTCATTTGTCACTCTTGTAACAAGGCTGGACATATCTCAAGGTTCTGTAGATCAAGAATGCAAGGTTAGGGAAGCCCTAAAAAGGTCGAAGAACCAGTTTTGGATCCCGTAGGAAAAGTTAACTTTTTCAAAGCCTCAAATGATGTGAGCATGATTTGGTCAAAGAAAAAGAAGGAAAAGATTGATGAGAATGTATTGGATGCATCCCCAGTGGACGCACCCTCTACATCTGCATGAATGGCCCCCAGGGTCATAGGGGGAGCTAATTTAGCTCTAGACCCCTGTGTGGCTGGTATACTCATCCTCAGAGTATGTGCCTTTAGACTTAAGCTTTTGGAGTGTATAGGAACCTTCGTGCAAGAGCACACATTCTGATTGTATGCGGAGCTCGAGTTTGAAATTTTGAAGTGATAGCCTGGTTTACGCAACGTGCATTAATGGCAAATTTTTCACTTATAAAGTACACAGAAGTTATTTGATTGCTCATTGCATTCAAATTCAGAGTGATAGAAGTAGAAGAAGCCTTGGAAGTTGTTGTGAAGTCTTGGTGATTGATCTATCAGAGATTTGCTGCAGTTATCAGTGCATTTGATTGGTTATAGAAACCCTAGCTCGTTGCACAAATTTGGAAGCCGTCAAATTATCTATAAAGTTCAGTTGGAAAGTGATTAACAAGTAAGTCATGGCCACTCCCATTGTTTATGATGTCCCTGAGAAGAAAAGATATGTTTTCAAGAGGCACCCATTTAAATCCACCCTAGATGATTTAGAGGGAGCTTTCTCCTGCACGCCTATGGGCGTCATGCATGTGGAAGACATAAGGGCTTATATCTACTGTAAGAAAGAACCTGTTGGACTAAATAGGTTAAGGGCGTACATGGATACCATGTCGAAATAGGACAAAACATTTATGGATGAATACGCCAAATGGAATGATCACCCTATTGTTGAGTATGCTACGGCATATGAATTCTATGAGATAGAATGGATAAAGATCTTATTGAGTAGAATCCATGATGATCTATTTTGGATTGGAGATGTTCCAGTAAGAATAAAAAATGACTTAATTCATGAGATGACAGGCCTTTCTAGAACAGGTGCCATCCTTCCTGTGGGCAAGGATGTTAGGAAAATGGTAGAACAAGTATGTAAGTCAAGAAGTGATAAGCGCAGTATGACCATCGAGCCTATTGAGCAAGCAGACATCAAATTGATGTCAATGATATTGGGGTACAAATTTCATCACACCAGCAGGGTGAATAGTGTATCTGTGGGCACTATTCTGGCTGCCATCAGACTAGTGAAGGAAGATGGAGAATTTAACTTGTGTGAGATCTTGCGCACACAGTTGATAGATAACATCAAGGCCATCAAACATGACAAAACAAAGATATTCAGGTTTCGGTCCCTAATCATCTATATGTACCTTCATATTGTTGGGAAGATATCAGATTTGTATTTGGACAAGTCCATTCCTACCATGCCTCAGATATCCTACAAAGCATCCATAGAGAGTACACTAAGGGATTATATCACATTGGAATTGAAGACTTTTAGAGCTAAGATGCAGATGAGGTATAGGATTCTAGAAAGCATTGTAGAGAAGTATAAGGATTCAATATGCTTTATGGTGGAGATTGATACTACATGTATGGAAGTTGTTGAGCCTAGAACTAAGTGGATTCATCCACTTGGGCATGAGGTAGAGAACAAGTTCTTGAAGCTTATGCTCAGGTACTTCTGTCAGCCCCCAAAGATCCTAATGAACCTAGGTGGGGAACGTATGAGGAAAAGACCAGAGAAGTTGATGCAAAACTTAACAGTGCAGCAACTAAAAGAAAGGTTCCAAAGGTCACTTCTGAGATCTTGAGAATACATGGTGTGTCTCAAGCAGACCTTGATAAAGCAAGGGATGAAAAGATTTCCCTAGAATTGAAAGGCGCGGCAGTAGAGGAAGAACAAGAAGATCTTAAGTTGAAGAAGGTAAAAACTGAATCAGATGACAGTCAGAAGGGTAAAGAAGATAATACTCCTTCTGCGCCCATAGACACTATTGATCTTGCCACTCCTCTGAAGTATAAGCCTATATTCAAGAGGAAGAAAGAAGATAGCACTAGTCATCCATCCTCGCGAGCACTAAGGAGCAAGAAAATCATTCAAGCACCTCCTAAGGCAGGATTCAGACCAAGCCTTAAAGTTTTGAATGCAAGAATTGTTGATGAGGGCAGAATTGATCAAGTAGAGAAGTATTATGACACATACAGTGAGACTGAAAAATCAGAAATTCATAGTATGATTGTCAAACATATGATCAAGTTCAAGAAGACAGTCCTTGAGTTGAAAACCTCCATTCCAGATAAAGTATGGGATATTTTAGAAAACCTAAAGAGAAAAGCAAATGAAGAAGATCTAAGGATCAGAGAAAAAGTATTAGAAGACACTCTTCCAATATGTTCTATTGAAGAAAGGTCATTGTTATTAAATTTGGTGAAGCCACACTTAAGGACAAAGATGAGAACTCTTCACATTATGAACAAAGACTATGAGCTGATAATGAAGGAAACAAAGAAGGCCTTTGAAATGGTGTTGTTGGATCAACAGATAAAACCACCTACTGTGCCCATCACTCATGCACCTAGTAAGCAAGACAAGGAAGCAGAGACCTTCAATGTACCAGTGACAGGTCCTCAAGACTCAGCGCCCATAGCAAAAACTCAAACAGAGGCAGACAAGTCTGCGCCCATCTCAGAATCACACGAAGGCAGCATTATTTTCATAGATAATGTGGAGATAGCCATGGCAGCTACTGATAAGGATTTGGACAAGTTTGAGGAAGCCTTTGTTAGTACTGAAGAAGCTGAAATCTTATGCAGCAATTCACCTCCCACTCAGCAAGAAGTTCTCATAGAAGATGTATCTGATAAGAAAGAAGAAGATACTTTTGTTGATCTTGCAAAGGTAAAATTAGAAGTGATGGATAGCACTCCTATCACTCCCTCCTCAGCATTGTTATCAAGTTTGACACTTGACACAAGCAGTTTGGACTCTTGGAAAGAAGAAGACCTGATCAAGTTCAGCGTCTTGGCTATGGAGAAGCCAAAAGAAAAACAAGTTATGAGGAATCCTCTCCTGATAGAATCAGTGAATATTTTGAATAGTTTTCTGCCTGAGGATAAGAAAGTGTTAAAAGTACATTCGGTTGATGATGTGAGTTCAGTCCTCTCACAGTTCAAAAGCAATTTTTCTAGCCTAGAAGAATTTGCGTCCATAGTAGCAAAAGAAAAGTACTTAAAGAAGAGACTGAATGAGTTAATGAGCAACTTTGCACTAGACTTGAATTCTCTTAAGTCTAGTCAAGCATCCTTGAAAGATTTTGATGATGAAGGAAGAAGGATCATTGCAGCATGCATGGATCAAGACAAGCTCACTGATGCTCACTTCAAAAAGATAAAAGAAGTAGAAGCTATGATTGAGAAGGTAAAGAATTCAATATCAGACACATCCACTAATGTGAACATGTGCAACAATGTCTACCAAGGACAGATAGACAAGATTGAGAAGGAAGAAAAAGGGATAACAAGGATAAGGTCCAAACAGACTCAGTTGAGGAATGGTCTTGCGCCCTCTTTAGACATCCTCAATCAGAATATAAAGGAGATTGATGCCACCATGGTAACTTATGATCATGGTCCCATCAATGACTCGGAGAAGATGGAGAAGCTTCAATATGCATTATGCGTCCACCTCTAGATAGTTAACTCTCTAATAACCTTTTGGAAGAAGGAGATCCAGAACCTCAAAATTGCATATCTGGATGTTTTTCCTCAGTGAGTATGTGTATATATAATTTTTTTGATGCTCCTTTGTCATTAATGTCAAAGGGGGAGTTGTGTATGAATATGGAGTATATATATGTATAGGGAGATATAAGATTATGTATAAAAAATGTATAGAAGACAAAAAAAATTTGTGTAAAGGAACAGTTAGCAACTTGGCCATATTCCTTTGTTGCCATCAATGAAAAAGGGGGAGATTGTTGGCAAGTTGTCTATACTGAAGTATATGACTAGATATAGTGTTGTCATTATGGAAACAAAGCCATATAGCAGTTTGGAGTTAGCGCACTTAGTGTAAAGATCATAATTTAGTTAAGTGTTGAAGACTGGACAGTGTACAAAGTTCTTGCAGCTCAGAGCATCAACGCATGTGTGTATGAATGAATAATGGTATGCACCCTGGAAGTTAAGATTTTTAGACTATACTTATGCTTAGTCTATAAGCGCATAAGTAGATATGCAAAGATGTGTAAGTTACAGTCAGTTGAAGTTGCACAGCCAGTGTGTGCCAGCAGAGAACAGAGCTTGGAGCCGACAGTTAGCATTTTGGTTTGCGATTGTAATATAATACTATAAAGGTCATGCGCCTATTGTATTTAGGTTGCCGACATGTTTATATGTATAACTGTAAGCCAATTCATTTGGAAGCATTGTTTCTAATTAGTTATAGGGTCGACCTATTTATGTATTTTGTATGAGCGCATAAATATAAGGTGCGCCCATTGTATTCAGTATGGAAGTTGTAATAGAGTTGTGATAAGCAGAGCAGAGGTATGCGATGTCAGCATAAGATGTATTAAAGCCTTTCTAGAGGTCAAAGCATCAGCGCAATGAAGGAATTGATCTGACAAGCAGTGTCACAGTGACAGTTCACCAGCAGATATAGTGTGTATCTGATTCAGAAGGTTGTAGCCTTCACCATTTGAGCAGTGAGCTCTAGGATAGTGAGTCCACTCCCCTAACAGGGATCATTGTAAAAGACTCCTAACAGGGTCCAACCCTTAACAAGGTCTATTGTACTTAAAGCATTGTAAAGCTACTCCTAACATG
Source organism: Chamaecyparis obtusa (assembly GCA_027943335.1). Lineage (NCBI taxonomy): Eukaryota > Viridiplantae > Streptophyta > Pinopsida > Cupressales > Cupressaceae > Chamaecyparis > Chamaecyparis obtusa. The sequence continues at coordinate 833,756 of BSBK01003643.1, read as the reverse complement.
GTAAAGGATCTTCTAACAAGGATCACAAAACACTAGTGCAGAATATTAGTGGGTATCAAGTCCCACCGGGGTTTTTACCTATTTGGGTTTCCCTGTAACCATATTGGTGTCATGTGTTGATTTCATGTTTCATGTTTATGTGAATGTTTAATTCAGTTCTTAAACATTTATATTCTACATAAAGATTAAAGTAAAAAGTTATATTTCAATGAACACTGATTCACCCCCCCCCCTCTCAGTGTTCCCATTCCTAACATTCTTTATCTCTTCCCATTCTACGTTGATAGGCGTTGGAGTGGGTACTCCCACTGGGAAAGGATTTGATGGTGCTCGTGAATAGGGATAATTGTGCAGTGGATATTGTGGGGTTGGATAAGAGGACTGCCCAGCTAGATAAGCAGAATGAAATGGATTTTGTGGTGATGGTTGTTGGGGAGGATATTGATGCTGAGGTGTGGGTATGTATTGTTGTGAAGGATACGGTGTTGCTTGTTGTTGCTGGGGGATGATGGGATGTTGTTGCGTAGGATATGAGGATGCTTGTTGTTGTTGGCGGATGAGGGGATGTTGCGGAGGAGGTTGGTGAAATGGTGCAGCTTGCTGGTAGGATGGGCCTTGCGCTTGAAAAATGTACGTGGGATGCATTCCTTCATTGCTAAGGGGTGGAGCAGTTGTTTGGAAGCTAGTGGATGAAGGTGGTTGCGCAAGATGGCTAGCGACATGAGATGAAATTTGTTGTTGGGGAGGTGGAACAATTTGTGAAGCGGCGGGTGGCATGGATAGATAGTTGGTATATGGTGGAAAAGATATAGCTGGCGGAGGTTTCGATGGTGGTAGTTGTGTTGGTGGCGGTTGTGTTACGAAAGGGAAGGTTTCTTGTTGGTTTAGGGGAATGGATATATGGGATCGGGTCTATATACCCAAGGCATGCATTTGTGCTTAGTTGAGGCCCCAAGAAGAGTGTGTTCTTGTTGCAGGCTGCAATGTGGAGGCAGAAGTGATGGTGGGATTTTGTGATGTAGATGGTGGGTTTTGAGATCTCATAAATGGCATCCCTTTCGTAAAAGTAGTTTGTTGGGCTTGTGTGTTGGTGATGAAACGTGGAAGTTGAATGTATGTTTGGGTGAATGCTTCATGGGAAGTGGAACGAGGTGCTTGTGTTGCCCCCAAAAAGGATAGTGTTGATGTGGAAGTTTGCTGACTGAAGGAGGGAAACGATCGTGTTGCCCCCGGGAAGGATGGTGTTGATGTGGAAGCTTGGATTATGAATGGTGGAGGCATTGCTTGTGTAGCAGTTTGTGTGGTAGGTGGAGGTTGAGTTTGTGTGAAGCTATGTGCCTGAGTGGCAGCTTGAGATGTTGTAGATGGTAGTGGTGTTCCCATGACAAAAAAGGGAGTGGATTGGGTTGTAAACTGTGCTGTAGGTTTTGTGGAACTGGATAGTAAGAGATGGGGGATAGGTGAGGCTATCTAGGCCATTTGTAGGTTAGGATCATATATTTATTGGATGACGGGAGAATAGGTATTAGCTGGGATGTGTATGGGTTTCGATGGGCTGAAGGGTTGGAGATGTGATAGAATGGGAGTACCCTTTTGTGCATAGTTTTCCAAAATAGCCAAGCGATTCTAATCTATGATGGAACTTACCATTTGTGCATGTCCTGGATGGCTCATGAACGCTTCCATGGAAAATGTAGTAGGTCTCTCAATTGGATCTTCCCATACATTCTCGATCTGTGGGGGTTGTGGATCGTATGTTACCATCGCACTGGTAGGATTATTAGCATCAGACGAACTAGTGGCTAAGTTGTGATCCATATTCTTTCTCTTCCTGGCTTGTGTCACAATAGGCATGAAATGAAGACATAAAGATGAAGATGTAGTGATGGGTGGATGCAAGATGCTTCTAAGGAAACTTAAGGATGGTAGATAGGATAAGCTTGTGACAACCTAAGGATAGATGCAGGATTTGGATGAACTTGAATATGTTGAATGATGTTGGGATGCTGATCTCGATTAGGATGATGAGGATGATAGAGATTACTAAGTATCAGTAATGAGTTGTCACTTCCTGATGTGAGATCAAAGAGGATAGGATTGTCAACCTAAGATAGACTATTCATCTTCAGAAGACAGGATCCTTGTCAATGCACGCCAATCTCTTGCTCGAGATGATGAGGCCTACAAAGACAAGTACAAGATGCCCTAGATAATGCTTAGTCAAAGGATAGTGCTCAGATGATTCTGATTTAGGATAAGGATTGAGAAACTCAAAGGATGTGGCATAAAGTGGATGGTTTGGATAACTAGATTTGTTTCAAGGATGCGGTTTCTGACTTGGATTTTGAATTTTGGATTTGGATCGAGGATTTTGATTGGGATTTTGGATCAAAGATGATTGAGGATGACCAAATGAGGCTATTCTAAGAGGATAACCTAAATGCAAAAGGACAATCTATGATGCAACTAAGGAGATTATCTATGATGTAAGGATGCAACTAAGGACGAATGATGATGCAAGGATGTCGAGATAAGATGTGAGATTACGAAAGAATGTGGATATAGGATAGGCCAACTTCTAGACTAATAGGCCAACTTCTAGACTAACATAGAGACGATTGACCTGGAAACAAGATGCAAATTATTTCACTCTTGCGTTATAACCCATGTTATCAAGTTTCTCCTATACTTTTCTTCTGCTTGGGTTTCTTTTAGGGATGGTTGATGATCTTTGAGATCACTTTCTGCAACTTTCTTCTCCTGATATACACGGGAATTGGGAAGCTTGGCTTTCTTATGTTTGATCGAATCAGACATATCTTGAAGGATAGTGCTTGGATTGGTTTGGAACAATGTTTCCGACCAACTCATTTTGATAGCACTTTGGTTTTGAAGGTATTTTGGATAAGTCTATTGAGTTTGGCTTTTGGCTCTGATTTTTCTGCAATGGGAAAGGACCAAAAAGAATCCAGCAAGGGACAAGGCAACCTTGCGGGATGCAAGCAATGATGATAGAGATTATGTAATACTTTTGGAAATGTGTGTGTTTGACAGATGTTTTGACAGGTCTAGCACAAATCAAAAAACACATCAAACAAGAACTACCTAATGACGGGCTAGTATCAAAATTGTTGCTCATAGCTTGGTATCCCAAAGGAATATAGATGGTGAGTAATCTTGAGGTGATCCGGGAAACCACTTGGATCGGTCCTTGCACAACGATTATGATACATTCGGGGGTAGATCAGGTGGCCTCTGATTTATAAGTGTTCGATAAGGTCTGTGGCATCCTCCCAATCCATTTGTACACGCGTGACTCACTTAAGAACCTAGCTGACCATGTCGAAATAGTAGGGATATTCACCTACCTCGGGCTACCATGAACATGCATCGCTCGAGCTTGAGGGGATGAAGCGAGAGTTTCCTCAACGCTTTGTTTCTATACCGATCGGGGAAATACCAGTTTGAGGTCATTCTCCAAAGAGGAAGCACTTTTCTCTCTAAACATGTCTTGCTAGAAGTAAAACAAACTTGAACTTGTCCTAGATTAAAAGGATTTGCAGAATTTTGAAAAATGCCTAAAGAACACCTCAAAAAGAGTTCATTCTCCAAATTAATTAAGTGTGTTTATGCTAGGACTCTCAAGAACGTGTTTTTAGGATTTGAAGTTCATTCCCTGAAAATAGAAAAGCTTTTGAAAAGATTGCAAGTGTTTTAACTTTTGGGCACTCAAGATTGTGTTTGCTTTTAGGATCCCAAAATGAACTTGCTTTTGATTGAAATTGCTTTGATTTTATCCTTGTGCACTCAAGATTGAATGTGTTTAGTAACTCAAAATGAAATAATTGACTTTGATTTGGTTCATTCCATTTGGCATTCAAGATTTGGATTTCACCTTAAGTTTCAAAAAGAAAAATTGAGATTGCTTTTGATTGTTCTTTCCCTTAATCACTCAAGAATGAGATTTTAGGGTTTCCCCTTTAGGACCAAAAGCAAAAGTGAAGTTTGATCTTTGAAATTTTTACAATTTTTTTAAGATTGTTGGTTTTAGAACCCAAAGTAAAAGTTAGATTTTCTTGTTCTTTCCACATATGCATCCAAGATTTGATTTGGGGTTCGTTTTAAACCCAAAGGATTGAGGTGTACCTAGATTACTTTTAGGGTTGCATAAAACCTTTAGATGTTCAAGATGATTAGTTAAGGTCCATTTTAAACCCAAAACAGAGTGTGAGGATTTATTTTGTCCACTTTAGGATTAGTTGGATTGAGTTTTTAACCCTTTAGGAAAATATGCAGATTCTTGCAATTTTAAGCACTCAAGATTGAATGAAAGTTCATTTTAAGCTTAAATGATGTTGCCTTTGTTCCCTAAACAATCAAAGGGGGTTAGTAGGCCTTAGAAATTTTATGTTTTGATAACCAACTTTCTCTCCAAGGATACCATGCAAAAATGATGTTAGATCCTGCAATTTTGAAGATTAGGGACACTAAGACACCCAAATGAACCTCAAAAATCAAACCCCAAGATTAAAGCCTTAGGCATGCCCCATGTTTCCCATACGAGTAAACAGGGCAGGGTACTTTATGGTGTTTACTTGTACGAGTCATGACCAAGGCTCATACAAGTATACTTGACTCCTCATACAAGCAAACAGGGCCAGAAGAGATGCAGAGGGCCAGAAATGACTTGCAAAAGGCCAATATGAGTCAGTACATGGTCTCGTACGAGAATACAGGAGTTCCCATACAAGTAAATAGGGCTAGGGGTGTTTACTCATATGAGGATTCCCACATGGTCGTAAGAGATCTTCAGAAAAGTGAGTTTTTGCTCCAAAAACCCTAAAAAGGCAGTTGAGAAGCGTGGTGGGGTCCCACCGAGCGTGCCAAAATATGTGCAATGTGAACCTAACATGTTGGGACCATGCTAAGACATTCAAAGGTTAGTCGAAAAAGAGCATGCATCAACATATAGAAAATCTATTCACATGCCACCTCAGATTGCGCTAAAACAAGAGCACTCGGTCACCGTTTGATTTGCTCGTTTAAGAGGGATGTGGGTGTGCTCTCGAAGCACAATGAGCATGTCCCCAAAGATAATTAGGTAGGATTAAGATCATTTGAAACCCATGGAGACCCCAAAAGTGGGACAAAACCAGGTATAGGGAACATGTTTTGTTCCTAGGGTTCCAAGGGTGCGAATGAAGCAAATGCAGATTCTAAGCTAATGATGAGGATGCAAGATTGATTTTAACTTCAATATAGATGTGATATGGAATGCAAATGATTAGTATTTCTTGTAATAAACTAGGTTAATCCAATTTATCTAAAGCTAGGATGAGTTAGGAAACATGAAGAAATCTAACAAATCTATGATCTGCTATCAAGATCTAGATGCAATTTAACATGATAACAATGCTTAATATGAAAGAGTGAATTGGTGAATTGCTCATGCAATGAGGGCTACTTATAGATTTTGAGGAGAGGCTTGGGTTAGGAAGGGTGGTCAGGGATTAGGACTAAGGGTTGGGGTTTAGGACCAAGGGTTAAGCCTTAGGGTCAAAGGGATAAGGATAGAGGGTTGCTCACACGTGTGAGTAACATTAGGGAAGTGTGCTAGGGGACAAGGGTGGAACAAGAGACATAGGCTCTCATTAAGAGGTTGTAAGAGCCATTAGTGAGGTTGCAAGGGGTCATTAATGAGCTTGTGAGGCTCATTAATGAGGGGGTTGACTCAAAGTCAAAGGGAGAGGTTTAGGCTAAGAAGGTTAGGAATCACCCCTTAAGCGGGGTTAGGGAGTGATTAGGGATGAGCGGATAGGTTTAGGGGTTTCTAGAACATATCTAGGGTTTTAGGGTTTTTAAATAAATATTTAATTTATTTAAATGAAATTTGGGTGAGCACTTTATTTATTAAATAAATTTAATAAGTAGGAGGGATTAATATTTAAATTAGATTTAAATATTTTTGGGAGGAATTATTTAATTAAATAGATTTAATTAAAATAGGAGGGGATAATAACAATCATAATTTATTTATTTATTAATTAAATAATGATGATGTCATCAAGACTTTTATTAACTAAAATAAATTTTAATTAACAAGTGGGTTTTTAGGTGTCTACACTTACACTTTAGGAATAGAGTTTTAGATGGCGGAGATAGATGGAAAACCTTCGTTTCGTTTCTTGTGGGTTTGTGATTTCTCAAAAGTTTTGACACTTATTTAATTTTCATGGGATCTTTCTTGGGTGTGTTGAAGGAGACTTTCTTCCTTCGTATTTTCTTGGGAGTTAAGTTCATATGAAGTCTCTTGGATCTCTTCAAAGACTCTAGAGAAATGTCAATCAATTTCCCTTCATCCTACGGCCATTTCTAGCAAAATGAGGTATTCCCTTTTGTTCAAATTTTTTTACATTCTTTCTTACTAAAGAATTATGAAATAACTATGATTATATTCCCATAATATAGAGCTTGTGCAACTTCTTTTGTGTATTTGATGCAAAAAGCACCTTGTAAGGATTTAAGTTTCCTCATTAGTAAACAAAAGCTTTGTATTTAAGGTTTACTCTTAATGGTTGGTTCAAACCCTTCTCTTGATATGACTTTGTAGAAATTTGTTTAGTATAAAACCTTATTGTCTTGAGATGGACTTGTGAATGATGCTTATGAATTTAGGGTTAAACATTGTGTGCAACTTTATGAACATGAGTTTTCTTGGTTAGAGAAAAAAACTCCATTAATGGAGTTAATTTCCCCACTAATTTGAAAACCTTATTTCATGTATTATAAACTATTAGTGGTTTTTGTTATGAATAACCCTTGTGTAAAGCCATGGCTATTGAAAGAGACCATGTATGTAAGATATTGGTGTGCCTTATGAGATACCACTTTTGAGCATATTTGTGTGCCTTTTATTTTTTATTCTAAAAATAGTAAAATTAGGGTGATGACCCTTTAAAAAGACAGGCCAAATAGGCCACTAACAATCGGTCAAAAACAAGCCATAAACAACAAGGGTGAGAACAAACCACTTACAACACACAAGCCTAATTAGTAACCCACATCAAGAGTGGGTAGAAAATTCACCCACTCTACGGTGAAGAGATTGGGAAGAAGAGGAAAAACGTTATTTCCTCTGCCAACTAATAATAGTCCAAACAATATTATCATTAAGAACACCATCACATAGGGGAGCAAGTGGTGAAATCCTCTTCGTGAGACTGTCAACGCAAGGAGTAGATCGTTGTCGAGGCAAAACATCATCAACCAAAGGTTGGAGCATAACAAGAGCAACAAGCAAAGAAGGGTCCACATAGTTAAAGGGGGCCACACTAGCAACAATAACTGGAGTAGGATCCACAAGTCATGAGGAGGCCAAACTAGCAACACAAGGCAAAACATCAGCCTAGGAGGAATCATCAACCTATGAAGAGTCATCAAATGAAAAATCAAAAACCACAATAATTAGATGATCACCATTAGTGTCCTTCCACCAAGTGGTAGCACCTTTACGGCTTGAGAGATGACAATCTGTAGCCAAATGACTAATAAAGAAAAAACGATGACATCAAAAGACAAGACCTTCATAATCCAACGATTAAGTCCATTGCCTATCCCCAACTAGGAAAACCACATCCCCAAAAAAAGGTATGGAGATGTCAATCAACTAAAATGCAAACAAAAGAAGAAAGACCCATGAAGGAAGTGGTATCATCCACCTTCAAGAAGCAATCGATAGAGTTGTAAATCACCAATAGTGTGTGCCTTTTGTTATACCTTGTGAGTAAGAGTTATAAGCATGATTGCCTTGTCAATCCATGAACCTTTTCTTTAAGCTTGAGAATTTACTAGAATAGCATTAGAATTCATAGATCTTTAAGATATGACCAAGAATTAGCTCTCGATTGTTGGATATTGAGTGGTTTAGTTGTTTAGAGCCCTTTCTTGGTGAAATTAAAATATCAATTGATAATTAAGTCCATTTCATTTGTGCTCTTTTATAATAAGAAAATTGTAAACCTTCCTATGTATGTCTATTTAAAAAAAGTTATATAAGTTGATGTTTTGGATATTTGTAAGGAATTTTCAAATATGTTGAGTTTAAAATTCTCATTTATTAGTTTTTGTAACTCAAGTTTGGCAATTACTTAATCGATAGATCAATGGGCTATAATGCAAGTCCAACTTTCATTATAATCAAAAGTTAAATCTCATATCCAAGTTCTGCAAAGTTACTAACAAAACTGCATTTGTCACTTATCAATTGCTTTACTAGCCCGAAGTAGTCACTAGGAAACTTTACATGTGGGAGGATAGTTAAATGTGCCTTGGAAATTATTTGAACATTTTCACTTCTAAGTTCCATAAAATTTAAAAGAAAAAAGGCTTTACAATAGGATCTAGGGTGTTGTAATGACATTTACCTATCACAATAGCACCCCATCACTATGATTTTGTAATACTTGTTTAGAAGAGACCCTTGTGTTTTCTATCTATAATTCTTAAAAATACCCCATTCTAATAGAGTTGTGCATTATTTCCAAATCTTCACTTCTTACCACTTGAAAAACATGTTTTGAACATCTTACCTTAGAAGAAATTTAAAAGATCTTCTCATTCTTATATTACAATTCATAGTATGCTTATTACAAAATGCTTTCTTTAGATAATCAATAAATGGATGTTGGTTTAGACATGGTTTATATGGTAATGAAATTAATTAATCTCTAGCATTCACTATCATATATTATAAGTGAGGAATCAAACCTTGCAAAGTATGCTTATTACAAAATGCTTTCTTTAAATAATCAATAAATGAATGTTGATTTAGACATGGTTATATTGCTATGAAATTAATTAATCTAGTGTTCTCTATCATATATTGTAAGTGGGGAATCAAACCTTGCATGCATGAATTATGTCTAGATATATATTCTTGTTAGTGTGTTCTTTACATGTTAGAAAGCATGTTCAAATAGAGAAAGAGATGTACAAGTTATCTCTCCTATACTTGTGTTAGTTTAATTATGGTTTCAAAAGAAGAGACAAGTCAACTACTTGTTTGTAATCTACATGTCTATTCCACACGTGTTTGTAAAATAGAAGCAAATATCCTAAGATTGTTGGATTCACATAATCAAATTGGGCAAGTTCTACTAACAACAACAAAAAAATCCATTTTTGGATATGTTTTTTACCTTGGCATTGGTGCAATCACAAGGAGTGACAAGCATTAGCTCTCTCCTTCATGGGAGAAAAGTATTAAGGAACAATAAAATCAAAATGTGATGCAATACCCTTGTTTTGTGGCAATCAAGGGGTGTTAAAGCATTTTGTAATCCTATTTAAAGTCTTTTACTCCTTGTTTAATATTGTATATCTTGATATTCATTGTATTATATTTTTTGTAATTATAGCATCATTAATGTTACATTTGTTAAAAATTAAAAAAAATGTGTTTTACCTTTGCTAAAAAAAAATAGGCATTACAATTTACAATGGGCATTACAATTTACAATGTGGTAGTGGGCTTCTTAATGATCTTGCTCTGAAAAACAATAGTCCTTTAAAATTTTCCAACTTCAAATTTGGATTAAAAACATAAAATCACATTATTGGAAAACCATGATTTGATTAAAATTTGAAGTCCCGATCTATTTCTCTACCCAACTCAATCTCTCGTAGCTTGCAGACTTTCTTTCCTTATAATTAATGTCTTTCGCTCTAATAAAAAATAATAAACATTGCTTTTCATATTTATTCGGCTTAAACATGGTCCCACTACAATTACTTATCCCACCAGCATTACTTAATAATAACTCCAAGTTTGCTAATAGAAATGTTATCTAGTTTACTTATCAAATCAATTTAACCTGCCGAATAATAATTTGCTTTTGTTGTCCTTCAATACTAACCTTTTGACTACCAAAATTAGTACACCTCCATGTACTTCTACTGTTTTTCTCAATGCAAGTATCAAATCACACCATCATCATTAAAGCATTCTACGAGGAGCTCTATCCAACCTGACCTCTTAATTTAAATTTTACTAATGAAATCAAAGGCAAGTACCAATGTTAATTAATTAATACTACTTTATTCAAAAAAATTAATTAAATACCTACTACAATCTGAGAATCAAACAATGCACTAAATTATAATTCATTAATTAATGAGGTTCAAAAAAAGGGCCATTACAGCAACCTGTAGTGAATCAATAACTCCGGCCCCAAAGTGCCCATTTTTTGGCTAGTTTTCCTGACGCAAAACAAACAGCTCCTACAAGAATCAAAAGAATAATTTAGTTTTTTCATCTCCCAAAAAAGGGCCAAAATAACAAAGTAATATCAAACCTCTAAACTTTATACTATAAAGCTAGAAACAAGAGGGAAAAAGTCCTAGAGCGAAATTCAGCTTTTGCACTTCAGGTAGATGGAAAAACTCCGACAATGTGTGCCAGTAACTCGCAAATACCAGGTGTGAGAGGCGATGGAGGAGAGGGGAGGATGGCGGAGAGTGAGTAGCCAAGTGGCAAGTAGACAGCAACCATAAAAGCACACAAAGAGGTTCACCATAAGCAGTAGGGCGAAGGCTCATTTGATGAATTGTGTCGCTACTGATTGAAATTCAGTTTATAATCTAATCCGTTTACAAGAATAATGCACACAAACTAAGACCAGGCACAATTGAAGCTAGAGAAAAGCAATAAGCAAACAAAAACTAACATGAAGTATACTAATTAAACTGGTTTGTAAGTTGCTGCTTAAAGCAATGAACATACAAAAACTAGGCTAATACGATAGATGAAAGAAGCTTTCTACATACATAACAAGGAGGCCTAATAACTAGCTCTAAAAACACAAAAAGAGCTTCATCATAAGCAATAGGACCAAGGCTCATTTGATGAATTGTGTCAATACTGATTGAGATACAGTTTCTACGCTAATCTGTTTACAAGAATAATGTGCACAAACTAAGACCACGCACAATAAAAACTAGAGCAAACAAAAACAAACAAAAACCAACATGGAAAGATTGCAAAAACCAACCTTAAAAAAATATGCAAAGTCCCCAAAAGTAGCAATATTTTTTAAGGTAGTTGATTTTAAGGAAAAAATCAAGCATGCAAAATTCATTTCTAAAATCCTCATTGCGTCCATAGCAATGGTTGATCTTGAAAATGTTCTCGAAATCATTACAGAGAATGCGAAAAATTGCATGGCTGCAGTTGCTTTGGTTGAGAAAAGGTATGAACGCATTTTTTGGACACCATGTTACACTAGTATTTAATTTGAATACATTAATCAGATTATAAACAGAATAGAAAACATATGCCAGCAACACCTGATCTTGTTCAATGGAAATATGCAAATAGCATGGTTGATTTCCAAACCATAGTGTTGAGTTTTGTGGTTTTCTTTGACGAGATACGATCTGCATGATAATTAGTGTTGGTAATTATAATCACTGTTCAAAACTTTGGAATTACTTGTATCAGGGTGCACAGAAAAAAAAGAACATTTCTTGATCGAAACCTGTAAATAGATTCAGATTGAAAGAACGGAAAGTATCATACAGACGGAAGCTTTGTCATGTGGTTGGCATCTTGTGTAGAATGGACGAGTATTATTTTGCAGAACATTATAATTGGGGCTGCGCAGATGTCTTTGATCAAAACTCTTGAAAGGTTACATTGGAAAATGATCTTTTGTTACTTCTATCATTATCTTGAAAGGTTAAATTTTGAATTCGACAGTTAAGACAAAAGCCACAACGACAAAACTTAGCGGCAATTCAAAAGCCATGTTGGCAGATGGTTAAGATTGTCAGTTGAGTAGTTGTTAGTTACAACTTCTTTCTCTAATGGTTACAGCTTCTTAGACTTTCGAGACATTCTCTATATATTCTGGCATTTGATTGAATAAGGTATGAAGTATGTGGTGATCAGGGTGTGTATGTCATTATATGTCTGGTATCTTGCAAAAGAAACTTTGTTGTATGAGGAACAAGTCAGTATATATGAGAAATCTCAATAATTCAATGAGAATCTTAGATCAGATATTCTGATAATCAAAATTTACTGTGGATTAAAGACTGATATGTTACTAACGAAGGAAGGTAATCCACTTGCATGCAAATGTTAGATTGAAGATTGATATGTTTCAGGTGAATGAAGGCAAATGTCAAATTGAAGATTGATATGTTTCAGGTGAAGAAAGGTAATTCACTCGCAGGTGGATAATTCACTTGTCAGTTGAGTAGTTGTTAGTTAGAACTTCCTTCTAATGGTTACAACTTCTTAGAATTTCTATACATTTTCTATATATTCTGGCATTTGATTGAATAAGGTGTGAAGTATGTGGTGATCAGGGTGTGTATGGCATTATATGTCTTGTATCTTGCAAAAGAAACTTTGTTGTATGAGGAACAATGCAGTATATATGAGAAAGATCTGAATAATTCAATGAGAATCTTAGATCAGATATTCTGAAAATCAAAATTTACTGTGGATTGAAGACTGATATATTACTAACGAAGGAAGGTAAATCGCTTGCAGGCAAATGTCAGATTGAAGATTGATATGTTTCACGTGAATGAAGGCAAATGTCAGATTGAAGATTGATATGTTTCAGGCGAAGAAAGGTAATTCACTTGCAGGTGGAAGTCAGGTATATCAGTGGTAGTATTTCTCTCAAACTTGTTTAAACAGTGATCTGATTGTAAAGTCATTTATCAAATCTGTAAAAATAGTAAAGTCTGGTATTTCAAGTCTATTCTAAAACCACAGACAAGTGTGTTTCAGATTTTACATTTGTAGAGTTATTATTTCAGATTGAATATATGGAATTGTTTTTGAGGAATCAGAAATCTACTAGAGTGTAAATGTTAAATTATGTTGTAAGAATAAATCACAGAATTGTAAACATTTGTAATTATTGTTTGTAATATTCTTAGTGTTGATGCTCTGAGAATTTTGGGTGGGTGTTCGGACCATTTGTGAGTTTGGATGAGTTGGTGCTCATATAAGGCATTAGGTGATACCTTGGGTTGGTGCCCTAAAAGCTTGTAATCTCTTCAATTGTGAGGCTGGATTATGACAGTAGATCCTAGTAGTGTTTCTCACCGTGACTTTCCCATCCTGGATTTCCATGTAAAATCTTGCGCATTGTTTCTTATGTGGTTGCATTGCTTTTGGTTTCAGTTTCGTTTATTTTCAGATTTCAGTTTGAAGATTAACAAGTTTAAAACCCATTAAGAATCAAAAAGTTTGTATCTACTACTGATTCACCACCACTCCCCTCAGTAGTAGAATTGTATTCTTCACACCATACACTCCCTTAACTTGGTGATTCAAGGCTCAAGCAATTGACACTCAAATAGAGTAGATGAAAACTAAATACCATGAGGGTGAAGAAATCCATAATGTTTGTGAAAAACCACCATATGTCACCTGAGCAGAGTTCCCTAACCCCCGGCGAGTCAGGCGAGTTATCCTAACCCGCGGGCCGAGCAATGCCTCCCCGATTTTCCTGACCCGACCGAGTCACCCGGCGAGTCATGGGTCATGACCCACGTGACTCGCCGAGTCAGCGGGTCATGCCATGACTCGCCACAGCAGGCCCAAGCTGGGCTTTAAAAAACATAAAAAAACTTTGCTTTTTTTTTACTTTTTTTTGCACAAGTCTTTTGTTATTTGCCTTATAAGGCATTGTAGTTGCTTTGTAGGAGAAGAAGAGAGAAAAAGAAAGAGAGGAAGAAAAAAAAGAGGCCAAAGGGTTGCAACCAGCCGGGAAGAAGAGTATCAAGGAGTCCACAAAATCGGATTGGGGAAGCATAGGTTTGCATTGAGAGCATCAAGGAGCTCATAGCAACTGTTCTCAACTCATTTGAAAGAGGTAAGTGTCAAATTTTTAGATTTTGTTGATTGTTGCTTGCATGTTTATGGTTTTTCATTGTTTTTAAATTTTTTTTGAAGTTTTTTTAATTTTATTGCAGCCACATTCCAAATTTTGAAAACATTAATTCTTCCCAATGCCTCAAAAGTGTCCATGTTGGAAATATGCCGAAGAGTTTCCCGGTAGACAAAAAAACCAAACAAAATGCACCTTTTGTAAAGAAATTTTTCATGGTGGCATCAATAGGCTTAAATACCATATTGCCGGCATACCTAGCAATGATGTTGACGCATGTACATTGGCAACTCTCGAGGCAATTCGTTTTTGTTATGTCCAATTAGAAAAATATGTTTAAGACAAGGAAACTAGAAAGAGGCAACGGGAAGAGATAAATGTTGTTGGCTCCCATTCATCCACACCCGCATCCGCATCCACATCTGTAGGTTGTGTTGGAGAGGGTTCTTCCAAACCTCCATTTTATTCTAGTACTAGTGCTTCTACTGTTGCTCCTTCAAGTGGCAATATTACCCTTGGCCCTAGAGTCCGAAAATCAAGGTTGGACAATTATTTTGTGCCACACACTACTCTTGGTGCACAACCCTCGCTTGAGAGCATGGGTTGGAACAAGGAGGTCCATGATGCTGCCCAAAAACAAATTTGCAAGTTTTGGTACTTTTGCAACATTTCATTTCTTGCTGCCAGGTAATTCTCTTTTATTTGTTTTCTAAGTTTAAGTTTAAAATTAAATTTTAAATTTTATAGTTTGAAGTTGAACTATGCTTTGTCTAATGATTAATCGTAATCTATTTGTAACAAGTCTCCTTATTGGCAAGGTATGATAGATTTTGTAACCATTTGTGGGGCAGGCTTTAAAGCCCCTACTGATGCTGAGTTAAGTGGCCCCCTCTTGTTAGACATGGTTAATGATATGCAACTTGAGCTAGAAGACCACAAAAAGTCTTGGAGGCAAAATGGTTGCACCATCATGACAGATGGTTGGACCAACAGGAGGAATAAGACACTCCTAAATTTTCTTGTTTCCACCGCAGGTGATTGTTCATTGAATTCTACTTCCCCAAATGCATTGAATAATTTAATTTTGATTTTGAATTTTTGATTGATCCATGATAATTGATAATTATTTTTTTTTATATTCAGGAACCACCATGTTCTTGTAGTCTATTGATGCTTCCTCACATGTGAAGAATGCCACATACTTATGTGCGGCTATTGAGGAAGTTATACTTGAGGTGGGAGAAGAAAATGTGGTGCAAGTGGTGACTGATAATGCAGCAAGTTATGTTGCTGTAGGTAAACTTATAACTTTAAGTTTTGATGGAGAGGCATCTATGAATTTATTTAAGATTTTCTTAACACTTTTAATTTCTAATTAATTTAAAATTGCTACAAGTAAACTTTTGATGGAGAGGCACCCGAAAAAATTTTGGTCTCCATGTGCAGCCCATTGCCTTGACCTCATGTTAGAGGATATTGACAAGATTGAATGGATCAAATCATGTGTTGATAAGGCCAAAAATATTTGCAAATTTATCTACAATCATGCATTGGTCCTTAGCATGATGAGGCAATACATGGGACAAAGGGAGTTGGCTCGTCCTGGTGTCACAAGATTTGCCTCCAATTTCCTCACACTGAAATCCTTGTTGAAATCACAATTGAATTTGAGACGCATGTTTGTTGGTGAGGAGTGGACTGCTTCATCCTATTCTATGACCACTGTGGGTAGGGAATTGGCAAATTATATTTTTGATGAGCCAGGTTTTTGGACCCCTTGTAAAGAGATCATGGAGGTAAAAATATTTATGTTTTGTTTGCAATTTTTTTTTTAAAAATTTTTAATGCACACTTATCACTTAACTATTTTTTTTTAACATTATATGTAGGTCACTGAGCCCCTCGTAGTTCTCCTACGAGTTGTTGATGGGGAGAAGCCCTCTATGGGCTACTTATATGAGGGCATGGATAGGGCCAAGGAGGCCATTAGATCCAAGTATAAAGGAGTTGAGGATAAGTATGGTCTCATTTGGGAGATCATTGATAGGAGATGGCAAAACCAACTTCATAGGCCCATCCATGCAGCAGCTTATTTCCTCAATCCATCATTTCATTTCCTTGATAACTTCAAGGCAGATGAGGAGGTTCTTAGTGGCCTATATACAGTGATGCAAAAGATATCTACTTGTACCGCATCTACAATGCAAGAGATAGATGCATATAGTAATCCACGAGGGCCGATTTTTGGAAGCACGATGTGCAAAGAGTCTAGGACAACATTGCAACCACGTAGAAATATATGTTAAACTTAAACTTAACTCTTTAAGTTTATGGCTTATGCATTTTGATTTTATAATCTATCCTTAAAGTTGGAACTTGGAAATGACAATGATTTTTTTTTTCCTTATTTCAAATAGATGGTGGCATATGTTTGGGCCTACAACCCCAAACCTTCAAAAAATTGTCATCCATATTTTGAGTCAACCATGCAGTGCTTCTGGATGTGAGCGCAATTGGTCCATGTTCGAGCACATCCACTCGAAGAGGCGTAATAGACTGTCTGTGGAGAGGTTGAACAATCTTGTCTTCATTCATTACAACCTTTGTCTTAGGACCAGACAGATTTTGGACACTGACACCTCTCCGATCACTCTAGCAGAGATCGATCCAGACTCCGAGTGGCTCACTGAGTCTACCGATCCTATCTTCACTGAGGAGGACCATGAGTGGGTTGACCAGGCAAACAGAGAGGCTGAGGCTATGGCTATGGCAGAGGAGAAGGATAGAGCACAATCAGCTGCCCGTGGAGCTGATGTTGATCAGAGTGGCACCTCACAAGCAAAGACTATGGCTTGTCAGTCATCCAAGACCTACCTTAGACGCATTTGTAGGAGGCAGACAGACTACTTTGAGGATGAGGCTGACCTAGAGCCTAAGGCTTGAGCCATAGACCTGTTTTTGTTGTTTACACTATACAACTTTACACATGTTTGGGAACATTTGATGTCATGGATTTTATATACATTTGACAACATTTATATTTTATATTTTATAATTTTGCATATCTATGTTTTCTATTTCCTTCAACTGCCTACAATTTACATTTGTACTTATGTGATGGATGTATGTTTATGTATGTAATCAAATTAGATTCTATTTGATGATGTTATAGTGTTTTTAAGCTTTATTCAATAATGGGTGCGTGAAACAAGTTTTAAATTTTAAAAAATCTCGGGTTCTTTTTTTGCCGAGTCATCGGCGAGTCACGGGTCGAGTCAACCCTGCCGAGTCATGGGCGAGTCCAAGTCAGGTAACTTTGCACCTTAGTTATCAGGTGCGCACCAGGTCTGGGTCCTCATAATGGTTCGTGTCAAGTCCGGGCAGGGTCCGTACTTGGACCTGTGGGTTCGTCTGGATCCGAACAACCACGGACCTGTGCGGACCCACAGGTTCAAGTACGGACCCTGCTGAGACCTGACGTGGACCCGAGGGTAGCTAGCGCAAACCAAAGAGGACCCACGCGAACAATGCAATATATATGAGAAAGATCTAAATAACTCAATAAGAATCTTAGATCAGATATTCTCAAAATCAAAATTTGTTGTGGATTGAAGACTGATATATTACTAACAAAGGAAGGTAATTCGCTTGCAGGCAAATGTCAAATTGAAGATTGATATGTTTCAGGCGAAGAAAGGTAATTCACTTGCAGGTGGAAGTCAGGTATATCAGTGGTAGTATTTCTCTCAAACTTGTTTGAACAGTGATCTGATTGTAAAGTCATTTCTCAAATCTGTAAAAATAGGAAAGTCTGGTATTTCAAGTCTATTCTAAAACCACAGACAAGTGTGTTTCAGATTTTATATTTGTAGAGTTATTATTTCAGATTGAATTCAGTTTGCAGAGGAATAGATGGAATTGTTTTTGATGAATCAGAAATCTACTAAAGTGTCGATGTTAAATTATGTTGTAAAAAGAAATCACAAAATTGTAAACATTTGTAATTATTGTTTGTAATATTCTTAGTGTTGATGCTCTAAGAATTTTGGGTGGGTGCTCGAACCATTTGTGAGTTTGGATGAGTTGGTGCTCATATAAGGCATTTGGTGATACCTTGAGTTGGCGCCCTAAAAGCTTGTAATCTCTTCAATTCTGAGGCTGGATTATGAAAAGCGAAAAATGCTGAGAGGGGGAGGGGGTGAATCAGTATTTTAAAACTTTAATGTAGAGAAAACTAATCTAAGACACTTGCAAACACAAAGAGGAGACACGAGCTTTTATCACGTGGAAAACCCAAGACAGGTTAAAAAACCACGGCTCTACTAATCAGCTGGGCAACAACCCCTTCTTACAAAGAGCTACAACTCTTACAGTTACACTTCGGAACAAGCTCCAACCTGTCTTGTAAGGCTACAACCTTACCTTGAGAAAAAATGAACAGAATGAGACCAAATAAATTTTGTGTCTTTACTGAAATGTAAAGACGATAAAAACTTGTCTAACAAAACTTAGAGCACATGAATGCAATTTGAGTCACCTCTCAAAGCAGCTCCTCCAAGCTACTATCAATCTAATCCTTCTGCAAAAGCGGTTCCAGTCACTAGCAATGGACTCCTCTGTTTTTAGATGCACTGCCCCCTTTTTTTACTCCATATACGTGTATCATGAATTGCAAAGCATCACTCACAATCTTTTGTTCAAGGACTGACTCGCTTCAAACTGTCATACCCATTTTTAAAGTTCTTATCTCTTCGTTTATATCACTGCATATCCTTTTTTAATCAGTCACTGCAAAACTTTTTTTCCACAACACTATCTCTGTTCTAGATGAACTCGAGTCACACCCCAAGACACGTCCCTTGCTCCAGTCTATATTTTTGAGGTAATAACGTTGAGCTAATGATCTATATTACCAACCCAATAAGTCTGGTCATTTTCTTTACGGAAGTCTGCCCAGAAAACTTTCGAATCAAGATGCCACCATTATCATACCTTACGCCAAGAAAAGCTGCTTCTACTCGCACACAGTCCCATGTCTACACACCGAGCTATCAGACTTCTACACTATCGTGTTTCAAAGACCAGTGTCGTATATGTCCCAACTCCCTGTTGTGTTTTTTTTACAATCTATCTGTTGGTGTTCTAGGAGGATGATTGTCGTTTCATTACGATGCACTTGCACTTCCCCAAAAAAACGTCCCAGTCTGTCGACATCACTTAATTCACCGTGTTTTGTTTTGATTGACCACCCGCAATTATCATCATCAACCCAGACTTGTCGCATACGCTTTTTATATAAAAAAAATTGTGATGAGTTACCTCTTATCAATCACTACCCAGCAACACGGCTTGATACGAAGAACATACTTCATTTTTCACCTATCAATCAGGAAAAGAACACCACTTGCTTTGTTTGCACTCATCTACGCACAACCAAAAATAACATTTTTCCCAACCGTTTCAAATTCCTCTGTTTTTTTTTTATCAACTACTTGTGTGTATTATAGAGGACACTTCATGCACCCGTAGGTTTGTAAGAACGGCATAGACACGTTTTTTATTTTTGAGAGCCTCAATTTATAATTGTTTTGACGTTCTTTAAAAAACTATATATAGCATATAGCGGACTGCAAGCACAGTTACACGAAGACAACACCACACAAACACTTGACACGGTTTTTTATTTGGAGCAGGCACGGTTTTATAATGAGCACTTCTCAGTCAAATTTGATGTTCCTTCAATTGTCAGTGCTGCCAAACCAGAACACGTGAACTACTAACCACATGATGAGACACGTTTTAGCATTTTGCACCAAAAACAGTCGGTTTGATCGGCACACAAGGGAGTCCAGTTGATGTTGATCTGCATTCAACACTAGTCATCAACACATGTACACTCACAAACAGCCACGACACTTTCCATCCTCCTAAATCATCAATGACAAAAACGTAACAATCTCCCCCTTTTTATCATTGATAACAACTCCACCAATTCGCAAAACTGAATCAGCTCCCCCTAAGTAGCTGATCCAAACTGAAACAATTGTACCAAAACATAAACAATCTCCCCCTGAAGATCTACTCCCCCTTCATCATCAATGACTACGAACCTGAAATCCAACAGCAGTCCGAAAGATATAACAATGAAGTGCTTCTATTGAACCAAACCAACCTTTTATTGAGGTGAAACAACACCGAGCTTGCTTCGAAGATACTCAAAGCGATCTTGGGGTAGAGGTTTAGTGAACACATCAGCAACTGGTTCCTTGGAAAAAACATAATTCAATTTTACCGTATTATTAGCAACCTACTCCTTCAGATAGTGATATTTGATTGGAATGTGCTTTGTGCAGGAATGCATCATTGGATTTCTTGAAATGTCAATGGCGCTTGTGTTGTCATAGAAAATACAAATGGGATCAATAAATTCAAGCTTATAGTCACATAAAGTATTCTTCATCCAAATTACCTGAGTGCAACATGAAACTGCTGCAACGTATTCAGCTTCAGCGGTGGATAATGAAGTGCAAGACTGTTTCTTGCTAAGCCATGAGACCAAACAGCCACCTAAAAAGAAAGCACAACCACTGGTACTTTTCTTGTCATCCACGGAGCCACCCCAATCTGCATCTGTATAGGCTGTAAGAGAGAAGTTAGAACTCTTTGGAAACCAAAGACCAAGATCAGTTGTGCCTTTCAGATATTTAAAAATTCTCTTAACAGCTTGAACATGTGTCTGTTTTGGAGAAGCTTGAAATCTAGCAACATATCCCACAGCCTACGTAATGTCTGGTCTAGTAGCTGTCACAAACAGCAGACTCCCTACCATAAATCTATAAAAAGACTGATCACCTGAAGGAGACACATCCTCCTTACTTAGCTTACATCCGATTTCCATAGGAGTGCTAACCGGATTGCAATCTTTCATCTTAAATCTCTTAAGTAACTCTCTAACATACTTGGCTTGAGAAATGAAAATACCTTTAGAAGATTGATTAATTTGCAGCCCAAGAAAGTACGTTAACTCACCCATCATAGACATCTCGAACTCACTTTTCATACAAGCAGCAAATGTCTTAGACATTTTGACACTGTCACTACCAAAAATCAGATTATCAACATAAACAACAACAATGAGAATGATGTTACCTTCCTCTTTGACATACAAGTTGTTATCTACCAATCCCTTTTTCAAAAACTGCTGCTGCAAATAATTATCCGATGTGTCATACCAAGCTCTAGGAGCTTGTTTGAGTCCGTATAATGCCTTTTTCAGCTTGCACACATAGTCTACATTGTTAGAAATCAGGCCTTCTGGTTGTTCAACATAAATTTCTTCAACTAAATCTCCATTTAAGAAGGCAGATTTAACATCCATTTGGAAAACTTTAAAACCTTTAAAGGAAGCAAATGCAAGAAAAATTCTGATTGCTTCTAATCTGGCAATCACTGCAAAAGTCTTACTAAAATCCACACTTTCAATTCGGAAAACCCATTTTGTACCTATCACATTCTTGATGATGGGTCTTGGCACGAGCTCCCAAGTATTGCTCTTTTTGATTTGGTCTAATTCCTCTTTCATAGCAGCCACCCAATGTTCATCTACAATTGCCTCTTAAAAACACTTAGGCTCAATCATGGAAATAAGTGAGAAGCCATTATCCTCAAAATAGTTAACATTTTTCCTACATTCCTAGTCTTTCTTTCACCTATAACCTGATCAATAGGATAATTTTTTTGAACAAACTTTGAAGGAGTTTTGAAATTAGAAGTATCATGATCATCTTGTGAGTCATTCCCAGAATTATCATGTAAATTTTCAGCATCATTAGAAGTAGGAACTGTTTCTTCATGAGCAGATTGTACTTTACCTTTGTCATTCTCACCACTCTTGCTAGCTATTACAACTTGAATATGTGGAGGAGAAGAGGGTACAACACTGCTTGTTTGAGTTTTAGTTGATACCACAGTGCTGGTTTGAGTTTTACCTTCTTCAGGGTTGTCATCATTCTCACCAAATTGATTAGTAACTTCATGAATCTTAACATTTGCACTTTCTACTAATTTATGCAGCCTTTTGTTGTAGCATTTGAATGCTTTACTTTTAGAGGAATAGCAAAGAAAAATTCCCTCATCAGCTCTCGATTCAAATTTACCCAAATTATCTTCAACTCTCCTAATGTAGCATGGACTCCCAAAAATTTTAAAGTACTTAACAGTAGCTGGTTTACCTTTCCATAGTTCATATGGAGTCTTATTGAGCTTGGGTCTCAACAATGTTCTATTCTGAATATAAACTGTTGTGTGGACAGCCTCTCTCCAAAATATATCTTTCACCTTTCTTTCATTCATCATGCAACATGCTATCTCTTGAACGGTTCTGTTTTTTCATTCCACAACACCATTTTGTTGTGGTGTTCTTGGGGCTGAAACCTGTTTCTTGATACCATGTTGCTCACAAAACTTGACAAACTCATTAGAAGTGAATTCTCCCCCATTATCAGAACACAAGCACTTGATTTTCAAATCCATTTCATTTTCAACCAGATTTTTAAAAATCTTCAACTTCTCTAAAGCCTCTGATTTTTCTTTTAGAAATGTAACCCATGTCATGCGAGTAAAGTCATCAATAAGGAGCATAAAATATTTCTCACCTTGAAGACTTGTTGTCCTTGTTGGTCCACAAAGATCCGTGTGAACAAGCTCAAATGATTTACTGTTGAAATGGTCTTTTGGATTGAAGGAAGCACTAGTTTGTTTGCCCTCTTGACAATTTTTGCAAACAACATCAGCTGGTTTTTCTAACATTGGCATATCTCTAATAGCTTCTTTTTGGCTGATCTTGATAATATTATCAAAGTTTACATGCCCAAAACACTTGTGCCAAAGCCAAGCATCCTCTACCTTACTCAAACAACATGTCTCATCATTAGAATCATCAAGAATGTAGAGATTATTTGCTGCTCTAGTTGCTTTAGCTATGACATCAATTCTCTTTATAATAGTGCAAGCATTAGAGTTAAAACTAAGATCATACCCTTAATCACATAGTTGGCTTACACTTAACAGATTGTGTTTCAACCCTTCTACATAAAGAACATTCTCAACAATAGTTTCATCATTATTAATTAAGACTGTACCTATACCAGCAACCTTTGCAGAAGAGCTACCACCAAATCTAACTTTACCACCTTTCATTTTCTTGAGAGAATGAAACTTGCTTAAGTCACTTGTCATATGCCGGGAGCAGCCACTGTCAACATACCATATATCTTTTTCACTGCGAGCTAGAAGAGTTGTTTGAACAACAAGAGCTTTAAGAGGAGTCTCTTGAACTTTTCTTCTCCAAACCTTGGTCACTTTAGTTCTTCTTTTAGGTTCATCATTGTAGAATAAATCTACACTATAATTGTTGCAAAATCTTGAGGTATGGCCAAACTTATTACAGCTGTAGCAAATCAAGTTGTACTTCCTATAAACATTTCTTTCATGCTGAAAATAATTCTTGTAGGGAGCAGCTCTACAATCAGCAACTCTATGTCCAAAGTAATTACATGCAAAACAGTAGCCATAGAAAAAAAGTTTATTTACCTTGTTAGAAGTTCAAATTGCATGCCAACTCCTCTTTTATCTTTGGTGGGACTTTGAGAGCTAAGAACGTCATCTAATGTGACTTTACCACTGCTAAAAGACAGTTCTTCACTTGAAAAGCATAGAGGTTTTACCAATGTTTCTAAGATAAACAATTTCAACTTCTAGCTTGGCAATGTTTTCTTCCTTTATTTGAATCTGATTTTCCAAATCCTCACGAATCTTTTTGGCCTCCTCATTCAAAATTTTAGAATCAACAAGCTAAGTTTCAACCTCTTTAAGGGATGTAGCAATCTTCAACTTTTCAGCACTCTCAGCTTGTAGAAGATCCACAAAACTTAGATTTTTCTTTTTCAATTTTTTAATCTCAGAAAGGGCTAAAATCAATTCAAGCTCAAGGTCTACTTCATCTTCATCATCTTCATTTTCTTCAGAACTCACATCATCAATAGCCATGAACATGACTTCATTTATCCTAGAATCGTTTTCGCTACTTGAAGAATCATCGAGTCATTTTTTGAAAACAACACCTTCTTGCCCTTTTCAAATTTCCAATTCTTCTTGGCAAACCTCCTAGATTTCCGGTGTTTGAATTCTTTTTCATCATTGTTGTCCTCTTCTTTATCAAACGGACACTTAGAGGCAAAGTGACCAAGCTTTCCACAGTTGAAGCATTTCAAACCAGATTTACCTTTACTTTTGTTAAAGCCCTTTTTCAACCTTCTAATGAGGTAAGCTATTTCCTCATTGGAGTCCTCATCCGAGCCTTCACTTAGATTATTCACTTTGTCCTTGCTTCTTTTAGAAACCTTGAATGCAGATTCAACTTTAGAAGGCCCTTCAACTGTAATCCTCATCTCATAGGCAGTCAAGATACCATGTAATTTGTCAACAGTTAGAGTGTCTAAATCTAACATTTCTTCCACAGCAGAGACTTTAGCATCAAGTCTCATGGGAAGAGAACAAAGAATTTTCTGAACCACAATTTTTTCTTCAACATTTTCACCTAGACCTCTTAAAGCATTGACAACCTCATCAACACAAAGAAAATATGCAGCAATGTTCTCACTGTCCTTCATGCGAAGACCTTCAAAGACAACCCGGTGAGTCTGAACTTTAGCTTTCCTGACTTTGTCATCACCTTGATATGCATTGTGCAATTTATCCCAAATATCTTTTGCGGTAGCCCAGTGCATGACCTTTACAAATTCAGCTTTAGTTAGACCACACAAAATTGCATTCATGGCCTTGGCATTATTTTCAAATTCCTTTTTACCATCAGCATCTGCATGAGTAGAAGGGATAGTGTAGCCATTTACAAGACTGAGATAGACATCACAGCCAAGAGACATGATATAAGTTTTCATGCGAACACTCCAAAAAGTAAAGTTGTTTCCCTCAAAGAGGGGCACGATTCGTAGCAAGACCTTCCAAGGCACTCATGATGGGCACAAGGATTGAAACTCTCAAGCTTTTAAGCACGGAAAGAGAGCGACTGGCTCTGATACCAATTGAAAAGCGAAAAATGCTGAAAGGGGGAGGGGGTGAATCAGTATTTTAAAACTTTAATGCAGAGAAAACAAATCTAAGACCCACTTGCAAACATAGAGACGAGATACAAGCTTTTATCACGTGGAAAACCCAAGACAGGTTAAAAAACCACGGCTCTACTAATCAGCTAGGCAACAACCCCTTCTTACAAAGAGCTACAACTCTTATAGTTACACTTCAAAAAAGGCTCCAACCTGTCTTGTAAGGCTACAAACTTACCTTGAGAAAAATTGAACAAAATGAGACCAAATAAATTATGTGTGTTTATTGAAATGTAAAGACGATAAAAACTTGTCTAACAAAACTCAAAGCACATGGATGCAATTTGAGTCACCTCCCAAAGCAGCTCCCCCAAGCTACTGTCAGTCTAATCATTCTGCAAAAACGGTTCCAGTCACTAGCAACGGACTCCTCTGTTTTTAGATGCACTACCCCCTTTTTTTACTCCATATACGTGTATCATGAATTGCAAAGCATCACTCACAATCTTTAGTTCAAGGACTAACTCGCTTCAAACTATCATACCCCTTTTTAAAGTTCTTATCTCTTCATTTATATCACTGCATATCCTTTTTAATCAGTCACTGCAGAACTTTTTTTCCACAACACTATCTCTGTTCTAGATGAACTTGAGTCACACCCCAAGACACGTCCCTTGCTCCAGTCTGTATTTTTGAGGTAATAATGTTGAGCTAATGATCTATATTACCAACCCAATAAGTCTGGTCATTTTCTTTACGGAAGTCTGCCCAGAAAACTTTTGAATCAAGATGCCACCGTTATCATACCTTACGCCAAGGACTGCTGCTTCTACTCACACACAGTCCCACGTCTACACACCGAGCTATCAGACTTCTACACTATTGTGTTTCAAAGACCAGTGCCGTATATGTCCCAACTCCCTGCCGTGTTTTTTTACAATCTATCTGTTGGTGTTCTAGGAGGATGATTGTTGTTTCATTACGATGCACTTGCACTTCCCAAAAAAAACGCCCCAGTCTGTCGACATCACTTAATTCACTGTGTTTTGTTTTGATTGACCGCCTGCAATTATCATCATCAGCCCAGACTTGTCGCATACGCTTTTTATATAAAAAAAATTGTGATGAGTTACCTCTTATCAATCACTACCCAGCAACACGGCTTGATACGAAGAACATACTTTGTTTTTCACCTATCAGTCAGGAAAAGAACACCACTTGCTTTGTTCGCACTCATCTATGCACAACCAAAAAAAACGTTTTTCCCAACCGTTTCAAATTCCTCTGTTTTTTTTTATCAACTACCTGTGTGTATTATATGACAAACTTCATGCACCCGTAGGTTTGTAAGAACGGCACAAACACGTTTTTTATTTTCGAGAGCCTCAATTTATAACTATTTTGACATTTTTTTAAAAACTATATATAGCATATAGCGGACTGCAGGCACAGTTACACGAAGACAGCATCACCCAAACACTTGGCACGGTTTTTTATTTGGAGCAGGCATGGTTTTATAATGAGCACTTCTCAGTCAAATTTGATGTTCCTTCAATTGTCAGTGCTACCAAACCAAAACACGTGAACTACTAACCACATGATGAGACACGTTTTAGCATTTTGCACCAAAAACAGTCGGTTTGATCGGCACACGAGGAAGGGAGTCCAGCTGAGGTTGATTGGCATTCAACACTGGTCATCAACACATGTACACTCACAAACAGCCACGACACTTGTTATAGACCATCCTCCTGAATCATCAATGACAAAAATGTAACAGATTATGATAGTAGATCCTAGTAGCGTTTCTCACCGTGACCTTCCCATCGACACTGGTCATCAACACATGTACACTCACAAACAGCCACGACACTTGTTATAGACCATCCTCCTGAATCATCAATGACAAAAATGTAACAGATTATGATAGTAGATCCTAGTAGCGTTTCTCACCGTGACCTTCCCATCGTGGGTTTGCATGTAAAATCTTGCGCATTGTTTCTTATGTGGTTGCATTGCTTTTGGTTTTAGTTTCGTTTATTTTCAGATTTCAATTTGAAGATTAACATGTTTAAAACTCATTAAGAATCAAAAAGTTTGTATCTACTACCGATTCACCACCCCTCCCCTCAGTAGTAGAATTGTATTTTTCACACCATACACTCCCTTAACTTGGTGATTCAAGCAATTGGCACTCAAATAGAGTAGATGAAAACTAAATACCATGAAGGTGAAGAAATCCATAATTTTTGTGAAAAAACCACCATATGTCACCTGAGTTACCTGGTTTGCACCCTGGACCCTCAAACCAGGTCCAGGTGCGCACCGTGTCCGGGTCCTCATAATGGTTTGTGTCAGGTCCGGGGAAGGTCTATACTTGGACTTGTGGGTCCGTCCAAGTCCGAACAACCAAGGACCCGTACAGACCCTGCTCGGACCCGACAAGGACCCGAGGGTAGCCAACGCGGATTCTAGAGGACCCACGCGGACCAAGGAACCGCGGCAATTATGTAGAAGGGTGGGGCCAAAACACATTAAAATGACATTTTTTTAATAATTTTATTTCCCTAAAATGACCCTAATAAGTAGCCTCCAAACACATTCATTTCACATTTGGCTCCCACATTTTGCTCTCTCCATCTTGCAAGTTTGAAGTGAGGTGATTGTATTCGAAGGAGATCGATTGTAGAGTTGCAAATACCTTCCAAAGAGCAGATTTGAGTGTTTAAACATTGAACATGTCACAACTTTCAAACTTTCATTAACTATATTTTAATTCAGTAATTCAATGTAATGATTTTCATTAGAATCGTGTTTTAATGTTTATCTTTGGCATTGGGCATTGATCAATGATCAAGCATCATACTATGAAATGATTTAGTTTCACTTTTGTATATTTCTCCTTTTTTTTGCATATATATATATATGTATATATATATGTGTGTGTGTGTGTGTGTGTGTGTGTGTGTGTACACGAATCCCTACAAACCATATTGAAAAAAAAATTCCTCGAACCCACAAACCAAGTTCGCGTACTTTAACTCATCACCGAACCCGAACCAGTAACTTAGTATGTCACAAGACATTTCAGAACTTTCTCAAATTTGGAATTGTTGAAGGTAAATTTATTTTATTTTTTAATTTTATTTATGTCATATTTACTACTATTATTTATGTATTATTTTTTTACACAATTGTTTTTAGGCGACTTATGAAGGTGTAAGATGCATTGGGTGTCATGGTGTCATCAAGTTTTTTGATATAGATCACCAATGTTTGGGGGAAATCTATAATGGCATTGACTCCATGATAGAAAAAATAAAGGTCACAAAAGCACAAAAACAGAATGATCCCAAAGAAATATTTCTTTGAAGTTTGCAAAAATTCATTCATCACTGCTTGAACAAGATGAACACAACAATGCATTTCCTTATATATGCATTGTCTCCCAAATACTATAGCACACAAATACTTTGTTTGCCAGGAAGAACTGCACCTTGCAGCAATAGTGAAGTTGCTAATGGGTACAAATTGGCATTCCAAAGACTATTCTCAAATCCAGAAGTGGTGGATAATGTTACGAAAGAGTTTGGCAAGTTCATCTCAAGACAAGATCATAGTATTTGTGCTCTTCAATACCAATGCAAAGAAGATGCTCATACATGGTGGTACCTCCATGGGCAAAATTATTTGTTCCTCAATCCTCTTGCAATCAAGATTTTATCACAAATATTTTTTATTTTTTATTTTAAACATTTGTATTGTAGACTTTAATACTTACCATTCTTTGATTTATTTTGCATTTTCTGTATTTAAGTTGAGTTGGTTTTCTCTTTAATTTCAACAAGTTGCAATTTCTTCTTCGGCTCAACAGGATTGCAGTGCATACTCCCTTTTCCACTCAATGAAACATAACCAGTTGGCTGCACAACAAGCGAAAGCTCAGTTTATGTCAATTCCAACCTGCGTCTTCTATCACATAGGCAAGATCACTTCAAGGAATGGGCAACGAAGCATTGGAACATAGCCCTCGAGTATACCAACTTGGATGCAACTATTTTAGAGCTTGCTAGAGTCAATATAATGCACCTAGTGAGAGCAGGACTACATTTACTTGTGGTTCATAGGATGTTAAACCAATCAACAGCCTTGATCGATATCCTTCTTGATGATTGATGATGATTGAAGACAATAATACAATTCTTTTAATGGAAATAATTCCAAATTCGTACTTGTAATGATTTTCATTGGAAATGCCAGACATATATGATATATGACATAATATTGAAAATTTGAACTATCAATTGTCATTTATCTTTAGCATTTCCATTGATCAATGATGAAGTATCATAATATCAAAAGTATTTACAATTCTGCATATTTTTAAAAATTCAGCACATAGTATTAACATTTAGAAATTTCACCTACGTTTAGTTTGTTTAAATTATTTTAATACTCATCCCTCCACCATCCCAAAAATTCAGGAAAAAATAAATCCACCCCTGAAACCCTAAGTTACCGATTCGGGTGTGGATGCAGATGCGGGTACGAGAATCTGGTACGTGGATGCGTGAATTTTTTTGGGGGGGGTTTTGGGTGCATTTTTATGTGTATATTATTATTTATATATACAAAAAAATGCAAGTAATATATAGAATTAAATCATTTGATAGAATGATACTTCATCATTGATCAAGATAAATATTAAATATTAAAGTTAAATTATGTAATGTCCCCAATTTACCATATTAATCTTTCCCTCTAGATTATTATAAATTGAGTAGGGTGCAGTGATACCTTTGTAACTTAGTGAGAATTCCAGAATCGCTGTGTACAAATATACATGTTAAAATATGTTCCCTCTTGAATTGCTGATAATCTACAGCAATATCCTTGTATTTGCTATGATACTTTCTTGTACTGTTTAATATTCCCCAATCTTTCCTTGTCCCCTTTCATCGACTCCGTCTGCCCTATATATCTTTCTTCTACCGTTTGGCTGAGTCGTGTCTCTTCAACCATAAGGAGACAATCACACCTCTTCATTAATTAAATAATTATTTATAATGTCCACTGTATTGTCTTATTCCCTAATATCATCGTATTAGTGCTGCCACATATTAACAGCTGAGTTATCAATTATGGTATAGCTGTCCATCACACTGCTGGGTGTCACAAATACATGATCATCTATAAAGATTTTATTTATACTCCCTTAAGATGTCGTTGGTTATTGTTTATACTTCCTTATTCATTGATGAAGTGAATTGCTGGAAGTGTCGGGTGAAGGCTTGTCTAATACGGGATGCGCGTCGGAAGGCATCCACAGAGAGATTTAGGCTCCCTGTGGGCTTCCAAGCGCCTCCGCCTCAGCCTCCCAGTGCATCCACCTCCACATCCAAGGCCTGCACCTGCGCCTCCAGTAACATAGCTGAAACCACATCCCCGCATCCATCCATCCTAGAAACTTGGAGGACACTAGCACACAACCATATTCAGTTCCAGGAAACAATTGTAGGTGATATGTTTTTTAAATTAATTACTTTCATATTGGAAGATTGTATATCAACTCATTCATTTTTGGCTGCAACAATTATTTTTTCCATATAATCACCTAAGGTCAACTTAAAGAGCCAATCTAATAGGTTAATTTTGCGCAAAAATTTTAGTGATTGAGATTCTCTTTATATTATCTCAAATAGTCAATAATAATGAAGACACTAGCCTATTTGACTATATGGTCCAAAATGTCAGTTGGAACACATACATACACATGTTTTAACAAGGAGAATGATAAGGTGCAAGAGATGACAGAAACGGACCTTCGGGCAGATCTGGTTGATCAAAAGGCATGCACAGAGTCTTAGCTGCTCCTGTTTCTCCTTTGGTTCTTGTTTTAACATCCTCCTCAACATCCTGAATAGCACAATATTTAAATTTCATTTCAAATGTCAGTATTAAGGAGAAACAAATGAAAAAGGAAAAAAGGAAAAGCTGAACTGGTGATAAAATCAAGCATAGTAAAGTTATGAAATGCAATACTCAAGCAATATACAGCCTTGACTGTGGCTTATTAGACAATACATAATGAGAAAGGAACTATTTACTATGGCAAGTGAATCTATCAAATGATAACTGTGTTGGAATATAATATTGCATCCAACTCTTACACAATATTAAAAGATACTAGTGGGGTTCACCACTTAGTGTGTTGGTTAAGAGGTGGTGTTGTTGTCCCCACCTAGGTTCAAACCCCTGTTGGGCCATTGTGATTGTCGGCTTGTGCCTTCGCTGCTCTAATGTGCTTGCGGGTTTGGGCCTCAGCTTTGTAATAAGGGAATGAGGTTCCCCATTTGTGGCCTCACCAGTTCATAGCTCCAGGTCAAAAGTGTTTCATGCGGAGCCGGAGGACGTGTCGTGTCGTGTCAGCATCGCTGGTCACATTAAAAGTCTACCAGGTACTTTTAAAAAAAAGCATTAAACAATAGTAATATTTCACTGTTACTGTTTATAGTTGAATAGCGGTTGGTTGGTCAGGTATTTGATCAGCTACATGTTTGCTGATCATTATGTTATCACGGCAGTAAACATTTCAGTGCCTATGAAAAAACCAAGGTTTCATTTCACAGCCCTGTGATACAAAGCAAATTAAATGCACACGGAGGAATATTTTCTAAACAAGCCCAAAGTCAGACACAGCCAGAAAGGAAGTTTGAATGTTGCTGCGGACTGATGGAGTACAAGAAGCCCAACACAGGCTGCAGCCCATAAGGGAAAATGCCTGCACAGAAAATTGAAATGCCTATGAAAGAAGTAGCATGAAAAAGAACATTGATGATCTTCCATTCACAAATTAGACGTGACCACTGTGGTTTAGACAAAGAACATACAACAGTTCTGGACAAGACAAATGACCTACTGGTTAAAGCCCTCTCAAGAGTGTTATTGAATAACATTATGGATAATCCCAGAGTCATCTTTTTCAGTCTGTACCATTTAAATCTGTATATCATGTGAACAAATCATAAGTACCAAACTCTATGAAAAATTGAAGTTTTCTTTGAGAATAATGAGTAAAGGTGCTGCATTTTTTATTCCATCTCAATTTTCTGAAGTGGTGTGAAGGGGGTGTTTTCCCTAGCCGGATCACCATCTAGGTCCTATTAACACTAGTTACCTAAGTTAAGGTACACATGAAATACTTTACACTTTACATCACAATTCATAAGGTTAAAACAAATGTCATAGTCTTATGTAATCCTAGGTCTCACCTTTGTCTATATAACCATGGGGTCATCTTTGCACCTTAATCAATCATCCCAAATAAATTATATTTATATTGTATTATTTTTACATACTTTGATAATAGCATTATTCTCTCATATTTGATCTCTCTTGGGCTTTCATTGAAGCTCCTAGATCTTGCGTGGCTACATCTTCACCAAATCTTGCAAGTATAGAGCATTTTGTACCAACTATTATATGGTATAAGTACAGTTGTGTTCATTTTATTGAGAGATCTAGATTGTAATTTTTTGTGGAAAGTCGAGTATGATCTTAGCATCATATGATGACCAAAAGAATCAACAAAAAAATGATAGAGATACAAGATTTTTTGGGGTTCCTCTATCTATATTTGTATTGAAGTTTCATACTAGAGAATGCTGGTACAAGTTTGAGCTCAGCATTGAGTTCAAGGTGTCCAAAAAAAAAAATTTAGCCTTTCGATTGTCCAAATTGGACATATGAGGCCATATCTATGTAATGTCCCCATTCTTGTGCCATCTTGTTCTGCGAGCATTGACCAGTTTGTCAGGGTTTACCATAGGTTTCTACATGCACTAGGAAAGTTTGAATATTCTTGGTGAGCTCAATTCTCACTGGGTCATTCACCAACCATTTTGATGTAGTATATATAAATGGTATGCATGTGTTAAGTTTGACATAGAAGGAGAAATTCAATCATATATGATAAATGTTATATAAACAGCTAGAAGCCTAAAACTAATAGCAAGAGAACTTCAAGAATGGATGTATATAATTACCACATATTTAGTACCAATACTCAATGTCAAGGGAGGATAGACTTAAGAGCACGAACTAATGTTTTGTCTCTAGATATTTCTCTTCAAGCATTGAAGAGAACAGAAAAAAGAGAAATATTAAGCAATGACAACTTTGAGACCTACACATCCTTAATCACAATCCAAAACTAAGTAAACTATAGTATGCCACATGTTTTGAAAAAGTTCAAGTATTATGGGTTCTACATGTGTATGCCCAAATTTCTTATGAATGTGATCATGTGCTTCACCTCAACAAGAATGATGGCCATGAGAATAAATTTGATTGTATTGCCACATGAACATGCATAGCCATAATATGTATGTGCATTTCACTGTGTTAATCATCTGGCTTGTTTTCATTTCCATCCTCAATGGATAAACTAGGCATCAACTTAGGGCAATTTTGTCATTCCTCTAAATGGTCACTTGTGACAAAACCATTCTCCTCCTTTCAGTGTTTATTTTCAAGCAATCTATCCCCATAAAGTAGAAATCTCCATATGTAGAAAACACCCATCAGCAAGAGTTGTTTTTGTATCTTGTAGCATATGATGAATCATTCATATGCCAAGCACACCATAAATAATCAAAGTTGATTATCTAAGTAGAATTGAAGTTATACAGAATATTTGTGTTTGGTGTAAAAATGCAAGATTTAGAATAAAAGAGCTATTATTCAGAAAATATTGCTCTAGATTTTGAAATGGTGTTTGTGGATGGTAGTTGTTGCTATATGGTCTAATTCCTAATGGAACACCCTTAAGCAATATACCATGCATTTCTCTCTACTTAATCGAAGTCAACAAACCTTCAAATCTGTAACTTTTGCACTATGTGGGCACAAAAAATGCATTATCCTCCAATTATCTTCCAAATTATATCTGAGGAAATATTCTAAACAAATCCATGACTATGGATATCATAGTTAAGAGTTTAGTAAAATAAAATTAAAATATTGGCCTCAACCAGTTAAGCCTGCTCTATGGGCAAATTTAACAAGGAAAAAGAAATTGTTAGGTTTTGTCTTCTGGTGTACAGGAAGGTCAATGTCTAGCACATGCTAACATATTGATTCATTCAAAAGTTTATGGAATATGATGATCGATTTCAAGAACAAATCCTTAAAATCCTACTTCTAAAACTTTTACAATGAATCCATTTCATGAATTTAGTGATCATGCCTCTTCTGGCGTTCCATGTGACCACATTTCTTTGAGGAATTCTTTCAAGTAGGTTGTGTGCCTTGTCTGCCCTACATTGGCATATGTGAACTTTATCTCAGATTGGGGACTTGTTTGTTGCATACGGTGGATTAATGAGGCTCCATTGTGAGGATAGCCATCTTGTGTGTGTGTGTGTGTATTGCAATGATCATATCCCATGAGATGTTGTATCCTACTTTTAGGTGGCCAGTAAGTAAGGTTCTATAATTACCTATAGATAAAATATGCAACACCTGTTACTTCCCATTCAAATGTATCATTGTGTCTAGTTAATCAGCAATAGCTATAATAACATTTTCCTGTCTGTCTAGTTCTTTATACCCTGTAAGGAGGAATTATAAAACTCACAATTTCTTAAGGCCTTTGATGTTTCTAAGACATTTTCTATATTTCAATGCTAGTTTATAATTCTTGGTAGTGCATGGCAAAACATACATAGTTGAATAAAACAAAAGCCCCATTGTTGTGTAAATAAGTGGTAGAGGTGTGGAACCCTAACACAATCACACCCAAATTAGAAAAATACCATATTCAAAATAACAAACTAGTAAACTTGTATTTTTTTAATTTTGCATATCATGTTGTGCCATTCTTGTATGCATGCACTGCCTTATAGAATACCATGTGCAATACCTTATAGAATATCTTTTTGAGTTGCAGGTGCATCATATTGATAAATCCGATGTTTCTTTTTCACCTCCTTGCACTTCAATGACACAATTTCAATGCAGTTGTCATACATCGGGGATGGGGTGTGTTTTAACTTATACTAAAGCTTCTTTGGTTTCACTTTGGAGTTAACTATGTATCTAATTTTTATTCACATATATCAAGCCAACACGATAGCTACTGTCCCATGCATTTTGGTGAAATGGAACACATACCTTATAGATACTCTTACATACCTATTTACGAATGCCACCTTCCATCATCTTTAGTCAATCAATATTCTTAACTCTTGTTACCTTAAACTGTGCCATAAACATCTTTGACTGACAAATTATTGGCTTCCTACCATGTGTACATTGCTCAAGTAGCATTGCTAGGATCCCTTGTGCAAATTTCTGCCTCTTTGATCATAATTTTGATGGAGGTTGTTCAATTCTACTAGTATAAAAATTGTTCTTTGGCAATTGTTTACAGCTTCTTCATGCTTCAATAGAGTTGAAATCATGATCGTCTTCATATTCCCATTCTTTCAAGGCTTTTTTGGGGAGACTTCTTAGTCCTCAGTTTTTCTATGTTAGGATAGAGTTTGGCAAGTCTGTCTCAAAATGAGATCATAGTATTTGTGCTCTTCAAAACCAATACAAAGATATGCTTGTACATGGTGGTACTTCCATGGACAAGATTATTTGTTCCTCTAGACTCTTACAATCAATATTCTATCACAAAAAGTATTATTTGTTTTTTATTTTTTAACATTTACGTTATAGGCTTAGTACTTGCCTCGTAGACTTCAGTACTTACAATGCTTTCATTTACTTTGCATTTTTTATCTTTAAGTTTTGTTGGTTTTCTCTCCAATTTCAACAGGTTGTAAGTTCTTCACAGAACATACTCCTTCATCCACTCAAAGAAGCATAACCAGTTGGCTGCAAAAAACAAGCAAAAGACTTGGTTTATGTCCATTCCAACTTGTGTCTTCTACCACATGAGCAAGATCACTACAGGGAAGGGGCAACAAAGCATTGAAACACAGCCCCTAAGTGTACTAACATGGATGCATCTATTGCAAAGCTCGCTAGAGTCAATATGCATCATGATGATGAGACTCTTAGACATGATGCACCTAGTGGGAGTGGCACTGTGTTTACTTGTGGTAAAAATGATGTTGAAACAAACTATTAAAGTAATATTGTAACATTTAGCTTATAAAGGTCATTTAGGTCGTCTACTTAATTTAGTTAGTAACTTTCTATTTCTATAAGCCGGTTTGTTAGTTTAGTAACTTTCTATTCTGTCTTTACTTCTCAATCGTTTCCGTTATGGACAGATCGTGTAACCATTTATATAAGGAGCATTCCTCTCCTTTGTTTATATCAACATTCAATTATCATTTCATCAAGTTAGAGTACAGGAAGCTGTTTGGCAAATTTTTATCCAGAAGTATTTTAATGATTTTTATGAAAAATCATGAGGTTTACCTAGAAATTTCTTTCAAATTTTTTAAAAGATTTTTACCGATTTTTTACAAAATTAAAGTTTTTTAATAAAGATAAAGGGTTTTCTAAGTTCACATGTTTTCAAACTGATGCTTTCCAAAGGATTTTTTTTTACTTTTCTAAAAATTCAAGGTTTTTTTAAGAGTTTTAGCGATCTTTTCTAAAAAAAAATGTCTGGAGATTTTCTCTTCAAGGGTTTGCAGAAGAACGATGTTTAGAGAAATCACATCGTTATTTTTGTCCCACAATTTTTCATTGTCTTGGCCCACACAATGGCAATTTTTCTTTTGTGCCTCTGTTTGTGTTTTCCACATGTTGGATCTGCTTGTTTGGTCGTTTCTCCTCGCACTGGAATAAAACAGCAACATTTGTTTTAGGCCACGTTCTCTCTTTCCAACACTAATATTTTTTTACATGTTTTTCCCAAGTGCGAAGGGTTTTGCGACAAAAGTTTTCTGACAAAAATCACTCCGCTGGAGGTTATGCAACGAAGGGTTTTGGGGCATTCTTTTTCTACACATCTAGGAATGTTCATAACTTTTCCATAAAATCATGGGTTGAAATTTTTTTTTGGCCAATTTTTTTCACAAAAAAAAGTGGCAGGTTTTGCGTGCTTTTTTCCCAGAAAACATGGCCGATTTTTCGCATGATTTTTTCCTAAAATTTTTGGAGGTTTTATTATGATTTTTTCCCAAAAACGGGATTTTTCCCATCTGAAAGAGTTTTGCTCATTTTTTCCTAAAAAACGTGGTTTTCTTGGTCATGGCTTTGCTGGTTTTTTAGGATTTATTTAAAATTGTGGGTTTTACCATTTTTTCCACGAAACAGTAGTTTTTGATGATTTTTTCACAAAATCATGGCTTTCTACCTTTGACAAAATGTTTTGACAATATTTTATAAAATTGTGGTTTCTTACAAATTGTTTTGGGTCGCACCTAGGATTTCTAGGCTGAATGGTGTTCCTGCAAATGTACTGGAGCTTTTTGCCCCATTTTTTAGGTCGAATGGTGTTCCTGCAAATGTATTGGAGTTTTTTGCCCCAGTTTTTAGGCCAAACAGTGTTCCTGCAAATGTATTCGAACTTTTTGCCCCATTTTTTTACAAAATTGTGTTTGTTGCTGTTTTCATAAAGTAGTAGAAGGTTTTTGCAATTTTTTAACAAAATCATCTGATCTCAGCATTGCATCAAGGGTTTGATGATTACTCCACAAAATCATGGTGTTGTTTTGCAACAGCTTCTTTTGAAAATTTTAAGCAAAATTGTGGGTTTCAGAGCTTTTGCTGTTTTTTATTAACAAAAATTGAAGTTTTTTGAAAAGGTGATCTTGGTCTCTTAATAATGGGAGGGATGGCTTGGTTATCCAACATGATGTTGGAAGGCAGTCAGTTTGTTCTAGTACTTGGTCATGTACAGAAGTTCTGCAGAAAGCAATTGGCTGATCAAAAGTTCAATTAAGGAGGTTCTCAACAGCAGGTTCATGTTGCAAAGCATTCTAAAGAGGTGGAATCAGCCTTCTATGCATTTGCAGCCAAATGACCTGCAAATTATGTCAAGTCTTTTGTAGGGTAAATAGTAG
This sequence comes from Chamaecyparis obtusa, assembly GCA_027943335.1. NCBI lineage: Eukaryota > Viridiplantae > Streptophyta > Pinopsida > Cupressales > Cupressaceae > Chamaecyparis > Chamaecyparis obtusa. Next base: position 795,692 of record BSBK01003643.1, on the reverse strand, counting down.
AATGACCATCAAGAGAGGGTACTAAAGTAATATTGTAATATTTAGATTATAATGGTCATTTAAGTCTTCTATTTAATTTAGTTAGTAACTTTCTCTTTTGCATAAGTCAGTTAGTTACTTTAGTAACTTTCTATTTTGTCTTTAATTCTTGATCGTTTCCGTTATGAAATTATCATCTCGTAATCGTCTATTTAAGGAGTATTACTCTCCTTTGTTTATATCAACATTCGATTATCGTTTCACAAATGGTGACCTTGATCTAGATCCTTTTGATGATTGATGAAGATTATAAAACATTATAAAAACCATTGTATTTATTTCAATTTTCAAATTTTGTAATTGTAATGATTTCCATTTAAATCATCCTGGACACATGATATATGATATAATAGTATAATACTGAAATTTTAACTATCAATTGGTATTTATCTTTATCACTACCATTGATCAATGATGAACCATCATACTATCAAATGTATTTACAATTTTTTATATTTATTAAATTATATTGTACAGCCATACCCAAGCATACCTTACCTAAGATTAAAAAAAGTTGTACCGACGTAATGAAACACCATATATGTATCCAATCCCATACCAAAACCACATGTTAGCCCTAGAGCAAATACACACTACCATCTTGCATGAGTTAACACCTTGGATTGACTTGGGATTAAACTGAACCTAAAACCTTGAGCATCAATTGTTACCAAACACAAAGTTAAATTACTTCACTAAATTAATCTCAATTTTATTCCAATACATGACTACCTCATCAAGCCTTATTACCAAGACCCATCTTTGAGTACTTTTGATCTTGTATGTCGTATGTACATGTTGTATATGAAATCAAACAAAGATGTTTAAGAATAATCTGTATGATGGATATAAATGTCCAATCCATTTAAATTTGTTCATTAAATTTATTTTATTTCAGTATAAGTTTTCTTTTACATCGTGAATAGAAACCATATCAGCTGTGTGCCAAGTGTAAATAGCAAAAATTCCAATTGAAAGGGAGGTTACCCTTATGGAAGAATATTGGTAGTTGCCTCCTTTAGCTGTACATTTGATTTTGTCAAGGACAAAATCAAACATTAACACCCAGTCCTTGGGCAGTTTGCATGTGCTTAGCCTCACAAATCTATTTAACAATCAGAACTTGCATACAGACATTTTTCTTAAATATTCCCCATGACATCATGTTCATAATTAGTATTCTCTAAGCCAAAGGTATTTAACAATAGAGCCAAAGGTAATTCAGACATACAATTTTCAAAATGGATTCCACATACCACATATTCAAGTCAATGGCTATCGTGTTAGGAAACTAAAATTTTAAAAGATATTTTTGGAAATGTAAAGCAAAAAAGAGAATCCAAAGCAAGATAACAGATAACTAATATATATGCCTTCCAGAAAGTGCAAAAGAGAGAAAAGTTTGTACCGGCTCATCACACCATGGAGCAAGAACCATCATTTTGTCATTGAGAGCAGACATAAATTCATCCCAATTCTCTACCCTCTTAATACAAGAGTCTCTTTTAAGCTTTGCTCTTTCAAACATATCATTTTGAATCTCCTCCAGGAGTTCTCCAACACGTTTAGTCAAGTGGACCAAAGGCACATCCTCTTTCGCAAAATTATCGCGACGAACAACTCGAACCTGCCAGAGAGTAGAAACGTAAAATTAACATGTCTGACAAACACAGACTTCAACTACAGATTAACTTTAGTTCTAATTTCACTATAAAGAAAAAAGATGGTGCTCAAACAGAGGAATGATTTCTAAGCAGTATTTGTGGGTACTTAAAAGTCAGCTCCATGTAAGCATACAAAGATAGTATAATTAAGTATGGTAACACACAAACAAATATTGTTTTAACTCTTAAGCAATATTATCTTACATACATAGCAACATATGTATAAAGATACCAAATCTGAAACATCAGTGCATTTAGGCAGAAAGATTTCTGTATCTAGAAACTAAATTACATTGTATCCACTTGGGAAGATCTAAAGGCAACAGAGAAAATAAAAAACAAACACACCGACAGCCTGAAGAACGCTACTGATTGAACAAGGCATCTATTCGAATCAAGCAAACAATTTAGAAAAAATTCCCATTCCGTGCTTTATGTGCAAAGGAGTAAACATGAGAATCATAAACCATGGGAAATAAAGGTTTACTTGTTTTCCATTAATTGATCCTAGCAATACTTGACTCTGGCCGGCATAGTGCTCATATGATGAAAATGGGAGTGCTTGGCATCATCACTTACTCCTCAAGACTATTCAATTTAAATTATACAAGGTGCAATGTCAACACTTTTAGTTTTTTTTGTGTGCATGTGGGTGTGTATTTTCTTTTTTGTGCATGTATTGTTGTATGCATAAGCACGTATGCATGTGTGCAGTGCCTGTGTGCGTGTCTCTGTGTGCGTTTGGATAATTTATATTGGGCAACAGTGATCCATAAGATATTCAGGGAACACAAATCTGATAAACACGATCTAACAAACATGATATTCCTCGAAATTCAAACAAAGATATAAAACTTCATGCCGAACATAAATATTAATTAAAAACCTCAAAATTTTGAATTTTATGTATAAGAACATGTAGAACATAGGAGTTTATGATAAAACAAATTCCAGACCATCTTCAACAATTTTGTCCAAAGATACAAAGAGGTCACTTCTGAAGTGTGCCAGTCAGATGAAGATAAATGGTTGAGGATCATGGCTAGTAAGACAGACTATAAGGCCCATAGGTATTGGTACCTCAAAGTAACCATCTGATCAGGGCTTATCATGACCTCCAATTGGGATGCTGATGATCCGTCTCCTTATGTTTTGTATATTGCCTTTGGCTTTGGCTTGTTCATCATTTACTTTTAGTATGTGAGTATTAACATGCTGGTGTATGAGAATCCATAGCTTAGCCTTGTCTTGCATGACTTATTGGTTTTGGATGCAACTATGGTTAGATAGAGAACCACTTACCTTATGTTATTCATCACCTTCAATGGTTTCCAGGTGCCACATATGTATCTTGTATTTATTATTGTCCTTGGATGCACTGTGTTGCTTGATAAGCACTGTAGTATGATTGACCCTGTTCATGTCTAGAAAGGGTAATTCTATAAATGTTGGTATGGAACTTCTTAGTGACCTCATGGCATTTCATTATATGATGTTGAATGCCATGTCCCCTCTATTTCCACTGATTAATATTATTATTACTACTAATAAAGTGTTTTTAAAAACAAAATTAAATTATAAATTTAAACAAATAAAATATAAAATATGAATTCAAATTCAGTTTTCAAACTTCATGCCTAAAATTTGGGTCCTAGGTGACCAAAACAAGAAGGTATAAATGCAGACTTGAGAGCATGTTTGAGGCATCTAGTTGGCTTTCGGGAATTGACCTATTTGAAGTAATTTACCTATTTGGAGTAATTTTTCTAGAGTGTGAGAGTGAACAATAACCCTTGGCTGCACTTTGCGAGGTTAGGAAGAAAAACCCTACCTCTGTCTTGGCAGATCCAAACCAGGGTTTGCAGATTGGGCTAATGTTTGTGATCTCATTTTCAATTTCATAAGTAGAGGGGCTGAGGGAGATTAGAACTATAATCAAGCAATGCATATGCAAGAGTCCATCATCATACTAAGGGAATCATACCATTTTTGGAGGATGCCAACGAGGGAATTCTGTAGAGAGCTGATCAAGCCAGATTCAGTTCCAGTTCATTGCTGCATTAATACTACCAGATCTAAAAAAAATGTGATGATGAGAAATTCAATGTTGTCTTCATGTTTGCTAAATATAACCTTGAGTGGGTAAGATTTTATAGCATATGATAGAGCTTTCATTTTATCCTCTTGAAGGATGTTCTGTTGCATAAAGATTCCCAGAAGGAACTGAAAGCGTACAATGTGAATTTGAGGTCCACTACAGCTAGACCCTCTTTTCCCTTGGCCACTAATGACTCTCCCTTTCATGGTTCAAGTGTTCCATATTGTTCTTGAGACAGCCTCATGTGTATTTGAATGTTGCAAAGAGCCTTTCTTGAATTTGTATATTTATGGATAAGTGCTTACTCTCTTTGCAAGAAGGGGTAATACTTGAGCACATTCACATTGGTCGGGAGGTAGCTATACCTTCATTGACTTGGAGATTTGAAGCTTCAAAGCTATGTAAACTAGGGCATTTTTTCATTTACTTCATGTTTTGAAAAATGTATATCATAGTTGTATATGCATTCTTGAATCAAATGGTTTATTCAATTTGAATTCATGAAATTATGCAAAAGGACCTTTATTAATTATTTTATGAAGAGGGTTTACAAATATAAAAAATAAATTGCATAGTTTTGCATTGTGAAAGATGGATTCTCATGCTGGCAAATTTGAAAATCAATGGGCTACAGTGCAGGTCTATAAGGATTCTCAATCAAAAGATATGCTTAACTGTAGATTTTAATGGTTCTGTTACTTATTTTGCATCCATGATTGTTGGATGTGTTCAGATGCCCTATAACACTTTACGAGTTGCTTAAGCAGTATAATAAAGTCATAGTCTCAATATTTCGATATGAAAAACTTGAAAAACATATAACAGAACAACACGTAAATATAATTTCTACATCTTGTATTTTTGTGAGCTATTGGAATTTTGCAGTCATGTTCAGAATTCTGTGGTCACATTTGGCTAAAACAATTGCATTTTGTGCAGAGTCTAAGTGTATGCTGATGCCAACAGAAACTCAACAGTCAGCTATGTCTACTCCATCCAAGGTTGGTGGTGGTAGTGGTGGTATTTTCATAAGAGAAAAGAGAAAGACTAGTGCTAGTGAGAGACTGGAGCAATTGAAACTATGTTCAATATGCAAGTAAGGGATGTGTTAAAGTCTTCCATTACCAAAATTTTCTATGCCCATGTCATCCTATTTTATGCGTCACATTCTTCTTACTTCAAACAAATATCTGAAGATGTAATTTTTGTTACTCCCTCATTTAACTCCACTTGGACAACATAAGATACCCACAACCCTCCTTGTCATAGAACATTAAGCAAACTTGAATTAGGATTGGTTGCTCTATTGTCGTGGATTGGTGGATCAATATTAGACATCTTCCACTAATTAACGTCATAGTCACATGTGCAACTAGCTCTTATTTCCTTAAAGCCATTGATAGTTCATTGAAGCACAAAGATAACCAATTTCAAATTTAATAAAAGCCCATAGACAAGGTTGGGGCCTCAAATATTTATAGTTGATCACTGTTTGGCATGAGTACAAATTACTATTAGCTAACATGATTGTGGAGGGTGCTTATAAATACATGTTTTGAACCCCATGTTGTGTTCATGCATTGAAAGTATTTATTGAAGATAGATTGGATGAAACAAGGGGTGGAAAAAGCTACAGATATTCAGATGTTCATTTGCAACTACCACAACTCACTTGCTCACTCAAGACTTTTCAAAGAAAGAATTCCCCAAACCTGTTGATACAAGATATGCCACTTATTTCATTTTGTTAGAAATGATGCTTGGAGTGTAATAGCCTCCAAAGTTGATGTTGGTAACTTCATTAGAGTAGGTTAGCCTAATGCAAATAATCCTAAAAAAAAGTTGTCCAAAAAAAGATCCATGATAATGATCGGTAGTCCACTATGAGATTTGAAATTGCTGATTATATTAATAAATTGTTAATTTTATTATTAAAATTCAGATTTTATTATTTGTAAGTTTTTAACTTGTCAATTGATTGAGTCTTTCTTTTTTTTAAAAATTATTTGCAAATATGTTTGCTTCTTCATCTTACCTGTTATAAATGTCATAGATATGCTGATATATACACTCTCCTAGCATTGGAGAGATTCATGAGACATTAGACAACATGGTTGGTTGGATGAAGCAAACAATATGAGATAAGAATCCTAATTTGTGAATACAAGATAGGCATTAAGCCTATTGTAATGCAACAATGGAACATTACAAACACCTTGCTTCATATGGTAGCCTTTGTTTCAAATCCCGCATTATATGCACCAAAGGTTGAGAGGTTGCCTCCTTGTGATGATGGAAGTGAAAAAAGGGTTAATGAAAGCCCTTCAAAAGATGTATTCAAATGAATCAACTATACGCCATTCTCAATGGCTTGCATTTACTAATCTTCAATGTCCAACATTCAACAAACTAGAGTAGAAGATAGATAGAGCTCATTAGCTCAAACTAACCCTATTAAATGGTGGACATAGCAAGAAAAGGATCCATAAAAGTTGAAAGTGCTTTCCATTTGCCCTCCTCTTACAGGTTGTTAGTTCCTCAACTACGGATAGGAATTGGTCCACATACAGTTTCATCCACTCTATCAAGAAGAATAGGCTTATCTGTAGAAAAGTAGAGAAGTTGGTGGCCACAGATAGTGCCTTGCAACTTCACGATCATCAGACTTTAGAGTAGCAATAGGCTCCAAAATTACAATAGCATATTCAACCCAAAGACACCATTCATATTGACGAGGCACAAGAGGGATTGGTCGGGGATCCACTGAATGATAGGGCTAGCTTCCACAAGAAAATGGCAAGAAGATTATTTGCATCACAATTCAAGAATGATGATATTGCTAATGGAAATGAAAATGTGCATAGAAGGCCATGCTTATAAAGGCAAGGTGAATATGGAGGATTAGACAAGACGCTAAGTGTCTTAATCCTATGCAATGCACAACCTATCACCCACATAAGGTGGAAAACTGATAGTGTGATAAGATCACTAAAGGTGGAAGATCCACTTGAGGTGGATAAGATGATATAACCACCGAAAGTGGAGATGCTCCTAAAGTGAATGTGATCGCTAAGTAGACTTAAGTGATATGTGTAATAAGGACCTAGGTGAGGTTAGCACTAGGTAGAAGACCTTAATTACACCAACACCCCCCCTCCTTAAGTACAACTTAGAGAGTACATTATTATGCAAGGATGGAATATGGGTCCTACCTACTAGGCCATATTAGGTACCCATGTACAATGCAAATACAATCTTTCACAAGTGGAGAAAAGGAGAAAACCATATGCGAGAAAACTCCTCTCCAAAAGAGAGATGAAAACAAGCAAATCATGATGCATGGACTCAAAACCCCCCAAGGACTACATACATCATGTATATACAATCAAGTATCCCTCCATAGAAAGAAAAAGATAGACAACATAGCCCACCCCCCCCCCCATAATGAACAATATCATACAAAAATGGTGAGTGGTGTAGAACATAGTCCAATGCCTAAAAACAACATTTCTCCCCTCGGAAACCAAGTATAGCTCCAGGAATGCTTCCCATTCTAGATAGGAATTAGGAAGTGGAATCCAAATATAGTATGATGATGTTGTTGTCTCTGTAATATGCTCATGTGTCGCTATGTCCTTGGATGATGAAGATGTCATGAACCAATCAAGAACATGCCCAATCACAATAGAAGGTGACAAACAAGGAACCAATGAAAACTGATTTTGAACAAGCTCGAAAGACAAAGATGAAGTGACAACATTGGTGCCACAACAATCATGAAATAGGAGAGATGCCTCTGAAAACTGAGTGGGAGTCTCCAAGCTTGAAGAAGCCATCACGTAAGCATTATCAAACTGAACCATGAAATGCAACAAATCAAGTGAAAGAGACTCGGAATGTCAATCTCCAAAGAAGGTGAAGAAGTATCTCCAACTATGATGAAATTGTCATCAAAAAAGAGAAAAACCCCTCAAGTATATCTCCCAAATCTGAAATGTGAGACTCCACAAATAATAAACCAATGTCTGGCAAATAGGAATCCCAATCAAGAAGACAAATAGATATCTCTTGCAATGACTCGCTAGAAACACCGACAAAAGATGAATGTGTGATCTCAACTGAAGGACTTGCAGGTGGAGTCTCTAGATCATCATAACTCTCAAGTGTTGCATCATATTCAATCTCCTCTAAGGTATAATCATCAAAGGGAATATTGTCAACATATCAAGTGGAAGGAGGCAATGTGAAGCAGGATCATCTAGGAATGGAGGAACATGAGGATCTCCAAAAATCTCTCAGATAATGATCCAAACTGCGTGTGGGCACTAAATACCTCTAAACTTGGGGTACATATCATGAATGAGATTCTAACTGACACTACTACAAATCAATCCTATGATGTAATCATTTTTATTTCCCCAAACTAATTGCTCCCACAAGACTTTGGCTCAAGAATGAATCTATAAAGATGAGGCAAGAGGATAAGCCACCTACAATGTGTGATGATTCCTTTTGCCCACGACTCATAATTGTTCTTAGTCAAAGTTAGAACAAAAGAATGTATTGCACAACCCATGATTACATTAATGATACACTTATCAAATCACAAAGAAATGGACAACTGATTATGTGCAAACCAAGTTTCAAACTTCAATGAACAAAATTTGGCATCAAACCACAAGATTACTAAAAAAAAACTTGTCTAATGCAAAGTTGACAAAAAGAGCTTTCCGCCAATATCTTGTTTGTTGAAAAGTGCTTCTGTTTGCCGAAGTTATGAGCAAAACAAAAACAACCCCCTTAGACGCACATAGGGGGCTAAACACAGGCAGGCACCTACTTCCTCATATGACCACAAGCTACAAAGAGGTGCAAAGATTGGTGGGCAATATAAGTGCAGGCCCCACTACTGAATCACACTGCTAAACATCAAAGATAGACAAGCCACATCTATCCAAGCACAAGAGATATCCACCATCAAACTACGTGGTGCAAACTCCTTTTGCACACAATAGAATTGTGGAGCGCTCGTTTATATAAATGGCCAAATAATAAGCTTCATGAGAAATGTGGGACAAATATGCGACAAGCTCCACAAAAAGCACAGTCCATGAGATTGCCAATGAACAGGAATGTTCCGTAGGCCTCACCATACAATGGTATTGCAGAGAACACAATTATTGATGCTCGACTATAATCTAATAGCAGACCATGTACATCAATTGCCTACACAATTAAAAAGCGTAATTATAAAATCTGCAAGCCTCCCACCTATCACGCAATTATAAGAAAACCGCCAAATGCAGACCCAAAACACAAACTCTAGCCAATGGTTATCTTTTCCTCTAGTTGGATAAATGGCAACATAGATAAAAAAAATGCAAACCATTAACAATGATCGCCCAGGCAATAAGGAGATCGACAACTGAGCTCAAGCACTAAATCAGAGCGCATTCCAAATAGTACAGGCTTCACAAGCTTGATCAATGGAAAAATATCGCTATTCAAGGGTATATGACCTCAACACAACCATGATCAAATGAGGTTTGATGAACAAAGCCGCCTCTGATCTGCCTAATCCATGAACGAAGCACGGGCTAGGGAGCTCGGGAAATCGCACAAGAAACCTTTAACACCAGTTTACAAGGATCGGTTCTGGCGGATCAGAATGCTTGCCAGCCACCCAATGAAACTCATTGCTAAAAAAGCGGCAGATCGAAATCAATAAGGCAAATTGCTGCTTATGAAGGTCAACCACTGGCCTAACACGCAGTGGTCAAAAGCACTGATTAACAGCAATATAAGAACTACCAATTACCCGTGACGAATATCCACGGACCAGAATAAATAACACTGCTCTACAATTCACAAATGTCAGATCTTTGATCATACAACAACATCCTGTCAAAAAAAAATGAACTGCCACTTGTGTCAATGCTTGCAAAATGTCTGCAAATCAGATAGTCGGCCACCACAATGAAATACTGAGCCAGAATGAAGCCAATGATCCGAGAACTGTGACAGATCCAAAATGCATCTGCAGTCCAATGATTTTGTGATCACAATCAAAATAGATGTGAAGCCCCGATTCACACAAAGAGATGATCACATAAAAACATATTTCACCGACCAACCTAGAAATTATGGGCCCTGCTAACAGATAAAAAATCTCCAACAATACCAAATGCGTAGGTTTGAAAATGAAGCCATGAAAACGGATTAAAAACCCACGATCAATTAAATAGGTCACCAATATAAATGCCCACGCATGTCATAAAAAACCGACCTGCTAATATAAAATGTGATGCACCAAAAATAACAATGCACAAAGAATGAAATCCTCCAATATGCAATCACAAATCTATTGATCAAGGAGATCGCTGTCAAAAAAAGCCGAGCCTAGGATAATAGATTTTCTCAAAATAAAATAATGTTGCAAATGATAAATTTGTCCTCGCAATGAAGTATATAACTGAACAAAAATACCTCATAAAATCTTCTACGTCCCTTGAAAGGACTAGATCTGACTATGACTGATATAAAAATTACACAACATACAGTCTTTGCCAATAAAATTAAAAAAAATTCAGATCCAATAAATTGAAGAAAATAATTGAATGCCAGAAAATAAAATTCTGTGATTTGCTGCTCAGGAGGGGTCAAATGGTCCTCCAACTAATATTTGTAGTCAAAATTCGTCGGAATGACCTCCCAAACACAATGGTGATGACCACACAGCCTCAATCTGCACACAGCAACAGCTTCAAGTCAAAAACACAACCCTTGAGAAGGAGTCTTCACACCTAGAGAGCTCTGATACCATGTTATAGTTCTAGGTGACTCTACAACACCCTCAAGATCAAAAAAAGACCAGGATAGCTTCCACAAAAGAATGGCAAGAAGATTGCATCACAATGCAAGAATGATAATATTGCTCATGGACATGAAAATCTATATAGAAGGCCTTGCTTATAAAGGCAAGGTGAATATGGAGGATTAGACAAGATGCTAGCAAGTGTCTTAATCCGATGCAATGCACAACCTATCACCCACATAAGGTGGAAAAGTGATAACGTGATAATATCACTAAAGGTGGAAGATCCACTTGAGGTGGATAAGTGATTGATTAGATGATATAACCACCGAAAGTGGAGATGCTCCTATGTGTTAGGAATATTAGATCTTATGTAGAGAAAATCTGCTGCTCTTTATTGTGTTGTTCGTAATATGTGAATGTCTGTGGAGATGCTCCTAAGTGTTAGGAATATTAGATCTTGTGTAGAGAAAATCTGATGCTCTTTATTGTGTTCTTCGTAATATCTAAATGTCTGTGTAAGTATATATATATATATATATATATATATATATATATATATATATATATATATATATATTATTAATTATATATTCGTATGCCGCTGAGGAGAAGAAATGCACATTGCAATTGACGTCTTTCCTCAGCACATACGAAATATATTAAATATGAAATGAGGAGTCATGTCTATGTAGAGACATGACTCTACGTGGCTTAAGCCACGTAGAGCCATGTCTTTACATAGACATGACCTTTCAATAATACTGCAGATTACGCACGATAAACATATATTAAACTTTGCAATGTATTCGATTAATAATGTGGTGTTATGAATAACTATCATCCAATAGTTATCGTAACACATATGTGTTACGATAACTATCAGATATAGTTATCGTAACACTGATGTTTATGCAGTATCAATATCGCTGCTGTTTATGCAGTATCAATATCAACTTAAGTCAATTCTAATGTATGCAACAGTTAACGCCCGATTTAGTACGGAATATGCAGTCGACTATTATATATATTAATAACCATGATAATAATATATATATATATATATGAATATATATAGTCGACTAGTATATTGAGTGTAATGAATATAATTCATTCAATTATATAAGTCAATCAGATCGAAGCTATAATTCAACACTCCCTCTTAGCAAGAGAGGATTGATTATCACAAGATGTACGTGTTATAGAAATCCCCGACTCAATTCGGAATTGGATTTAGAATAACACTTAATCACTCGATATCAAGGTTGCCGACATGGTCCAGAATACAAGTTTAATGTACTCAACCCGATAGAAGAAATTTATCACAATCCCCGACTCAATTCGGAACTAGATTTAGTGATAAGTATAAGTGTCAAGATATTCGGCGCAATCCGAATCAAAACTTGAAGCACTAGTTATCATCATCCCCAACTAAATTCGCAACTGGACTAAAATGATAACTTAATTAAGTCAAGCTATTGTAGGTCGTCACCTTACAATAGTGACATCACACACATGAAAGATCATCATCTTTCCAAAATACACAATATTGCAATATCTAATTTTATTCAAGAATACATTAATTTACATATTTATGAGATGGAATCTCACAAGTTTAATCACAACTTAATCATACCAAGTTTCTTTCTAAAGTACTCGATTTTCACCTTTGCGAGAGGCTTGGTAAAAATATCAGCATTTTGTTCTTCAGTACTGATGTAGACCAGTTTGATAATATCTCTATCTACCATGTCTCTTATGTAGTGATAAGGAATTTCTATGTGTTTGGAGTGATTGTGAAAAAATGGATTTATTGAAAGCTTAATGCAACTTTGATTGTCACAATAAATTATTGTAGGTTTTAAAGGCTTGCCAAACAGTCCAAATAGTAACTTCCTTAACCATACTGCTTTTCGAGCTCCCATAGATGCGGCCATATACTCTGCCTCAGTAGAACTTTGAGCAACAGCTGACTGTTTTCTACTGAACCATGAAATCATTGCAGATCCAAGGCTAAAGCAACATCCTGTAGTACTCTTACAATCGATTGAATTTCCAGCCCAGTCAAAGTTAGTGAACCCTTGAAGTTGTATCTCAACATTCTCGTATTTTAGGCCCATATCAATTGTACCACATAAGTATCTTAGAAATTGCTTAGCAGCTATTAGGTGGATCTTCTTAGGTTCACACATGAAATGACTTAGAACGTTTGTAGCATAGCAGATATCAGGACAAGTGTTTACCACGAACATGAGATCCAATTAGTTGTCTGTAATATGAAGGATCTGTAGACTTTGAATTTGTTGCTTCATCTTTGAGTTTATGAAGATTTGTTTCCATTAAAGGTTTACACTCCATGCCAAATCTGGTTAAAATATCCATAGTGTATTTTCTTTGATTTAGTAAAATATGGTTTTCTTTCTGTACTACTTCTAAGCCTAAGAAGTAGTGTAACAACCCTAGATCCTTCATGTCGAATTCATTTGTGAGTTCTTGTTTGCATTTAGCAATAAGATGATCTTCACCTGTTATTAATAAATCATCAACATAAAGAATTAGAATTACCATTTCATTCTTGGAGTACCCTAACTTGGAGAGATAACTGTCTATGCATTCATACCAAGCCCTGAGAGCTTGCTTAAGACCGTAAAGTGCTTTCTTCAATTTGCAAACATAACTATTATTGTCATGGGTAATAAAACCTTCTAGTTGTTCTATGTATACTTCTTCAATGACACCATTTAGAAATGTTGTCTTTACATCCATTTGATGTATCTTCCACCCTTTGGATGCTGCAATGGCGATAATAGTTCTTACAAAAGTATATCGAGCAATCGAAGCAAATGTTTCTTCATAGTCGATCCCGGCCTTTTGAGAAAGTCCCCTGGCAACAAATCTGACTTTATGTTTTTCAATACTACCATCTGAAGCAGATTTGACTTTGAATAGCCATCTAGAGGAGACGATTGTTTTCCCTTTGGGTCTAGGCACTACTTCCCACACATCATTTTTTACAATAGATTGGTATTCCTCGATCATGGCATCTTTCTAGGCTTGACATGCTAGGGCTTCTTTAACATTAGATGGTTCAAATTTTGTAAGTTCTGCCATAAGTGCAAGATAGCACTTTAGATTTCTTGTTCTTTTACTCTCTTTGAATATTTCATCTGGTTCAACATTATTTTCCTCAATCATTTTTCTTGCCCATAATGGTCTTTTCTTATTGTTAGAAATTTCAATATCTTCAAGATTAGATGAGGGAAGTTCATGATTTTATATTATGTTCTCATTACTTAGGAAGGTATTCTCCCTCTGATTCTCAATTTCATCATAATCTATAGTATCCTCCCTCTGGTTCTCATTAGATCCTTCTTTTGTGAGTGTAGAGATTTTTTATCTTCTTCAAATTTGATATCTCTGCTAATGTGAATGGATTTCTGTCCCGATATGTATACCCTGTATCCTTTAGTAGTTTCACTGTAACCAACAAATATTCCTTTCTTTCCAGAGGGATCTAGTTTGGTTCTCTTCTCTTTAGGAATGTGAACATATACAAGACATCTGAAGATTCTTTGATGACTTAGATCTGGTTTCTTCCTTGTAAAGGCTTCTTCAGGTGTGATGTTTTCTAGAAATGAGGGAGGACACCTGTTTTGAATGTATACATCAGTGTTGGATGCTTCGGCCCAAAAAGAGGTATGAAGGTTTTGGTCATTGATCATAGCCTTGGCAGCTTCAATAATAGTTCTATTTTTTCTTTATGCTGCTCTATTTTGTTGAGGATTATAAGGTACAATATGCTCCCTCTTAATCCCAACAGATGTGCAAAATTCTTTAAAGTTTTCAGAGATATATTCACCTCCGTTGTTCGATCTTAGGGTTTTTATTTTCTTCCCAATTTGGTTTTCAACTAATGCTTTGAATTCTTTGAATTTTAGCAATACTTCATTTGATTTTTTTAGCTTAAGAAAATAAATCCAAGCTTTTCTAGAGTAATCGTCAATGAAAATCACATAATATGAAAAACCTCCTAGTGAGAGGGTTGACATAGGTCCACACAGGACTGTGTGAATGAGTTCTAATACAACTTTGGTTTTATGTTTACTAGAGGGAAAGGATTTTTTTATATTTTTTCCTAAGGCACACCCTTTACAAGTGCTCATATGATTTGATTTTAAATTAGGTATCCCTATAGTGATTTTCTTTATGGAGGGAAGGGTGTTGAATCCAAGATGTCCTAATATTTTGTGCCAAAGTTCATTAGCATTTGATACTTCATGACAGAACAGATTTGTGACTATTTCCTAATTTGTATAGGCTTCCATCTCTATACCCTATAGAAATAGCATTTTTGATATTGGTGTTCTTAGTCCATATTAATACTTTATTCTCTTGGAATGTGACTCGATAGCCTTGATCGACTAGGCCTAAAATAGAAACCAAGTTCCTTTTTATGCCTGGTACAAAGAGAACATCTTTCAATAGTACAGTTACCCCTGATTTCAATTTGATATAACAGGTCCCAATTCCTTTTGCTGGATAAGTGGAGTTATCTCCAATTGTAACTTCTTCAAAGGAATCTTCTTCTAGGGTTTCAAATTGATCTCTAAATCCTGTTATATGTCGTGATGCTCCACTATCGATTATCCAAATGTTTTTGTTTGAGTTTACTTCACTTCATAAAGCTAAGAAGAATAGAGATATTTTTGCCCCTTTGACTTCGGCTAATGCTGCTTGAATTTTCTTTCTCTCTGGGTAGAACCTATGTGTATGTCCAAGCTTATCGCATTTATAGCACTGTACTTTGCAGAAGTCTCGGTTTTTGTGATTTTTGTTATGGTTACCTTTCTTATGTTTGAACTTTTTTTTGTTGCCTTTGAAGTTTGAATTAGTATTGAGGGCTTGAATGTCATTTCCTTTAGTAGGCCCAATCCCTCTTGATATTAACCAGGATTCCTCTTGATTGCAATCATTCTTGAGTTGATCAAACTTAGGTAGAGAAAAGCGTCCAGTTATACATTGAATAAAAGATTCCCATGTGATGGGTAATCCTCTAAGGGCTATTAATGTTAACTCCATGTCATCAATATTATTTCCAATAGTGAATAGTTGATCTCTTAATTCGGAAATTCGAAGAAAGTAAGATGTGATAGTTTCCCCTTTGTTCATTTTTAGATTCAAGAGTTGTTGTTTGAGAGTAAGTAATCTACTTGTGTTATTAATCTCAAATGTCTCTTGAATAGTTTTGAATACTTCATAGGCAGTTTTAAGCCTCGCTATGGAGGGAAGGATATGATCTTTAACAGCATCAATTATGATCTTCTTTACTTTATTGTTACACCTTTTCCAGGTTGATTTATCCGGTTCATCTTCTGGCATCTCTTTATCTTTCTCAATATAGGATTCTAATTCAAGTTCTTGAAGCAATGTAATTATTCGTATTTTCCATGAGAAAAAGTTTGAAGCACCTTCAAGTCTGTCTTCTACTTTAATACTGCTTGCCATTATTATTTCCCTTTTGTTTATAATGGATCTTTATAGAATTCAGAATTAGATTTAATGATTTTTCTCTAGTAAGGCTCTGATACCATGTTAGGAACATTAGATCTTATGCAGAGAAAATCTGATGCTCTTTATTGTGCTGTTTGTAAAATCTGAATGTCTGTGTAAGTATATATATATATATTATTAATTATATATTCGTATGCTGCTGAGGAGAAGAAATGCACATTGTAATTGATGTCTTTCCTCAGCACATACGCAATATATTACATATGAAATGAGGAGTCATGTCTATGTAGAGACATGACTCTACGTGGCTTAAGCCACGTAGAGCCATGTCTTTACATCGACATGACCTTTCGATAATACTGCAGATTACGCGCGATAAACATATATTAAACTTTGCAATGTATTCAATTAATAATGTGGTGTTACGAATAACTATCCGATAGTTATCGTAACACATACTCTAATGTATGTGTTGCGATAACTATCGGATATAGTTTTCGTAACACTCTTGTTTATGCAGTATCAATATCGGCTTAAGTCAATTCTAATGTATGCAACAGTTAATGCCCGATTTAATACGGAATATGCAGTCGGCTATTATATATATATATTAATAACCATGATAATAATAATATATATATATATACAAATATATGTATATATATAGTCGACTAGTATATTGAGTCTGATGAATATAATTCATTCAATTATATAAGTCAATCAGATCGAAGCTATAATTCAACACTAAGGTGAATGTGATGCTAAGTAAACTTAAGTGATATGTGTAATAAGGACCTAGGTGAGTTTATCACTTGGTACAACACCTTAATTTCACCAATACAATCGATTATCATTTCATGGTATTCAAGCAGGTTAAGTTTTTTGACGAACTTTCTTACAAAAAAATCCATAATTGTTTTTAATTGATTTTATGAAAAAAATGTGATTTTATTTGCTCATGTTTACAGCACAAATTCTTGAGTTTTGTCGCACGAAGGACTTCTGATCTATAGAAATCAAAGGTTTCTTCATACCTCGGGTTTGAAAATTGATGTTTATTGTCTGCCATGGATCTTTTTTTTTTGCACAATGACGAGATGTTGTCACGTGTATTTTTAGGATGGGTTTTTGAGTTTATGACGATCCTACAGTTTATTTCTCCGCGCAATAGCTCAGTGTTTTTACTACGTGATGATTGTTTTGCATGATTTTCTAAAAATCATGGGTCTGCTGAAGGTTCTCTCACCATGTGAAGTCTGTTGTTCTACATATTATTTTTGCACGACTTTTTTGGCAAAAATGCAAGGCTTTTCTATTTTCCACCTAAGTTGCCAGTTTGGATTCGGGGACGGGTTTGGGTACGAGAATCCGGTTCGCGGATTCGTGAATTTTTTTTTCCCATTATGATTCATATGGATTCGTGTGTGTGTGTGTGTGCGTGCGTATATGCATTATATATTCAAAAAAATAAGAGAAATATACATAATTGTAAAACTAAATCATTTCATAGTATGAATCTATGATGCTTGATCATTGATCAATGCCAAATGTCAAAAATAAACATTATGATTCAAAAGAAAATAATCACATTGAATTACAGGGTCAAATTCGGACCCTGTGCAAATCCGGCACGAATCGGTTCACAAATCCGAATGTGAGGCGAATTCAAATCCGATTTGTGGCCTAGGTACACGAATCCAGTAACTAAGTTTTTCACACATGTTTTCTGTTTTACCACACGATGAAGGGCTTTGGCCGCAGTGCAAGAATTTATGTGTTTTCAATTGTTTTGCATGATTTTTGAAAAAGCTCTAGGATCTATCTCTACTAGAGAGTTTCAGTTTTTTTCCACAAAAAATTGTGAAATGGTTTCGCATGATTTTTTCAAAAAAAAAACATGCCGATTCTCTCCAAATTTTTGCATTCATGAGGTTTTATTGTTTTTCCACAAAATGAAGGTTTTTGACAATTTTTTACAAAATTGTGTGCAATTTCAATACCACATCAAGGGTTTGACGATTTCCACAAAATCGTGTTGTCTTACAGTAGCTTCTTGGAGTCTGGACAATATTTGGATAAAATCATCGTTTCTTGCATCTTGCATCTTGCATCTTGCTTTGGATCACCCCTAAGGTTTCTAGGGCGAATAGTGTTCTTTTGCAAAAGTTTTTGACGATTTTTTTACAAAATTGTGGGTGTTGCTGCTTTTGACGATTTTTTGAAAAATCATTGTTTTTCAAGAGTGATATTTTTTGAAGCTAATCTCAGTGTCTCTGGATAAAGAGACGGAAAACTTTGCTACCCAACATCATGTTGGAAGGATCATGGTCAACTCGGTCATATCCAAAAGACCTCAACAATAGGCTCATGTCACAGAGCGTTCTTGAGAAAAGAGGGCAGCCTTCTATGGATTCATGGCCAAATGACCAGCAGATAATGTCATATCTTCTACATCGTAGCTAGCAAAATGACCATTAAAGGAGGGTATTAAAGTAATATTGTAATATTTAGTATAACGGTCATGTAGGAAACTTTCTTTTAAGTTAGTCTGTTTGTTTTTAGTAACTTTTTGTTCTTTAAGTTGCTTAGTTAGCATAGTAACTTTCTTTTGTCATTAGTTTTCGATCATTTCTGTTAAGGAAAGATCTTGTAATTGCTTATTTAAGGCGTATTCATCTCCTTTGTTTAATATTGATTTCAATCGATTATCATTTCAAAAACTCTATGGAGTCGGACGACAACCAGCCTCCCAAGGACAATGAAGGATTACCTCTTGCTTGGCTTTTACTCCTTTTTGCTTATGTCAGGCTTGTGGCCTAATAGATTACATAGTATATAGGCTTATGTCAAGTAATCTCTCATTTACACTCAGCTTTGTCTAGACTACTTGCTCAGCTTAGGCACATTTATTTTGGGTATGATATACCTAAGCACTACACATTTTCCTCCTTGACTCAGAAGCATTATAGTCTGGTCAGGTTTATCAAACATTACTACCAACATGCTTAGTTGCACTACACACCAAAAACTCGTGAGTTTTTCTTGGCAGTGAGTAAACTTGCGATAAACTCGCTGGAGGTTTTGTCTCGAGGTGAGTACAAAGGATTATATAGCCAAGGTGAGTACAAAGGAGTGAATGAGGCCATGACAAAAGTTGTTGTCTCACTACATGATAACCAACATAAAAGCTATCACTCCACAAATAAGTGATTGATAGTGGTAACACCACAAAAGGTGGATCACCCACCTAAGGTGGAGTCACATGTCCGCTAAAGATGGATCACCCTCCAAAGTGGAAAAGTCCATCCACTATATTGGATATGATACAATAATAACATGATAAGTCCACCTTAAGAGGAAATAGTGGAAATGCTCCAACTACTCTTATGCAGTTAGGACCTAGGTGACAATTAACCAAAGTAAAATACCTTAATTACACCAACAAGATATCAGGCTACCAACCATCAACATTCCACATGGGGATGCCATTTTGTACCCAGTTTGCATTTAAATCAATTATATATATCTAGACTTAGCTTGCTTCTTTTATGTACTCATTTATTGACTCATTGGATGCATCTCCTTATTGAATTTTGCAACAAAATGCATTTCTAATTAAATTTAAGAAAAAATTTATGCTACCAAGTTTTTACCGAGTTTTTTCCGGCCTTGACGAGTTCTTGCTTTTGGCGAGTTTTTCAACTATTCCAGCACGTATTATCCTTTTTTACTAATATAACACAAAGCTTATTAATAAAAAGAAACTAATTATCAAAAAGAAATTTATGAGTTCAAAATAAGAATTTATTATCGAATAAAAATTTATAAATTAACACAAACTAATTAACAAAAAGAAACTACAATGAATTTTTCAATGCACTCACCAGAGTCAGCAGCTAGATAGAGCTTCAACATATTTTCAAAATATAAAATTTGATTGGATGCAATAAAATAAATGTTTCTTTATATATAGTAAGAACATCACACCATCTGAAAGAAAAGACAATGCAAACACTAACCTTATTACACTCCCCTTTGTGGTTTAATTCTCAAGTTGCCTGTGAAATAAATTTGGTCTTGTTAACATTGAAACTCACATATAACTATCAATTCCCTTAATCCAATACTAATCAGGCAGATAGATTGGGGTGTTACTGCACCCACCCAGCTGAAATAATTAGCTCACACCTAAATTTTTCTTGCGCTGCTCAATCCCCAACCCATGTCCTTATTATGCTATGACTTCTCTTCCAATCCAATGTGAATTTAATGTCTCACATGGATGTATGTAAATTAGCCCCAAGTATTTATTTTTTCAATGTAAAACTGCAAACTGTTGATAAACAAATAACAAATGAAAATATAGATAACAAATGTTTAGACAACGGGACAAATTTGAAATTAATAGATCCCTAGTAGATCGTGAAGAGCACACGATTATACTGAGAGGGGGGGGGTGAATCAGTATAATAACAATTTTAACTTTTAAAAACTTTATTCAAAGATAACTTTAAAATCTCAAATAAACAATTATGCACATGAACACAATATTTACGTGGAAACCCAATATGGGAGAAAACCACTAAATAATTTTCTTTTATATATAATATTGTTTTTATAATGATTTGTAGGCACCAACCTACTAGAGGCTCCAACCTCTAAAATTATGAGCACCGACTTACTGGAAGCACCAACCCCCAAACACTATTTTGTGAGCACCAACCCACTGGAAGCACCAACCTCCAAACGCTGTTCTGTGAGCACCAACCCACTGGAAGCACCAACCTCCTGTCTCTGATTTGTAAGCACCAACTTACTTGTCTGAAAAATAATGAACATCAACTCACTTTACTTCAATCTGAAATTCCATCATGATAGTGTTGCTTCTTCAACTGCTAATGGACATTATTTGCTTTGTAAGTCAGCCAATATCTTCCTCCCTTTTTTTTCTTCAAATATATATGTCTTTATAATAGTACATTCATAATAGAAATCTGTATATATGTAAACATTAATTTTCTTCTTTTTTAATATCTTCTCTACTCTTCTTTTATATCTCCATATGCTGACATGTCCTTTTTTTAAAAAAAAAAGATTGCATATATATACTTATATGAAACATTATGTCCTTTTAAGAGTTATGTCTTTTCAATATGAAAAGGTGTCTTTTCCTTTTAAAACATTATTAACTTATATTTAAGTTAATCTTTCCCCTTTTAATAATCTTTTCAAAATTAATCTTCCTTTATCACTTATTAAATATTTTAATTCCCTTTTTTTAAAAAGGCTATAATACCAACTCACATGAATTTTTTTATCGCATCTGTAATATACTTTCGATAGTTAATAATGACAGCATATATATGTAATTATCCAAACTTTCGATAAAAGTTGATCATCGTATAACATTGAACCTTTTTCATTTGTTCTGCCATCAAACTCATCAATTTCTTTGTATAGCCATGATGGATCTCTTCTATCTTTTGATATTGTTTTCGCCAGTCATGATCCACAGTCTTCATGTATGGCTTGATACTTGATGTGAATTCTCCTTCCGCTTGCTTCTTATTCCATTTACACCACAAACATTTCCAAACTGTACATACATTTGCCACCTTTCTGCTTTATGAAGAATAGCCTTCACCAATTTTTGCTCACAACCCTTTAATTAGATTGAAATGTCTATGTTTCTGCCGCCCCCTTTTTTCTTTTTATGGAGGATCATTCAACGCAATCAAAATATTAATGCTTCCTCACAGACTTCACTCATAGACTAAGAACATTTCATTTATGTCTTATATCATGCTTCAATGAATACATGATCATCACCATTGAATATGGTCTTCCACGTAAACAAATTACCCACGCGGCTGACAAGTTTTCTTCCGGTTCATCACTGCTTCGATGCCTTCAAATACTAGACCGCCACCTTATGGATAAACATGGGCTTGTGCTCATTTTCAAACCGTTCTGTTGGAAACAGAGGCCTTTGCATCTGTAGCTTGCATTCACCATGTTCTTCAACTTCAGTCTGCCACCTTCTCGCTTGACAGAGTATGCGGCTATGTGAAAGACCAACGGTTGTGAAACTGATCCCGTGAGTTTGGCTTTCTCATCTCTACATTGCCTCAATATCACCTCTGTTTAAGCAAAGACGAGGTTGGGTCTATTCACCAATATGCTGCTCTCACAATCGGGCTCGATTGTAATGATGCTCCCTGTCACTTCAGGACATTGGAAAATAATGTCACCACCTCCAGTTTAAATAAGTTTATATTATTCTCTGCATATTAATATGTTCACTTTATCGCCGTCTCTATTGCATATGTTCTCTATAGTCTTCATTGCCATCTCTACTGCATATGTTCTCTGTTATAGATATATATAGTATATGTATATATATCTATACTATTAACCTATGTACCATTAATACCTCTCCGTATATCTCTGTGCATGTATATATCTTATATCTCAGATATGCTGTGTATATATATGTTATATGCTTCATTATTATTCTGTATATGTGCTGCTGTTTCCCTTTCATAATATAAATCTGTATACGTATATGCTTCATTGTATATATGTATACCATTATATAACAAATTGACTGTGTATATTAAATTTGCTATGTATGCATTTCTCTAAAGATTGCCGCTATGTATATATGAAGATTACCATGTATGTGCTAATTATCTCTGTCTTCACTCTTCAACGCTGTATACATATGCTGTATGTATCTCTGATTATCTTTGTAATATATATCATATGCTTCTAATTTTGACATCAATGACAATATGTCCATCAGATCGAATAGATAAAATAGACTAAGTCGACAATAATGTCCATCTTTAAACAAGAAGAATTCATAATGTAACAGAAGTCAGATGAATTACAATATTCACAAACAAATTTGTGCATTTTTTAAATCACCTGATTAAACATACTAGTACATTTTAAAAGATTATAAAACTGAAAAAATGTAAAAAAGAAAAAATGTTTTCCTATATGCATGAAAACCCATATTAGACCACATACAAGAAAAGAAAATGCAAACACTACAGATTTTTAGATACCCCCAAATTTTCAGTTTGTCCACAGAGAATTTAGTTTTCAGGCAACCCATGCTCTATACTTACTCCTTGTTGGAAGAAGTGGGAACATAGTACCAGAACATCTATAGTCTATACATCATCTGATTACTGAATTCTCAAAATGGAATTGGTACACATAAAATGTAAGCGCTGATCCATAGTTATGTGTCTTTATCAATACCTGTTTGTTTGCTAGATCCTTGGGACCAATTTCAATGCGCAGAGGAACCCCTTTTAGTTCCCAATGAGAGTATTTCCAGCCAGGTGAATAGTTGTCTCGCAAATCTTCTTCTATGCGAATACCTGCTTCCCTCAGTGTTTGCACTGTTTCAATACATGCATCTAGAATTGCTTGTGTGTCAGCATCTTTGTATGGAACTGGAATAACAATGATTTGCAGTGGTGCCACTCGTGGGGGTAATACTAGACCTTTGTCATCCCCATGAATCATTACCATAACACCAATCTGAAAAAAAAAACAAATGGATCATAAAGCTACTTCTCACAAATCCTCAAATGCAGGAAAAAGCTACTTCTCTTTTAGTAAATGAAATGGTTTTGACTTGGCTTACAACTTATATCCATTTTCTTCTGTTTTCTTTGAATCTTACACAAATTCTATCAATAAATTTCAATTATTAAAAATGCATGCCCAACTGGATTTTTTGTTCAGCAAGACTTGTAAATAGCATTCACACTCGTTTGAAATATTCAACATTCACAGACAGAAACATACATCTCATCACATCCTAGACGTCATCATTTTGTATTGCATTCTGTGATTTCACATACTAGTGACAACCAATTATCTTTAATTGATAATAAGTTTACATAATGAATTAAAAAATTATATTTTAGAGTTTATGACTTTGTTTCTGTTTAAAAATGTCTAATTGATGCTCAAAACAGGGGCATGGAACTACAAAATTGTAGTGGATAACATGAGTAAAAATGATTAATTATGCCTACTTGGTTTATTTCACGTCCACAGCATTTATCCACGGCATTTATCTAGGTACACCATGTTTTTCTTCCACGTTGATGAGAACTAGTACAAAATATTTGTTTAGAAGGTTGAAATTTTTCCTATGGGTATGCTCATTTACTACTCAACAACTATAACTACACAATAGATACAATTCCATGGATAAATGTGTAAGCTTTGCAATATTCAAGCATAGAGTGCCTGACCAAAACCGTGACGACTAGAAACGAGTACAACTTAATATCATTTTAAAATGTTGTTTCGTTACTACTTTCAGGAGGAAATTTGCAAAGCTTCATCACCGTTCCCAAGAGTACATTTGCAAAAGCGTTTCAACAGTAAAGGGAGCTTCTTAGTGTTGCATAATTTCACACAGTAAGAGGGCTCAAGACATAATGCTTCCACTCATAAACTATTACAAACAAAACATTTCTCAGTCCATTGGAAAAGCTGCGTTTCAATGCTAATTTCATCATCATCACAACGTATCCAGCCTCAATTTCTACTTTCAAGAGCTCAAGCTTATAGGGAATTCAACTGTAGATTCGAAGAGATGTCTCTTTTAACTTTTAAGCCTTTTGTTCTTATGAAAGGGTTGCCTCCTAAATTCTCTCCAAACAATAACATTGCTGGCATTCTGGGTCCAAGTGGCTACTTAAATGTATTGCCACCATTACGAGTTCAGAACTCTTTCTGAAAGACATAAAATTTAACAACCTTAAGAGATAGCTAACATGTCAACACTTCAAGCATACATAAATGACGGAGATGTATTATAAGAAAAATATCAATCAAGATATTGTACAAGACAAACAAGCTTACTACTAAGATTATGTTATGAAACATAATCTTTTTTAAAGACGCAACCTTTGGTGTTTTATTCATTTTTAAAGACACAATGTTTCTTAACTTTTGTTCTACAGCCTTTTGCCTTATGACAGAAATTGTTGCATCTGAAACAGTAGCCAGTGAAGGGAGGATAGGTTCTAGTCATATGTACCTTCCTTTGTGAGGAGAATTTGAAGGTGTGAAAAGAAATATATTCTTGTGCATTGGATGTGAGTATACAATTAGATGTTTCTCATGATCCATTAACTAATAGAAGTTTGATGAACATCCCTTTCCCATTGATGTCAAAGGGGGAGAGATAGAATGGAGGAGAGTTAGAAGATAATGTTGCCATCAATAACAAAGGGGGGGATTGTTGGAAATGTTGTCATTAATGTCAAGAAGGTAAGAAGACAGTGTTGTAGACAAGTTTTTCATTGATGTAAAGGACTGAAAGTTGTCGTTGATGTCAAAGCACATGAGCAAGATTGTTGGCAAGCATATTGTCAAAGGAGAAACATTGTCAATGATTTTGTGTCGATTCATGTTGAGGAAAATGTTATTTGACACATTGCATAAATGTTTATGATATCTTTGATATGTGTGTAGATCACCATTGGTCAGAAAAGAGGCTTCAAGAAGTGACAAGATAGAGATTGGAATATTCTCCGAGAATAATTCAACATCTCATACCAAGGTACCTGAATTCCACAACCCACGAATTCAATATCTCTTACGTTAGAGGTTAGAACTATCTACATGATGTGCATATCTAGGCTCCCTCCTATGACGAAGGAAAATGAATCTGAAGTACATGCGTTGTTCCTAAACAATGTAACTAAGTCGTTTTGGGTGAAGCGATTCGCATGATTGATATGGGTTTAAAAACTCAAGTTGTTGGAGTTTCAGATAAAATTAATAAGGGGATTTAATGTTAAATGATATGTGTCTGAACTAGAGCAGCATCAAGGTGGTGACTTGTCTATAATATAGTATTGGTCAACTTTGTTTAATGCTAAGCAATAAAGGCAAGCCCTGCGATTAAAAAACAAACCACTAAGACAGTGATCATAATCTTGATATGAGCAATGACATGTGACTTGGTGACTTCTTTTATAACTTCCTTATGACAGCAATTTTACATGCAGTAGTTTGTTATTAAGAACAAACAACACACAATGCAGCAATTATAGATGATCTTGAACAGCTGAATTATATAGTCATACGAAAGCCGACTAAACTGGTAGTTAATAAGCAGCAACGATTATGAAGAGAAACAATTATGATTTAGAGCAGCAGTCGTGTGCATTAAAAGCAGTGATAAACATGGAAAAATGATGTTACTAGATAACAAATCCAAGACAAATGACAGCAATCAATTAAAAGTCTTTGTAAAAGCAACGATGGAAGACAAAGGTTTTGGACTGCTTAAACATTCAAGTCTATTTTGTTAACAAGCAGAAGCTTCGGGTCTGTGGAGTTCCTCAGGATGGCAGAAAGAAACTAAGTCTGTGACCGTGTAAAGGAAATATGAATATGAGTAATGAGCATCATGATTAAGAGACAGCAATATCATATTGCAGCAGCGATAAAATTATAAGGTGACTATGATTGAGTATGCATGCAACATAAAGCACAGCAATTCTATGTTGAGGAACGATGAGATAATAAATGAATCATTATAAAGCAGCGATAAGATTATCATGCAATTTTATCATCATTAATAAGTGTGATTACATAATATTAGTGCTTGGTGTTTATTAATGATAAAAACATGATATTAGCACTTGTTTGGTGTTTTATTTACCACGTTAGTCTTTAACCACTAACAAGCTTACTCCTAAGATTATGTTATGAAACATAATCTTTTTTAAAAGACGCAATCTTTGGTGTTTTATTCATTTTTAAAGACACATTGTTTCATAACTTTTGTTCTACAGTCTTTTGCCTTATGACCAAAATTGTTGCATCTGAAACAGTAACCGGTGAAGGGATGATAGGTTCTACTCATATGTACCTTCCTTTGTGAGAAGAGAATTTTGAAGGTGTTCTGCTTATCCTCTTGATATGTGATTTCCTTTGCTTTGCTACATTCTCCTTTATCAGCATAGCTCCTTGGATTTTCTTCACTTGATTTCTTTGGATGTTCTATAGCCTTTGAACTTGACAATTCTTTGGTAGCCTCTTTGTTTTCTTCAAACCCAAGCCCAAACTTGATTGATGATGATCTTTGAGAGTTGATTATCTTTTTCAACATTTCACTGCTCTTTTCAAACTTGATACTTTGACAAAATTTGTCATTTGATTTCTCCAATTCCCCCTAAGGATGTAATCTTAAGTTCTAACTTATTGCATTCTAGAACCTTTTCTTTTAGCAGATTCCTTACCTATTCCTCAATCCATTTGATCTCTTCAATTTGCACCTTTAGGTCCATGATCACTTTTTCTGATTTTTCTTTTATTTCCTTGTCATATTGACATTGTGATTTTAACCTTGAATTCCTCTTCTCGAGTTTCTCAATCTTATGGTTGGCAAAATCAAGTTCCTTCATAAGATTTACTTCATCATCTTTGACATATTCTTCTTCATATGTGTTGGATCCTTCTTTGAGCTTCCCATCAATATGAGCTTCCTTTGCATCCAATTCATTGCTCGAGTTGTTGCTTGATTCATGTTTTGAATTCTTCATCACATTTGATGATTTGACATAGTTGGTTTTTTAGATCGATTGTCTTCTTCTAACTCCATTTCAAGATTATCTTCCCCTTTTA
This sequence comes from Chamaecyparis obtusa, assembly GCA_027943335.1. Classification (NCBI taxonomy): domain Eukaryota; kingdom Viridiplantae; phylum Streptophyta; class Pinopsida; order Cupressales; family Cupressaceae; genus Chamaecyparis; species Chamaecyparis obtusa. The sequence continues at coordinate 767,890 of BSBK01003643.1, read as the reverse complement.
TCGTTTCCTTTCTTTCACTCACAAGGTCATCTCCATTTGTCACTTCATCACTTAATTTGGTTCTATGATATCAATACAATTGCCACTCCATATAGAATAGATTAATTTTTCAAAGAATTCATCATCTATTTCCAAAGGTGTTCCCTTATTTCCTTTTCATTTTCCCATATGTGCTCACAATCTACATTCAAGCGGTTAAGCTTTATAGTAGAAACCTGCTCTAAACCAATTGAAGAGTGCATATTTATACTAAGAGGGGGGGTGAATCAATATAACAACTTTTACCAGTTTAAACTTTTTCAACCACCATAGTATTATTACTAAATTTCAACAATCATGCACTTAAGAACACAATAACACTATGTTTTACGTGGAAATGGTAATGGGAGAAAAACAAGACAAACCAATGCTTTTATATAATTCTTTTACATTGTTTGTAGGCATCGACCCACTAGAAGCACCACCTCCCACTTCTGAATTTGTAGTAGGCACCAACCTACTAGAGGCACCAACCCCTACATTCACTTTGTGAGCACCAACTCACTAGAGACACCAACCTTTTATGCTAAGTTTCCAAGTTGATAGTGTTGCTTCTACAACGGATGATGGATGATTTTGATCTTCACCAAATATGCGATAAACTTGCTCTTGTATTGCCTTTGAATCTGCTCCAAGTTCTTTTCACAAACTATTATAAAGATGTAGTTCAATTGCCTTGCATTAGAAGCTACTATTATATGAAGCTCAGCTACAGGCGAATAACCCCAATAGATAGTTGGAAGCCAATCTTATTAGGGCTAAGTCCCTTCTCAAGGCGCTGCAAAAATTATAGATTTCAAAGTCGAAAAGTTAGATCTTGAATTGACATCATGAGGGAGATAGAGGTTCCAAATACTTTGTTAACTTGAATAGACATGAACAAAGTCTAGAGGAGATTGGGTTGATTGTTGATAAAAGGTCAGTCTCTAAGGACTCCAAATTCATCAACGAGGCTTTTCATTCTTTCTTTTAAAAGATTTTCTCCTCAAAAATTGATGACAAAGCTATAGAAGCTAGAGGATTTTGCCTCCAAATGATCCCTAAGAAAGTCTTCCCTAAGGATGCCTATGATATTGATAGAGACATTACTATTACCAAAATTGAACATACCATTAAGTCCTTAGCAAATAAAAAGCCACCTAGTATTGATGGCCTTACTATTGAATTCTCTATAAGACTAACATCAACTGAATTGGGCATGAACTTCTGGAGGTCTTTAATGCAGCCTTTCAAAACAATTCCACAAGACCTAATATGAATAAAGGAATCATTAATAATGATGGAGAAAAAACTTTGATCAAAAACTAGGGACCCATTACTTTCCTAAATGTCTCATATAAGATATTGGCCAAAACCCTAGCTCAAAGGCTGAGAGGATTATTGAGGAAAATTGTTTATCATCTACATTGGATTTATAAAAGGAAGGTGCATAGTGGAAAACATGATCACAATTTGGGAAAGGATGCATTGGGCTAAATGTGATAGACAAAATGTTGCAACGATCCTTTTGGACTTAAAAAGGCCTATGACCGGATTGAATGGCCCTTTTATGATTGATTTGTTAAAAGCCTTTGGTTTTTCACTTAGATTTTGCATTTAGGTCAATATTTTTTTCAGTGGCTCAAGTGAATGGAGAACTTACAGAGCCCAATATTCTACAAAGATCTATTAGACAAGGCTCCCCAATATAGCCCCAATCGTAATTGTGATTGCAGTTGATGCCTTACATTATATGCTAAGAACTGATCTCATCTCCCCATTAATCAATGATATTAGACTACCAAATCAAGAATAGCTTCTAAATGCACAATTTGTTGATGACATTCCATTGTTTTTTTTAATTAACAAAGAGGAACTTCAAAAATATTACCAAAAGATTGGAAGTTTTTTGTGCAGCCTCGAGGTGAAAAGTCTCTCCACATAAATCAACCTTGATTGGATGACTAAAAAGCCACCTAACTAGCTTACAAATAGGGAATGGCGGTGGGCTGACCCCTATAAGATGGTAGGGCATTTAGGTATTACCCTTTTTTGTTTCTCCCTCCCTAAAAAGCATGTAGGAATGGATATTCTAGAAGATTGAAAAAAAAGCACATCAAATGGCGAACACGCTTGTTGTCTCTTGCAAGTAGGATTATAGTAGTGCAAAAGGTTATTTAATCTCATGCTATTTATCATTCCTATGCTTGGTTATTTGTCAATGTTCAATTGGTAAGCTTCAAAAGATTTTGAGAGAATTTTTATAGTCAGACGGTAAGCGTAACAAGAAGAGGACACTGTGAATTGGACTTGATATTGCTTGCCAAAAAATATGGGGGCCTAGGTCTAAGAACCTTAAATTCAAGGGCTTGCCCTAGCCTCCAAATGGATATTTAAAGCCCTACATTGGGATGGGTTTTGGAAAATTCTTAATAGAAATAATTTGGCACTTTCTAGACCAAGGAAGGGTAAACAGTGGGATTGTAAGCACATACAAGGCATTACGTCTGGTCAATTTGAGGTTAGAGTGTTTGGCTCAACTATGTTTTCCACTTTTTGGAAGGCTTCGACTCGTATAGAAACGAGACTTGGACTCGGCAACATTGTTCCGACTCAGGACTCAACAAAAAATCAGCAAGACTCAGCACAACCCTGCAAAAAACTAGTTTCTAGTGAGTCTTGCATAGGGCAAGTTTTTGGCGAGTCTCAAGCCCTTGGGACTCAGCTAGGGTCACTCAACTTATAACTCGCCAAGTTTTGGAGAGTCCTAGCAAGTCCAGGTACAATGGCTTGGAGCAAAATTAGACATTTGATTTTGAATGGAGTTGTACTCTCCAAGTCCCTTGCATATCATGCCCAAAATAGATCTATCTGGTGGAATGTCGTAATGTCCCCTTCTAGAATGATCCTTAATTTTGCCCTAGAACCACATGTGCAATTAAAATAAGGAACATAACATAGTTAGAAATATACCTTTACCAATAAAACGTCTTTATCAAGATAAATCTGGTTTAGATCCTACAATCATGTTAGGCAATATTTGCAATGTAATTCATAAAACCAAATATTTTTATTAGGGTTAGGCATCCAACAACAATTATAAGTGCATACAAAACAAAAATCATCTTATTCTATTTAGGTAAATCATGCAATAACCTTTCAACTTTAGGAACCTGTTGTAAGGTTTTCACGCCATCACCCTATTGCAACAAGTCCATGGATTTAAGCTTAAGCAAGATAAGCATGATAAGGATAGGTAAATAAGGGTGTTAGCACCCAATTCAACCAAGTATAACCAATAAACAAGGCACCCCTTGCAATTTTACCTTGAGAGGGCTTAAGAGAAGCCAAAATTGGCTAAGTGTGGGTCACCAAAATGCATAAGGCAGAATCCTCGGGGCAGGGTAGAGCCCCCCTACCCTTTCTGGATTCAAGATCCTCTAACACCCCAAAATTCTGCCCTCTCTCTATAGCTTAAAATCCTAGCCTACTCCCAAATCCTGCCTATGAGCAAGCCCTTGAGGTGATTAGATGAGCAAATGGACATAGTTTAGATGTCAAAATCTTATGGAGAAAATGAAAATCAGACTGAAAAGTGGAGATGGGCATGAAATCAGACCGTAGAATGGCCTAATTCAGAATGAATGATCATTAATGCACCTTAGAGACAAATTGGAGACTAGATGGCAATTGAAAAGTCTATAATGGCTTCGACTTGCACCAAAGGACAAAGTCACGAGGTAATGAAAAAATCCTCAGGAGGTGGCGGAATCTGCCATCCTCCTAGGATTCTTAATCTTGGTGAGGGTCAGATTTCCACCACATAAGCATAGAAGATGTGAAGCATGATTTGGTGACAAGAGTAAGATAGGGCGTCATAGGCGTAAGTGAATTCATCTCCCCTTCAATTTGGCATCCATGATCAAATGTCTTTTGCCTCCTTGTTTTGATGTTGATGCGATTTTATTTCATGAAAGCTTTCAGATTTCCTTCACCATTATTTCATGAGCTTAATGCATTTTTCTCCTTTGTTTTTGCAAGGTAGATATGGAGCAAGGAGAGGCTTGGAAAGCGAAGGATGGAGGCAAAGTCAAGCTCAAGGTCTTCAAATGAGGAGGTTCAAATCAGATTATCAAAGTGCAACTTCAAGGCAAAATCAAGTTGGAGTTCAAGAAAGCAAAGAACAAAAAGAAAGAAGAATCAGATTTTCATCAACTTGAATTTCCTCCAGAAATCCAAGTTCATTTTGAAGGATCCAGCGACATGGAGGATTTCATCACTTCAAGAAGATCAAGGCATCGAAAAAGATATCAAGTTTGCAAGTACAATCAACTTTAAATCATGGCAATGAGAAAGTTTTCAAGGATGAAGATGGAGAAATTTTGAGAAGATGAAACAATTTGGAAATATGCCATCACAATCGAAGGCTTGATAATGTTGAGTATCAAGAGATATTTTCTCATCACCAAAGAATTGATCAAGTCTACAAGATAACGATGTTGAGGTGGCACCCACTTGTCTTCAACCAATCAGAAAATTCTACTTACATGTGTTCAAACACATTCAATCATATTATGCCAAGTGTACAATTTTCTCATTGGCTCTCAAAAGCATTGTAAAATTCTTATTGGCCCATCAGGTGGTGCCTTCATGTAATTGGATGATAGTGTAGCAGCCCTAATTAGGGTTTGTAATGGGTTAATCCTGGCCCTTGATCTTGAATTGATCTTGGCCCTTCATTGTAATGGAGCAACTATAAAGACTAAGGCCTTCTTATTTGTAAGAGCTAGCATTAGATTAAGATTAGATTAAGAGTAATGGTAGAGTAGGAGGAGACTTGTTGAAATTGTTGCCATAATGCTATCAAAGTAATTGTTGAAACATTGTTGGTCTTTATGATGGATTACTTATGTTGCTTTGTATTATTGCATGGTTTCTTCAATTCTTCACTAGGTTTAGATTTCATTTCATGTCGATTGGAAGTAGTGTTTAGTTGAATGGAAGTGATTTTGGATGTTTCTTTGGTGAACTTTCTTAGACCAAACCACTAGCTACTTGTTGATTGTAAATTTGCCTTGCGTGGTCAAATGGCATTTATATGAACTTAATTTCGATTATTGCTTGCACATTGATATGAATCGATGGATGGTGTTAATGGAATGGTGGTAGTTCGAGCCAAAGTTGAAAAACTCAGACTCAATAACTCGGCCGACCAAAAAAATTTGAAAAACTCGGAATCGGCGAAAAAATCAGCACTTTTATCGAACATTTGAAAATATATAATTTCTTAAAATATTCTTAAAAGCACACACATATACACCAAATTTGTAGAACATATATTGATTTGAGATATCCATCATATGTTAATCAAAGTCTGACATAAAATATAACCTAACTCTATAAAGTAATTGAAAACAAACTTCAAAGTTTATCAAACTTTACAAAATAAATAATATAATATAAATAAAACATCTTATTTAAAATTTAAAATGATAATTATTTTAAAATATCAATTACAAATTTATATTGTTATTTATTGAGATTTGATATATATAAAACTATAATTATATACTATATTTGCCTTGTTACATATTATATAGAATAACTATATATAGGTAACAACGCAAGATATAATATATAGTAATATACTATATAATAATATATAATGTAACAAAATATATTAACTATTAACTATTAGTTTAAATTTTAATTGTTGAAGACTTGAAAAAAAATTAAAATGAACAAAAACTTTTGATTATGCCAGATGAATGGAGCTCATGTTTGTTCTCAGACCCGCATATGGAGGTTGTATGGAGTTCTCAGACCCGCCAAAATGGAGATCATGTGTGTTCAAATCATTTATTGTTCAGCATTGATTATTTTCTGGTCGTGGAGTTTATTGTCGTGGACTAGTAAAAAAAACGTCATTTGTTCTCAGTGCTTATAAACCCGCGGTGTTCTCAGTAAAAATAAACCTTTTCGTTGCTTTAGGACCACAAAACGAAAAAACCCTAAAATATTTTCTTTGTTTTGTTTTCGGTTTGACTTGGTCGCCAATTTTTTCACAATAATCGCACGCATTTTTCACGAGTTTTAGGGAAAAAATCGTTGCGTGATATTCATTAACTCAACAGCGATATTAATAGCGATTATATCGTTTAACCTCCAGACGCACGATATATCGGGATTTTGGCGATATATCGCCTGTTTTTTCAACCTTGGTTTGAACATCTTACATTTACCTTAGGAGATTGCACTAGCTTGGTTTATGTCGACGGCTAAACTAAGTCTAGTAGAGTCACAAAGACATCCACAATTTCTTGCATTCTAGGAATAGAATAGCTTTCTCTAAACCCTCTCCTTTAAAATGTTTGATTTGAAGAAGTTAAAATCAAGTTGATATCCATTGGATGAATAACGTAAGTCCCTTTGTCATAAAATTGAGTGGCAGTCCACAAATAAGAAGGAACCTTGAGGTTGTCTCATTTGATCACACAATTTGTCTACATTGCTTAGCATATGAGCATCAATGGAGAGTTGGAAATTTGGTATTTCATCTTGGAATATTAAGTCTTCGATTTTGTATGTTGTAGTGGAACAAAACTCACATCACCATAACCAAGCTGTCAATGGTTCCATTTCCAATAGTAAATCATATAAGGGTTTGGAGAGGAAATCCACAAAGGGTGCCCAAAAAAAGTTGTTCAGCCCAGTTTAGCCCAAGAGCCCGCAGCATCTAACTAAGACAACTCGCCCCTTGGCCCACAAGTGGCAAGAATATCCACTAATATCAATCCATCACTTGGGATAGCTTGCTTAATTTGAGGGAACCCGGGTCATTGAGGAAGGTTGTTCAGCCCAATTAAGCCCAAGAGCACACAACATCCAACTAAGACAACTTGCCCCTTGGCCTACAAGAGGCAAGAATACCCATTAATACAATTCCATAACTCGCGATGGCCTACAAGAGAACATGTTTGCCTCCTCTCCATAACATATTTCCTACCATTCTCGTATGATTGCTTGTGGGAATAAAGAATATATAAATGTATTTATTATTTAAAGAAGCATAAAAAGTTTATTAATGTCTTAGTAAGAGATATTTAAAGAGCATATGTGTGTGTGTGTGATAATATTTATCCACATTGCATATACTAAGCATGCATATCGAACACATTCTCATGCGTACCACAATAATTACTATATCCAAATATGGCTGGCTTCTGAAGTGCAGATCTCTTTACTTAATTATGACTTGTCTTTCACTTCCTTGATGCCCTCCTCCCATATTATCTTTTGCATTTTATATCTTTATGTCGCTATGGAGGGAGACGACCTTTGGAAGATGCTGACCCTTTAAGAATAGTCATAACCCTTCTTAATTATATTTCTTTAAACCCAATCACTGCCTTGTTTATCTCTTAATTGCTTCTTTAAGGGCCTTTAAATAATTTAATCGCTGGTATTTATTAATAGCTCTTAACACATAATAAAATGCTGTTTGTCTTTATACTAATCATGTAGTAAGCTACCCCCTTCACTAAACCTTTGCTTTTCTTAAACTTCAATGATTGGCATTTCTTCAGACACCATGCATGCCATACTAGTTTTCAGGCTTGTTGGTTTGGAAATTGCAGTAGTAGATAGTTACAGAACAAATCCACAACGAAACAGAGATGGAAACAAAATTTTCAAACAAGAGGATTACAGATGCAGAAAGAGTTTCCAAGATGTTCTCAGAACTGAATTTTGTAACTATTCATTTTGAAAACATAGCACATTTCTAAGCAATAAACAGAGCACATGCTTTAGACAATTAAAGGGGGCTCAAACTGTATATTAAACAGTATGCTGACCTTGTCCTTTCAAGTAGATAGTTTGGAATCTTCAAACTCTGGAATTATCAATTTCAAGAACTAGTTATTCTCCTGATACCCAGATGACTCACAGCCTTGCAAGTTTGATTACCAGTTAAAAACAGTAATCCACACCTGATAATGGCAGGCACACATGATGAACCTAAATCATCCCCACACGGTGTCTAGCACATTTCCAACCGAGGCAATACTCTAAAGTTCTTCAGTAGTTCGAATGTTTTGTGCTTTGATGTCAGCTCAAGGAAACTCAACAGACAGAGCTAGCAAGACCCGAGTCCTTCTCACGGCACTCTTTCTTCATACTTTTGTTGTTCCGTATCACAGAAGCCACACAATCTATGAAGACCCAGCAAAATCAAATCTCGGCACAACCACACCCAAGGCTATATCAATATCTCCAAACAACTTCAACGTTAACAAAGACCATACCCAGAGATATGGGAGACAGCTCTTCAGTTCACACCACCAACTGTATACAACCTTGAAACACTACACAATGAAGGCTTCGATGTGGATATTGTTTCAATTCATAACTGCAACATTCATGGGATTGACCAGTCAACATACTCACGTGTTGTCTCAAAGCGGCTCTGTGCCAAGAAGAGAATACTCACGTGATAGTTCCCTCTCCATTCAACTGCAACACAGTAACCACCTACCCAGAAGAACAAAACACGATATTTGCATTCAAAGACTATGAAAATCTCACTTCCCAACCTCTGTGCCATAGCTCTGTGCAAACCCATTTATTCATGGCAGCTACGTCGTAGCTTGTGCTGTGGTAACATCTGTCTTTGCAACTGCAAGCCCAGGAATAGACACACAGTAATTCCAAATGATATTTGTCTCCAGGTCAGGGCTGTACACTTGAAACGCCAGAAGCCTCTAATATTAGCAGAGAATACTATTGATAGCCCAGATGGCTTGTTTTAACGCCCAGGGAAGGAATTTCTTTTTAAAAGCTTTAACAGATAATATTCACTGTCTGTCCTTACTCACACGGCAACAAGCTTCAGCAATTCATTGAAAAATATCAAACTTTAAATTCATAACGACTGATTTTAGTAATCCACTTCAATTGATTTCAAACTTTATGAGAATTGCCTCAGATAAGAATTGGGCCCAACAATATTTTGCCCATAACACTCAGAATTATAAAATATTCTGACTACAATCTCCTTTTTACCAAATAGAAGAAAATATTCAATCCTCCACAACTTATATTATTCAAATATAATATTCTTATTTCCCACATAAGAAATAGAAGTAGATTATTACTGTTTCTGAAACAAACTCAAAACCTTACAAATTTGTCTCCAATGGAGACTTCACAAATTAGCTTGGCTGTGAACTCCTTCACGAATCCACCCAAGAAATGAATGGGGTTTCCGTCAAATCCACCGGGAAAATAACAAAACAATAACAATAACAAGCCTCTCATTCTTCTTTTATACCCAACTGCGGGGACTTTTGGCCTTCCCTCTGCTTGCCTCTTCGTTTTCCTTTCTTTTGTCTTTTTATTTCCCCTCTTTAATTTGATTTGGACTTAGGGAAATAATAATAAAGTGACTTAATTAACTTTTTCACTTAAGTCACCATTATGTCAATTTAATACTTTATTAAATTAATTGAATAATAAACCTTATGATTTACTTTTGAGGGATAATATTAAATGATTAAATTAACAGCTTTCATGACCTTATTAAATATTTATATTCCACAGTCACATTAGAAAGGGACATTACAAATCATCACTGTTGTTTATCTAAGTTGCCTTCAGAAATAATGTAATCGCTGCTTTCACATTGATTGCTATCATTTGTTAACTCGCTTCTCTTTTATTTAAGATAATAGCTGCCTTCATGATGATCATCGCTATCTTCAAATCGGGAAGTCTTATAAACAAGACGATTTTCTTGATCATTGATATATTTTCTCATGGCAGGGGCATGAAAATGTTGCCCTAAATGGGAAACATTTGGCATTGTCTTAAGGCTGCTCTGCTAAGAATTGAAACACAGTAAGGGATAAGATGATATAGGATATTTTGGTTAATGGCAAATTGAGAACTTGCGAGTAGATGAAGACTGACTCTGATATACCCTTGACACATAAGAAAACATATCCGATGCTGAATGGTGGATTGAGGGACTGGTTTCCTCACAAAGTTTTAAATGACATAGTCCTTATCAGTAGGATCCGCTGGAAAGATGGAACAATCCTCAATGGCATGTTCGTAAATAAAATGTATATGATGCTAACTGGCTCAGAAGAGGTATACAAATGGCTTAATGACTCTTGGAACCTTGATTGGTCTGATGCTGAGTGGTCCAACAGACTTTAAAATATGTGGTAAAACTCTGTTGAACCAAAAAAAGCTTGTTTCCATTGGCTGTTTATCCTTAAAAAGCTTGCTGTAGATAATGTTTTACACACCTATGGTTTGTCTACCGAAATCTGTGCTATTTGTGCAGTGCCTGAAACTGTTGTACATCTTTTTCTTGACCGTAAATATGCTTTTTCTATTTAGTATCTATTCTTTGGCCTGCCTGTGATTTGGACTGAGAAATCTTGGTTTTTCATGGCATGAGATCCTTGCTGATTATGTTGATGCTTTTAATACTGAATTGAATAAATTTTGGCTTCTCCTTACAAATGATAATTTTTGTTTTATTTGGAAGAAGAGGTCTTCTAGGACAAAAGGAGGCATTAAACTGAGTTCCTTAGTGAACTCATCTATCTCATTGTTATGTTGCAGGTATCCACGGCATTGGAAATTCCCAAGGACCCTTTCATGATACTGCTTAAAGAAGGCCTCGCGATACTTTACAAAACAAAGATAACATCAGCTCACTCTTTTCCACAAGGAAAGAACAGTCTGAAAAGAGACAAATTGGAGCTCCTGAAGAAATTCATGGAGGATAAGAAGATAGAAAAACCAGCAGATGATGAAGGTGCTAACAAGCAAAAGACCAGCTATCAGCCTATGTTCAAAGTTGTGGAACCTAATCTGATTGTAGCTCCTCTTGGCACATAAGACTGACAAAGCAGAATGTAGCAACAATATCATATGCTCATGAGATAAATAGTTGATAAGTAGCTTGAAATAGTATGGATATCAGCTGTATAAACTATATACGAGTACCTTATTTTAATATGTTTTGCTAAATCATCTTTGTTGATAAAATTTGGAGCCGCTGATCCTCATAATGTACTCTGTTTTGATTAACTATATTTTAAAAAAAAATTTAAAAAGTCAACAATGTATAGTACAAATGAATAAATGAAAAGAGATGGGTATTGTTATCTTCATTGAGTTCAGTTTTCATCATTGAGTTCAGTTTTCATTATTGCATATGCATTCAACACATCTAACTATCACCTCTGATTTTAGAAACATTACGCATGTAAGAGAAACCCATGTCAGCAAAAAGGACTTGTTAATCATCACAAAATGCAAAAATTCAAAGAGGCCATCAGAGTGTAGTGACAGTTCTGATACTTTTCATAAATGTGGGGAATTTTATAAAAGCCTGCTATATTCAAATTCAAAGAGCATCTCCTCAATTTGGATTAAGAAGGCTTCTGTTGAGGCTTTTTCTTCGCAGAAGAAAGCTGTGAGGTGAGGTGGAGAGAATTGTTGTGGATGGTGCTCCAAGAGAATGGGGTTCTCTATCCCTCTCTCAGAGCCATCCCAATTTGGTTGGCTGAGGATCTTATCATGGAGGATTGTCTTGATGAATTGTCCAAAAAGAAAGAATTTGTTTCTTTAGTTTCCTGAATTCTGGGCCAAAGGGCCCTGCGATAGGAGATTTTACAGATGAATGAAATACTTTGTGGAGGGACATGGAATGCCACTTCCAAGCTATGTCCAAGATTTTCTTTGTGATTCAGTCTCATTCGGAGGAATGATCATGATTGTAATTGGATCAAAGGGTTCAGGTTTCCTCGCAGGAAAAAAGTTTATGTTTTCCAATTTAAGCCCTTTTTGACCCTGAAGCTGAAATCTTTTCTTGGATTCCGCTTTGGAATCATCTCTACAGTCCACTTTTGCGTCTTCAAAACTAAACATTAATTAACTGTTGGCTGAGGAGATGGGTGAATTCTTGAGTTTTAATTCTGAATTGGATGGCTTTTAAAACAATTTTGTGAAGGTTTGTGTTGGATTTTGTGTTATGGTTGATCTCTCTAAAACCCAAAATACAGACCATCATTTTTTGCATACTTAGAGTTCTTGATTCAAGTATTGGCTTCAGATTTTCCTCAAGGTGCTCTTGTTTTCCAGGCTCCAGATTTTCCCCCGGTGAAGGAAAAATGCAAAGTTCTGAGGGTCTTTTAAGGCAGAAGCAAATCTTTATCTCGTAAGTTAACATGAAGCAGGAGCAGGATGAATGCAAGTTACTTCAGGCTCTCCTTTTCAACAAGTTTCATTGGATTGCTTGGGTGGTACTGCCTCGAGGTGAAAGTTGCATCCCGGGAAGAATTTAGGCCCATAAGTCCAAAGTTGAGAAACTTCAGATGGAGGCACAGGAAACAATTGATGACAGTTCCCAATGGACAACAGAGAGTCCCTCACCAGCAAAGGTAAGAGTGTGATACCTGATAATGCTCAATTCTCAATTTCTAGAGTTGTTTGTGGTTGTTTTCCCTTGAGACTGCATGTTTGAAGGTTTTATTACTTGTGAAATTCTTTTCTTCTTTGGGATGGTTGGTTATTTCTTGTGTTGCTAGTTCAGTTATGAAAGGTGTTTGAGATTTTTACTGTTCAGTTAAAAAAAATTATTTTCCGAGTGGATCGAATTTGGCTCTTGTCAATTCAGACTATAATAATGTCTATCTTTATTCAGATCAGGATACCAATCTATCCAATACAAACATCACAGTAGCAACAACAAAAATGCAAAAATGACTGTTAGCAGAACTACCCTGTGAATGTTGTGAGGCCATATTTGAATTTACAACTTTCTGACAGACCCAACTCTTAGCAACCTTGAGAACCAGCTCACATGTAAATACTTCCAGAATGCTTGACAATGAAGATCAAACAGAAACAAAATAAAAGAAATGTACAGTAAAAGAATAACAAGCTTCATCGTAAGATGCATTTTTGTTATTTCTGTCAGACCCAAAACTAAATAACCTTGACCACCAGCTCACATGTAAATACTTGCATGCATAAATAATGATGATGTAATATAAGCAAAATCAAAGAAGATATACAGTACAAGAATAATAAGTTTCCCCCTATGGCTGCATTTTTGTTACATTATTGTTCCTCTTGCTCTCTCTTTTCCTCTCTTATCAAATTACTGAGAGCATCATTTTATCAATTATCTTATCGGCCTGTTCAAGCTATTGGAGGTGTCAATTATCTTTTGGACACTGACTTTGGATACTTCAAGTTTAACACTCAAAGGCAGTTATCATATGGTTTCAAATGTCAAATTTCGGCTAGCAATTTTAAATAGAAGCTTCATTCTGATACGTATTCCAGTTTATGACTATTTATCACAACCAAAATTATTTTTCAAAAGACTTGAATTATACAATTATCACATGGGCATTAATTAACTCTTAATAACAACTGGAAAATGTGTGCTAACCAATTCAAATATAGTAAAATCTTACTGTACGAGTAGTATATGCCCATGAATTTTGCCAAACCATTGACCTTTCCCCTTTTTCATTTTCAAAAAATATTTCAAACATCTTTGCAAAATTTTGCCCAAGACAGTGTGATGTAGCACCCTGTATACCACGTCCTGTGTTGGGAATAAAAGCCTGCAACAAAATAACATACCATTCATACCCAGTACTTTCAAATATTACGTTAAATGTCATCCTAATATCTAAATATTATTCCAAGCAAGATATTTAGCACCTAGTTTCAGATTACAAACAAAGCCATACCTCTACAGTAGTTGTGTAAAGACCGCCAGCAAACTTTTCTACCTCACTTTTCTTTCCCTTTATCACAGGAACTCCTAGATATTCTTCATATATTTTGCGATACAGTTCCAAGATGGCAAGCACCTATGTTTAAGCAAAGAACATGTCAAACTCTAGAAAAGTACTTAACATGATTTGGGTTTTCTTCATTGTCTCAATAAAACTGAAAATATCAAGGAATAAAATACCATATTTTTGCCTAGTTAAGTAATGTAATAAAAAAGGTGGCAAAACTCAAAAGTAAAATATAGCTAGACACATGCAATATAGTTAGACACATGCAACGAGTACCCATGCAACATAGCTAGACACTGAACTATCAACGAGTAGCTAGCACAAAATCCGAGATGAGGATCAGCATACAAAACTTTGTTTTTTCGGGGGGAAAATGGGAAAAACACTCGTACAAAACAATTTTTGAGGCAAAAAAAGGCATGAAACCCACAATAATATTTTAGGGACAAAAAATTACAAAACCCTCCCAGAATTTTTTAAGGAAAAAATTATGAAAACCCATTCTAAATATTCTTTAAGGAAAAAATTATAAATAAACCCACCAAAATTGTTTCAAGGAGAAAAAGTTATTTAAAACCCGCCCACTATTTTTTTAAGGACAAAAATTACAAAACCCATCAGAAATTTTTAAGGGACAAAATTATAACCCACCATGAATTTTATGACAAAATCATAGAAAACCCTCGCACTACAGAAAACAGGTCGCAGCTACAGCAAACAAAACAACCCTTCATAAAAACCTTCACGTGGCAAAACACCCTAGAAAACAGCCAAACTCCATTGCGCAGTAAAACGAGAAAACAATTTGTGTGGAAAACAACCCGTCACGGCACCCACGATCCTTCACACCCCAGATCAAGAAAACTATGAGATTTTCGGCAAAGCTGAGAAATCCTCGCGTGAAAAACAGCACATGCAAGTACATGCAACCCACATAACCCTGGGCCACCCGTGAGGGAACTAGACCCAAACTTTCTCTGATACCATGTTATAAAACTTGATAGTTTGATATTAAACAATGGAGACAAAGTCTCCTTAAATAGAAAAGTACAAGTTGAAGTTTCTAAATGAAACAATCATTAACTGAATACAAAAATCTTTAAAATAGAATCTAACTAATAAAACTAAACTCACTAAAGATGAAACATTACATTAATATTTTAATAATATATATATATATATATATATATATATATATATATATATATATATATATATATATATATGTATATCTGATATCAGCGATATACACATAATATATAGGATAAACTGATATTTTGGTATGGCATACACTAACATGTGTCTTGAAGGCATCAATGAATCAGTTTATATATTATATCTGGTATTCTGTGGAAAATATCAGGGAGGAATAAGTTCATCACCATTTGTTGGCAAGCATCGCATCACAGCAAGCATATGTTGTAGCTTACCTATGATTAAATGCTGATTTAAAAAATATTACATTTGAAAGCTATTAAGAATAAGGGCCAATATATGGTCCAGTACATATGCTGTAGCATTGGTATCAATTTATATTAGTGAAATCATAAATATATATATATATATATATATATATATATATATATATATATATATAGGCTGTGATGTATTTTATTTATGTACACACACACATACACATACACATATATATTCATAAATCATTCATAGTCTATTTGAAGCTAGTGTATTCGTGCCTATTCCTTAGTCTCTCACTATAGCCCCTTTTGGGGACAGGTTGGTTATCGGGAATGGCTGGAGTAAATCCTCACAAGGTGGGTGAATCCCGAGATAGGGTAAGGGCATGTATTTTTGAAACCTTGAGGGAGTGGTCCCAAGATGGGTATGAATATGCGTTCCACAAACCTTGACAGAGTCGACTTGTAGATTGTTTTCCGAGCGCCCTATGACAAGTATTCCCTATCCTCCTTAGGGTTGAGTTTAGGAGAGAAGTAAGAAACTGGGGTTAAATATGTTGACTATCAAAGGTATTATTCCCTGTCCTCCTTAGGGTTGAGTTTAGCAGAGAAGTAAGAAACTGGGGTTAAGTATGTTAACTATCAAAGGTATTATGAATCAATTGTTTCTGCATAGTGATGCATGGTAATTATTGGGAAATTGGCAGTCTCCTAGTGAGGAACATTACAGAGACTAAGTTAAATTGCCATTCCTAAGCACAATCCAAACCCTAGTCTAGAATTTCAGGGTAAATCAAGTATAGTCCTAGTTGGGGACATTACAAACATAATAACATACCATACAAATCAATATTTTCTGTTTAAGTTGGAACGATTAAATTTTAGAAAAATTGTTACTACACTACTGTACGAAATGCAATCTGGTCATAGGTCCAGTTTGCATTCAATTATATGCTATATCTGTAAAGAACTTCTTGCTCCCTCCAAACTAAATTCTCTTGATCCAAAGCTCTTCTATTTTCCACAGCAAACTCTTCATTGCTGTGTAAGTTACAAAATGAATACCCAATGGAAACAAGATTACCAGCATGAAGTGACAATAGTGTATGTCTCTCTTGTCCTAATTTTCTATTTGCTATTATAAACATATGAAAAGCATTCTATCATTTAGCCTACTACTCACAAACAGAAAATTTATAGAGTCCAGACTAATTGCCTAAAATAAAGACACAAAAAAGCTTCCATGAAGGAAGTTGTTTCATATATCACTTCCCAAGAGTTTGAAATGCCAGAACCAGCATATACAAAAATATGAAGAATGTAATTATATTAAGAGTATGAGTTTTTTGCTTAAACTGTGTATGCTTCTTTTGCTTGATGTTTCAGATCACAATCAGTGGTCCATCATTAGGAAGAGCAAAATGTATGATAGATGAGAGAGATGAAAGGGCTTAAGGAAAAGGATAGATGAGAGAGAGAAAGCATGAAGATAAACCAATGGGGCCAAGGGCAAAAAAGGAAAGGAGCAGAAAAGGGGACACAATGGGATGAGAAAAGGACCAAGTAAAGGGAGAGTACTATGAAGAAGAAGAGAAGGAGAGGGGAAGAAGGAGGTTGGCACAAAAGCACATCTAGGGAGCACTAAGACTAGATTGAAAGCTACGTTACCCGGGGACGCGTTTCCACCCCTAAACCCGAAGTTTCGGAAACCGTCCCAGTTTCGGGGACTGGGGGACAGCAGGGGACGTTTCCAAGCCGTCCCCGCCAAGGGGGAAAAACAGGAAACGCGTTTCCGAAACTTAGGAAACGGTCAACACGTTTCCTATGTGCGTTGACCGTTTCGGGGACACCAGGAAACCGCAAATCCGTCCCCCGAGCATCCCGAAAACTTTTTGAAGTTTCCTGTAGCAATAAAATTATTAACCGTAATAAAATGATTTTTTATGCTTTTCCGGCCTACAGGCCCCATGCAATAAAATAATAAAATATTAAGTAAAAGCCCTAAACACATTTCAGCTAATACATATCGTATGTATTATGTATAGCATTTCATTTTTCTATTGAAGTTTTATTTCTCCAGCTCCCTCACGCACGCAGCTACAGACGGATGACAACACAGGCACGGGCCTTCATTTTAATCGCAGAGCAGATGAGATTGGAGGCACGCACAGGGGTCATTTAGATGCACGCACAAGGGTGGGGCATCTGCAGTGTTTTGAAAACTTTTGACGGCATTTGCTGCAGGCATCTGCAGTTTCAAGGGTTTACAGGCGAGGTGTTTTAAAGTTTTTCTTGTTTTCTGATATTTTTGAAATATGAAGATTGCTATGTTTAAAATGTAGTACAAATTAAAGAGGAAATTCTGATTTTCGATTTTTAATATTAATATTCAAAACTATGACTGCATATACATGAGTCTGAGATAAGTAGATAACTAACAACTTTTTACCTCTGAATTACTACACAATAAAATGTTATCAGAACATGGTTAGGTTAGTTTTAGACCCTGTATGCCTCCAAACATTGGGTAAATTGCTTTGGGAAAACAGGAATAATGTGCCACTTCCAAGTTCCAATACAAAAATTCAATCAACATACCAAGACTTAAAATCACAACTGTTACAGATATTAAAATCTAAACCTTCATAACAGCAAACATGCATTTTTTTCTATAAAGCAAGTAGGATGCAAATTAAAATCAGAACACATGCATACCTACCCTGAATTTGTCTGATACATCATTCCAATCAGCAACATAATTGTAGACTATGTCGATATCCCTTTCTACATCATGTCGCTATATTTTCCCAACACCCAAGCATTAGAATTTGCACTTTGCCCATGTTTCAATTTAATTTTTTATTGAACCACAACTTCAAAATTGTACCAGGGCTGTATGTCTTAAAACTGAGAACAATAAGCAGCAAATTGGAAAGTGTCAAACTGGTAAAAAAAATCTGATCTGCAACTTTGTTGAAGTCTGAACTGAATTCTACCCTGTCCAAACTGATTTGATGATATTCCCTACTAGAATGATGCCAACTCCACAAATGTTGATGATGAAAATGATCTGTTGAAACTTGAATGTGCATGAGTTTCTGTTTTTAAATTTTAAGTTTTTGTTTTTAAGTTTTTAAACATAAAAAAAATATTCATATGTTAATATTATTAGCATATCATTGTTGCAGATTTTCATTAACAGTAAAAAAAATGTTTTGAAATTTGAAATAGTTTTAAGAAAAAATTAATATTATATAGAGGTCTGATTTTTAAATTTTTTTTTTCTTAAATTGCAGAATCTTGAGGTTGCATAATTTTACTGTAACTGGTAACAGCATACTCAAACATGAGCAGCAACAGCAGTGATGATGGTAGTGATCAAGAATGGCAGGGGGAAGAAGTTGGGAGTGAATCAAGAGACGAAACTCAAACAAACAAATTTGAAATCCCTTCAACTGTCTTGAAAGAGTTTGCACAAGGCCCTTTTAATCCTAAAAAGCCTCTACTTTGCCTTGTTCATCCAATAGATGTCAGAAAGAAAAATTCTGGTGGAAGTAGGATATATAAATGTCACGTATGTAAAGGTGAAATTAGAGGGAGCTACACAAGGGTGTGGTCTCATTTCTTGGGTGTTACGGGCAAAGGAGTTAAATATTGTAAAGATCTACAAGAGGATGCAAAATTAGAGTGTTATAGATTACACATGGAGGCTGAATACAAGTCTAAAGGTCTGCCCTTTGTAATGCCTCCACCCTCGCAGCCATTTACTCTTCAGTCTATGTCATCTAGTGCCACTAGTGGTAGTGCCTTTCCTAGTATGGGAACCTCAACAAAAAAAAATGAAAAAGGAAAGAGGAAGGCTAGTGATAGTGGCCAGCCTGGGTCGGTTACAGATTTGTTCAATACACAAGCACGAGAAATGTTAGATTGTTCTGTTGGTGATTTCTTTTTTGCCCATGCCATCCCATTTCACGTGGCCCGTTCTTCATTCTTCAAGAAAATGTTAAGAGATGCAGGCACAGTAGGTCCCTCTTTGGTACCCCCTGGAGATCATAAACTACGCACTACCCTCCTTGATAAAGCATATTCTAAGGTGAGTGTGGTGATGGAGGATATGAGGCGTACTTGGATGAAGTCTGGTTGTTCCATTGTGATGGATGGGTAGACCGATATTAGACATCGGCCACTCATCAACATTATTGTCACATCCACAACTGGCTCTTATTTTCTTAAAGCTGTTGATTGTTCAGGAAAACGCAAGGATGCAGATTTTCAGTTTGGCATTTTGAGAGAGGCTATAGAGGAGGTCGGGCCCTCAAATGTGGTTCAGGTGATTACTGATTCAGCACATGTTTGCAAATTGGCTGGTATGATGGTTGAAGGTGCTTATAAGCACATCTTTTGGACTCCATGCTGTGTTCATGCGTTGAACAATGCATTGAAGGACATGGGAAAATTGTTTTGGATAAAAGAAGTGGTGACACAGGGTAGAGAGGTTCAAATGTTCATTTGCAAGCACCACACCTCACTTGCTCTCTTCAGGACGTTTTCGAAGAAGGAATTTCTCAAACCTGTAGAGACAAGATATGCCAGCTACTACATTTTGCTAGAGGATGGTTGAGGTGCATGAGGCTCTACAACATATGGTAGTGAATTCAGAGTGGAATAGATGGCCTACTGCAAACACTACTGAAGGAAAAGCCATCAAACAAAGGATCCTTGATGATAATTGGTGGTCCACTGTGAGGTAAGAGTCAAGACATTGTTGATTCTCATTTTTTTAAATCATTAATTTCTTTCCATTTTCAGATTTCTAAATATCTGATTTTAATTTAAAAAATTCTGATTTGACATTTTGTTCTTATTCTCATTGCAGATATATTTGCTCCATCATCTCTCCTGTTGTGGATGTCATAAGATATGGTGATACAGACTCTCCTAACCTTGGAGAGATATATGAGACTATGGACAGCATGCTTCAAAAGATGAAGCAAATAATTTTGGCTCATGAGAATGATTCGGCCTTGTATGAGGAGTACATTAAACCAATTTTCTTGCGGAGGTGGAATGCTATGAATACTCCACTTCACATGGCAGCTTATGCACTAAATCCAAAATGGTATGAGCCTAGGCCTGGAAGGTATGTTCCTAGTGAGGATGATGAGGTGAGACTTGGGATTATGAAGGCCCTTCAAAAGATGTATTCAGCTCAGGATGCTAGTACACTTCGTGAGCAATGGGTTGCCTTCACAAACCTTACTGGACCAAACTTTGGCACACCAGAGGCAAAGATGGATAGAGCAGTGATGGCACAGAAAAGCCCTGTTGGATGGTGGCAATGGCATGGGGCAGATGCACCAGAGTTGAAGTTTCTTGCAATTCGTCTCCTCTCACAGGTTGCTAGTTCCTCTGCCGCAGAGAGGAATTGGTCTACATATAGCTTTATCCACTCCGTGAAGAGGAATAGGCTTACCTCTAAAAGAGCGGAGGTGCATAGTGCTCTACGACTTGCAGACCGTAAGACACCAGAGTATCGACAGACTCCAGATTTGAGGTGGGATATTGATCCCGAGGATGCCTCCCAAGTTGATGAGGACAACACACCGCTAGGATTGCTTGGCATTCCATTGGATGACGCAACCTTTGAGGCACAGGATGATAGTGATAGTGACTTTGATATTGATCAAGATTAGGGGCAGCTGTCATACTATCTTTGTTTTCATTTTGACTTTGATGTTTCAGACTTGGAGTGTTTTGACATTATATGATCATTGATAGTTGATACATTGATAGTTGATACTTTAAAAATTAAAAGTTAAAAGTTTAAGTCTTTGCAGCTTAAAACTTGAAAATTGCAGCCTTTGGGTATTTTGATATATGATTATGATGTGAATGATGAATCTATGATGCTTTTCATTCTCTCATTGATGCATTTGATTTCATCCTATGTTCCTATTCTCACATTTTCTATTCTTAGTCTTTAGATGATGAATCATGATTCGATTTGATGCTATATTCTATGATGATTCAATGAATGGAATTGATAATTTTAAAATTTACTTATTTAAATTATGTTGCTACTTGCTATGATGAATGTGACAATTTGTAATACTAATTTTGAAATTCATGAATCACAATATATTATATATTTGAAAATTCATATATATATATATATATATATATATATATATATATATATATATATATATATATATATATATATATATATATAGCTGTCCCCTGCCGTCCCCTGTTCGGGCCAAAAAAAAAAACGTCCCGGAAACCCGTTTCCCCGTTTCCCCGTCCCCCCGTTTCGGAAACTTGGGGTAACATAGATTGAAAGTTGGAACAAGTTTAGGGTGAAAGAAAAAGTCTAGGCCATGGAGTTCATGTCCACAAGGTGGGGAGAGATGTGAAGGACGGGGAATGCTAAGACAGGGGAACCAAAAAAGGAGAAGGAGAAGGGGTGAATGAGAAAGATCAATGTGGAGAAGGGTGTGAATGAAGGGAGCTTAGAAGAGGATGCTAGGCTGTGTTAATATGCCAACCTTCATCTCTATTGAGATTGGTTACAAGTCTCTCCTATCCTAAGTGCATCCCTCCCCGTGTTCCTCCATTCTCTCCTTTTCTTTTTTCATTTTTTTATGATTTTTCTAATCCTTTCCCTCATCCCAACTCTCCTCTCTCTTTTATAGCTACTTCTGCAATCCTATCACACATTTTCCTCTACCTGATGATGGACCACTGAGGATGATCCGGAACATCAAGCAAAAAAAGCATACACAATTTAAGCCAAAAATGCATACTCTTAATCTAATAGACTGTAAAATTAATGCCAACTAATGTGATTATGTTTTGGTTCAGTAATAATTTTATCAAAATCAATAATAACAAAGACAAGAAAAGATAGAGTGAAAAGAAAACAAGAACTGAAATTTTCAAAATAAAGATTGGTTGGAATTGCAATTTTCTTATACCTCTAATTCTATGACTTAAAAATTCGAAAACCAAATCTCCTTCATACAAGCTTCTTAAAAAGGTTCCCTTTCCCTTCAAGTAAGATACACCAAAAAATGTGTATTGGAATTGCCTCTACAACTTAAAATCCTCATATCTTGCATTAGTTGCATAATAATCAAAAAAGCCTTTACCTGGTATTCCATCAAACACATCCCCAAGGGTCCTAGTAACACACCCAGCATACCAATGTTCTAGGGACTTGGGAACTTCAGCACTCAAAAGAGACATCGCACATTTTCAGACCTGGACAACCTACTCCATTTGGTGCATAAAAAATAAAAAGAGGTAACATTTTAAGAGAAAAAAATGGTGCTGGAAACCCATAAAACTCTAAAAAGATGGAGGATTGTCATTGCAAGTGCAGTACATTTTATATCCTTTTTATATCCATACCTCCTTTTAGCTTGTTTAAGTTATTTTACTAACCATTGCCCAACATCACTGGAATTTGGAAAAAATATTTCTATCCCTAAAACCTTGTCACCATTGCCCCACATCCCTGCATCCTAAAAACTCAAAGAAACGCTATATTTATCTAATTTAGGAATTTGTCTTCTACGGTCATTTCTTATTTTGCATTTCATTTTAGGCATTTTTAATTTACTTAAACATATTTAATTAAGTTTTTTATTAAATTCTATAACAGAAACAATACCTTTTCATTGAAGGTCATGATGCAATCTATGCTTTCTACTACTTTAGACACTTGAGATTCCCATAAATTTCAAAAGAATGAAAGGAAGCATCCAAGCAAAAGAAGACCAACAAAAAACACCATTGCACCGAAGTAGCAAATTGTGAAACTTGGTAAAAGTTAAAACACGCAATGAAATCCACAAACATGAAGCAGCAATCTGCAAAACAAACCCTCAGAGTATCACCATGCCATAAACCAACAAAAAAACCAACTTCACCATCCAATCAACCCAGAAGACATGATAACATATTAGTAATAACATTTCGCATAGTACCTGCATAATTAAAACAACTACAAACACGCAAATAAAAACAAGTACATAAGGTGCACTTTATTTCATTCATTCATTTCCTGAATTCCCAATGTCTTACACATTAAAACTGACCTCTTTATATAGCATCACTAATCCAGTGACTTATGCTGCACAGCCCATATGAGATATTTCCACAAATTAAATATAGGCATGCTTCATATTGCAGTATTTAAGTATTAAATCATTATGTGACTGCAAGTGTGATAAATCCACACAATACAGAGAATGCTCCTCTGTGAGGAGTTATTTTCACAGATCTGACAACACAAAGGAACATAGCAACAACCCAATCAAAAGACTACTTGGAGATATTTAAAATGTTTATATACATTTGTTATTATTTAAGACAACACACATGAACCCCACACACACACGTGAGCACTCAGCACACATATCCACACATTGATGGATCTGAAATTTGTTACAGTTGTATACATAACAATATACAAAACACAATAAAGCTAACAATTTTCGCAGTGTTGAAATTAGGCTAGCATAAGGGACTACCTAGCATTCCCTATATATGTCAATGGATATCCAAAGTCCCAGATATCTCCACAGGGAGCAGAGACTCTGTTTATGATTCCAGATGTCACTCCAAAGCTAGTCTTGACCTCTGATTTGAACATTAAACATATTTTGAAACTCTGTTTCATCCTTATTAATGACTTCCGTGCTGTAATTTAAATGCTATTATTTCAAGAGAAACTGTTGTCAAATCTTAAACACAAACCAAAAGGTCCTCAAACTGGTATATAAAGCCAACTCCTGATAGGAATAAACCGATCTTGTGAGACTTGGATCTAAAACATTTCTCCTCCAAGAAGATTTTCTGATGCAATTTATACATTGACCAACAAGATACAACAGTGGAACAGCTTCATAACAGAATATATAAAAAGGAAATAAATTCTGAAAATTCTTAAATACACTGAACCACAGGTAACTAATCTGCTTGGATTTGGTTCTAATTTGGTTCAGTCCACATTCTTGTGTATGGCCAGATTTGATTCCCAGAATTTTTGGACAGCCCGACTTTGTTCTAATCCAATTTGGCCAGATTTATTAGACATCGGGATTTCTCCAACTTTGTATAAATTTGAAAGTTCCTATAGAGATATTTTACCAAATTATTTTTCTGAAATTGATGGATTTACGAATTCTTTTGACCTCCTAGTCCTAAATGAATAGAATTTTTTCAGACCTGGTAACTATTTACTAAACCACATTGAATGAAAAAAATAAGTACAGTGAGTGAAAATTCAAGTTACAGCCCCAGCAAGAAGATTAACTGCATTGTCAACATTGTTTTAGGTTAACCAAACTAAAAAGAGATTAATCAAATGATTAAACTTTGTAAAGATTGTCAGCTTTCCCAAAACAAGCTGGGGCAGTAAACATTATATAAGTAAAATCATTTGAATAATATGGAATGGCAATATTTCAGGAAACCTGGAAAAACTGACACATGTCCATGCAAATGATGGGTTAGCTGCTAAAAAATTACTAGAAACAATTTCAATATCCTGACCAGTCCAAAAATTACTAGAAACGATGACAATATCCTGAATTTATACGTTTCAGTCCAAAAGTTACTAGAAACAATATCAATGTCATAAAGTTACATGTCAATCTATTCTTTGCCAAACTTATAGAAGAATACCATACCAATCTGAAAAGTCAAACTTCGCCTCTTACTGTATTTCAATTAACAAGGAAAGATGGAATCAAAGCTAATACATGCAAATAACTTTATACATATCCTGCCGCACAATCTTTCGACAACCTAATACAGAATCAGATATGGTAAAATCCTATTGAGGCATACAAATCAAAAAGAAATATAAATAAGCCTATCAAGAAAATGAATGGTTGTTTTTAAATTAGGTCATTAGTTAAAATTGAAATGACAATTAATTGATATTCAATTTTAAACAAAGGAGAGGAATACTCCTTAAATATTGATTACATCCAGAGTTTCTAAAACAGAAATGGTAGACTGAGAAGAAACTTACCAAATAAGAACTAAGTATGAAAAGGAAAGTTACTAGCTGAATGACCATTATAGAAACGTTACATAATTATTTTAACACCCTGCCTTAATGGTCATTCTACTAACTACCCTACACAAGATTGACATAATCTGCAGGTCATTTGGCCATGAACGCATAGAAAGTCTGCCCCCTTTTCTTTAGAACGCTCTGGGACATAAGCCTATTGTTGAGACGCTCCCTGGTTCTACAAAACTTTTGAATATGACCAAGATTACCACAATCTGTCAACCACAATCCTTCCAACCTAGTGTTGCACTACAAGGCCATCCCTCTCTTTATCCAAAGACACCAAGATCAGCTTTAAAAGCTTTGATTTTTGTTGACAAAAAGATTGGCAAAAAATTGAAACCACAAAATTGTGGAAAAAATCATGAAAGCACACACCTTCGTTTTTGTGAGAAATCAGTAAAAACCAAAAAAAACAGCAACAGAAAACCACGATTTTTAGGACAAAATCATGCAAGACCCTCCCTGATTTTTATGGAAAAAATCATACAAAACCCTGCCATGATTTTTAGTGGAAATAAAAATCAAAAAACCTAGAAAACTGCAACATCATTCATGATTTTTATGGAAAACATAAGGGAACCATCCAGCCAAAAAAGAACCACAATTTTTGTCTGAAAAAAATAGCAAAAAACCTTGCAAATGTAGAAAGAAAACTGCAAAAGCCACAATTTTTGTTCTTGAAAACTCACCAAAAAACAACAAATCACAATTTTTAAGAACAAATCATGAAAAAAAACATTACAATTTTTTTGGAAAATACATGCTAAAACCCACAATTTTCTGGAAAATTGTGTAAAACCCAAAAAATCACGGACCAAAACCTTTGACTCTCAAAAAAACTTTATTCATAATTTGCAGCTCAATTTGAAAAATGTAAACTCGGAAAACTCTTGATTTGTTCTGAAAATTTCAATTTTATTAAAAAATTGGTAAATATCTTCAAAAAATTTCAAAGAAATTTCTAGGTAAGCCTCACGATTTTTCATAAAAAATAATTAAAAAACTTCTGGAAATACGATCAAGTATTGAAACTACGAATTTTAAAAATCCACAAAAAAACTAACTTATGGGATCTGGTACCATGAAATGATAATTGATCAATATTCAATATTAAACAAAGGTGAGGAATACTCCTTAAAAAGAGATTACATGCTGAGTTTCTAAAACAGAATGAAAGACCATAAAGAAACTTTATAAATAAGAACTAACTACAAAAAGGAAAGATCCTAACTGAATGACCATTATAGAAACATTACATAATTATTCTAACAAAAATAAGTACGTGTGCTGCACATCCAAAACATTTTGTTGTGTAATTACTAAAAGCAGAAATCCACATTAAGTAAACTACCTGATTGTTTTAAGGTTTAACAATATACCTCTTCATCAGCTTCCTCTTTGGTAGCAAAAGCGGTATGACCTTCTTGCCAAAGAAACTCACGACTCCTGCAAACACACAAAAGAATCTTTACTCTGCTAACCCAACCTCCCAAACTATGTTCTTCCAGCTAATATCTCTTATCCACAAATTTTAAATCATGATTTTGTAAAGCCCTAAAACTATAGCTTGTACTTCTGAAATGCTGAACAAATTAAAAGGTTATTAGCTTTTTTTATATTCAATGTCATGCCATACCACATGTTTTTAAGAAAGCAGCAGCACTACATTGTTATCCATAGATTTGAAATACATTACAAGATTCTTCTTAGCCTAGCCTGCATCCTCTAATGGTAATCACTCAAGGAGAAACTTCAAATTCAATAAATTAATGAAAAGGTTACAACTTTATATGCAATTTATCTTATGGAGAAGGGATGGAGACTGTGCAGTAATTCCAGGATGGACGAATATTTAGACATTATGGCTCCCCTATCTGAAACGTCAATGTGAAATTTCAGAACATTGATAACATTTAATTAGGTAACATAAGTAACAGTAATCATCAAGTTACCTTATATGTTACTGTCAGTCATTTTTAATTTCTCCATTTAACCCATTTTTTATTGTTCAAGTTTATGTGAATTGAACCTATATTTAAGCAGCTCTACATAAAGACAACATTTTCTCTTATCATGTAATACGTGTAACTCTTAGATTCTAAGCTATGTTACCACCTTGCTCAGAAAATGACTTAGATCCAGGCCCACAGCATACCCATTCCAGATCCTGGTCTGGATCTCCTGTGGATTCCAACAGGGTCCTGTGAAGCAGACCTGGGTTCCTCTGGATATGCTACAGAACTGTGCAACAAAATGACGTTTTAGTTCATTTTATCTTAAATTGATCTCCTACACTGACTAGTCAACTTGTAAGGACAACCCTAAACCCCAAAGTTGACCTAAACACACTTTGAAACACAAAAAAAAACACATTTTATCTCATTGTGAAGGCAAAACACAAAAAACGCTTGCTGAACTCACTTGTTGATTTTATTAATATTGCTCAATGAATATCTATCATGACATTCAAGTTTGATAAAACAACATCAATTAGTATTTTTTTTATTTTTATGGTAGTTTTGTTTGCTTTATGCATGATATGTGGTATTCTAAACTTAAAAGGCTGCAAATATGTATATATTTATGATTTTAATATATTTTTATGTATAGACATTCACAAAATGAATCTAAAGTTTAAACCCAAAAAAACTGCCATACCAGTGTACATGTACCATTAACTTAGTTTGCAGCATACACTCTTCATACTCTTAATATCTATTCAATCTATGAGCTCTTGGCATCTACCTTTACTCCAGTGTCCTGCTTATGCATTTCATCTTAATCTGGCATCAGAACCATTCTTTGATCTTGATTTATCTTTTTGCTTTGCTCACTGGCTTGAAGTGTCAGTAATCCACTGAAAGAACCCATAGTTTAAGTCTTTTGTTAATGGAGTATTATGGTCAAGAGGCTTGATTGTCGATAGTTAAACTATTGAAAGAGGTAGAATTTTAACTCTAATCATCTAAGAGATCTTACCTATATATAGGTTTCAAGTCAGTTATTGACCATTCTCAAGCATAAGTTAGTAGGAACCAAGCAGGGGAGAAGATATTCCCTCAAAACAATATTTTGCCTGCTCCTAAATGAAACAATGAAATACAGCAACTAAAATCACCTATAGAGCCAGATTAATAGTACTGAATACTAATTATATGGAGGACTTTTCAATTTCAATTACCTTACCTAAAATTAAAAAACCAACAACGATGAAATAGTTGCTGCCAAAATTTTACTACCTAAAGCTTTATTGAACCATGTCATATACATTAACAGCCAACCAAATCCACTGACATAGGATCACTTACCTGATAAAAGGTGTAGGATGTTTAAATTCCCATCTAACAACATTGCACCACTGGTTTAGTTTTAGAGGAAGATCTCGATGACCCCTAATCCATTTTGCAAATATAGGGTACATTACAGTTTCACTCGTAGGGCGAATTGCTATGGGCATTTCAAGATTTGTTTCCCCTGATTTGGTTACCCAAGCAACCTGGAAATGAAAAATAACTGGTAAGTGAAACTATAAAGGTAAAATGAAATATAAATAGTGACAGAATCAAGCAACAAAATTCACCTCTGGTGCAAATCCTTCAATGTGATTCTTCTCTTTTGTCAGGGCTTTTTCAGACACAAAAAGAGGAAAATAGGAATTCTTGATTCCCATCTTCTTTATTTCTGCATCAAAAAAATCCTGCAAAAAAATATCACAGGCAGTTTCAAATTTTCAAGTTCACTCAAAATATAATTGCAGCATCGTAAATGTGACAGAAGAAACAATACCTATACTCTCAACATTCTGGATATTAACATTGTTAAATACAAAATATTCATTTGTACAGTTACAACAATTAAATTGTAACTGAAATCTAAGTCTGTGAAATACAAAAGAAGAGTGTGACTCAACCAGAGATAGGGCAGTACGGTAATTCATGTAACTTTTGTCACACGCAGTAATCATTCACAATCTCAATGAATAAAAGGAAAGGAGTGCATGAAGTAATCCCTACTTAAAAATAACAAAATTGGTTCAATAAAAAGCACAAAACCTAGATATGTGTGATATTGTTGCTATCTTTCAAATGAGGCTTGCGGAGTGACAAAAGCATAAATGACAAAAATAATTGAAAATATTAAGCAGATGTGATAAGAAAACACAGTAATCAACTTTCAAGGGGCAGATCTAACAGTCAAAGATAACAATCATAACCATGAGAAAGAAAGCAATTTACCATTTGTTCCACGGAGTTTCAAGAATGGGAGATAGGGAGACGCCAAGGACAGGTTTTGGAGATAGGGGAATGATAGACCATATTTTCTTGGAGCAACTAGCAGCAGAAATATACATACACAGAACATGGGCCATAAACACTTTTACCTTTTGCCTTTTGAAAGTGGAGCAGAGAACAGAGCCCACAAAAATTTGAGAAGCAATGCACCTTGCAGCAGTTTGCAGGAAACACCCCATTAAAATGCCCCTCACAGATTTTGTGTGGCAATTCAAGGTGGGATCAAGGGGGTACCCATCACCAAAGCCCAAATTTACGATTTCAAGACCACATGAGCCTTCATGGTGCATGCAATTTTTCATAATTGTATCACTACATTTTCTTCATCACCAAAAACTCATTATTTCCAACTAAATCTTCATTCTTCAAAGAATGAATGGTGAAGCTACAGAATCTAACTAGTCTAAATGATAAAGGTTCCCTTTGTCCAAATGCGGGTGTGTTGCCACCAGCTAGAGGTCAAGATGAACCACCATATTCCTCACCCTAACTTGATCTACCATATTTGCTCCCTCTAGGAGATAGAAACCATGAAGCATTTCATCTTAAAATGCCCCATTTACTATCGAGTGTGGGGAAGATACTATTGCCTCTATAGAGAATCAAGCAACCATCTCTCGGCTTTCTTTAGATAACGAAACCAGCTTTGTGGCCCTTTATCTTCAGAAGATCAGTAGCCTTTGATGTAGATCACCCAAGTCGATCAGCTCCTTCCAACATATCTAGGAGATTAGCAGGCACAGATAGAACTATGAGATGGTGTCTCTCACAACTTCTGCCTTGACAGTTCCTCCTCAACATCATGGTCTTGTTTCCTCCCAATAATGTAGTTCAGCTTATTGTTGGCCCAAATCTACACCTCTCTAAGCACTCCCTAAACACAGCGACAAATGCACATATGTGTTTTTTTAATGATAGAAGAGTCAGTTTGGCCATTGATGTTAAATGTTATCCTAGGGGGTGTACCCTGCTTGATCCTCTTTGCCCTTGGCAGTCCCCAATGAGCATTATCAGATCTTATATCACTGCCCTTCACAATGACCAATGATGGCACCAAATGACTTCACCATTTCTTGTTAAAGTAATTATTATTAAGTAATGGTGAATTACCTTTTAATTGTAGGCTTTAATAAAGTCATTCCAAATTTAGGATAGACTAGGGTATATTTATGCTTTTAATAATTTATTCATTTTATCCCACATTCATAAGGTGGCTTGCACCCTTCATTGTAAACCTATGTAAGACAACTCAGACATCTTATTTTATTAATGAATATCTTGGTAATTTTTATGTGCTCAGTTATCATAATATGGTACCATAGCTCAAGCTAAAACCTCAGAAACTATAATGTCCCCAAATTGGGGTATACCAGATTTCTGCCCAAAGTAACAATTCCACAACATAATTTGTTTAAAAATAGTATACTATAATTAAATCACATAATAGCTATTGAACTTTTTTTAATAAATAAGCAATTAAGTTAAATAACATCACATACTTTAGTCTATAGTTTCATTTCCAATAATCAACCATAGTAGGGATTGGAGAGAAGCGCTACAGGGTACCCGGAACATTCACTGCAACTAAGCCCAAGGGCATCATATAACACCCCTTGGCCCACAAGTGGCATGAACTCTTGTCCATTCAACATGAGGTGGGCTACTTAGATGGGGAACCTATCTCTGCCCTTCCTATCGTGTCTCCTTACTAACCCATACATTATTGCTTATGTTTTTGAGTTTCACTTCCAACAAGCATCCATCGCAAGGATTGGAGGGTGCCTGGAACATTTTCCACACCTAAGCCCAAGGGCATGATATAACACACCTTGGCCCACAAGTGGCAGAAACCCTTGTCCATCCAACATGGGGTGGGTGGGCTACTTAGATGGGGAACCCATCTCTGCCCTCCCAATCGTGTCTCCTTACTAACCCATACATGATTGCTACTATTCTTTTCACTTCTAACAACAAACCATCATAGAGATTGGAGAGAAGCGCATGATCATGTGCTTGGAACATTCGCCACAACTATTTCCAAAGGCATGATATAACACCCCTCGGCCCACAAGTGGAAGGAACTCTTGTCCATCCAACATGGGGTGGGCTACTTAGATGAGGAACCAGTCTCTGCCCTCCCAATCGTGTCTCCTTACTAGCCCGTACATGATTGTTTGTAGGAGAATAAATCGATTAAATAAATAATTAAAGAATCTAGATAGATTAGCAATTATCATTATTAACTCCATGAAAATCCATAAGAGATTGTATATTAAACAATATCATCACATTGCATAACAATCACTTTATAAGATATTATATCTGGCTGCCTTTTTCCTAAATTAAACTCAGACTCAGAATTTGTAATCCATCTTCATCCTTTTTTGAATGCTTCCACAATGAGACTTCGTTCCTTTTATATCCTCCTAATGGATAGGGTCATACCTTTTCATCTTGAAAGGATACACCTATTTGTAATTGCTGCCATTTTCAAAAGTCACAACTTTCCACCATTATTTCCCTTTGAAAGAATGCAACCTTCCATCCTTAATCGCTGTTTTAATTCTTAATTTAATTTTAACTGAATACTTTTTTTAGGAATCACTGCACATAGTAATCTTAATTTAATATTAACAAGCATATTAATGGATCGCTGCCCTTTGTATTTCCTTTGCACAAGTTCAAAGGCAGGAAATTGAAGCTTTAGTGCTGCGATTTTCATGTGAGAGTAATATCCAAGTCTCATGTGATTTTAATACTGTTTTTATTTGCAAGGTATGACAGAAACTGCAAAAAGCATGAAGACCCCGAGACTGCTACTAATAAAGACAAATTGAGGGGTAGTTGGTGAAGCATAATAAAGAGCCAAAGGGATACAAACAAAAGCTCATATAAATTGTGTCGAAATTATTCTTGAAAAACTAAGGTTTTCTGGCGAAAGTTTTGGATTTTATTTTGAGGTAAATCACGAGTCCACGACTCACAGGGCGAAATCATGGGTACCACAAAATGGAAACTATGTGCCAAAATTTATAATAAAAAATCAAGCGAGTTTTCGGTCTATGAAAATCTGGGAACAAAATTTTTATTACAAATCAAGAATTCTTTTCCTTGGAAAATGTGCACGCAAGATATCTGTATAGCATGCAAGGTTTTTTATTAAAATTGCTCCAGTTTTCTGATTTATTTTAGGCAACAAATCAACAAAAAAGGTTACACATGTATTAAAGAAAAGATCTTTTTCTCTGATTTTTATTCAACAACTAGGGCCTTATTTTTATGACAAGTCACTTTTGGGGGGTAGTGAATTTGCAAAAGAAATTCAAGTTCCTACTAGGGCACATCGGGGCTAGGGCAGAATGACAATGTTTTATCAATGTTTTTATTGAAAAAAACTCTATCAAAATTTGCCGTGAGAAATTTTTCAGACTCCGAGATTGCAAGTTGTAGAAGGGAAGAATAGTATTAATAGCCTTGATATCCAATATCATGTTGGAAAGCCTCGATAAAAGCATTGATATCCATTATCAGGTTGAAATGAGACCAAATATTCTCTTCTAAAAATTACAATACATAAAACCAACGTAGTTAACTATTTCCAAGTACAAATGCCTTGCCAATATTGTGCTTGTTAAATATTCTTTTCCAGACATTGTGGAAAAAAACCAAGACAAACTTGATGAACATGACAGAAAAACAATTATGTTGATCAAGTTATCTGTAACAGATGAAAGGCTTCCTAAATCAAGGACAACTTCAACTAACATTTGATAGCACATACAAAATCTGCATGAGACTTTACATAAGGGCAAAGCCTTCTTCCTGAAAATTATACTATTTCTGAACACAATGGATGTGAAACCATCCTTGCAAGAGCATTTAGTCAAGATCAAGGAAATCAGACATCAATTGTAAACCATTGGTTGGAAGATGGAAGAGGCCATCGTGGCAATCATGCTAAATATCTTACCACATGCTTATGAATATTTCTTTGTGATCTCGAATATCACCTCCACACATGTTGACTTAAAGTTTGAATGTTAGGATTTAGGTGCCATCAACCTTGTAAATCTTTAATTTATTGTTTTCCTAATATTTTTGTAACTTACCCATGAGATGTTGATCTGTTTAACCAATGGTGATGAAAGAGACCATGTAAAGGCAAAGTTACTTTTACCATTTGTCATTTAGGAAAAAAGTCAAAATAGCTAGGCATCCCCTCTTGGAATCCTCTATTTTGAGATGTTTGGACACTTGTTAGGGGTTGTAAGAGCATCTATGACAGTTATGACAGCTATCATAAGATTCTATGACAACACTTATGACAGATTCCTTACACAAGTGGACATGCATGAGAGATGCCTTATGATAGCAATAAGAGCATCTGTAAGAGGCATTTTTGGGGGGTGGGCGTGAGGTTTTTCCAAGTGGCTTTATTACCTGTTGTTTTACGATACCACAATGATATTCATCCTCACAAATTCCTATAAATTGGGGCCTTGAGCTAGTGTTATTCATTCAGTCTTGTTCAGTTTCCAAGGTAACGGACTGCTGCCAGATTTCCACATAGGTCTACAAAGAAGTGTATTTTTGTTGTATTTTTCATTGGATTAGTAATATACTTGCCTCTCTTTCTATGGTGGAGTTTATTTCCCAAAAGGGTTTCTCCACGTAAATATGATGTTTTATGTGCAATGCTTTCTAGTTCTTGTTTTGATTCTGCAATCATTTTATTTAAGTGTTAATCTTTGATTTCAGATTTGCATTAATATTCAATTTAAGTTCATATTGCAAGCTTTCTTCACCTTGTTTTACAACATTTATTATCAGAGCTAACGGTTTTGTCGAGGGAGGGACATCTTTCTCTTGAAGTATTGAAGGCTTTTTGCTGCAATGGGAGCTTTTGTTTTGTGGGTTTTTTGCAGATCTGAGAAAGGTTGTACACCATGGCCTCCACCTCTCGTCAAGATATTGAGAAGTTCAATGGCACTGGTTACGAGATGTGGAAGTTGAAAGTTAAAGATCTCCTTGAAGAGAGAGATCAGTGGTTGCCAATTTTGAAAGAAAAGAAACTAGAGGATTCTACCTTATCGGATGCACATTGGAAAATGTTAGACAAGAAGGCACAAGGAACCATTCGCCTATGTCTCTCAAACTCTATCCTCCTGAATATCTCTACAGAAGACACGGCCTGTAATCTATGGAGGAAAATAGGTGATATCTATCAAACTAAGAGTTTGTCTAACAAGCTATATTTGAAAAGACATTTGTATTCTTTGAAAATGAAAGAGGGTGACTCTATTGCTGAACATCCGAATGCATTTAATTTGATTAAAGTCAGCTTGCTTTAATAGATGTTAAGATAGAAGATGAAGATAAATGTATCTTATTGATTTGCTCTTTGCCTGATTCTTGGGAAAATCTAGTTGTCATGTGCAGCGGTGGTGTGGAGCCTAAGATGGATAGTATAGTCTTCTTCTTTGAAAAGAGATGAGGAGAAAGACTATGAAAGTTGGCTCCCAAGATGCCTTGCATGAATTCCTATGGAGAAAGAGGCTAAAGGGGATAAGAAGAAGGATAAGTCAAAAAGATGCTCTAAGAACCCTGAAAAGAGCAAAGTGGAGTGTTAGAACTATGGCAAGAGAAGGCATAGACTTCCACGGATCAGTCCTCAAATGATGGTGATTATGATTCTTTACTTATTTCAGCTAATTCTCTTAGTAATGATGCTTGGCTTGTTGATTTAGGTGCTTCCTACCATATGACTCCTCACAAGGAATGGTTTTTTTAGTGTAAGGAATATGGTAGAGGAGAAGTTTTTCTTGCTAATAGCACCTCAGTGAAGATTGTTGGCAAAGGAAAGGTAAAGTTGTGTTTCAATGATGGGAGGATTGTTTCCATTGATAATGTTTTACATATTCCAGATCTTACATGAAGTTTACTTTCAGTTTCCAAGTTAAATAATACTAGAATGAATGTGACATTTGATAAGTCTTGTTACAGGTTGGTAAGGGGAAGTTTGGTAGTTGCTAAAGGATCTCGGACAGGGACTTTGTTTAAGCTTCATGCTTCTACTCTTTGTAATTCAGCTTTTATAACTAGAACTGAAAATGCATGTATGTTGTGGCACCATAGATCAAGTCACATTGATGAAAAAGGTCTTAAGACTATTCTAGATAAGAAACTAGTTGAGGAGATTTCTAATTATTCTGTTAGTAAGAATGATTTTTGTGAGCATTGTGTTTAATAAACAAAATAGCTCATCATTTCCTAAAGGAGTTAAAAAAGCTAAGTGACTTTTAGAGATTATTCATTTGGATGTATGTGGTCCAATGGATGTTGACTCTTTGAATAGATCTTGGTATTATGTTTAATTCATTGATGATGTCTCAAGATATATTTAGATTTATTTCATGCGTTCAAAATTTGAAGTTTTCACTAAGTTTAAGGAATTTAAGGCAATGGTTGAAAAGCAATCAGATTATAAGATAAAACTATTGAGATCTGACAATGGGGGTGAATATTGCTCTAAAGAATTTGATGAGTTTTGCAAACATGTAAGAATTGTTAGGCAAAAGACTACACCTCACACACCCCAACAAAATGGGCTAGAAAAAAGAATGAACTGTGCATTAATGGAAACAACTAGGAGCATGTTAAGTAGTGCTAAGCTAGATAAATGTTTCTAGGCAGAAGCTTTTGGTACTGTTGGTTTTTTGTCATTCGATGCTTTGTCTTGCTGTTATGTTTGTCGGGTAGTCATCTCCTTGTTTGCGGTCTGGCAAGTGTCAAGTGAATCAGCCTTGTACTCTCATATTCCTCCAAGTTGGATGGAAGACGTGTGTCACCACTCTGCAGTCGAATTCTACTGGTTGTCTTTTGTAACGTCTGTGCAAGAATGAGGACTGTCCAATAATCATTTGATTGTGTGTGCCGTGAGCAGGAATGTGTCGGGAGTTTACTAATTTAAATGTTAAAACGTTTTTCATCATTCATGCCAGTAAGAATGGAACCGTAGCTATGTGGCAGTAATAAAAAAAATGTTTCATTCCTTTTATCAGAGATAAACGTGCTCACAAATTGTAGGAGTTCTTTCTATACACAACACCATCTTGTCTTTGACATAAGACTGCGTTGCAGCTGTGAGACAAGTGTTCTCAAACCAAGCACCGTTTTTTAAAAACGGATATAGATACGAAGCATATCTTTTATAGAAACACGTGTGAAAGAAGAACAAAAGAGGGGCACAAATGGATGAGAGCAGCATGCGGAAGTGTGCTGGAAGAATTCTACAGGTGTTGGTAACCGGGAGGTGGAACAGTCTCTACAGACTGATCGGCAACGTTTATACAAAGAGACTATTGAATAATAAATCAAAAACGTGCTGAGTGTACAGGTCAAAAACGAAGGTTAAAAAAAACGTATTGGAATATATACGTTAAGCTATTTTAGAAATCGTTTTTTTGTCGGGTGTGCTAAGAAAAAGAACGAATGAAAGAAGAAACGTTTTTTTCTTTTTCTCATGGGGCCATGCGTACACAAAAACTGACAGAGGGAGCCGTGTGTAGACGACGTTTTTTTTTATAATAAAAATAAGTCAAAAAAACAGGCTCACGAATATAGGCAAAAATTTAAAGAGGACTATGGCACAGTGAGTGTATTACGAAGAGGAGTTAATGTGGATTGATAGCGTGCTCAAATCGGGAGGAGACTAAAAAATACACAGGTCGAAGTTGCAGAGATTTAAAAACAGTAAGTAAAAAGGTCCAAAAAGTGAGTTTTTTATGAGGCTTGAACAAGCTCGCGCGAAAAAGACGACAATGATCCCAGAAATACAGAGGAGTTTGTTATATCAGTTTGAGCGCCAAGTTGAAGTTAAAAACAGAATAGTGCATATGAGATAAAAGACTAACTATCGTTGATATTATAAAAAAGGTGCACAGGTCTGGAGGTATTGTCAAAAAGAACTTTGGTGAACCAATACGGGGAAGGAAGAAAGAAAAATTCAAGAAGCTTTTTGAAAAAGAACATATGAAGTAGTGGTGCATTTTTTAGGGTGTGCAGCGAGCCTATATGAGTGTGACTGGTTTTGTTTAAAAGTGTGGTGATCAAAGGATAAGAACAGGACTTTATCAACCATGAAGAATGC
Source organism: Chamaecyparis obtusa (assembly GCA_027943335.1). Classification (NCBI taxonomy): domain Eukaryota; kingdom Viridiplantae; phylum Streptophyta; class Pinopsida; order Cupressales; family Cupressaceae; genus Chamaecyparis; species Chamaecyparis obtusa. Next base: position 730,082 of record BSBK01003643.1, on the reverse strand, counting down.
ATTTGCAGGGGTCTGAAAGACAGTGAATCAAAAACTGGAAAGAAAGAAGTAACTCAAGGACTCACGTGAAAAGGGAGATTGTTGGAGCTGTGCATACGTACTTGGAGAAATTCTCATTTATCTTCATTCTGAAAGAATATCTGAAAATGCCTCGTTACTTGAATCTATTTCTGTCTGTCTAATTTTGTTTCAGATGTCTTTATATGTCTGTAAAGACTCAGAGCATATTTTGTTTTGATTCAGTTTAAAAATCCTATTATGCAAAAAGGTGGTAGCCTTTAAGAAATCAGGTTGAAGCCTGCCTTGTATAAACTGGTTGAAGCCAGTTCAGAATTGAAATTCTGAAAGATTTGTAGCGCTTTGTAAAGAAGGGTTGTTGCCCACGTGATTAGAGAAGTCGTGGTTTTTTAACCCGTCGTGGGTTTTCCACGTGAGAAAATCTCTGTGTCTTGTCTTCCTATATGTGTGTGCATTCAAGTTTTCATTAAAAGTTTTATAATATTGATTCACCCCCTCCCCCTCTCAGTATTGTTCGTTTTTCAATTGGTATCAGAGCCGGTCACTCTCTTCTCGTGCTTAAAAGCTTGAGAGTTCGATCCTTATGCCCATCATGAGTGACTTAGAAGGTCTTGCTACAAATCGCGCACCTCTTTTCGATGGAAACAACTATGCATTTTGGAGTGTTCGCATGAAGACTTACATCATGTCTCTTGGTTGTGATGTTTATCTCAGTCTTGTCAATGGCTACACCATTCCTTCTACTCCTACAAATGTTGATGGTAAAAAGGAATTTGAGAATAATGCTAAGGCTATGAATGCGATTTTGTGTGGTCTAACTGAAGCTGAATTCGTAAACGTCATGCACTGTGCTACAGCAAAAGATGTTTGGGATAAATTGCATAACGCATATCATGGTGATGACAAGGTTAAGAAGGCTAAAGTTCAAGCCCACCGGGCTATCTTTGAAGGTCTTCGCATGAAGGATAGTGAAAACATTGCTGCGTACTTTCTTCGTGTTGATGAAGTTGTCAACGCATTAAAAGGTCTGGGAGAAAATGTTGAAGAGAAAACCGTGGTTCAGAAAATTATTCATTCTCTTCCCATGAGGCTTGATGCTAAAGTCTCTGCTGTAGAAGAAATGTCAGATTTGGACACTCTGACAGTTGATAAATTGCATGGTATCCTAACAGCCTATGAGATGAGAACTACAGTTGATGGTTCTTCCAAAATTGAATCTCCATTCAAGGTTTCTAAAAGGAGCAAGGACAAGGAAAATAATCTCAGTGATGGCTCGGATGAGGACTCCAATGAGGAAATAGCTTACCTCATTAGAAGGCTGAAAAAGGGCCTTAACAAAAGTAAAGGCAAATCTGGTTTGAAATGCTTCAACTGTGGAAAGCTTTGTCACTTTGCCTCTAAGTGTCCGTTTGATAAAGAAGAAGACAGCAATGATGAAAAAGAATTCAAATACTGGAAATTTAGGAGGTTTGCCAAGAAGAACTGGAAATCTGAAAAGGGTAAAAAGGTGTTGTTTTCAATAAATGACAGCGATGATTCTTCAAGCAGCGAAAGCGATTCTCGAATAAATGAAGTTATGTTCATGGCTATTGATGATGTGAGTTCTGAAGAAAATGAAGATGATGAAGTGGACCTTGAACTTGAATTGATTTCAGCTCTTTCTGAGATTAAGAAACTGAAAAAGAAAAATCTAAGTCTTGTGGATCTTCTACAAGTTGAAAGTGTTGAAAAGTTGAAGATTGTTACATCTCTTAAAGAGGCTGAAACTCAGCTTGTTGATTTTAAAATTCTGAATGAGGAAACCAAAAAGATTCGTGAGGATTTGGAAAATCAGATTCAGATAAAAGAAGAAAACATTGCCAAGCTAGAAGCTGAAATTGTTTCTCTCAGAAACATTGGTAAAACCTGTATGCTTTCAAGAGAAGAAGTGTCTTTCAACAATGGTAAAGTCACATTAGATGACGTTCTTGGTTCTCAAAGACCTACCAAAGATAAGAGTCGAGTTGGCATGCAACCTGATCAAAACTCTTCACCACCGGAAAGTAGTCAGCCTACTCTTAATAAGGTAAATAAATTTTTTTTCTATGGCTACCGTTTTTGCATGTAATTACTTTGGACATAGAGCTGCTGATTGTGGAGTTGTTCCCTTCAAGAATTATTTTTAGCATGAAAAGAATGTCTTTAGGAAGTACAACTTAATTTGCTACAGATGTAACAAGTTTGGCTATACTTCAAGATTGTGCAACAGTTATAGTGCAGATTTGTTCTACAATGTTGAACCTAAAAGGACTAAAGTAGCCAAGGTTTGGAGAAAGAAAGTTCAAGAGACTCCTCTTAAAACTCTTGTTGTTCAAACAGCTCTTCTAGCCAGCAGTGAGAAGGATATATGGTATGTTGACAGTGGCTGCTCCCGACATATGACAGGTGACTTAAGTAAGTTTCATTCTCTCAAGAAAATGAAAGGTGGAAAGGTTAGATTTGGTGGCAGCTCTTCTGCAAAGGTTGTTGGTATAGGTACAGTTTTAATTAATAATGATGAAACCATTGTTGAGAATGTTCTCTATATAGAAGGGTTGAAACACAATCTGTTAAGTGTAAGCTAGCTATGTGATCAAGGGTATGATCTCAGTTTTAACTCAAATTCTTGCACTATTAAAAAGGGAATTGATGTCGTAGCTAAAGCAACTAGAGCAGCAAATAATCTCTATATTCTTGATGATTCTAATGATGAGACCTGTTGTTTGAGCAAGGTAGAGGATGCTTGGCTTTGGCACACAAGCGTTTCAGGAATGTAAATTTTGATAATCTTATCAAGATCGGTAAAAAGGAGGCTGTTAGAGATATGTCAATGATAGAGAAACCAGTTGATGTAGTTTGCAAAAATTGTCAAGAGGGCAAACAAACTAGAGCTTCCTTCAAACCAAAAGATCATTTCAGTAGTAGGCCACTTGAGCTTGTTCACACGGATCTTTGTGGACCAACTAAGACAGCAAGTCTTCAAGGTGAGAAATATTTTATGCTTCTTATTGATGACTTCTCTCGTATAACTTGTGTTACTTTCCTAAAAGAAAAATCTGAGGCTTTAGAGAAGTTTAAGATTTTTAAAAATCTGGTTGAAAATGAAATGGATGTGAAAATCAAATGCGTGCGTTCTGATAATGGGGGAGAATTCACTTCTAATGATTTTGTTAAGTTTTGTAAGCAACATGGAATCAAGAAACAGGTTTCAGCCCCAAGAACACCACAACAAAATGGTGTTGTGGAAAGGAAAAACAAAACTGTTCAAGAAATGGCACGTTGCTTGATGAATGAAAGAAAAGTGAAAGATGTATTTTGGAGAGAGGTTGTCCACACAGCAGTTTATTTTCAGAATAGAACATTGTTGAGACCCAAGTTCAATAAGACTCCATATGAACTTTGGAAAGGTAAACCAGCTACTATTAAGTACTTTAAAAATTTTGGGAGTCCATGCTATATTAGAAGAGCTAAAAATAATTTGGGTAAGTTTGAATCTAAATCTGATTAGGGAATTTTTCTTGGCTATTCCTCTAAAAGTAAAGCATTCAAATGCTACAATAAAGGGCTGCATAAATTAGTAAAGAGTGTTAATGTTAAGATTCATGAGGTTACTAATGAATTTGGTGAGAATGATGACAGCCCTGAAGAAGGTAAAACTCAAACTAGCACTGTGATATCAACTAAAACTCAAACCAGCACCGCTATACCTTCTTCTCTTCCACATATTCAAGTTGTAACAGCTAGCAAAAGTGGTGAGAATGACGAAGGCAAAGTACAATCTGCTCATGAAAAAACA